>LQNS02278174.1:6108477-6142582 GCA_001587735.2 Parhyale hawaiensis
AAACAAACAAACAAACAAACAAACAAACAAACAAACAAACAAACAAACAAACAAACAAACAAACAAACAAACAAACAAACAAACAAACAAACGGATGGACATATCTTCACCAAAAGTTTCATCTGTTCCTCCTAACATACCTAACAATCCCTGTAAATTTCATCTAAATCGGTTCATAACTTTTTGAGTTATCCTGGTTACAGACAGACAGACAGATAGACAAATAGACAAACAGACAGACAAACACGACGAAAACATAACCTCCTTGGCGGAGGTAATTAGGATGATTCAGATCTGAAATATCACTGAAGAACATTGCATCTGTGGGGTGGAATGTCCACAGGCTCCAGCTGGTTTAGAAGAAAATAAAAGGTATAAGCATCTCTGAAATTTATTGATTACAAAATCCGACAGTAACGCCATGCACACTACAAGACAGCACCGTCCATCGTGAAATGATGACAAAAAATTAGTATTTCCCGTTTTTCGCTCCTTTTCATATTTCTCTGAAAAATGTATAGGGTTCAGTTAAATGCTTACATGTTGTTCCTCTGAAAAAAACATGGAGGTCTCTGCAACTCTTACACAAGATTAGGAATTCGTATCAGGACAAACGGGGAGGCATACTTCTCTGCACCTTATCTACGTCTAAGGCGTGGTTCATTCTCTAAGCTTTTGATTTCGTCACAGCAAGTCATCCATCCGAATGTGTTCTTTCAGACAGCAAAAAAGTGCGTAACTTTTGAGTTAGAAAAACTTCATTTAGATTTATAAGTAGCTAATGTTCAGAAACCTTTCTACGGTGACGCCTGCTATGAGCCGGCAGATATGGCGGCGAACATTTTAACAAACGTTTAGTCAACATACAGCAGTGTCAACTATGAAGCAACAACGCGTTCGAAGGCTCTTTGTTGTACGCACAAAGGACAAAAGACCGAAACTTGGAGTCAAAATAACTAGGAACTCAGAGGAGCTTCTGCATACCTTCAAAACAGTGAATACATAATTATACCTATGGGGAGACGGTACAGTGTCACTCAATACGCAGGACTTCGCGTGGGCGAAAGTGCCCTCCCCACGTAGACACTAAAAAGAGCCCGGTCTTTATAGCGTACTTCTGCCCGTTATAAAGTTAATTCCAGGACACGTGATACTTCCAAAGGGCGGCGCCGCTTGGCAGGCTACGATGACCTGTGCTGCAGAAAATTTTGAAATGTTAACGCCTCTGCGAAACGGAGTAAAAATTTCTTGAAGAGACTAAAGAAGAAATTCGTGAATGTTTGAAAATTTTCTAACCAAAGTATGAATTATTTGGATCCAGCAATGTGAATATTATTGACTCTCCAAAAAAATCGAGTTTTCTAATTAAGGAATAAAAAAGATATTAACAGGCTAATAACAGCAATGTACACAGGGAGTGCGTAAGAATCTTGAATGAATGTTAGATTCTGGTTCAGTGCTTATAAGTTGCATCGTATCTTCTTCTAAACTTTATCAATGGATTCTCGTTGGGTAAAAAAAAATGATATCATCAATCACTTACTTTGTGCTTGTATGAACAACTCGACTAAATACGCAAGCAAATTTGTCACGACTATCTTATCTACAGTATAAATTTCGTCAACTTCTACTACCATCATATGACAAGAAGATGTGTAACGATCATTGGTAATTTGCTTGCCATTTGTTTACACTACGAAAACCTTATAAAGGTGAACAAATACAGCACGATAATCCCATGTTTATGTGTAACCGATTTACGCAATACAGTCTTGAATATATGTCACGGTGTAAGTATGTCAAGAGCGACACTATGTGTCACGACGCCTGAGCAGCAAGCCAAATAATCGTCCATCTTTCGCATTGTCCAGAACGCAATATTGTGGCGCAGCTCCGTCTGCGTCGCCATATTTACGTCACGTTACCGAGGGTACACGTCGCCTCTTCTGCTTTCTTTACATGGGCTTCTGTGGCTCTGAATAGTGCGCTTCTGCAGGCAGGGTATTTGGTCACTGGTTTGTTGACGCTCCAGGCAGGGTATTCGGTCACTGGCTTGTTGAAGATGCAAGCAGAGTATTTTATTATTCGCTTGTATACTGTGCAGGCAGATTATTTGATCGCTAACTTGTTGACTCGATGGGAGGAGTATTTGGATACCGCATGGCTTTTTGACGCTTCAAGCAGAGTACTTGATTACAACCAAGCTGTACCTGCAGGCAGAGAATTTGCTTACGTCACTGTTGACAGATCATAATGCTGAAAACTAGATACGGCAGTGCAAAAGCCAGCTGTTAAAGGGGCGAGTTCAAAGTAAAATGATTTGATTATCTCGCTCAATGAAGACACATTGAAGCAAATCAGCTAATAATCGTAAATTCCCTGAAGTCAAGCGCATTCATTGACTTACTATTCTCTTCATAATATAACTATTTCATATGTTTTGCAATAGGAATCAAAAGAGTTTGCTAGATAATATCTTTCGATGACAATATTCAGCCGTTGAGAATCTTTTGTCGGTGACTGCGCACCTTCGTGTGAACAGACCGAAACCCTTACAACAGCCATGCAGCATGAGCACGCATCGCCGGTGCACGGTACTGCGTGCTGGTTCTACAACAACAGGTTTCCCAATTTGTGCTCAGTCGGCAGTGAAGCTGCAGTGAGACAGACGCCCCACTGACACTATGGCCAATACACGACGTTTCCAAACGCTTTAAATGAATTTCATTCTTTTAACTTCTATGGAACGCGGCAAAAGTGAAATACCCACGGAATGTCGCCTGCCGTCAGAGTGCCTGTCATCCTTTGAGCGTCAGCACTCGTACGGTTCTTTGGAAGCCGCGGCACTTTTGTGATGACGGTGCTGCTGAATGAAAAGTTCTCAATCTCTTCCGCTATTGAAGTCTTCCACTTATCCCGTCACGGGTGCAGGCACTTCAGCTACAGCGTGCAGCACAAGCGTGACACTCCAACGTGAAGTACACGCACCACAATAAGGTACACATTTTTTAGTATGCACCTGGAATAAGTTGGATGGAACCGAGTTTTTCTCCTTCTGAAACCTGGGCAGTCCGCACCTAAGCGTGAGTTCGATTGGGCACTGAAATTAAGCCTTTGAGACTTGACTTGTCTGGAACTTCAGGCAGGTGCTGCGGCTTCGATCCGTTGAATTGAGTTGCTGGCATTGACCCTTAATCGGTTGCCCCGGAGAGTTCCAGGTACTCATTTTTTCTCTGTAAATTGGAGAGTTTAGGCGGCTCAGGGTAATCGGGTTGCTGCTAACACCTGAGACACGATTAAAAGTTGCGAAGCCAAAGCTGCTGTCCGAATTTTCGGAGGAGTTGAGCTTCAAAGATTTGATTTCGGCGCCCACTCGAGCGTGCCCTCTTTACCTTGAAAGTGACCAGATTGGTTACTTTCATAACCTATTTCTACGAAATCGTATTACAGCGCCAGATAAAGGGTTAACGTCTGCCAAACTGGCGATTCGAAAACTCAGAATTAAGCTTATGACAAGTTCAAGCCAACCGGCTTAGATTATTTAAGGCTAAGTAGCTAAACCTGAATAGATAAATATTTACTCAAAAATTTTGGATTGGTTTCTGGAAACGTCAAAATTCTATGAAACAAATATCTACTTTCTGTAATAAACAGTTAACATAGCGTCTATGTAGATACGATCAGTATTGGAAATAATACATGGTCATTGGACAACTTACTATCTTGGAGCGAAAGCCGTGTTGTATTGGCAACGATACCATGTATGTCCGTGATGTCTATTCGGGCATCGATCGAGGCTCAGACCCAACTCTTGTTGTGTAAGGTTATGCTAGCTGTGGGCTGTAGGTTTCTATGAGGATTCTATTATTGTTTTGAGCTTTTCATACTGCTCATAAGTAATTATATTGATGCCGTTATCTCTGAGCAACGTTCAGCACGGAGGATTTAGTCTCATAATAAAAATTACTGCAGCAGCCTTTTATTGATTCTGCAATGCTTGGATTTACTGAGTAAAGAGGCTCAGCGCTCGCCATAAATCAAACAAGCGTACGTTTGCTCCCCTTTTTGAATCAGGAAATTTTCTACAAGCAACCGATATCATACAATATTTTCTCCTATAAACAGCGATGAATATATTTTCTTAGTAGCCTATGCCTTCATTCTCGTATTCGTCGTCTTTTTCTTCCGGGTATAACGGGAATAATTAATGAGAATAGAGAGGCTTAATACCTTGAGTTCAATTTAAGAGTGATAGCTTTAATGGACTACTCAACACTGTCTCAAATTTGAACATTGCCCATACCACACAAAGTAATTTACAACGCAGTATCCCCTCGATCTAGTTCCATGTGTTAGCTTTGAGAATGTTATTTATAAGAATGAATTCCTGAAGTGTTGCACCTTTAATTTGCTGGGTACTGCATCCAGAAGAGAAAATAAACGGTTTTACTATCATTACTGTTGCTGAAAGTATATCAATAAATGAGTAGTGACAGACTAGGCTAAATCGTAGTGCTAAACTTGTTGTTGCCAGCGTTTGCTATACTAGACTCTAGCACCTATATTACACTAAAATCAAGCTGTTTAAATTTGGAAGTTGCCCATTTAAGTTTTTTTTTCTACCCTTCAATTGTTTCACAACTCAAAAGAGTCCCCAAAAATATCAGTCAGCCCATGAACTTTTCAGTCCTGCATAGTACACGTTGCGTGAACTAACAGCCTTTCCGGAAGCTCTCGCTTCCCAGGCAATAAAGCAATTTAGATTAGGTCGCTATAAGAGTCTCAGGGCCTCAAAAAGGAACGATTTAATTCCGACCCACTTTTCCAAAATCACTTTATGGCTTTGGCTCAATAAGAACGTCGCCTTGTACGTAATTCCCGAATCCATAAATGTTTAACTTTTTAATGACTCATTGTAAGGTCAAGGTTTCTCGAAAAAGGACTATCTAACGCGCTTTTAAGCGATATGAAACTTTGTATTTTGTTTTAAATGAGCTGAAAAATTTCTTGAAATTTCGTTGGCATGAAAATTCGGTCGCATTTTAAATAGTGTAGTACCTCAAAGAAATTATGATACTGCATGGGAAGTTATGACCGGGCAAGTTAAAAAGAAAAAATACCTGAAGCAATAATAATAGAGGAGATGCCGTGATGACCTAGTAATACGTGAAAATAATAAACATAATATTACCATATATGAAGAGTATTTATCGTAACTTAAGCTACAAATTCTATTAAATTACTTTTCCATGCGCCTTTGTTGGTATGAACCTGTTACCACAAACAGACATGCGGCTGTAGGTTTCACAAATTACTATTTTTAGATAGCATGATAACGAAACAACATTGACAGTTTTTTTACTGAAAGGTGTTGTATTTCGTGTACATTGAAGCATAGTTTATTTTCAACCATTGAGAAATAATTTTTCATAATTTTCACTCGTATTAAGGACCATTATATTGAGGAGGGAGCGGGAGTTTAAAGCTCATTCCAGAAAAAATTACTAAGTCTTAAATTACAAAATCTATCTATTATCATATTCAACATAAAAACTGATGAAGGGTGAAATTATGAATTGAATGCATTTTTAAGTTCATAAAAAATTGCATGTCAGAAGTTAAATAAAAATATAATATTTATCTCTACACTCAACTATATTATTTGTAGAACAGTGAATATGCATTCAACTGGATCATTTTTTTCAGCTCACTGTTGAATAAAAGTTGTGAAGATGGCTTAAATTAGCAGATTGAATCTTTTCACCCTCAATTTTAAGGTATTAATTTTGAAGTATTAAGTTTTAAATAATTTGGTAAGGGCTTAAAGTATAAAACTGGTTCCATTTTCATCTTCATTAGAAAGAAGATTACCTATCCATGCAAAGAGGTTAAATATAAAATAGATAATTTTTCCACGCTCACAGGAAACTACTTTCTTAAATTATTAAACTACACATTAATTGGAAACAGAATCACAGGGCATTATGCAATCAAAGTTGGACCCATTTCATGCTCGTCCTGAAAACATTTCTGTTAGTGCATTAAATTCAGTTGGGCTCGATGGAAAACCGCTAGGGGCGAATCGAGCGAGGGCTTGTGTCGCTAGCTAGCCCTACTTGAGAGACTCTCGAAAATTGTTTACTTTGTGGAATATTAGCATAAAATTTGAGAATTTTTCTACTCCTGCGATAGCAATTAGCTGGTGGCAAACGTTCGAGCTTTATAGCGTAAACACATTTGAAGGAGCCTTTTTTCTAAAAGACTTTATGGTTGTGAGAAAAATATTTGTGAAAGGTGAGTTCAAAACTAATTTGGACTTGCCGATGAAGCTGGAATAGAAGCCACGAAAAGTGCAATTTGATAGCTAATCAGATGTCAGGAGTGGGAGTTGAAATTGCCCCTAAAGAATGTCATATTTATTAGTAAATTTTGTCATAATTTAGTTTAATAACAAATAGGCGAGTAAGGTTCATAGTTGAAATTTCTGTCAGAGCAAAAGATTAGTGCGGTTATATATAAGGAAGCATTATATTAAAACTAACATAAATTGAATTTTCATATCACGAAGACTCAGAATATTGTAGTTACAAATTACATTAGAGGTCATCTTTAAGAGAAAGATGTTGGGAAACCATTAATCTACGAAACAAATGCGATAATACATGGCAATGTGTACTTATTACCCTTTGTCCTATAGGACTGGCTTAAGCCTTATGCAGACTACCGCAGAAATGTGTCCACACTCTTTTGTTTCCATCGATCGCTGCAAATTTTTTACGTCAAATCGCAGCTTTGTGTGTTTTCGACTTGCTGGATATCTTCGCTCGACTAGGCTGTGAGTCGTGCTGCTTCACACCGAAGTATTTTGTTCCTGTCACGCAAAACGAATAAATGAGGCATCTCATAACGTTGTCTTGCTTTTTTATAGACATTTTACATAAATTAAGCTTCTGTGAGTTTTAATTCGCTGTATATATGACGACAATTTTGAAACTTTACTAGAGTAGTTACACTCGTGAGGAGGGCTGAGTTGACGGCGAACATTTTATCAACATGTTGTAGACTCACAGTTGTGTTTAAGAGACAAAATAAATTTTCGAACACTTTGCACTACATCTGGGGAACAGGAAACTGTCGAGTAACTCTACCCTAAAAAATTGATATGCTTGACAATTACATTAGGAGTTGTTCTTGAAGCCAGCCATTTGAATATTTTGCTATTGCCCTCGAAAACATTACCGCGTGGTAAGGAAAAGTACTTATGAAAATGTCAACCCAAGCTCAGTTGGCAGTAAGTACGCGTTTTACTTTGGAACGTATAGAAGGGCGCGTTCGATTTGGTCGTGAAAGTCGATCTAAGCCAAGACCACTTGATTTGACTTGTCTGAAAGTGCAGGCAGGAATTTTAGCTTCGTCAGCTTAAATCGTGTTTTAGGTGCTAGAAGCAGCCCATTTACGTTAAGCTGACTGAAATATCCATTTAACGCAGTAAGACTAACTTGATGGAAGCCTTACAGGTATCTGATGATAGTAAACGACTGAAACTTGAATTATCAAGCAGAAGCCGGAAGCACCTCTCTGATGGTTCGAAAAAACAAGCCTGAAAGGCTCAATTTTGTAGCACAATCGAACGCACCCTCAGTGTATACATTTACAATGCTTACTTTTTCACAGTTGTTTCAATAGTATAAGTAAAATAAGTTATTTATAGTGATAAAATTTGCAGCTTCTTTGGATCAAGGAACCTGAGCAACGAAATTCTGTTGAACATCCGCTACAATACACCGTGCGGCAGTGCATGTGGTCGCTGCTGTGAGATTTTCGCACAGGGTTTTTTGCACTTAAAAGCGGTAGTCTGGACGGGGCTTTACAGATAGTCAAACCCGCGAACAGACAAATATGTAGACTGACAGACAGACAGACCGAAAGATGAACAAGCAGATAGGCAGGCTGATCAACATGGAAGCGATGGATATTTAGACCAAGAACAGCAGACTAGTACCTATTGGTAGATAGGGAGACCTAGAGATCGACATGCCTAGACATTGAGATACAGACCAACAGCAAAGCCAACAGGCAAGTAGACTGGACAGACATCCCCGAAAGATAGACAAAGAGAGACCGACCGATAGGCAGACGTGCACCTTTCCTAGGAAAATATATGTATATGATTTTTGTGCATGGCAGCTTAGCAGAAGAATGATATTAATAATTGACAGGACGTACAACATGTCGTAAACTGGTCGTTGACAGTTTCGACTCGCTCCATAGTACAGTTGGCACCGCCGGCCTGCTTGATATTGACAGTTTCATTTAGTGGCCATAATTTTTTTATGGGAAGTTGGTGCGTTGCATTCAAGGCCATCGCTGCAATTCTTTTACAGCTGTGCCGGTATTGGCTCTGCAGCTGTGCAGGGGAAGGAGGTGGAAAATTGCAATGTCAAGTGAAAGCAAATAGCAGAGCATGCAGGGCAAACGAGAATTATTTTTTCATGTTTCAGACTGTGATATTACTTTTCAATTGGCGTAAAAAGCTTAATAAAAACTATGACAATAATAATTATTTGTGCACTTAGTGCAGAGAAAATTATTGCATAACATCACTAAATGAAATTAAAATAATGCTCAGATCTGAAACGACAGCTTGGGAAGATGCACTGACCTGCTCATGGATTCTATTGAATGTTATCAATGTACGCAGTATTGCCATTTTAAGCTTCATTTTATTATATACGGCAACATACAACATATTCTGTACAAACCGTCACTAAAGAAAATATGATATTTCAAAATTTGTCCTCGGTCTCAAGAGACCGTCAGCAGGTAGGGAAAGTGCATAATTTCTAAGCCAGTCCTCGTTCTAAGAAGCACCGGCGCTAGGGAAAGCTTGAAATTTCAAAGTTCGTCCTGGTAATAAATCATGTGCCTTCGGCAGCGGCTCGTCACCGTAAAGCTCTTCAATATCAAATTTCGAAATCTGAACGACGGCTTTGCAGGCCTGCCGATATCTGACCATGGGCCGGTATCGCGTNATAAATCATGTGCCTTCGGCAGCGGCTCGTCACCGTAAAGCTCTTCAATATCAAATTTCGAAATCTGAACGACGGCTTTGCAGGCCTGCCGATATCTGACCATGGGCCGGTATCGCGTTGCGGCCGTGGCGGCGGCGGCTTCCTGTGGTCAGGGCCCACCGAAGCTATGAAGAGAAGATTTCTCAAGGCAAACTAGAGATGTGCAGTCTCACAAAGATCTTGACTTCTTCAGAACTGCCAAAGATGGAAGCTTTATTTCTTCACCATTCCTAAGGGAATCTTCACTTTCTTTTGCAACATTGCGAAGGAATCTTTACTTCTTCAGCTCTTGCTGAAGAATCTGTACTCTTTCCGCACTTGCAGAGGAATATTTGCTTCCGCACCACTGGTAAAGGAACCTTGACTTCTTCAGCAATGACAAAGATACGAATGTGACAGTGAACAGCAATAAATTTCAGCTTCAGCTAGAGCTGTTATTGTCACGGTCGTGGTTATGTTTTGCACGTAAATAAGATTAATATTTAGTTTGACAAGAAGAACACAGCATTTAATCGAGTTAGCTTCTTTACCTTCAGTCAAATGCACAGAGCAAAGTGTTTCACTTTAAAAATGTGGCTAAAATGTTCTCCTTTACGGCCATACAGTGTCATTTACAAGCAACAGAAACATTGATAGAAATCGGATAGAGTACCACTTTGTTGCAAATTCAAGTAATCTTCATACTTCTGTACCTTAAAATAACATAGAAATTGGAAGCATGCAGCATTTTGATAGAACATTGATCTCATTTGAAGGAGCACCGATCACATTTGTAACAGGTATATTTCGTATGTTCCGTAGTTGAGATCTGACCGACACACCCTTGCTGAACTCTTATCTGCTTCTGCCGCACACAGTAATGGTATGTACATGGTACAACGCTAGAAATCATATTTGCCTCATTCGTTAATGCCGTCGTGCTCTTATATATTCAATTTTTCTTTAGCTACATGAATTTTCTCAGCGAACGCGTATTGTATTACTATGTGTGAAATCATAGTAGTTCGTAAGATCAAATATATATTAGTACTCTATATTTATGTAGGCATTTCTTCTTGGGTGGGAGAGTTTGTAATTTTGTCAGCTAGTAATCTCACTAAGCTTGTTATCTTGTCGATCGTGCCATCTTGTCAATCGTGACAAGTTACTATTCCAAATTGCTGATTTGAGAGTGACAGTGTGCCCTGTCATATGAAGATATTATTAGATGATGAAAGACTTTATATGTTCCTTAAGATCAAGCCGGGCTACCCGGGCGCATAGTTGGGCTTCTGGGCACAAAACAGCATAAGGATGACTACTTGTTATCACCAGCAAAAGAAGAGAGAGAGAGAGAGGGAGGTGATACTGTTTTTGTTGAAGATTTAACTATATTTGTCTGTCCACCCAATAAGTGGTTGAAGAAGTTGAGCAATCTTCCTAATTTTTGCAGGGAGTCTGGTGGGTTGCCTTCGATGTGACCCACACCAAAAAACTAGGATAAGCTGGTCATCAAAAATGACGGTGATGACATTTGCTCTCATCGCGGGTGATGGTCTTGAGCCCAAGGCGTTCTAGTTTTGTTATGTCTATTCATTATACGCGGAGTGAATTTTTTAATGAAGAAACTAATGCACCACAGTCATCCTGTAAATTAAAACATATTTTTATGTCTTCAACCAACACAAATGGAAGGCTTGCAAAACCATAAAAAGTATGGGATAAAATAAGGCTTAAGAAAAAATATGATCAGAAATTTATAAATGACTTGCCCTTAAAAAATCAGTAAACATAACCGTTAATAGCTAAAAATTACTTTACGATCTCATCCTAAATTCATTGACAGCTCCAGTTGAAATATTTCTATTGTACTTGGGCCGAAATATTACTGTTGTACTTGGGTCGAAATATTACTATTGTACTTGGGCCGAAATATTACTATTGTACTTGGGCCGAAATATTATCATTGTACTTGGGCCGAATTATTATCATTGTACTTTGGCCGAAATATCACTATTGTACTTGGGCCGAAATATTACTATTGTACTTTGGCCTTTCCTTCTTTTGCGAGTCACTCTTTCCTGTGCAAGGCCCCAACTCAAAAAGAACGGTTGCCATTGACGGCGGTTAATTGCTAAATCAAAACACATTTTGGAGGGAAAGTGGCGCTTCAAACTTGGAAATAGAGCACCCGTTGGCGTTAAGGATTTAATCCGAAGGTCTTAGCGTCTTGGTAGTCATTTGGGTTCTCTCGGACGGAAAACATACTATTTTGATATATTCTATAGGGTTCTCACATGATTCGTCATTTTAAAAGTTGTCTTACGGGCTACTATGAACCACGAGGAGTGTCAGAAGTACTTAGGTTGGAAAATTTAATACGTCAAACTTACAGCAGTACCTTACGACCATTCTTGTGTCATCTAGGTAGTCAACGTGGGCAGTCCCTATCCGGAAAGAAATATCCTAGGAATTATACTTGTATTCTTTAACAAACTGCGAACATAGTCATACATAATAACGATAGTTTGTCTAATAACAGAAAATGCTATAAACTTTGTCAATATTTTAAATTTATAAATTTACCGGCAAGTGTTGAATAAACCGTACCCTGAGCATTTTCTCGAGTCAAGTATTTGCCGCTAAATCTTCTTCCCTGTAAGCGATTCCATCTTCTCGTCAGGTTCTTCTTATTGAATTCTACACCTGACAAGCTAGCGCGATATTTATAGGTTGTGGAGAGCACTGGAAACCTCTTGGCGATTGAAAACAGGAAAATAAGAGCTGCCGGGAACAGAAAAATGCCAGGGAACGCTGCCGCCATCGAGGGTTTTGAAGATCTTTCTCGCAACGTGGAAAGGGCTGCGGAGCGCTCTATTCTTTTTCTCCTAAGAGTGTCGCTCTTTATTGGTCATTCAACAACACAGTATTTGACGTACGTTTTTGTTTCATCCATCATTAGCGTTTTAATTTAACTTTGTATTAAATCTTTACAAAGCAGTAAACATATTTATTTCGTATATTAAATTAATGAGTTATTATTTTCATTTGATACATTTTATTGTAATATTTGGCTGCTCAGAACACACTAAAGGCAGTGAAAGGCTAAAGATAAAAAACTAGGGGAAATGGAAACGTTTCAAGACAAGGTAGGAAAACAAAAGGAATAAACAGTATTTTTTAAAAAATCATTACATCACTGACTTCTGCAAGCTGAGCAGTGTTTGCTTGGTAAGATGTAAGATGTGCATATTTAAAGACTGTGCAATGTTTTAAGGCATTAAAAATATCGAATTTGTTAAGTAGTCACATTCTTTCGTCAACTGTAGAGTTACTGTATCATTATCAGCTACATTAAGGCAACATGAAAACAGAAATGTCTGTGGAAAACAAGAAAATAGAGTATTTACTGCTGAAATATTATATATATTATAGTAACTGTGCAGTGCCTTCATCACTGGGCAAATAGTGTTGTAAATGTAGTGATTTTATATTATGTGTACAGTGTACAATGCTTACCAAGACAGCAAGGACGTCACAAGAGCTGCACAAATATTACAGACTGTCGTGTAGTGATTGTACATCAATTACACTGTGCTTACAGTAACTGCGCCGGTGCAACAGTGCAGTTACTGCTGTCCAGATATCGCAACAACTGAAGAGATCTTACAGCAACTTTGCAGCGCTTACAGTAACTAAAGAACTATCAGCATCAACTGCATGTACGAGTGCGAACTACGATCGTCTACGAACACCGTTACGCTTGCGGTTACGGGCGCCTGCTTGGAAACTTCCAAGAATTTTGGTGAGTCGTGGCGACATTGGGCCAATGACGGGCGTCTTCGAGAGCGGATGATAATCCCCGAATTGGCTTAACCGAATTTGCATGGAGATTGGCACGAGACACTTTTGAAAACGATGCAAAAATGTTTCCCAAACCGACTGTTGGCTCTGGTGTCCAGGGTTGGAAATGCTGGCCATTAGCTTTAATACCTGTGTTTTCGATTCACCCATGGATAACCAGTCGACTTCGTTTCATCTTGTTCGGAACTTTTAGCCTGGGGATTAGATTCGTCAATTTAGATCTAGCTTCGGGCGGTAATCTCAAACAGATTATGTTCGAGGCGGCTGGAAACTCAAACCTGGAGCTTGTTCTCTAAGACGCCAAGCTAACGATGACACGTGTTGTTAGCCAAATGAGATGCATTTAACCCCTATTCATACCAGGCTGTGTTATTTTACTGTATGGGCTCCTTGTCCTATTATTTGCCTACGAAAAAAATCCTTCGTAGCGAGTTAGCAGAGGCATGTACGGATAGGGTTAAGGTCCCTCCTTGACTACGGGGAAACTGTACAGTCACTTTGTTCAGCTTGATTTAGGAAAGGAAAGTATATAAAATATATGATGTAAGCCCCGAGGGTAGTGCTTGGAAGGCTATGTAAGCCAGACTGTTAGATTCTAATAATTTTCAATCAAATAAAGACCAATTACAACTCGCCATGGCGAAGCAAAACCAAAACTGTATGGGCAACAGTACGAGGCTCTGCAAGTGTGTTTACGCACTGCGTCACAGCTGCTCAGGGTTCAGTACCTCTCACATTCTAGTCTTGAAGGTTGTGTTGTACTTCAGGCTGTGAGTTTCCGCGAGAATTCTACGAGTAGTATTACTAAGGTTATTATTTACTAACCCATTTTACACCTGGCGTTATTCTATGGTAACTGTTCGCTCGAGTTTGTTTCTTTCCCTAACTTGACAGTAAAAATACCATCGGTGAGTACAAACTTTACAAAATACTGCAATTAACACACTGTGACTGCACTGTAAATCTCATAACCCAGACCAGAGATGGATGTATTACCGTACTACTACTACTACTACTTCTACTACTACTACTACTACTACTACTACTACTACTAACAGTCGCGTTGATGGATGTACTACTATAGTATTGATACCAACTGGAGAGATAAATAAACAAAGAAAAAAGTAAAGGTTCGAGGATCGATGGCATTTGTTGATACCCTTTGAGAATTCAGGGCCGTCCCGGAAGGGTAAACTTAAATAAGTTTCTTGTGCAGCTGAGAAATTCGCATAGGGCGGCTACGCATCTCCAGCTACTGCTGCAGCTCGGGCCCGCTTCGATTACCCTCAGCCCTCGTACCCCTCTACTCTCGTACCCTCAGCCCTCGTACCCCTGTGCTGTCGTAACTGTCTAGCCGATTACTACCGGTCTCCCTCAGAGGGTCGTGGCGTTAATGGCGCTGGCTTGTGGGATCCAAGTCGAAGAGAACAGCAGTTAATTGCCCAAGACAGCGACGTGTAATCATTGCTATGGTTAGTGGGGCATAAATTGCGTCTCAGCACGCGAATGCTGCTATTTTTGTATCACGACATTTATAACCGCAGCAGCATTGCAAGCCATGATGCGTATAGGGAACCCATGCTGGTCCTACAGGCGTCAATAAAGCTGAAAATTTCTCAAGAGTGAGAATTTGTAGTCACTTCTTTCACTGCATAGTATAATATACATACTGCAACTATACAAATTATATATGTATACCATATCTAATATGCCTTACTATTAGTAGTAACACCGTTGAGGTCTCTTGAAAATAAATTTAAATGGCATAAATTCTTTCCGCAAAAATATTATTTTTATCTCTACTATTTCCCAGAGAATTTAATGTGCTGCTACCAGAAAAATAAATTCCAACAGGCGACGAATTTAACAGGAGTTTCATTGGATTAATGACATCAAAGCGTTAATAATGAAAGATGGTTTCTCAAAGTATATTTTACCAACGTTATGGAAGAATATTTCTTTGCCAATACCGATTATTATGCCGGGGACACATATGCATTGCTACGCCCAACTGGCTGCTCGGTGGTGCAACTAGCGTGCCGTTTCGATACATACTTATAATCGGTAGCATAGATACCGTGGCATAAATGACGTCCGAGTCTCGCATCATTGCTTCAAGTTGTCTGTGCAAATGCCTAGTGTGTCCCCGGAATTAAGGTTGGGAAATTGTGTATGGCGATCTAGAGTTGATAGATAGTTGACAAAATAATATAGAAGAAATTTTCTGAACATAACACAATCTCAATTTCCAAATGTAACGATAAAGTCAAAATTATTATGGTGATGAAATAACTCTTGAAAATTTTTAATTATTTAACTAAAATTGTACCTAAAAACAAAAAAAAAAAGTCAATGAATGCACAGGTGAAATGACTAAAAGTTTATGTATAACATTTCAAAGAAGTATTTTATATGCAAATTTACATTTCCAGAGTTACACAAGTGTCAGAAATTTTAACTGATCCTGTATACGAGTATATGGGTATTGTATGTTCCGAGTGCTGACAACTAGAGTGTACTCAGCACAGTAAGCTGCCTAGCTTGTTTATAGAAGTAATAATCAAATATAATACTTTTTTATTATATAAATAACCATTTATTAGCTGCTTATCACACCATTTATTAGTAGCAGCTTTCCTTTAGTTAGTTAGTAAACTGATCATTTATTTAATAACATATTCAATTATTATATTGTTTGAATAATTCCACAAATAAGTGACCTACTAACTAAAACATTGATTTAGTTATTATATTTAAAATTATTCAAAAGATGAGTATGCGTAAGTTCTTGCTGGAAAATTACTGGCATTGATGGACATGCTGCAGGTTATACTGCAAATAGGGCAACAAATTTTTACCTTTTTTCTTTTGCCTCAAATTTAAAAGGTGCTCCTAAGTCGATTTGAACGCTGATTTTATATCTGCAACATGAATTTCGCTAGCACGTCAAGTTATTTAGATATTCGTAATTAATATTCTCATAGGAATAACATTACAGGACCCGTCTGGACATTATCCTATTGGGCGTTCGGTAGGAATAGCACTGATGATATGCACGCCGTGCATACCGATGCTCACGGGAACGCATAAATAGCCGGGTCGCCAGGTGACCCTCAGCACTTTAGTTCTATCCTTGTCTCATAATAGAAGCATTACTGTGTACATTGTCGCCTCTGAGCCGCACTCTAGAGCTTTCTGCACTTGCAGCCTACCAAAGTATTATTTGTACCATCATCTGGAATATATTACTCAGTGTTAACCAATCCTTTCATTACCCACATGAAGTCAGCACCAGTACCTGTAGCATAACTACGACCCCACATTGACTGAGATACTCGATATATGGTAATATGGGATTACTATTCTTAGCTCTACCGTACTGACACGTACCCGTTAGTCAGAACTACAGCATAGCAGTGATCTTCGTCTACGAGTCTTCTAACTACGCCATCTACAAGGGTTGGTAAGGGCTACTTAGCACACCTACGTACGCACGTGTAGTTACGCCTACCAGATACACGTAGATACGCGTAGCAACCACGACAGAGTGAACAAGACAAGAAACAAGACGCGATTGCTCGAAAATGGGACGTGATAGACCGAAACGGTCTTCAGATTTGGAATCAGTGGATTGAACTCATGGAAATACTGTTGAAAGAATTCAAGCGGGAAATTGCTTATTCCCCAGTGAGCTATAGCT
Organism: Parhyale hawaiensis; assembly: GCA_001587735.2. Lineage (NCBI taxonomy): Eukaryota > Metazoa > Arthropoda > Malacostraca > Amphipoda > Hyalidae > Parhyale > Parhyale hawaiensis. The sequence goes on from LQNS02278174.1 coordinate 6,125,092, forward strand.
ATAGTGTATATCCCATATCCACCACGTTTCTTCATGTGATGTTCAACCATCTTGGGTTTTATGCGTCTTCTGCCAAATGAAGATAAGAAATTTAATAAAAAGATAAATATCAACGAACAGAGGGTTAAAAATTGTTAGGACTGGCAGGCTATGCAAATTGTCATCATCTGGCTTTATGCCTAAGAATAGCAACATTACCCTAGAAATAAAAGCTTTCAATGACTGCGCTGTCCGACAAAGGCCCGAACCCTTTACCTCCGGAGTCATTAGAATCTAAGCGCTTTCTTCCATTTGCATCGATAAAAAGACTCTAATTTCAGAGCAGTATTTTCCATTTATGAAGAAACGCAGGAATTACTCGCTATTGCTCCGAAGTAAATTTCAGGGCCGGGTGATCATAACTGAGAACATCGACGGTGTTTTTCTCAAGTGTTCGACCCAATGCGGTGCAATCGCATACAGTACAGCTGCATTGTATTATCATGCTACGTTCAATTTAACTGGTAATTTTCGTAGTAAGTGTTCTCTTGTGTGCGCTTCCTTACGACACAGCGGGCATTAACCCTATTTTAACCAGGTTCTACATATTAACTTAGTTTCTAAGATTCTGCAGTCGCCTTATCTTGTTCCTCTAGATTTTGGAGTTATTCTACTTTAGAGTAATCATTGCCTAAAATAAATTGGGTTTATCCTCTCGTGCATACTCTTGCACATTTGTCGACGTCCCGAAACGGTTCAGAGATTTGTGGCCCTGCGTACACTTCACGTAATTAGCAGAACCAAATACCAAGGTTATAACCTAACTTTCAAGTATGACATTACTGGGATCAAACGTACACTGTTTTTAATTTTGTGCTTGTCAGCACAATAACTCAAAAAATAAAAAATGGATCTCTATGAAATTTATACGGGTTGTTAGTGATGTTGAAAGACACAAATTGTTAAATTTTGGTGCTGATCGGTTTGTTCGTTTGTATGTTTGACTCATGTTTGTCATAACGTTTGTTAGCAGTATAACTCAAAAGTTTTGAACTGATCTTCAAGAAAATTACACAAGCTGTTATTACTATCAAAAGGCACAAATGATTATATTTTGGAGTTAATGCAAAGAAAATTATGGTTTCATGGCCGATTAGAATTTTTTGCAACCGTTGCCTCGCTTGGCGGAGGTATGCGCACCCAGAATGCTCTAGTTGTATATATATTTGTAAGTCTGTCCACCTAATAAATGGTCGAAGGAGTTGAGCAATCTTCATAATTTGTTGTAGGGAGTTTGGTGAGTTGACCTAGATGTGACCCATGTCAAAAAACTAGTCTTAGCTGGCCTTAAAAAATGACGGCGTTGAATATTTCTCCACCGCGGCAGATCGTCTCATCCCACAAGGCCTCCCATTTTTCCTATGTTATTTTTAAGAGATCTGCACGGGGCGGTGCCCCCGCGCCGGCCAAAGGCAAACGTTTGATTGGTTCTTCACCAAAAGTTAATAATTTGCTTCCCTTACATATCTAACAATCATTGAAAATTTCATATAGATCCGTGCATAACTTAAAGTTATCTTGGTGACAGAAGAGCAAGCAAACAATTCGGCAGACAAACACACAGACAAACGCAACCTTCTTGGTGTTGGAAATAATTAGAAGTTTATTACGATAAATATATGACTCTAATCTCAATATGAACAGCTTAGTAAAATAATAAATAAATAAATAAAAACATGGCTCTATCATGCGTGTGGGAAGCTCCAAAAGCTTGAAATTTTCAAGTGGAAGGAAAATTTTGCACGGCCTCCCAATCAACTTCAAGTTATTTAGTGGAAGCTCTTAGCCAATCGCTTCCAGGAAATTTTTATTGACTTAATTAATTGGACGGACTTGACAAGGAAGATAAAGGAAGAGATCTTTAAGGACTTCAAATAGCGCTCTCAACTTATGGAGGAATTTTGTCTTCAGAAACTGAACATTGTAAAAACAAAACTCTTGGCTTCTAGGTATTGGTATAAGCGTGGTTAACCCTTGAAATCTGAATAATTGCTTGCGTAATGTTTTTGATTAACGAAGATTGTTGCTTTTTAATGGGACAGCAGGGCCTTGCAATCGAGGTTTGAAATTTAAAAAAAATGTGCTGTAGTGCGACTGAAAAGCTTTCTGCCTGAAATGTCATTTTATTGATTATTATATTAATAAAATTATAATAGGACATAGACAGGTGCCGCAGTTGGAATCCTTGTATGATGACAATGAAAGAGAAATTTCTAATATAATGAATGTAAAACAGCAGAGATTTAAAACAATAGATAATTGTTCAAGAAGATGATTCAGCATTTTAGTATAAGCTAAAACTATTTCCTCTAAAATGACATAAAAGCATAATGAAGTTAACCAGACTGATTGGAAATTAATTAAAGTATTATTAATATTATTTTCCATATCATATTTCCGTTCAACACATCTCAGCTCGCCCAGTTTGTATCTACGCACTCATTAAGTATTATCCATTATAGTATTAAAGATATGGTGAACTCTGAACCATTTTCCAACTATTTATGAGATTAAATATTTTACACTCGGTAGCACTAGCCTTGTTATCCTAATTGTGTGCTGAACTCAGCTACCAAATGTTGCAGGTTCGATGCCAACCCAGGCATGTGGACTTTTTACTGCACTAGGGTCACTGATTTAGAAATGATAGGTATGCACAGAGTGCCGTGGGGGCACTTATCTTCCTCAGATATAGGGAGGGAGGGTAGGGGGGACGTGGGTCCGTCGATGGCGCCATAGCTCTTGACGACCCGTGATCGACTGCAGCCGTACTTACTCCTTTGGGGCCAGTTGGCCTATATCTACAGCACCAACCAGTGCGTGTCCATGCGTTTCCAGATGAAGGTGCGGTCAAGTTGACTTTACTTATCATGCACCCGTTAATGAAGAAATTACTGTAAAGTAAATAATTCTTATCATACTCTAAGTTTCCAAAGCATTTACGTGTCACTATTGTCACTACAAATTAAACATCTAAAGCAGTTATCACACTACTCGATTTTAATACACTTAATAGTGACAATTTTACCATAATTTAACAATTTTTTATCATGTGCCTAGCTTTCAATGCACTTACGTATTAATTAATTGAAAAGTTAGCACCTGTAAATTTAACATACTCCTTGTTTGTAATGAGCATTTTAATGACTGAATTATTACAAATTTAGCAAACTTTCAGTGTCAGGCTCCTAGCATCTATTGCACTCTAGAGCGATTGAATTACCTAGAACAAATTCAACAATTTTAAGTAATATCATACTCCTACTTTATAATGCTTAGATTAATTAACTGCTCAAATTAACTCATGATCAAGTTACTACAAAGTTAACAACTTTTATCATAACCCTAGTATCTAAGTCGCCCCATACAGCATTATGACTTACCATACACATAATATAAATACAGGAAAGCCGTGTCGACTCATTTACTTCACATTCACATGAACTTCGCGTAACATTCTCGGCCTCTACTCAGTCTCATAAAAGAGAAAATATATAAAAATATTTAAAAACTCAATGCTCCGTTTAGCAACAAGTAAGGCGTGTAGGGCAGCCTGAGATTTCAGCCATGACCAAGCTGATAAAATGCTTTTGCAGCCGTAAATATTCGCAGTAAATCTCCAAATAAATGAGGCGACAGGGCAGAAAAATGTTCCCTACTGGCCTCTGGAGACGCCCATATAACTGGCCTCTGCAGTACCGAATGTCAGCTGCTCGCCGTAGCGGCCTGCCAGCTTCGGACTATTACGGCGTAGGCGTCAGTATTACGTCTTAATATTTTTCCCAGACGTAGATTATCATTTTAGATGTGGTGTTAGGTACGTCAAGTTTTCCGGACCACTACGGTGCAAAAGTTAGTATTGCGACTTAATATTTTTGCTCTTCATTAATTTTTATTTCAATCGTGGTATTATTTTATGTTTTCCAGAACATTACGGGGTAGGGTAAACACCCGTTTTAATATATATATTCACTCTTTGCAAATTCATATTTTTATTTTAGGTTGCAGTATTACTGCATAATTTGTAATCCATTACGGAATTGGAATTGGCATTGAGTCTTAACATTTTTGCTCTACATAGATTTTTATGTTAACTGCGATTTTACTTCATGTTTACCACAGAGAAGTTAGTACTGCGACTTAATATTTTTACTCTAGGTAGATTTTCATATTAACTGCGGTACTGTGATATTACTTCATGTTTTCCAGATCATTACGGTGTGGAATTTTACATTAATTGCGTCTTAATATTTTCGTCCTTCATTGATTTTAACTTTTATTTGAATTGCCGTATTACTTCGGAGTATCCTGACTATTAAGGAGTTGTTACTCGCAGAGTGTCCTTATATTTGCATCCTTCGTATAATTCCCAGTTTAATAACCACTGCAACATTACTCCCTGTTTCAGACACTCTTACGGTGTAGAAATTAACACCTAGTTTATCTTTGCTTCTCTAAGCGAATTTTTTTTTTGTTTGAGCGTCAACTGCCACCGCATTTTTCATAGATTTTTAGACCATCACAGCAGATGAGCTGCGTTACGTCCTTGTTTGTCTGACCTTCCTTAAAAATTTCCAAGTTAATTCAGTGAGATTACTATGGAGAGTTACCATGATTTCGTTAGTTTTCTACCTTTTGCAAAATGTTGACAAGTTGGAATGTCGTAAGATCGCGAGACGGTGGTGGTTCCATGTAAGAAAATTCCCGGTTCAGTTTGCTGGAAGTGGCGTTGAATAGGCAAAAACTTTCTATTTTCAGCTTTGGATGTGGCGTTGGGAGGGCAAAATTTTTATATTTGATGTTTACTAGCATTGGCCTTGAATGAGACCTAGTTTTGTACTTTAAGTGTGCTGGAAGTGGCGCTGAAAGAGTAAAATTTTCTATTTTACCTTTGACTTAAGATGCATTGAAAGAATAAATATGTCCTCAACCAAAGTTGAACATGTTAATAATTTCATTAACATAAGATGCAATATGGAGTTATCATATCATTGTAATGTATGAGTTTTTTATTATTACCTCTGCCAAGGAGGTTATGTTTTCATCGGGTCTGTCGCCAAGATAATTCAAAAAGTTATGGATGGTATTTGACGAAATTTGCAGGGATTATTAGGTATGTTAGGAGGAACAGAAGATCAACTTTTCGTGAAGATCCGTAAGTTCATCCGTTTCTTTGTTTGTCTACCTCATTTTTCTCAATGTCATTACTCAAAAAGGGATGGACGAATTTTTATGAAATTTACATGAGTTGTTAGGTATATCATAAAGAGTAAATGGCCAAATTTTTGTGATAATCTGTTTTTTCGTTGCTGTGTTTGATTTTATGTTTGTTAGTGCAAAACTTAAAAAAGTTTTGAGTGAATCTTTATGAAACTTGCAGGAATTGTTAGCAATGTTAAAAGACATTAATGATTAAACTTTGGTACAGATCGGCTGATTCGTTTCTATGTTTCAGTTGTGTTTGTTTAATGTTTGTTACGCCATAATTAGAAGTAAAATTGATTAAATTTTGGTGCATATCGGCTTATGCGTTTCTATGTTTGAGTTGTATTTGTCATAATGTTTGTTACACAGTAACTAAAAAACTTTTGAATCTATCTTTATGAAATTTACAGGAGTGGTTAGTAATGTTAAAAATATAAATGATTAAATTTTGGTGCAGATCGGTTAGTTCGTTTGCATGTTTGATTTGTGTTTGTCGTAATGTTTGTCAGCAGCATAACTAAAACAGTCATGAAAGGATCTTAAAAAAAGGTGCAGAAACTGTTAATACTAATGATTAGATTTCGGAGTTGATACAAAAAAATTATGATTTCAGAGCCAATTTGAATTTTTCGTTACCGTTGCCTTACTTGGCGGAGGCATGCGCTCTCGGAGTGCTCTAGTTTTCAGTAGCAGTTTTGTGCTGTCCGTCATAAAACATTCGTCTAGGTTTAATGAGAGCAATACTCGCTCTGTNAACTGTTAATACTAATGATTAGATTTCGGAGTTGATACAAAAAAATTATGATTTCAGAGCCAATTTGAATTTTTCGTTACCGTTGCCTTACTTGGCGGAGGTATGCGCTCTAAGAGTGCTCTAGTTTTCTGTAAGTAAGCAAAATATGGCGAGCAAATTACTCCTCTTTCCTTATTTTTGGTTGAAATTATAAATGCATAAACGTCGATGCTTCACTTATTCAGTACTTCTTTTTGCACAATTCTTTAAAAGCATCAAATAATAAAGTTGAAATGCTTCACATATGCAGTGCTTTCCTTTCCGTAGTTCTTTAAGAGTATCAAATGAATTGAGTTTAATGCTCCACTTATTCGCAAGTGGCTATTATTAGGTTCCATATATCCTGCAATTGCTCCTTGATTAGCTCATCGTCTGTTGTAGGGCGCCATTGCGCAACATGGGATGAGGGTTTTACAGCCCAGTTTTCATTAGAAGAACAATTCGTCAGGAACATTGGCACGATTAGACGACCGTGCCGCCTCTTAACGTGCTCTTAGAAGCCAAAAATCAGAGGTAGTTGCAACGTGGCGCCTCCCGTAACCGTATATAAGCTGTATACGGCCGTACACTTATAGCCGAGCGGTGCCCGTCCGTAACCGTTAATGCTGCAACGCAACCGTGCAAATCTGCGACCATGATTGCCACGAGAAAGAACTAATAACCATAAGAACGCCTATCGGAAACAACATGAGGGCAGGACTGGGCAAAGTTACTGACTATGGTGGCTCTCGCCGTCAGGAGGCAAGTAAAAAAAAAAGGGCTGAAGATAACTTTCGAAATACGTAGCAAGAACCTCGTGAAACGTACTGCACGTACATTTGCTTGATGTCTTCGTTACTAATGTAGCAATTGAGAGGTTGTATTTTCCTTATCACCTGCATAAGGGCATCGAGTCTGTACTATTACTGATAAATTCAATTTTTGCTTTACTAAGGTGTTGAATCTGTACTGGAAATGAAGCTCTAAATTATTATTGTTGTATAAAAGCAGAGACCATTTAGACTCGTTTCAATTTGTGATATTTCTGTCTATAAAAAAGTTATTTTGATAAATGCAAAAGACGATTTAGATACAGTTCAAGTGGTGAAATTAAATAGTAACCAGTTTATCCTCTCGACACTTAATAACGGATGCAATAACTTTAGGGCTAATACGGCTAGTGCAGTAAGACCTTTGATATAATGTAAGGCATTATTGTGCTCGTATTAGCCTTCCAATTTTGGACACGTTTCAAATAGAGATACTCTTGGGAGAGTTGTTGTCTAATTGAGAGGTTCAAGGGTTAACCCTTTACGGAGCAAGAAACCATATATGGTCACTTCCATATTGATATTCTAACGATATTATTTTTCCAGCCGTCCGGTAACCGGTTAGGGTGCTTTGTCAGTACTAGTACCGACAGCTTCAGATTATAGTCCATGCAACTCACTAAGCCAACAGAGCTAAACAGTCCAAGCATCGCTCGTGCACTGCTTGCGCTCGCCCCATACCAACTTATTAAAGTATAACCATTAAGCCTAGAAGAACGTTCTCAGCAGTGCTTGAAGGCACAACTTCTCCAGTTATTGAGCCAGCATATTGTCTATGTTTTAAATATATATACGGTACACCTATACACACACACTGATTTTCCCCAGAGTCCTATTGCAGACACACAGTTCTTGGTCTGCTTTTCAATCTAGTTTATAATTATATAGCTTTAAAGCACAGTATTTCACTACTGTGCATTTAACAGTACCGTTGCACATTCTACTAGAGCACTCTGAGAGTGCATACCTCCGCCAAGTGAGCCAACGGTAACAAAAAATTCAAATTGGCTCTGAAACCATGATTTCTTTTGTAATCATTTGTTCCTTTTAGTAGTATTAACAGTTTCTGCAATTTTTTTGGAAGATCCTTTCATACTTGTTTGAGTTATGCTGATAACAAACATCATGACAAACATAAATCAGACACACAAACGAACCACCCGATCTGCAGCGAAATTTAATCATTTATATCTTTTAACATTAATAACAACTCCTGTAAATTTTATAGAGATAGATTCAATAGTTTTTGAGTTATTGCGTAACAAAAATTATGAGAAACACAACTCAAACATAGAAACGAATAATCCAATCTGCACAAAAATTTAATCATTTATGTCTTTTAACATTACTAAAAATTCCTGCAAGTTTGATAAAGATTCACTCAAAGCTTGTCAAGTTATTGCTCTAACAAACATAAAATCAAACACAGCAACAAACATACGAACGAACAAACAGATTCATCATAAAAATTTGGTTATTTACTCATTATGATATACCTAACAACTCATGTAAATTTCATAAAAATCAGTCCAAACCTTTTTGAATTATGGCATTGAGAAAAATGAGGCAGACAGACAAACAAACAAACAAATAAACAAACAAACAAACAAACAAACAAACAAACAAACAAACAAACAAATAAACAAACAAACACTCAAACGGATGGACGGATCTTCACAAGAAGTGAATCATCTGTTCCTCCTAACATACCTAACAAGCCCTATAAATTCCATCAAAATCCGTCCGTAGCTTTTAAAGTTATCTTGGTGACAGACTGACAAACAAACAAACCCGACGAAAACATAACCTCCATGGCGGAGGTAAATATGTCCTTCTGGTAGTCTTCGTACCCTGTGCTTTCTAAATACGTAGACATTTACTTTCTTTTTTCTTCCATATCGTATTAGAGATATCTCCTTGCAAGATAACTATGTCGTTCCCTACTTTTCCTTATATATACTTTACTTCTCACAGTTACTATAAAGAGCCATTTTTTTCACATGGGTTCCGTTCTGCTCTCAAAACATATTTTCTAGGAGTCCTCACAGTTTCATTCTAAACACATATGAACTTCTCACAAAATTAATGTTAGTAGCCTGCTTTACGTTTCCAAATACATATATTCACTTTCTCTCTACCTGCAGGCAACGAATTACGTAATATTATTATATTTCCCGGTTATGTTACGAAAGTGCTTTTCGATTTGTCGCATATCTTGCATATCGTTACAGTAGTGCTACTAAGCACAAGTTTTCTACTTTATTTATGTACCGTGGTATATTTTCTATATATCTATTTAATTTCTATACACGTATGTCATCATCTACTTTTCTCTGCATGTGGGCTCCTATATGCAGACCAAATTTTTCTTTGTGTATCTTTTGTAGCTTCATTTTTCAGAAATGCATTATCATATTATCTAAAACAGGTTAACGAGAACAATTTTTATTAAATATTCACTTTTTTATCATTAGAAGACTTTCGTCAAAAATATAATGCTGACGCAAGTAGCGTAATATTTCACCCTGCTTTCATGCTTTTGACTTTTTATTGTTACATGTATTCGAACTTTTCTCATAGAAGTGATTTAAGCACAATATTTCCAAGCTCGTAGCCAACGTGTTCTATATTATTTTCTGGAAATTTCAACTTAGATAAAAGTCAGGCACTGAATATAAGCGAGAAGCAGCGTGTGCTGTTGACACCCACGTGCACCCAGACAAGCTGCGGATGGGGGGGGGGTTGGGTTGGAATCCGACGCAATTTCTGGCTACACAATAAGTTCCTGCGATCGATGGGTCATAAAATGAGGGCGTATTTGTCTAAGGCGTAAATTGCTTGCCATTATCCATGTATTATACTGAGGTGACGTCGATAAAGTGCTCTTATCTATTGTGCTCTTGTCTGAAGGTCAAATAGTTTGAGAAAAATAGGAAATGAGAATGATCGATCGGGTACGGAGCTGTTGTGGTGTGTATTCTTCTTCTGCTTAATTTAGCTTTGCATGCAAATACTTTCTATTCTTAGACTGCTTAGCGCTAAGGCAATAATATAAAGAAGGATTACAACCTTAACTATCCGACGCGTCCGATAAAATAACACAGGAGAACAATAAGTTATTTTTTCCTGTTGCCTCAAATTTAGGAACTGTTCCAAAGGCAATATCTGTACTGATTTCAGATCTGTACCTGAAATTTCGCTAACACGTCAAGTCTTTAAAATATTCGTACTTAACATTCCCGTAGGACTAGCATTACCGGACTGTCTGAAAATTTTCTCAGTGGGCGTTCTGTAGAAATAACACAGACTAAGTACAAGAAACAGGACGTGATTGCTTGAAAATGAAACGTGATAGACCAAAACGGTCTTCAGATTTGAAACCACGAGGTGAAACTGAAATAATTTCGAAAACAAATTGCTTGCTCCCAAAAGATAATATTCATTCATACGCCTAACCTAGGCTATATTGTGGGTACTGAAACAATAGATTCTATTTATTTAGCTGCGTTTACCATTGCTATATGACGAAAAACTACGTACATTTTATCTATTTGTTGTGGTGCAAATAATAAAGTAGGTCGGGTTTTATAGCTTCCTAGTTTGAGATTTCCTTAGGTGCACATAAGGAAGTAGTTTTATTTCTATCGGGAAAATTAATTCCTAAGTCTACCAATGGCAGAGCTTCATTTACGCTACGCTCCTGACGCCACTAACACATATCAAGCGGAGGACTGGATTGGCGGCACACTCCATGCCATACTATCACGTGAGCGGTCTGAGCCCTGCTATTGGTTAATAAATTTACTTCATTACTCACGATATCATCTTAGTAACGCCGAATTAAAAAAAATTGGCATGTCAGTGCCTCCCTTTGGCTCTTCTGTAGCACGCCTAATAGCAAGAAATTCCAGGTGTTTCTGGAACTGGAGAACGTTCTCCAGAGTGCTATATCACTTTCTCGAGATGCCACAGGTTTTGAAAGAATGCGAGCTGCTTTATATTCAGGACGTCTGGCAGCCGTGAGCTTGAGATGCGACTTTTATGGAGGGTTGCGGTTTATTTTGAGTGACAGTTTCCACCAAGCCGTCGGCCGCGACTAGGAGTCGGTGAACTAAGCGGAGGGTACGCTATAAGTCACTGGAAATATGTTTTTTTTTTTAACTAACACAGTATCTACACATTACCGTAAACATCAGCCTTCTCACTGCCAGTATCGATTCTAAACTAGGATGTTTCTAGCAAAAAATAGCGTCAACAAACGGATATCAACAAATCGAAAAGTACAGGCTGCAGGAAGGAACATCAACGAATTTGTATCAACGAATCTGTACGTAGAAGCTGCAGGAAGGAGCGTCAGCGCGCGAGGACCCCGCAGAGCCTGTAAGAAGAGAGCCCATAAAACAGCAACAGAAAATGTCAACAGACGCCTTCATTATAACTCGGCCGACACGGACGTAGCCACTCAGTCTGATTGAGAGACTAACATAACAAGCAGAGGCTACCATAAGGACGAATTTTAGGCACGGATAGCGGAAGAAATTTTGCCATTGCATGCATAGCGTCACTTAGCTCTGATGCAGTCGCAGTTGTACAGCGTATACCCTGTCACTGCAACATGGTAACTGTAGGTATTGGTAATTAGTGGTAATAGTAGGTAACTAATCCCTGCCACTGCTATACCTGTTAAACATATTCATACCAGAGATAATAATAATAATATATGTATCATATATATCTGTCCGATTTACAATGTCGTATATGATATATATTTATACTGTATACGAAATCTAAGTCAGGCAGGTACCGTTAGGGAAGGGGGCAGTGCCTTTATTATAAAAAATATACTAGCAGCTACTTTTATACTCTACGACAGAGAAAAATTTGAATATGATTTTTCAGTACATATGACGCTTAGCATGATTTCAATGCAATAAAATCTTTCACTATTTAGAAATTCCATGTATAATGGCAAATAGTTCAATAATGCTTACCTTCTGCTCTATTTTTCTACAAGCATAAAATATAACTATGTGTACATTTATGTCTGTTTATATCGAAGGATATTTACCTTTATACACATACCTAAGATTGGTATAGATGGGCAGCAGTTCGTTAATCAAACATGCTCAGATGACATTCCGTTTTTATTCTGTTCACTTTGTAAATGTCCGCGTGAAATAAAAGAAGTCTTTCGCGAGCTGGAAAAGCTCAAAGTGAAAAGAATAAAAACGGAATGTCGTCTAAGTTTTAACGAAACATACCTAAAAGTGTAAATATCAGAGATGTCAGGTTGAAATTTATGGAACACTAATAAAAGAGATGTCGCCTCTCGTCATTATTATACTATCTGCAATGTCACCCCATACGTCTGGACGGACACAGCTAACTTAATTATTTCTTCTTAATTATTATTTCTTCTTCTTAATTATTTCTTCTGTAAGAGAGAATAGATGCAGTGAGGCGGAACAAAAAGTATACAATGAAATAAATATAGAAATGTGAGCGAATACTTGGTTGCACGCATATATCAAGCATATAAATACTTTTAGGTGTCTACTATAGTATTTGGATAATGTCCCTATTTACTCTTATAGCTTCGCAATCTAAACAGGCAGTGGTGTTAACCCTACTTTTTCTTTATCACTTCATATGTGCATCATACTATCTATACTATGTGCATCATACTATCTATGTATATATCATATATTTGTATATATGTCTCTCTACCCTAAAACTACCAGAAATAATTGAACTGTCATCACAAACTCATGGAGGCAGTTTTAGATGGGTTGACCGAGATATGAAAAACGCAAAAACTACAGACTCGGTAGTCTCAGTCCCCCCTCCCCTCCATCGCTGGTGATGGTGTTACATGACGAGGCGTTTTCGCTAAGGTTAAAAGTATCTAGTAAATTTGCACTGAAATTATGAACCGTGGCAGACGGACAGAACTCCTGTTGAAACATAATGATCGATTCATTACATTAATGTCCCTTGTTTTATGACCGCAATCAGTCATAGTTGGCCCGCAAGCGGAGCAGATTGATGATGAAGTGCGCTTGTGCATGCAAGGGTTATTTTTCATCTCATTTTACGACCTCTATTTTTGTATCTACAACCACACTATGTAATCGCTCGTTCAACTTGATTAGCGGATGTGCATTTCGAACATCCTTCATGCTATCGAACGTCCCTACATCACTGTGCATCGGGACGAGCGCCAACTGCACATCCGCACATCAAACTGTGCATGCGTTATTTAGTGTGACCTCGGTATATCAGACCAATTCTCTGTTTTATTGCGACACTTTAGTGGGCAATTTACTTTTCCGTTAGGAGCATACGGCGCAATTTTTAGTCACAGCTTTGCTTTTCATTTCTCGGTACTAAGTCTCGATTTGCTAGCACTGCAGCACAGCGCGTTTTTATTTAGCCCTTCTGAGTTTCATTCTTCCCCTTAATATTAGCGACCGCCGCGCCAGGGAATTTACGTTGAGGGACCTACAGGATGGGGTGGAGGGGTGGGGGCTGTAGTAAAATGTTAAGGTGTTTCACGTTGCTATTGGATACATGTGTGTTGGTTAGATGACAGCAATATTAGAGGAGGGGTCTAAGCGGGATCTTGCTCATTAATGAAGTGTGAGCTCAAGACCCCCAAACCCCTCCTCCCTCTGTGGTCCCGCCACTGGTAATTATATAGGAAACATACTAAGCTCCGCTCAGCAGACATGTTTGGTTACTTCAAGTTTCAGTTTCCCTTTCCCATGCGGTCGTCACTACTTGCTATAGTGAAGCGAAACCGTGCTCTATAGGCGACAGTTTCGGGCGTGTGTTCGGGGCTTAGGGCGCAGTGCATGTCAGAGTGAGGTCTGACGCTGTGCTATGCTCTTTGCTGTGGGTGTCCACGAGGAGTCCAGTTTGAGCAAAAATTTTGCAAGCAACACGTCACTTTGAAATTTCTGATGCTGGAACAGGTGTACCCTTCCATTCGTCGTATTTACTGTCCAGCTCTGTACTCGCTGTACCACAGTTGGCAACAATAACACAAGGAACTTGTGCAGTGCCAGTTAATTCCTGTACTAAATTTGACCCTGAGAGCGCTTTATACCGATCGAAAAATTTCGAGGCATTTATCCCATTTTATCTGATACTGTTCCCTATATATTAGTAGATATCAGATGAATGGGTACGCTTTTCCGACAGAGGTACAGCGTTGAAGAAAAGGCACATACAGCTGCTGACAGATTTTGCATATTTATACTCCTGGTTTTCGAAAGTGACTAAGTCGAAGTTTAAACTTATTTTCAGTTATTCTGTTTTGTTATGGTACTATACTGTCCTGGATAGTCTGAAGAACGTATTTCGTCCAGTTCGACAACTTAGAAAATTTATTTTATCTTTTATTCGAGATATTTTTCTTTATACTGACAAGCAGACATTGGTGGAAAATATTGAATTCATGATTCAGAATGTTTATTTCAAGCATTTTTGCAATAGCGGACCGCAATACACAAACAACACATTTCACCCTGTTTATGTGATTCATTCATTTGAAATTTCCAGGCTGCTGTAGTTTTCTGTTGCATCAGACCGCAATAGACATAGATGAAAACGGATCTGATACGATGTGGCGAATGACAACATTTATTTCCCGCATTTATTTCAGTATCCGTAGTAGCAGGCGGCACTGGACATTCAGGAAAACAACCCATTCGGACGATGCAGTACTTTATGGTCCCTAAAGTATCACAAGTCCAGCACCGGCTGATCATTTCGCCCAGGAATGATTTTCTCTAAGGGCCCTAAATTATCACAAGCCCAGCAACGCTGGCCGATCATTTAGCCCAGAAATGATTTCCTCTCTGGACTGTGTCCGGCCCAGCTGCTCCACTGCCACCTGCTGGACGCAGCTAGCGACCAATTTATGACGTTTTCCACTTCGTTTATTCCACGATTCCGAAAGAAGGCAAAATAATTTGGGATTTTTTCCTCTCGGCTGCGCCTTCTTCAGGGCGGCGGGCAACGGACGGTGAAGTGTTTGTGATGCGCAGGAGAGTCCCAGGGTTATGGCCAGACCCAACTTATGGGCAAGAACGTCCCTTTATATGGCTGCTGCTTGGTCGTACTTGCGGCAAAAAAGAAAAAAAAAACAAGTGCTCCTGAAGTTGCCTAACTCCCGTGTCGCCCGCAGGGAGGTAAGGAGAGAAGCTTCCCTATGTTCCACATGCATCAGGAGGAATAAATCAAAATGAGGTGGAAGTGGAACAATGGAGGTGCACTACTCAACGCTGCGCCTCACTCCTGCTATGACATTTTGATTTTTCTTCTCTAGCCATAATAAGAAATAGCATGGTAGAGCCAAGCACGGTTGACATTATGTGCAAAATATTATCAGCAGTGACAAAATGCATAACATTTTCAAAACTTGGATTAGCAAAGTCCTGAATAACTTCAAAAGCTCGGAACACGCAACCAAGTTAAAAAAATAGTATATCAGCCTTCGCAATATTGCAAAGTTTACTATTAATTAACAGCTCAGCTTATCAGTTCCAATAGCGTGGTGACGTCATTGCAGCTATTGAAGTCACAGAATATCCGTTCTTGCAGTTATTATGTCATAGTGTCTTAGAGAAAATTATCCATAGACGACTGTACCATTTTTGTGAAGCAAACAATGTACTTTCTGAATTTCAGTTTGATGTTAGGTCAGGAAAAAACACTACTCAGGCTATTTTTAACACTGTACAAAATATATTACCTACCTTTACTGAGAAAACCTTTCCTGTGTGTTTATTTTTAGATTTGCAAAAAGCATTTGATACTGTTGATAGGAAATCTTCATTGAAGAAACTAGATCATTATGGAATAAAGGTTACGGTCAATGATCTATTGAGAAGTTAGTTGATACATCGCAAACAATTTGTTGCCATAGATGATGTACAGTCCAGGACAAATTCTATTGAAGTTGGAGTGCCGCAGGGGTCTGTTCTTGGACCCCTACTTTTCAATATTTTTATAAATAATATTCTTCTCATGCCTGATGCAAAAGTTATTTTATTGGCGGGCGACTCAGTTTTTTATGTGAATGACAGAAGTTTCGATGGTGCAATACTAAAACTTGAAAATTTGATTTTAGTATATTGACTTGGCTAACAGCGAATAAACTTTCTGCAAACGTTAAAAAGACAAAACTCATGCTATTCAGTTTTTACAAAAAACTTACTGTTACCGGAAATTGTTTTTAATGATACTACCCTTGAATGGGTGCAGTCTTTTAAATATTTAGGTGTCACAATAGATCATGAACTCAAATTTTCATGTCCTATAACTCATCTCTGCAGCAAACTGAGCAAGGCAAAAGGTGCCATATATTCAGTTGCAAGACTGCTGCCAAGAAAAGCATTGCTAGATTTATATTATTCTTTATTTTATTCGCAGTTAATATACGGCATCATTATCTGGGGTGGGGATAGTGACTATGCAGCAAAGAAAATCTCGACCACAATGAAAAAACTCTTAGAATTATACTAAATGTAAAGAGAGATAATAATAACATCCCCTTAATGTCAGCCAATTCCATGTACAGTAGTCTCAAGCTACTCAAATTTAAAGATGTTCATAGGTATTTCATTCTTAAATTTCTGCGCAAGGCCATGACAGAAGAGCTTGATATTTGTCTCCCATATTTTGGTCCTCTACTCTCCGATACTCGATGTAACACGAGAAATTATAGATTTAACCTTCCATCTATCAGGCTGGAGGTGCAGAAACGCTATACAATCTTTCAATGCGTTCAAGCTTACAATCAATTGCCTAATGATCTCGTTCTACCTATGTCGAGCTACCGTTTTAAGCGTACTTTTACCGATTTCTGTGTAGGACGTTACGTTGACTAATATGACTTGTACCCTATAAGCTTTAGAAGCTTTTAATGGGTTGTTCTCGATTATTCTTGACCTTTCTATGGTATGATGTTTTTTATCGATGCTTTATATTGTAAATTTTGCCTGAATTTTGAGAACAATAAAGTGTGTGAGTGTGAATAGAGGTGGGCCCTTGTTGCCATGCGCTTGCGGCCACTTGTAGCCAATTACGACGGCCCTTGAGGCTATGCACCTGCGGGCACTTGCGGCCACGTACGACGGCTCTTACGGCTATGCACTTGCAGCCACTTGCGGCCCCTTACGACGGCCCTTACGGCTATTTACTTACAGTCACTTGCGGCCAAATACGATTGCCCTTGCGGCTATACAGCAGCGGGCACTTGAGGCCACTTACGACGGCACTGGAGGCTATGCACTTGCAGCTACTTGCAGTCACATTCGCGAGCTGGTGGCCACCTTCTACCCAGCTACATACATGAATAATAAAATACCAGAGACCGTGACGGTTGGTGCCCAAGCTTAGTGGAAGCGCTGTAGCGTTCCGAAGAAAATATTGCAGCGGTGTAATTCTTTTTTGTCAAGGGGAAAATGGCTCGTGATAATAAGCCTGCTGACACTATTATGTGGAGCACGATACACCTTTACACCTTTATTGTTTCCAATTCAAAATTATACAAGTTAAGAACATTTACAAAATTAAAACCAAAACTGAAAACAAACCCATAAAAAGTGCTGTGCACTTATAGGGCACAGAGCATTCA
>LQNS02278174.1:6206217-6224432 GCA_001587735.2 Parhyale hawaiensis
AACCTAACTAACGTTGTGTTCGGGGTCATCGGGTGTTCGAACCGTGACTTCTCATGTATTCTAGGACGCTTGTTATTTTCATTTTTCCATATTGAATAGAAGAAAACACGTACGATGTTTATTACTTTCCTTGTCTTTGCGCATGGGAGCTGTCGCCGCCCGGGGACATAGCTGTCTAGGCAAAAGCAGCTAAAGAAATGTATATATGTAGGAGTTCTCCCGCTACAACGTGGCTACGAAGTGTGAAAACGTGTTTTTAGTAAGATAGCACGGCTATTTCTTGCGAGCAGTAGCAACTTAGAACTGCCTCGTGTTATTTCTCTCGCGACCCTATCAGTGATACCCTATTCTCCCTATGTAACACTGAACGCGCAACATGTAAAAGAACAAGGGATGGACAGATGGATGGATGGATTAAGGAGGAAGAAATGGTACCATAAGCAGAATAACTTTATACTATTATTATATTACATGTAGGTCGGGAAAGAGAGTGAAAAACAATAGATAGAGCACAGTGGCAAAATTGTATCTGTACTTTTTAAACATATTTTTGAAACCCGTAAAGTTTACGGTTAATATACGTATGTTGTGTCGACAAACTAGTAAGGAGAGAAAGCCCAAACGACAAATGGAAACTACTCACTAGTAACTGAATTTTTCCTTTTGTTGACAATGAGACTAGAAATATTTTTATCTATCCATGAGAGAGATAAGAGCTTCTTTGTTAGAATAATGAATGATAGGGAGGCACATTGCAACATCTATTTCAGAGGAGAACAGGATCGTCACTCTGTTCTTATACTTAGGCAACATTCCCCTTTATATTTCCTCGAACAGACAGAACAAACAAATATATTAGTGTTCCTAATGTCAAAGTAGGGACAGCCCGTTGTCTTGTCGGAGTACAAAGGCGAAGAGTTGCCATGTCTCCAAGATAATGAAGACAGAGGGAAATGGCCTGGGGAGACCGGCGGCGGGCAGGGGCACAGGTAGAGAGATTTTTCACAACTGTAGACGACACAGAAAATGAAATCTTATTCATTCATGATGCAACTACAGGAGTAATGCAACACCAAATAATGTTGAAGTGAGATCTGTTGAGTATTACGTATTCATTATACCCAAACCAAAACCTTTGCTTTTGCAAATCTCAAACTACCTTTGTGGCAACTAGAATGCGATGTAAAAATGTACAGCAGGCATCTGTAGTAATTACTTCCGCCAAGGAGGATTCTTATGTTTTCTCGAGTTTGCCTGTTTTTTTATGTGTCTGTTTGTCAGCAAGAGAATTCAAAAAGTTATGGACAGTTTTTTACGAAATTTACAGTTTTTTTTAGGTATTTTAGGAGAAAGAGATGATTAACTTTTCATGAAGATCCGGTTTCAAGTTTATTTGCCTCTTATTTCTCTATAGCATAACTCAGAAAGTTATTTACTGATCTTTCTAAAATTTACAGGAATTGTGAGGGTTTCTCTTGAGAGCAAATTTTTGTGTTGATCTGCTTGTCTATTTGTCTCTATGTTTGTTTTTAAGATTGTCAGCAACAAAACTCAGACAGTTATTAGCGGATATTCGTAAAATATATATGAGTTGTGAGAAATGTTGAAAAGCACAAATGATCAAATTTTGGTGACGATGAGTTCTTCCGTTTGTATGGTTGACTGCTGCTTGCCAAAGTGTTTATCAAGGCATAATTCAAAGAGTTATGGACGGGTCTTCAAGAAAATTATAGAAGTTGATATTACTGTCATGGTTACAAATGACCCAGTTTTGGTGATGATAAATAGAAATCGCAATTTCAGGGACAATTTTAATTTTTATTTTCATTTTCTTGCTTGGCGGAGGTATGCTCTTTCAGAATGCTCTAGTTTTAGACTTCATTTAGGAAAATTCTGGAGAAAGTTGGCAACGATGACCAGCAGAGACCCAGATCCATCACTTGAATAAAGTTAATATCTGCAACGAAATAAAGTGCTCTGCATTGTAATCAATGAACTTCATAATGCATTAAAAATTAATCGATAATACGAAAACGCTATAAAGGTTCAAATCGTAAGCAAAAAACGGTAAACTTCAGTTAGAGAATATCTCCAGGCAAATATTCTTTGTTGATGATGGAAAAGTACGTACACTACGAAGAATATTAACTGTTCATTTTATTGCAAGCGACACTATAATTTCAATATTTCCATTGAGTGTGACATTAAAAAATAAAAAAAAAACGCTCGCGAACCTCCTGGCTAAGAGCCTGTGCACACGCTAGTCAAAAGAATGAATTTTGTCATGTCCACGTCCGAATGAGTTGATGCGTTCATTTAATTAGCAGGCAATAGTGAAGAGTTTTGAGTTTTACTGTTATTCCTCCACAGTTTGAAGGGATGTCCGAAACTGAACCAACGGCAGTTGGCGAGCAAACTGAATGGATGGTTAACATTTTAATACTTTTATTGATAAACTCAAGCTGGGTTTACGAGGTATTAATAAAACGTCCGAACGATTAGCTGAGGAAATTCGATCATTCTATTAGCGTGTATCCAGGCTCTATATTGGTAAATTAAAGTATTTTGGTACGTTTGGTGGAAATTTAATTACAAATCTCCACGAACTTTACGGATTTTAGAATAGTTCGGATAATTTCGAGTAATTTGACTTCAGGAGGTGGTTAAATTGTTATCGAATTTCATGTCTAACTGGTTTACTGCCCGAATCTGATGTGAAAATTTTCGTTGAAGTAACAGCTGGCGTCTGTCAAAATTACTCACCCGAAAGCTCGAGTCGAAGGACTCTCAAAAATTTAGCTAATGAAAATAATAGAAGAAATTTAAGCAGTTCGAAACCTACTGACTGAGAGTAATAGTTTACCCTCTCGAAATTCTATATTATAATAACGTGATGAAGAAACACTGCCTATTCTCTTAGCTGAAAGTAATAGCCCTTACGTATCAAAACGCGGTGCTAATAATCGCGAAAAAGTTGCTAATTCTATTAGCTGAAAGCAATAGTGAAGAAATTTTTCAAAACTTTTTGCTAATAATAGAAAAACAATAAAAGGAGCTACTAAATCAATCAGATGCAAGTAGTAGCCAAAACTTTTCAAAACTCGTTACTAATGCAAAAAAAAAAAAAAACTACCAAATCTATAAGATGAAAGTAATAGTCAAAGTTTCCCAAAGCTCATCATTAATTCCAAAAAGAAAATTACAAAACCTATTAGCATAAAGTAATAGCCAAAAAATTTGAAAACTGTGTATCTGACTACAGCAACGGCGTCTCAGACAGGCAGCAGACGGCGCGAAGACACAGCCAATTATTTCCTGCAGCGCCAATGACGGACGAGGAAGACATTTCGGCCCGTGGTCTGATGGCTGTCTATGAATAAATTAGGCGACTCAACGGAAATGACTTGATTTTCCCATGAAATCTGAAGTTTCTTAAAGGATTTTTGGATAATTCTTTAGGTGCCATCTGTTGACAGCCTCGATCTTCGTGCCTAAGGCCAGCAGCTATCGACAGTTTCCCCATTATAGACGAGAGCAGTTTTACACCGGATTCAGTGCTGTCTGTACCAGATCGAGTGTAGGCAATATTAGAGCCGTTTCAATGCTGTACTAAATCGAGCGTAAGCAATAATAAAGCCGTTTCATTGCTGTATTAGGTCGAGCGTAAGCAATATTAAAGCAGTTTCAAGGCTGTACCAGGTCGGGTGTGAGTAATTTTTTGTGCCGTTTCAATGCTGTAATAGCGCGAGCGTAAGCAATTTTAGAGCCGTTTCAATGCTCTCCTAGGTCGAGGGTTAGCAATTTTATAGTGGGAAATTTGATCATTTTTGGGCCGCCAAGTATTTGTTTCAGCAATAAATAAGGCCTATTTTTTCTTATGTTACCTCACACCTATTCATAATTGTGAACTAATCGAATTCTTAGTAGAAATAAATATTCAGCAGCAAAATGCCACGTCATATCCGAAATGTCACCGGTAAAAACTTACTGGACACATACTTACTGAAAGTGCCAGATAAACCTGCTGTAAGCGGCTACGTGAACTGTGAGGAAAACTCGCTGTTAGCCACCCCGCTGGTCACGGACTGCAGCATCACCTCTGCGCAAGATGGGTTGCGCGCATAACGCCACCTGGACCTCGTCCGAAGTATCATCAAGGTATTCAAAGTAAGGTACTCATCCCTTGCAGCCGCTGCTCTATCGCACCCGCTATTACGACTCCTTCCCAGCTGTTGACCTTTGCGACCCGCAGAGCTACTGTAGGTTTCTGTGCTGAACGATTATCGTAACTGCGTTGTATCAAAAATGTATTGATTGATTGTACAGTATTAATATCACTATCAGTATTACTTTTAGTCTCCTAACGAGTTTCGTTTGTCAAATAGTGCCAGTGTGTAAAGACATATTTAACACATACTGTTTCCAGCTGTTTCTGTGACCCCCCAGCTGTTAATACAGGTACTTCCGATTTCCACCAGATGTTATAAAGCTTCCTCCCACATTTTTCAGTTTCCAGCTCGTTGCTACGACCACCAACTGTCGACACTTTCGGTTTTTCGCGGTTATATGACCACAAAATAATACTTCTTTAGAGCTGCAAACTATGTTAGTTTCAGTAGAATATCGAGTATATATACAGCATATCTGCATTATTTATATGTCATAGCTTCTTTAGTCTTACTCGCATCTGGAATTATCCACGAATTAAGATAGCTTATAGTCTTACCACTTTTTCGAGTTACAAATACTTATTAAGGGAGTCAGTGGGATTCGAACCCGGGACCATGTATAGTACGGTGCAACCTCAAAGCCGCAATACCGTTTCAGGGTCGCGCTATTCATATATCATATAAATGTATATATTTTTTCACCAGTATTATATTTTACAGATAATTTTGTGTCGTCGAGGCGTGTTTTTCACTGCCGGAGGAAATGAAGTCCACCCTGAAAATTTCGGAGCCTCTCAGGGGCGCCAAGTGGCTGTCAAATGCAGAACTTAGCATTAAATGTCTCCAGACAGGAAGCTAATACGAGGCAACTTTTATTAAAAAAAGTTCGTGTCTTCAAAAAGTGCTAAAAGAAGTGTGCTGCGAAGAATAACACTTTAACACTTTAACACTTTATTGTTCTCATTTCACAATTAAAATACATAGTTCGCAAGAGCAAAAATACAATTCAAACTAGCCTAACACACGGTTAAAAGGAGAACAAGCCTACTTAAAGCTTTTAAAANGTACCCATTCTAATGCGGTTTCGTTGAAAAAGACTACTGGTAGATCCCTGTTCCTATACGGGCTAAAAAGCATCAATTTCGTTTTGCTTACATTTGGTATCAGCCGATTAGCATTGAGCCACGATGTAAGATCGTAAATCAGTAATTCAATTTTCAAAATTACCCCTCGATATTCTACTGAAGGGGTAGCGAAAAATACAATTTGGCTTTAAAACCATGATTTTCTTTCTATCAACTTCACAATCTAATCATTTTTGCCTTTAATAGAAATAACAGTTTGTGCAATTGTCTTGAAGATCCGTTCATATTATTTGAGTTATGCTGTTGACAAACGTTGTTATGGCAAACATGAGTCAAACAAACGAATCAATCGATCTCCACCAAAATTTAATTCTTCATATCTTTTAACATTACTAACAACTCTTATAAATTCCATAAAGATCCATTCATTAATTATTGCTATTGTGCTAACAAGCAAAAAATTAGAAACAGTGACAAACAAACGAACGAACAAAGCGATCACTACAAAAATTTGGTCATTTACTATTCGTTATATAGCTACCTAACAACACATGTGAATTTCAATAAAATCCGTCTGTTACTTTTTGATTTATGGCATTGAGAAAAATGAGGCAGACAAACAAACTACGGATGTACGAATCTTCACCAAAAGTTAATCATCTGTTTCTCCTAACATACCAAACAATCCTTGTAAATTTTGTCCAAATCGCTCGGTAACTTTTTTGGTTATCTTAATGACACACAGATAGAGAGACAGAATAGCAGAACTAGAGCATTGTGAGAGCGCATACCTCCGCCAAGCGAGGCAACGGTAGCAAAAAATTCAAATTGGCTCTGAAACCATGATTTTCTTGGTATCAACTACAAAATCTAATCATTTGTGCCTTTTGATAGTAATAACAGCTTGTGCAATTTTCTTGAAGATCCGTTCATAACTTTTTTTAGTTATGCTGCTAACAAACGCTATGACAAACATGAGTCAGACATACAAACGAACGATCCGATCTGCACCAAAACTGAATCATTCATGTCTTTCAACATCACTAACATCCCTTATAAAGATCCCTTCATTCTTTTTTGAGTTATTGTGCTAACAAGCATAACATTAAAAACAGGACAAACATACGAACGAACTAACAGATCATCACAAAAATTTGGTCATTTACTCTTTGTAATATACCTAACCACTCAAATGAATTTCATAAAAATCCGCCCATAACTTTCTGAGTTATGGCATTGAGAAAAATAAGGCAGACAAACAAACAAACAAACAAACAAACAAACAATAAACAAATATACAAACGGGTGAACGTACCTAACAATCCCTGTAATTTTCGTCAAAATCCGTCCATAACTTATTGAGTTATTTTGGTGACAGACAGACACTCTCGACGAAAACATAACCTCCTTGGCGGAGGTAATAATAGACAAAGAGACAGACAGAGAGACAAACCCGACGAAAACATAACATAATCAGTATTCGGTGTTCTTGATACTTTGCCTGAGAAACTTCCTTTGATAAAAAGTGAATCATCAACGTTTGTAATGCTATTCCAAAACCTCTTAGGCCACTATGAATTATTACGTGTATATTAATAGCTCTCGTTCGCATCATTCCTCAATCATCAGTCTCAAACAATGAATCTTTAACCCTCAACCTTTACAAAACAGCTTTTTCACCATACTGTCAGTTTTTAACCATACTGTCGGCATTTTCATCATACTGTCGGTTTTTTAGGTTTTTTAACCATACTGTCGGCTTTTTAACCATACTGTCGGCTGTTTAACATTACTGTCAGCTTTTTATCCATACTGTCAGATCTTTAACCATACTGCCAGCTTTTTAACCATACTGTCAGCTTTTTAACCATACTGCCAGCTTTTTAACCATACTGCCAGCTTTTTAACCATACTGTCAGCTTTTTAACCATACTGCCAGCTTTTTAACCATACTGCCAGCTTTTTAACCATACTGTCAGCTTTTTAACCATACCGTCAGCTTTTAATCATACAGACAGTAGCTATCCTCCTTTTTTAACCATACCATCAACATTTAAATATCAGCCTTTAGCTTTCATGCTTCATCCACCAACCATAAGTGTCTACTGTGAACCATAAGTTATTAACAACCTAAGTTCGTCTTCTATATCAGTCAATACGTAGCCAACAGACACAACAGTTACTGTAGTACAGAGCGGAACTTACCTTGAACTACGCAGAATTTTACTTCAGAATTGGAATTTTAGACGCTGACATGCCCAGGGGCTGGACAGCGAACCAAGTTGTATATGAACTAGCAACAGAAGTAATAAAAAGCGACTTTGTCAAAAATGCAGAGAAAAAGAGTAAAATTTTCCTGTTACATTGAAGTTTATGTGCATTTATTTCCTTGACTCTCAGTAACAGGTTTTATAAATGACAGGTGCCCTATAAGTGAATCTACTTTTATTGGGCTTGTCTTCAAAACTGTTAACATATTGTAAATTTTATTCTGTACCTTGTATGTTTTATAAGTTTCGAAGAAATAAAGGAAAGAAATAAAGGAATAACATCAACATCGTGTATGATTTCACACAGTTTTTAAGATCTTTTTGCATCTGATTTTTTTTTCTGATCTTAAGCGTATGCATTTCGCATCGAAATATCGTGCAAGATCTGCCACTGACCTCGGAAAATAGCCATCATTAAAAGTTGTATAATGATTACGAGAACTGTCTCTCCGATCTAGGATGATATTAATTAAGCATTGTAATATCGACTCAGCCCAATGATAAATGCTCAAAGTTGTGCTTACCATCTGAACATTTCCTTTCATTCGTTCTTATCAGTCTGGAGCGCTTGCAGTTAAAATTTCAGCAAGCCTCGGTTAGTGCTCTTGCAAATTCGATAATATTATAGAAAATTGGGCCTTTCCTTTCGAAATTCGTTTGCAGTAACTTTTCCTATTTGGATAGCATGCACTTAATGTATCAGTATTGAGCAAAGCGACCACTGATCGTAAAAACTAGAATAATGTCGTTGATAATTTGGTCACAAATTTTAATTTCCACTTGCAATTTTTTCCTAGGTTTTGCATTCCAAACGTACAGCATCGAGCAGTTGTCGTTGCTGGATGGCATGGAAACTGTGATAATATCTCAAAAAATTGGCAATGTAGCTTGAATTCTATCTGCAGTCGTTTCCTTCATGTAGATAGCGTGCATTCAAAATCACAGTAGCAAGCAGTTGTTGGTGCTAATCATGAAACTTATGATACTAATGTGAAAAATAAGTCATGTAGTCTGAAATCCGCCTTCACTCGTTTTATCCAATCTAGAGGGCATGCATTTAGAGTTGCCGCACTGAACGAGAGCAGCTCTTGCTTCTAAGCTAACAAATCCTTCCGCCATCTGCAACGCTACCCATTAATTTTTGAATTTTTTCAACTCGACCAGCCCGGATTGAAGTCCTCGACCTTCTGCATCGCATTAGTTCTCTTGGAAATGAAGAACTCAAGAGCTGGGCCGTAATTCGTCGATAAATGTTTGGCAATCATGCAGTTCAAATGACAGAAAATTCGTACAGATCTGAAATTGAGAGTCTCAACAAGCTTAATAAGGGCTTCTTCACTAAAGATTGCATCAAGCATTAGGCATGGAAAATAAGGGAGGAAAGAGCTGAAGCGTAGCAGCTTCGCCGTTCAAAAATGCAAAACTTTTGGATTTCTAAAGTTAAAGTATCAGTGCTGAGATAGGAAGCGTTTTAATTTGAAGAAAAAGAACTTTGTTAACACCGTTACAATCTCGAAATTTTTATCAATTACTATAAGTATGGCTATACTCCTAGTTTAAACGTGATCGTATCACGTTCATAATGGTTACAAATTTTCAGGTTGTGTCATAAAAGGCGAAAGAAATTGATAGCTAATAACTCTGAAAATATTGCGAATTGGTATACAAAAATGTCGATAGCGAAACAGTTAAGCTATTCCTTATGCCTTAACTATATAACAAACTATCAGGTTGGAACGGAAATTCCGCCCTTTCAAATTTAAGATTTTAAATTGATAGCAAAGGAATTGTTCATTAGGAGCATCTAGGAGACAATCAAGCTATATATCTTCTGGAGTGTACTGTATGTCAGCAGCTAGCCCGATTAGAAACAGTTTTGCAGAAGAAACGACCTTCGTTTGTGAACAGGAAAGGCGTAATACCCCACCATGACAATGCTAGACCCCTCACTTCAAGAGCGATTAAGAATCTCATAGATGAATTTGGTTGGAAAATTTTGAGTCATACACCATATTCTCCCAATCGTACTCCAACATATTTTTGTCTGTTTAGAAGCTTGCAGAACCACTCATCAGGGCAAAGGCTACTTCAAGAAAAGAGTGTGATATCAGGCTAGCTTCCGTTTTTCAGTCAAAACAAACAAACAAACAAACAAACAAACAACAACAACAAAAAATTCTAGGAAGATGGTATCAAAAACTTATGGAGAGATGGGAAGAGGTCATCGATAAGAATGATGATTAAGTCGATGATTAACAAAAACTTGTATTTTGCCTTATTTTATTTTCAGTTAAAAACAATGAAAGAGACAGAACTTTCTTGTCATCCTGATATTACTTAAGCAACTGTAGTGATTAACTGCATGTTAGCATATAAAGAATAGTGCGACGTGCAGGATTACGCAACAATTGGAGCAGAGGGCATCCTGCGCATTTACCCTCAAGCGCAACCGCCGCAGTAGCACATTGACTTCTAAACTACCGTAGCAAATGGCTCGTGAGTGCCATCTTCGTTTTGAGAATATTTTCAAATTATTTCGCATTTAGGAGATAACTATACATTATTCCTCATTTTAGGATATCGTCCTAGTTCTCAACATAAACGGAATATTTTACTTGATGCAATAGGGTAGCCCTTGTTTCAAAAATGGTAAATGCGGTGTAATATAGGGGTAACCAGTCACGATCTAGTGAAAGAAGCAAAATATTAGAGTTTATAAAAGATATGGAATCAGTATTAAAGTGTTTCTCTCAACCCGAACAGCGAGCTATAACGCAGCTTCCTTAGCACTCGTTTGTTCGCAATTTTCACTAGTCGAGCCACCTCATGGAACGAATCAACTTGACTAATTAGGTAGCACTGAATAGTAACTCATTGTTCCGCGAGCAAAATGTATGATTTGTACGCTGGAAGAAGTCTTTCTCTGAGGGCTGCCGTACTGCAAATGGAATCAGACATGGCGGGGTTCTCTCGCCGTTGCTTTAAATGTTATTATTGATGACATTTACAACAAGTTTGATGGTAGTGGAATTGGCCGAGTCATGGTCGAGCACTGCATTAATGTCATCAACTATGCTGATGATATGGTGCTTCTTGCTCCACTTCACAGCTCTCTTCAAAAACTAGTTTCCGTCTGTGAAGAAGAGACTTAGAAGTTTGGTATTGTGTACAACACGGAGTAGACTGTTAATGTTACTTGACCCTCACAGCATCAGGCGGTACCGGATTCAGCATACAGTATTAATTAAGCAGTGAGACTTTAGCCGATGTACACAACTTTGTGTATCTACAACATCTCATAATGAAAAGCTTGACGAAGGTGCAGACATTGCGCCACAGGTTAGGCGGTTAAACGCCATGGGTAATGATATTTTACTGCAGTTTCATAGCTGTTCTCTGTAGATCATGATTTAACTATTTGCAACATATACCTGTCCAAAATATTGCAACTCTCTTTCGGTTAGATTCATCAGACAGGCAAGCACCAAGTTGTTCATTGCGTATAATGATATACTTGGTCACCAGCAAGCTTTTGTATGACTTAGTTTTAAAAGTATTGATTTTAATACATCTTACCTTCTACCAGAAACCCACGCTTTCTTTCTTTTTCTTAGGGAAAGTTTGATAACTCGTTGCTTCATGGGATATTCTCTGACCCACACTACCACAGTTTGGTGCTGAAGCAGAGGTGGCTGAGGATTCTGTATGTGGGCGTTGACTTGCACGGTCGGAAAGACTTCCAGCTGCTTTGTCCATTACGACCTGCTACTTAAGCATTCTCTGTTGTTGCCTGCGGTCGTGAGATGATTTAGTCAACAAAATTCCTTGCTGTTTCTTTAATGTTCCTTTTTTAGCCGCTATGTTTGTATGATGATGCTTTACTCATGGTAGAGGAAGCCTATATATGAACTTGTTGTTATATTGATGTTTGAGTATTTGATGAAATTCATACCACTATTATTGTTATAAGGCACTTTGCCAAGTAAATTACCATATTTCGGTGCTGCATCAATACTGACATGTATGAATAGGTGTTATTCAATCGCACGGCAAAGGGCTCAGCAAGTATCATGCACTAACAATCTTTGAAGATTGTATCAATTAGTGTTAACTTTCTTTTTGTTAATTTTGCATCTGTGGAGTACGAGCTGTCTCGTACTTATATTGTCTTATATTGTCTGCAGGGATAGTGTGAGTGTATTCAGTTATTTTCCCTGCGCGTGGTCTCCTCTGTCTACGTACATACGACTGGGATGCATAACTATGGAAATAATGTAATTCACTTTGTACTTGCAGGCGTATTAGTGAAGCTATTATGTTTTTAATGAAATTATTGCTATTATAATTGCAACTATGACAGTAAAAATATAAGTATTAAAGCAACGTCATCTATTTGATCACTTAAATGACAGTAATCTATTAGAATCATTAAAAGAAAGATACATTTTGCTAGTTTAAGTTTTTGGAAGAATTCTTTCGATGAACGAAAATTTTCTCGTAATATAGATACAGTTTCAGCGCTTGTCATTCTTCTTTAGCAATTTCTGTGAACGAGCAGAAATTTAGCACTTGACTCTATCTTCGCATTACCCCTTCGTCTCATCCGAGGAAATGTGCCACTTCAATTTATAAAGCGAGAATCATCGAGTTAAAGTTGGCACAAAAGTTGCGGCTTTGTCAGGAATTTTTTGCCATAAGGCGTTGAGGTCCAGCAGAGCAAGGCTACGTGCCCTTGAACTCAATAAAATGCATTTACAACTGAAGCATTCGCAGGCTCGAAGTCAATAGGTAAATAGGATTAAATTCCAAAGCGCAACCTTCAAAAAAGTACAGGAGAACTGTTGCCATTGATATGGGAAATGCCATTGGTATGGGAAATCTATTTCTGGCCATATTTTTGTTGAATTAGACATGATTTTTGCAGAAATGTCAGTGTACAAAATTTCAACAAAACGGATAACTTCCTGGGAAATCTGATTCAGAGAACTATGTACAAGTTGTGAATGATCTACTGTGCCAGTATCATGATATGGGAGGTAACATGTCTCCAAAAGATCATGTGATCTTATCTCATTAGATTTTTTAGGAGAATATTGGTGATGCGAGGGATGCACATGGCGAGAGATTCCACCGGGATACATCGGTGATGGGGCAACGATTCCAAGGAATATGGAACCCTGGCATGTGAGCAGACTAGGTACTGTTAGAATATAACAAGAGAACATTGCACTCCGCACCATAGGCTAACCTAGGAGGTCAAATGTTGTTTAAGCTGATACGTGTGTTTGCTTTTATTTTTAACCAATAATAATGATGTATGGTTCATGGTACAAGGAAACGGTGCTTAATCTGGAGGAAGAAAGGTCAGATTCAGAAGCAAGACACTTTTTTTTTTACTCTGGAACAGGTCCTACCTAATATGTACTTTATTTCGACCTGAAATTTGTTGCACGGTGTTATCAGTTAATTTGATGTCTGCCATAATTGATTTATGACATAGAGTACATCATCCAAGAGTCCTTCTGTAAACATATTTTAATAAAAGGAATCCATTCAAACAGAGAAGACAAAGTTTCAGTATCTGTTCCTTCGTACCTCAGTAAATGACGTAATGTACTATAAATATTAATTGGTGATGAATTATTTTTCGGCTGGTGGTGAAAATAGATTTGCTGAAAAGGACCCTTTCTATTTAAGTTGCCCTCGAAAAACTGGAAAGTTTATCGACTGAGCGCAACGTCTACATACAGTATATGTGGTAAGATATTATTAGCTATGTTTCTTTACCAAGAAACCCAATTTAATGCACTTGCATTTTTATCTGAAATCACAGATTGCTTCCAACGCTGAAACACGTGTAGGATAATTCACTCATTCTTTGCTTTGAATGCCTGCTGAAATATTGAATAATAACCATTTACTAGCTATCGTTAATACTAGAGATACATTCAGAAATATTTCAATGTCAGTTCTTTAGCCACTGATATTACCAGAGATACATATTTACGAAATATTTTTCGAAACCCGTCCGGTGACCAATGGTGATCTAGCCAAAAAGTATTACCAAAAAATCTTCCAAAATCCTTACACTGACCACCTTAAACTCCTTTAAAGCACGTTTTCAGCATATGTCATATGGTCAAGATAACACAAACCCATAACTCTATTTGAGAGCGGCAACGTTGCATGTTGACAGACGCTGTCATTCAATGTATGCCTGTTGCAATGTCAACAAAATAACATGCAAACGACAAGCAGGCGCCAGAAGTACACGGAGGCGTGAGAGTGTTGCCCTCAGGTCTGCAGACCCCTGCTTGTGCTTCGTTTTCATTTGAAAGCCTAATGGGCCAATTAAAACCCGCTCTCGTTAAGCTAGGTTCTCGAACAGGGAATGTATACGATCCATTTTTGCTGAGGCTCTATTGTGTTTTGGTTTTTGTACGTGAAGCAAAGTTGATAAGATTTGTGGATATTGTATGGCTCAGTTTACTAGCGCTGTTCTGTACGTGATGAGAATACGGAGTGCTGGAGTTACCTTGGTGGAGTCGCTTCCTGTACTTGCTATCATAGAATTGTTAAGTGTAGACATTTGAATGCCCTTACTCTGAGATGGTATAGTTCTACCAATACTGAAAACTCAATTCTACCTTAACTTACACTATAATTATGTTCTCTATACTATGAACGGGAATTAATCGTCAAGTGATTGCATTCTCTCAGCTCAACGTCCCAATGTTTGGTTGTGCCCTTTAAAATATAATTGCTTTGATTAAGTGATTTACAAGCAGGCTAGTCATCTCCCAGTTGGCTTGACCAGAAACGTTTACTAGCCAGTGACACGTTTTGTCTTTCGATGGCTGTTCCCTTCTCACCAATCACAGGCTCCCATCCATCTCTACCCACCATTCACAGCCTCCCAGCCATCCCTTCCCACCATTCACAGGCTCTCAGGCTCCCTTCCCACCGGTCACAGGCTCCCAGCCATCCCTTCCCACCGGTCAAAGGCTCCCAGCTATCTGTTCCCACCATTCACAGGCTCCCAGCCATCTCTTCCCACCGGTCACAGGCACCCAGGAATCTCTTCCCACCGGTCACAGGCTCCCAGCCATCTCTTCCCACCATTCACAGGCTCCCAGCCATCCCTTCCCACCGGTCACAGGCACCCAGGCATCCCTTCCCACCAATCACAGGCTCCCACAGGCTCTGGTCTCTGTGGCTTCCCCCATCTGTTAAGACTCCTGGGGCTAACAAGAATCGCCACTAAAACTTGGGATATCTTCATATTTGGAAAGACTTTTATACTCGAAAAGCTGTGCATCTTTGTACTGTGTCATTGGATGCAAGAAGGTATTCGAACCTGTTTATTTATTTATTTATCCATTTTCTGTCACGCTTGAACAAAATAGATAGACGGAAATTAGCCCAGGTTGGAAGCTCTGGTCGACCTCTCAAGTTTCATTGAAAACTGATACATAGAAATTAGGCCAAGTTAAAGATGATGGCCAACGTATATCTGAATGTAGTTTTTTCTTTGCCTTCGCTAAAGTCCACTCAATGCAGATTCATTCAGCTTCTCAAAGCAATATCTTGCGTCGTGATATGTACTCTCTTCTGCGGAGTCCTTCATCCAAACTTGAACTGCTGCTGCTCTCACTGGCTACATAATCAACGAAGCAAAGTGTTATGAGCCTAGTTATTTCTTGGGCCTATGACTTCCTACGGACCGGGAAATCAAAGGCTTTCAAGGTAAATACACTGTTGAGGGTCTTCAATGTACTTCGATAAGCAGCACAATGATGGTAATTTGCTTACAATTTATCAGGCCACCCACAACCGGTGGCCTGAGCGGCCAAGTGCGGATGTTCCGCCTTGTTTACTTTGCGACGGCCGCTACCAGACTGCCAGACTACCGTCTTTGTTACCGGGGCTTGGTGGGTGCACACAAAGAAGTTTATTGTACTTACAAACATTCCATTATCTGGGAACATTATGAATAACTCTTCCTTTACAATTGCCAATGGAAGCTTCAGATATCTTCAGTGCTGTGATTTTAACTTCGGCAATGCAAGAAGTGCATTTAGACTTGAGGTCGCCCGATACTTAGCCATAGATTCAATGTATGGAGAAGGTAATATATACTCGTACGAATTAGACTAAGCCGGCGATATCTTCAATTTCAACTGTCCCTGCTTAAGATACACTTGCCATGTTCTGCAACCCTGCCTATTTTCTACCTATCCGTTTTCAATGGAGCTTGAGAGGACGACCAGAGCCCCGAGCCGTCATTATATTAATGGCGGCAGTAAGTTATTACCTATTACTAAAACTTCACGCTTGGGCTCCCACGGACAGGTAATACAACCCAAATGAAGCATCTTGCAACACTGGAAGCCCAAAACGCTGCTAGAGGAAATCCAGCAAAAAACCATTGACAGCTGACTTAAACGTCTGCAGGCCAATCCGACCAAAAGCTGATGCCGGCAACAAATTCCAAACCTTAGCCGACCAGGGAACGAAGCACCGACAAAACTGACTAGTTCGATATGCGACAGCCTCCAAAGTGAAAGAGTGCGCTCTGTACGCAGCACGAGTCTCTCTCCCAATTACCTTGAGGGCAGGGAGAGAAGAATACAACCAATGCCCCTCATTATTGTACACCTTATAAAGCATACATAGCTCTGCCACTCTTATCCTGTGGGACAGGTTCACTAGATCATTAGCTGCGCACAGCCTGCTGACTGAATTAACAAGTCGGTTTAACAGACGGAAGTTGATTGTCAGCAGCTGAAGCCCAGACCGGTGAGCAATACTCTAACACAGGCAGCAAAAACGCATAAAAACATCTACGGGCAACCTGACTGTCACCAAACGCAGAATCACCTTACGCAGGAGCCCAATCTTAGTGGAAGCACGGGACACCAACCTCCTAATATGCGGCTCAAAAGTAAGCTTCTCATCAAAGACAACACCAAGAATCTCCAAAGAGCTAGACTCCTGAAGCAAAGTATCATCAATCTCCAGTTGGGGATGCTGGGGTACTAGTGTCCGAAACCGACTGATAATCATAGACTTGGTCTTACTGGCATTCAGCTTCATACTCCAGGCCGAGCACTACCCCTAATGCGTGACAAATCCCTATTCAGAGACTGAACGACAGCATCACGAAGGCGAGGAGTAGGTATAACTGCCATCAGAGTGGAATCGTCGGCATAGTTGATCATCGTGTTTTTAAGTGAAGAGAAAATGTCACTAGTATAGAGAACCAACAACAGCGGGCCAAGCACAATGCCCTGAGGGACGCCAGACACAACCCCGGCTGAGGCGCTCAAAACGCCGTCAACAGACGCACTCTGCATTCGCTCAGAAACAAAATCGCGAATGATTGACAGAACCCTAGCAGCCACACCAAAGGACTCCAGCTTGCATAATAGACCCCGAATTTTGAGGATAACCCTGTCAAACGCCGCGCTAAAGTCCAACTGGACACGGCGTGCTTCCGACCTACAATCCAGCACAGACTGTAAGTGGTGTGACGCCGACAACAGAGCGTCACAACAACCCAAGCCAAGTGTGTACGCAAACTGACCAGCAGGCAGCAACCCCGTAACCTCAGCGAAACGACCAGGCTTACCAGCGAGCAAATTCTCGAACACCTTTGACAAAATGGGCGTCAGTGTGATGGGTTGATAGTTGGCAACATAGGGCGACACCGGATCCTCGGGAAAACCCCCGCTGTCTTCTGTGCTTGTTACTGTTCAGAAGACTTCCTAAATGAAAAGTCAGCATTTTGCCTCAAAAATTGGATATGTATTATGAGGCGTAGTTAAGTGACATCACCCGCAGCACCGTTGAACAATGAACATGTCATGACACAGTCATGCAGGCGAGCTCAGTTCCCTGACCTGGAGCGCCCCAGTGCGACCCCCGTATCCAACATACCGTCTTCGGCACCTGAATTTTCGCCTATCTAATTTGTTAAAGCGTGAAAGATAATGGATAAACACACTGATAAATACCCATCGGTCGTTATTATACTGTAGATACACAGTTGTTGGTCGCCTGCTCCGCGCCCACTTGCTTCCCTGCTCCAATGTTGGTCCTTTTCTAAGTCACGCTGTTAAGGATTTAGATAGGAGAAAATTCTTCTACTGAAAAAAATTTGATATACCATAAAATTTCAGCCCTTGGAGTAACGGTGACCGATATAGCTTCTGAAATATATGGTCTAAAGTGGATATACTTCATTTTCTGAATCTCGCTTCGCATTCGAAACTAGCTCGGTACTGTTTGATATGACGATGTTGATTCTTCTTCTGAGCGTGGTAGATGAAAGGCGGTATCTCTGATAGAGTTTTTGATCCTTCGGGCATAACCTCTGTCGCATATATTTTAGCTGAATTCCTTCTTAGCAGTTCCAGCAGTTCAGTCTTGGTTGGAGTTTTCGTTTTTTTGTGCATAATCACTTTCGCTTATGCTTTCTTTAGCTGAATCTCGTCGTTGCAGTTGAAACTTCACCCTGAGCAGACACCTTTTTATATTCAAATAATTTATATTGCAGTAAAATTTCGAAGCCTCAGCTTCAACTATCGCTTGGTATCCAGGTTATGGTAAGCCCTGGGCATTTTCGGTGAGTGCTTTTGACTGAACTATATTTTGTTTGTGCTGCTCAACGTTTGGCCAATTTCAAACTG
>LQNS02278174.1:6244235-6256347 GCA_001587735.2 Parhyale hawaiensis
GGGCAATGACATCAGGAGAGGTGCTTTTAGCAGTTTTTCTGATGATAATTTCTTTCTCCCTGTGAGTTAGAGCTTTTCCACGTCCCATTTTAGTAGAATATACAAGAAGCTATTATTGTTGTTCACCTCAAAAATAGCAAAATACATAAGAGTTGCCAATCAGGAGACACAGTAAAATGTAAACAAACTCAACAGTGTTGCCATAAGATATCACAATATCCCTAAAAGCTTCATGAAAATTTGATGGCGCAAAAATGAGATATTTTCAATTTTGTGCTAAAGTCATTATATTCGTTCCAAGTGGAATTATACTGCATGATAATGAAACTACTATTGGGTAACCATAAAATATTTGTCAATGCACCCTGTAATTATGTAGTAATCCTAGTTTCCCTAGAGTCCTAACAGCTCTATACAGTGACTTCGAATGAAGGAACATATTAACGGATAAAAACGAGAAACTTGAGAAGGAGTGCTAAGTTTTCATTGGTTGCAGAATTTAGTAAAGTTCAATAAGCTCCAACACTAGCAATTGCTATTATCATGCATATAATGAGTTCAGTAGAGGAGTTTTTTGAAAGTCTTCTGGGTTTTCTCATTTATTTGACCCCAAGCTTTTGAGCTATTGCGCATAGCTCGTTCAATATATCTAATTTTAGAATTTAATCCGTTTAAAACACTAAGCAAATACTCATGCAATATCCTAAGACATCGTTTATAACCAAGGAATTGAAGCTGATTCCCACAAAAATTTGACCCCTGCTACGTGCTTTCTTCTGTATCTAACATATTTTTCCATCTTGATATAGCTGGTAAAAATTTTTTACAATTACTCAAATTGGATTAAACGGTCACATTTTATTTTTGGCCCCACAAATATGGTTGGAGGGAAGTTACGACCCGGACAATAGAGAAACTTATTCGATAGATTTGCTCGGGCCAAGTTTTCTCGTTACAGATGCTCCTTGTTTTTAGCACCCACTTTAGTAAGTTTAATTCATGCTGGCGGTAGTATCGGAAGGTCTGTAGGAAATTGGAGTATCGGGACTGTTCTTGCCAAAGTTTCCAGACTGGGCTCCCGGATGCTTGATTCGTGCGTCTGGGAGACAACTTTTGCTCGAGCAAAGTAGCTAAAAAACACTAAAAAATTAAGATTGGATTCGAGGTCTCGGAGAATTTTTCTTTTTCTTCAGAAAAGTGAAACTGAAGATCCAATAAAAATATTTCCAAGAAGATTTTGCCTCAATGAGAATCATTTTCGAAAAACCCAGCTGCACGATGACAAAAGAATTTTGGACTGGTTTATGATGTACATGATAGTGAACTTTTAACCGCAAAAACAAAACCAAATGAGTAATTAAAATTTTCGGACTAAATTCGTGCGTTTTAAGTACGCTGCACACGAGAGTCGAAAAACAGATACGTTTCTGTTTCTTGGAACAAAAGTTTCCGTGGCGGTGGCTATAGCTTAATGTGTTTGAATGTCGATTTTGACATGCACGTCATCGTAAATAGAAACACCGTAGAAATTAAACTGGGTATCTGGCACATGCTATAGTAGTAAAAACTGCAAGGCGACTCAGGATACAGCAATTTTTGTGAGTTATGTCATATTTGGGAGGCCGAAGACGTACCTGCGGCAACGTAACCACAGAAGGGTATGGAGATACGTTCCAGTGTTTCGGCTGTGCTGTAAAGTGGGATTTAGAAGCTTTTGTTCAAATGAGTAGCTCAGAAACACAATAAACTAGAACACTTCGTAGTGTGAGGCCGTCATCCGCAGTGGGAAGGAGGGGGGGGGGGGTTGTGGTTGTGTTGGCTGAAAGTGCTGGGTCAGCAGTCTTTCAAATTTTACATCTAAGTCAACACCAGCATTTTACATTTTTACATCTAGATCAAGAGATTGCGACAATAGCTAAATTCTTTCTGGTATGTTTTGGTGGGGAGATATACATACAGGTATACCGTGTATACAAACATTAACCCACACAAAACGAAAATATTCTCAGTTCGCTATTTACTTCTAGACCCCATTCTGGGAATTGGCTTCTGTCTTTTTCTATTGCGCAGTATCGAATCTAATACCTTATCATTGTTACAGCTAATAACGAACTACAATTCGATCTGATGATTAACTATCTTCTTGGTAATAACTGAATACAATTCAATCAGATAGTGAACTGTTATTTTGGCTAATTACTAACCAAACTCTAGCAAATAACTTGCTACCTCTCTAGCTAATAACTAAATGTTTTTCTAGATAGCAATAAACTTACTATCTACCAAATTGCAAGTTTGTTATCAGACAAATATCTAGTAATACGAATTAACCCAACTCATAATTAAAGAAGCTGGTTAATCAATAGAACGCTTTAAAATAAAAAGAAAATTAATACATGTTATGACAAATTTATGTTTACAAGCTTCTGGAGGTCAAGTGGTGTGTACACATCAAATCAGAAACTTGAGTGTGTTTTGCATTTTTGGATTACAAAAAGTTAAATGAAACTCTTTTAACTTCAGCCCATATCTCAGCCAGCAGCGAAACCCTGCTGAATTTCTGCAACTTTCGTCGCAAACTTTTGAGCGTGAGAACCTCTGCCAGTTTTATTTTTGCGTAGACATCGGCTGTAGACATCGGCTGTAGACATCGGCTGCAGACATCGGCTGTAGACATCAGCTGTAGATGTTGCAACAAATTTTGAGCACTAGCGACATGCACAGGCAACGACCGACTGTCTTCATTCTTAAAATTGCGAGGTCACCTACGTCTTTACAACTTAAAAAAGGTCGACGCCAGCGTTTCACCATCATCTTAACCTTACTATTGTAATAATATTTACGGTATCTTCCCAACGTTCAATTTTTTGCTAGTTTCAATGAAAAGTAAAAGAAAAACCTTCAGTTATTACTCTCGAACTATTTATGGCTTCTGGCTTTCAACGTATAATTTTCACAGCATTTCATGCATCCTCATCAAGATGCATTTATATGTTTCGCAGTCTCTCTAGAACAGTACATACTTCTGAACCTTTTTTTGTCCAATTCCCACTTTTTAGTGAGCCAACTCTCCATTCCCCACCAAAGCGTCGATCTTTGACAAATTCGATTTTAACCTATGCTGTGTTTAATACGTAGATGTACGACTTGCGATTCTGTACCATTTATGGCCTTTAAATTTTGTTTTCATATTTTAGATTTATTACTAACAGTAAGAGAAAATCTTTTATCAAGTCAGGAATGAATACTTTCTAATTTATCTGTATTAGGGATACATATTTGTAATGGACATAATAGTTCTGTTCGAATTAAAATTTATTTGGGGATTATTTAATCTTTTTCGATACATACGTCAACATGCATGCCATAGCAAATCAATAAATTGCAATTTAAGACTGCAGTATTGGATAATGATATGAAACAATTAATTATTGTTTCTCAATTTACTGAGGAAATAAAAAATGCAACACTATTTGGGTTAATAGATTTTCCGCATTTGACTGTTTTTATAACTAAAACAGTTTGTAAATGGTTGTGATTAATTTTGGAGAGTAAGACAACATTTGGATGTAGTGTATAACATTAGAAATACAGCTATCGATTGTTTGTGGGTGGAAAAAAATGCACGAAATTCCCCACTTGGCAACTCCGCTATTCTCCACCAGTGGGGAATTCCCCATAGGTTAAGAACTGCTGCTCTAGAAATACAGTAGAAAAAATTCTCCAAGTTCAGACTTGAGATTGAAACTGTTTTCCGTATTGACATTTGCCGTCAAGTAAACTGCACAACATCTCTATCTATCATCGTCAAAAAAAAATAAAAGTTTTCAGAAAAGTTTTCACGCAGCTTCTGAGCACTATTTTCGCGATTAATAATTCTGACAGCACATCTAGCACTTGATATTCGATATTTATCCGTGTATTTCATGCTGATTCCATTACTATTTACTATATTTTTTTTTACAAAAAACTGACACTTAAGGCATAATTTTCCATTCTTTTCTTCCGGTTGCGCTTAACGCAACCGGGCAATGTGTCCATTGTCGAAAAGAAAAGCATTCCAGCATCACCGTCAAACCGCTCTCCTCGTTTTGAGTGCTACTGCAAGGCCTATTGCGCCATTTTTAAACGACAGAGGAGGTTTAATGTCCCGAAGAAAGAAAAATTGTCGAGCCCGCCCTTCTCGTGGAGGCGACACAAACATTATTGGAATTTTTGAGGGTTGGTCTCGCCACAGCATTGTTAGGAAAGCCACATTTTAGGGCTTCCTGCCACTTAAGAGCCTTGCAACTCTAATATTTTATTCGCCGTGATACCATCTGTCTTGGTGTATCGGTATTGTTGGCATGTGCGAGGCAAATTCAGCTAGCGAAGGCAAGGCTCTGCTTTTGGTTCAGGAACATATTTCTTCATGCATTATAAACTCTGTCGGCAGGCCTGCTTTATGCCAAAGAGAATAGAATGCAGTCGTTCTACAATATAACGATAAAATACAAAGTGAGTGACCTATTTAACAATAATACGATAGTTTTAGTAATACGTGCCAATTGCTAGAGAGATAAGTTGAGGTTCACTAGTCGAAACTTCAAATTCAGTAAGAGTGTGATGTTAAATACCGAACGGAATCCTCTTCATATTACATTTAAGCCATTAGAACTAATTTGACTTAGAAAGAAAAAAAAAAATTAGTAGTCAAAGTATTTTAGTTCAATGTTGAGAGTTCATTATTTTGTGTGTAAACTGTAATTAAAAAATTTACAACACGGACTGTACTTTCTCAAAAAGAACGAAACCTGGGTTTCGCCTCCACCCTGGGAATGGGATTTTTGGCTCATCAACTATAATAATCTAATTAGATTACAACCTACAACAGTTGCTCACAATTTCAGTTCTCATCGTTTTCTCCTGAAGCTACATAGGCCCCTATATTGTTTTTGAAACCAAATCGTTTCTAATTCGCGTTCACGAACAAGGCACTTTTAGTTTCTCTTCCGTGACAAAACTTCTAGAACTCTAGGGCTGTTACGCTACAAATTTGATTCGTTTCGAGACGACCCAATGAAATAAATTGCAAACCGATTACCTTTGAGATGCATCAGCATTAAATTGAGGCCGTCTTAAATGTAATCTATTCGGAATTACGACTGATATTCGATCCAACGCAGCATCACAAGTGCTCATGACTTGAGTTCCTGACAAATTAAAACTAACGAGATTAGCTTATATCAATTGAACTGCCCCAAACTCAGATGCATTAATGTATTAGATTTCATTTTTTGAAGATTCTTGTGACATAAATTGAGAACTTGCAAATATCTGTACCACGTTCAGTACAGTATCAACTTTCAGTATACGGTATCAACTTCCCTTCATAAATGCCCAGTTCTTGGCACGAAAAGAAATGCTACTATATTAATCTCACGGTGCTTGATAGCAATAGTTCTACTTGAGCAATATTTGCTAGATCCATACTTGCTAGACCCATAACTGCTAGACCCATATTTGCTACACCTACTCATGCCAGACCCATATCTGCTAAACCGCTATTTGACAGAATCATACTCGCTAGACTTAGATCTGCTAGAGCGTCATTTGCTATACCCAAAATTTTTAAACCCATATTTGCCGCAGATAAGGCTATACAACCCTTCACTAATTCAATTATATCCATCAGGGAACGTTAAATAGATCATAAAGTTAGATAGGTAGCTACAGCCTTAATTTGTTATGAGGATTCACATAATCCAGGGCATCCTCATATGTTACTTTAGCCTTAGTCTGGCCTTCATCTTTAACGAGCGTGTGAAACACGTATTTGTAGTTATACAATTATGGGAGTAAGGGTTGTATATATGGTCATTTGCCTAGTAGTGAATTAAGGTTTCACTTCTATCTCGTACTTCACAGACTTGGTGTTCCTATGAACCACCTTCATCTTGGTGTGAGTCCCGCCTTGCTTGGCCTCCTGCATTTCCCTTCCTCTTCGTCAAGTCCTTTTTTTTTTATCCAGCAAAGCCAGAGGAGCCATCATATAGGTGTTACGGGAGCTCAGTTATCACTGAGCTAGCAGCATTCCTCGGCTCCTCATTCTTTCTATGGACGGGCATATAACCTTTGAACTGCTAACCCCTCTGCTGGAGGTCCTTCATTACAGTTTGCATCTTTTAATATCTGGGTACTGGGAGATGTGCGGATGTAGTTTTATGTATGTAATTTTTAGTCATGTTATTCTCTTTCTGTCACTACTCATCGTTCCCTTTTACAAAAAAAAACAACAAAGAGAATAAAATACAAGTGGAAGCAATGGGCCCTTCTTCGCAGGAAACACTGTCTTCTGGAAGTAGTGAACTATTTCACTGAAGAGAGAGAGGAAACAAAAAATTCTCTCACTTTGAATTCAGATATTTTATAGGGAAAAGATACAGTCGGACCGTCTCGCTTAGTTGTTGAGGATAGGAATTACTATCCTTCCACAAAAAATGAAAGAAATGACCTTTTAGACAGCGTTTCGATTCTCATGACCGGCATGCGAGTTATGAGCCTCCTCGACTTCACGACAAACAATGCCCTGCCTCACCGAGTCCGAACTCGAGCGTGTCTTGGGGGGAAAAACTCCTCATGTAGTTCTGGAATGTTCACAGGACATTGGAATTGGTCTCTACGGTTGACCGGCCAAGTAACTGAGGACAGGATAGCTGGAGAGTAGTCTAAAATTTCTGGAATGACTAGTCGCTTTTATGTAAACTGAACTTGGGATTACATTTTTAGAATATAAACTAGACAAATTGCCTTCCTTGGGTTGATTTTTGATGTCTCAAAACTACCCTTGTTTTTATTCAAACGAAAACTGAAGTTGTATATTTCATTTTAGAAGCTACAAAGCAAAGCACTTGCAGAGCATCTTGATGTTAAAATAAACTGTGCTGTCACCCATATGAAGGTTGGATTTACACAATTTTTGAGAAACTAGAAAGTAGAAAAATCCCATGAAACTACACATGACATCAAAGTTAAGTGTATCTGCAGAAGAATAGATGATATATAGTTTTTAAAAGAATTTTATCAAACAGTGTAGTTTCCATCTTAACATTTAGCTATTCCCAGCTAAAAAATTCCCTAATTGGGTAGAAACGTTACTGAAATGGTATATTCCTAGTGAAAGTCAGACGCAAAACTTCTTGAAAACATCAATACTGTCAACTGTATTTCTCTCTGAGTAGCAAATTTTCAGGCAACGGGCCGTCGCTAAGGGGAACATTTAAAAAGTTCTTATTCTTTCGAACACAGGCTGGAATACTGGAAGACTTGAGAGTGCTTTCAGGTTTTGAGGTCACAGGTTGACCTCGGTTTCCAGGGAACTGTCAAGGAAAGCATTGCTGGGAGCGGAGATGTTCTTGCACTTAAATAAAGATGGAAAGCGGACGTGTAGAGACCGTTAAAAAAATGAAACTAGAGAAAAATTTGTTTGTTTTTAGACAAAGTGGAGACTGGAGAAGGCTAGGAACTGGGCAGGAAAGATACAAAGACGCCAGTTAGCTAATTTTATAAAATATAAACAAGATATAACGGCAACGTGTACTGTAGCGTCTACTGATAATATCAAGGATTTAAATTTTCAAGTATTGCCTCCTGTAAAGAGCAAAAAATAGAAAAGGTAACGACTGTTTGTGGAATTAATGGATGTGATGCCATTAAGAGTGTAGATTGCTATTGTACTTCGTTGGTGCGGAGACATCACTTTCCATTTCTTCGTTGTTCTCACTCCTTGTAATAATTTTGTAATAGAGAATGCAGGGCTGGCTCTTTGCTCTCAGATATGAAAAGAGATAACTACTGCGAATATAATTGAAAAAGTAGCAAAAATAAATATCATTCTACGAATTGACAAGTAGGGCTAGGAGCAAAATTTAGTAAACTTCACAAAACCACTTGAAATATTTAGTTTGCAATTTTACGGGCTAAAACAGAAGTTATAGATTAGCCTTCAAA
The DNA here is from genome assembly GCA_001587735.2 of Parhyale hawaiensis. Lineage (NCBI taxonomy): Eukaryota > Metazoa > Arthropoda > Malacostraca > Amphipoda > Hyalidae > Parhyale > Parhyale hawaiensis. The sequence continues at coordinate 6,252,225 of LQNS02278174.1, forward strand.
TGCTACATATGTTAACATTATGCAAGATACAGGTGGGATGACCATCAGTACGGTCTATGCCATTGCTTCAATCATGATAGAAAAAAAATAAGGATAACAGAAATCAAGAAACATACAACCAAATTAAAATACACAAGCAATCGTCCATATTGTCGAGTTGGGTTATCAGTTTTCACAAGGAAACCTTACTTTATGTTGGTATATTGTCACTGACGGTGACAATATGTCAGCACAGAGAAACATTTAGAACGCAGTCACCTTTCCAATTTACTTTATTACTATTGCTTATACTCGTGCATACTACTTATCAGCAATTGGGAGGTGATTGGGGCAGTCATTCAGGACTTCACCACAGCACTAACCGTGCATTTCCAATGTGTGTAGCAAAGCTTCCTAAGGTGGGCGCTTGCGGCCACCTGTAGCCACTTGCGACCGTGCCAGGAGTGAAAGAGGGAGACGCTCAACTGCGGCCTTCTCGCTGGATCACATCGGCCACATATGCCCACCTCTAATGTCCACCACAGTACGTACAAAGAGCTGATGAAAATTAGCTAAATGGCTCGTTTGAGTGGGCAGTTGAAATTAGGCCTTCGAGGCTTGGCTTGACCGAAACTGTAGACCGGTGCGCTGGCGGCAACACAGGGAATTAAGCTTCAGGCGTTGACACTAAACGGCCTATTCTTGAGACCTTCAGAAACTCAATGTTGCTCTTTAAAGTGGACTTTTCAGGCGACTCACCATAATCGCGTTGCTTCTAACACCAGCAGCAAGATGCAAAGTGACGAAGCCAAGGTTTCTGACTAATGTTTCGGACAAGTTAAACCTCGAAATGTTAATTTCAGCTCCCAATCGAACACGTTTTAAATCGCCGTACCAATCGACCGGACAAGAATATTACAATTCCTACCTCGGAACGATGTAATATCGCATCTCTAAACTTCATCCGCATGTAGCTCTTAACTCCAACTTTATAGTTGGAGTTTCCATGCATAGAAAATTAAACGCTTAAGTAACGAATGTTCCATTGCCTCTGTTAATTAAGTGCACCGCTGGACTGCTTCTTGAATCATCTGCTCTCCGAATAACTTCAAGACATTTGCTCATTTAAAGTAGTTTTAGCGGTATTATTATTAATAAAATACACCAGACTGGCGACGTGAGAACGGAGAAAACTCCATAAGGCCCGCTGCAGACGACAGTCTTTTGTGCTGTGCTTCAACTTCACCGGGTTCGAATATTTCACACTGTCTCTGCAAACGCGACTGCAAGCCTAGCAAAATTTTCGAGAAAATGTTTACCGTCGTATTCTCTTGCTTAGTACGTGTCACTATAGTCAAACCAGAGTAAGCAGTCCTTTAGGGGCGAGGCTGAATCGAACGCAGCAGTGCCAAATCTAATCAATTGAGAAATGTACCTTGAGTATTCGAATATAAATATAATTTTATCGATGAAGACACGGTGTACCCGGCGCTTAAGTGAGATCTGGCCAAGTTGCTTTACGTTCTTAGCCACGCCCATCGGACTCCTTATGCTGGTTTGACAATATTGTAGTGTCTTGTGTTTTTTCAAAAATTTAGTGAATGTTGTATCCAAAGGCAGTGTTCTTTTTTCTTGTTTACACAGACAGAGCAACGCTTTCGAATGCGGTGAAGTGAAAACACAGGACAAAAGACTATCGTCTGCAGCGGGCCTAAGGTTATCAGTCTCCACGCAACATCTCAGCAAAAAACCGGCAGTGCTAAAAATCACATGCTTAGGAAAAAACTACCATTCTGTATAGGCTTTATAGGTTGCAACTTTGCTCATAGTTCGAGAGGGATTATCTTAATTAGCCTAACTTAAGCAAGCTGTTACTTTGCTAAAAGATTTCTTTGCCTTTTTAATTTCCTACGGGGAAAAACATTTGTACCTCGGCCTGTTTAATTGAGAGAGGGTATAGACGGAATTTATGCTGGAAACGCATGGAAATCAAAAACGTGACAAAATTCACCTCTGAGGATATTCCAAGTGGACCATTTTCCGCCACTTTGCTCAAGAGCAGGCAAGGGAAACAGGCGATGCCTCCTATCGACAGGCATCGAGTCCCGGAAGTGCTTCACAAATTTCCGCTTTGCAATGAGCCTCGGAAATGGTTGCTTTCAAACCTCGGCTAACGGCGTTTTAGGCGTTCAATGGCGATAAAAAAGCAGTAAAATGTAAAAAGCAACAGCTAAGATATTCAGAGAATATTGCTTTACACTATTGGGCCCAGAGTCCTTCATAAAGCGAGCGATAGCAAACAAGTGCTTCGATACAGGCGTACCGACGTAAAACCAACCGTTCAATAACGATAAGAAAGTATTAGATTAGATAGGTTGCACGAGACGAACTAACAGGCCCATTCTCAAAAAGACACTGGAACTTACGCCCCGGCCCTCTATGATCTATTGCCATCATGTTAGTAGGATATAGAGGACTGGGGAAAGAGAGGGAAAAAACAGGAGGGAGAAGAATCTCAGCCAATGAGACGATCATGAATGCACGTAACCACGATCAATAGCCGCTGATATGCAGAGTTAAAAATGTCAGATTGTGTAGTTGGAGCAGAAGAGAGAAGAAGACGGATTAAGGTAGCCTCGGAAGCTCTTGCCGTTAAGAGTCTGCGACTCCTGGAGGATGAATTCTTATTTGTGGGGGATGTCTCTCCCAATGCTTGCAAAATATAGCAGTTTAGAGATTCAAGGAAAATCGGTTAACACGACTGGGGCTGTAGTAATTCATGGAGGACATTCAAAAAGCGTTATGACGCGACACGGAGAATCATAATTAAGCCAAGCCTAAAAGGATTGACTCGTACTGAGAGTCAGACTTGTTAAGCATTGGTATCTCTCAATCAGATTGAAATTCTGACGTTAGGCTCAAGCCGATGGCCTATAAAATGGCATTATCAAAAATAGCAAAACAAAGTCAGGTTGCTTGTAACATCTCCAACAGGATCCAGAGAGGAAATATTAATGGTACTCTCTGAAGCTCAGGACATACCGAACTCATTAGGCTTAGCATGTCTTGCTCTTGCCGTGCCAATTGATTACGAAACTGTTGCATCAGTTTTTCTTTACGAGATTAAAGTCCATTCCCCTGGAGCTCTGAACTTTAATTTCAAATTAAAGTGCGCCGGTGGACCACAGTCAAAAGCTATACTGAAGCTTCTGATGTTAATTTACGATTGTCTTACCTGTCAAATGTAAGAATTTAAAAATTTACTTGATTAGGGAGACTCACGGTACTCTGCGAGCCAACTGAAAAAGGATATTAAATGCAAAGGAGCTTAAGACATTGTTTTCACTTATTACTAATTATCGTATTTATCAATATAACGTATGACAGCAAGCACCTAATCGTCACAGCTAGCATTAGAGAATATAATTTTATTTTGTAAGCGAAGTATAAAAAATTCAATAGAAAAAAAAAACACTCACGCTTATATGTAAAACTAGTACACTAATCTGTCAACCACCAATCCTATTACATAAACAGTATTTCTTAAACTGTGCTAGCTTAATAACAAAAGTAAATTAATACCGTACTTACAGAAAAAATTTGAGATGCTGCAAATTAAGATGATGATTGTTCTTTGCAATCATCTTTATTTTAGCAGCGAGATATAATCTGTGTTGGACCTCGCCCGAAAACCCTCCAAAGTAGGAATGAATGTAATGCAATTCCCATGGGAAAAATGTTAGAGGCTGCCAGTTAAAAAGAAATTATTATGCCATGCTCTAGTGCGATTGTGCAAATGAATACGGAAGTTTCCCCGTGGGAAAATCTCATGAGTCTGCCTGTTAAGAAGATGCGTTGTGCCTTGCAATTAACTATGTTATTTTATAAGCCAAGTGTAAAGGAATTCCCAAGAGAAAGTTTTTGAGGCTGCAAGTTAAGAAGATAAATTGCTGCTTGCACTCCTGTTATTTCGAAGATGAACTATGCAATAATTCTCCATGGAAAATATTCTTGACACTACCGGGTAAGAAGATGTGTAAGGCTTTGCACGTATTCCGTACGAATGACCTTATCATGCAGCTAATGCTTCCATAAAGCAAGGAAAAACGGCAAAAGTTCGGACTCTAAGCAAAGTTTACGAAGC
>LQNS02278174.1:6257417-6279584 GCA_001587735.2 Parhyale hawaiensis
CCACGCAGCTCTGGTCATTTGCCTTTTAGACTTCCCCCCGCTAACACCAATGCTCCCTGATTGCTAGCTAATAAAGAAAGTTCTTTTATTTCATAGTATAGGTTAACCTTTATTTTTCTTCTTCTGAGGATGGGATTCTTAGTCCCGAAACGTTAAATTTTAATTCCGTCGACTGTCATTTAATATTAAACTCTTTGCCTTAGTGTATTTTAGTAATTGGTTGGTTGCATCTCTGTTTTGCAGAGAAAAAAAAAACAAGCAGGTTCAGCTCATGCAGTGACTGCTCAACATTCTCGAAACGGGCGTTACGCCACAACGGAAAGCTCCCACATCAATTACGAAAGGCGTTGGACCAGCCAATTATTGACGAATTTTCTGCTTCTCCCTGCAACTAATAACACACGGTCACTTGAACTGTCTGTAAAGTGTACTCTATTAGATAGGTATGATGGCGCCAACGACATTATTTAATATTAATCAACTATTTGTAAAGCTACGCCCAGCTCTTTCTACAAATTAATAAAATGCCACTTGAAGTTTCCAGTGAGACAAACGATTCCAATTTAGATGACGAAAGCAATAATTTTATTCACGTGTAGTATGTTAACTAGAGAGAAAATTCCCCTTCGCATTACAAGTAGCAATGCAAATCAGCTCCTTTCAGGATCATCATATTCACTAGACATTTTTAGTTCTAGGCTAATTACCATACACTCCAAAAGTCATTCTTCGTCTCTTTCCACATGCAGCACCGGATGTTACTAGGAGTAATTTCTAATCGTTTATATGGGTGTAAAAATTATATGAGGATCATATACTGTATATATATAAGCAAACAGTAGCTAACATAAGTAAATTGTGCCGTTCCTGAGTATGACCAGCCTGGTCGCTAAAGCACGGTGCAATTCAAACAGGTAAGGAGGCACAGCCTACTGCAGGTAAGACAGGTAAGAATGTACAGCCTAACTGATGTAAAACAGGTAGGAAGGTTTATAGTCTAACTCAAGTAAGACAAGTAAGGATCACATCCTATCGCATGTAAGACAAGCAAGGTAAGACAGGTAAGAAGCACAGCCTACCGCAGGTAAGACAGGTAGAGGCACAGCCTACCGCAGGTAAGACAGGCAATGTAAGACAGGTAAGAGGCTCAGCCTACCGCAGGAAAGAAGCACAGGTCACCTAGGGCTGCCCACACAACGTGGGTGGCTTCTGGCGCCATAGGAAAGACTATACAAAATAACGCAGATAAAAACCCAATCCTTTAGTTGCCGACTAAAAGCTTATTTCATTTACTACTTATGATTGCTGTCATTATTGTCAGCAACATTGCTGCTGTTATTATTGCATTTTTAATTTAAGATTGCTTACGTCTCAGCAATTGACAGAAAATGAAGACGAGACCCATAATTTACCGCATCTCGCCGACCGAGTGATTTATGCCTGGAAAGCACGAGACTCCGCTTGGAAACCCACAACCTACAGACATGCCCCCAGAGTACAAACACGCTCAGATGAAGTCCACACTGTTGCCTGTATAGCCTTGCTGTTATTTTATTACGGCGGGCTGTATCAAACTGGAAAAGAAGAAGGGACGTAAATTGAAAAGGTCATTGGCAAATATATGATAAAGAAGAGACGTAAAGCGCTCGCATAGAGAAAGACTACCCAAAATTCATAACTTTTCCCATTACGAGCAGGACAGTCTAATCAGCTTAGGTTTACTCCTGCCTTTTCGAGTCCACGTTGGATTAGATTTGAAGAGGTAAAATTTTGGTTGTCTCAAGCGTAATCAGATTGCGATTGTCGCCTAAAGCTCAATTCAAAGTGACAATTTGAAAGCCCACGAGTGAAGTCCAGGGATGATCTGCAGAGAAGTTTTTGAATTCGGTTTTCTTCCAGTGTGCTCTTCGAAGATGCAGTTGACTCTCCGATAAGTGAAGTCATTGCATGCAGGCCTCGCTACTGAATTAGAGAAGCGTCTGGGGCGGCCGAGAGTACTAGTGAGACGCGTCGCCGTGAAGTTTGTTGAAAATGAAAATCAGGTGTCGGCTTCCTAACTGCAGTTCCATCAACTGCTCGGTAATCTTAGCTTTGCATTCACAATCTCAAACCAGTGAATATCAAGCACAAGTAAGTCTTCATTAACCTCCATTCGTTTATGTATATTTTGTTCTTGACCACTGCTTTATTTATTATTTGAGTTTAATTTTAACTCTACGTTCATAGTAGGAAAGTATTGTGAACATCAAACGCAACAATTTATCTGAATTTAGTCGAGTTCCCTAGATTTCGTTCTATAGAAAATTATGAATCATTGACTGTATTTGCTCTCTGTAAAAGTCTAAGTTATTGCTCAGTTTAAAATCTAATGAAAAAATCGTCTATTAGAGAGTGCATTGCATTAAATCGGCTGTTAGCATAGTTTATCCATAGTGTGTATATCCTATCAAAAGGGTGGCAGGATATGGATATGGCATATAAATGCGTTAATTTACAAATATGTACATTATGTGCTTGTATCACTACATATATACATATTTATATTATTCTCATACGCACTGCTGAAAATCAAACAATTGCAAAATTATCAAACTTTCCATTGTGGCCTAAACTTCCGAAATTGCCAAACATTGCAGCAAGGATCCAAAAGCAAAGAGCGTACTGCATTGCCGGTCTTTTACAGTCTTCCAGAAACCCAAGTTTATTGCCTTAATGTACAGAACAAAAATAGCAATTCTCTTTGGCAACGTACGTCATTGTGTCTCGTTAATCTCAAAGTTTTACGTACATTGAAAGTGGCTCATACACAAATGTAATTAATTACATATTGTTCATATATAGGATAGGAGTAATAAGTTGCCCCAAAGCAAAGTGCCTGCGATAATAACTCGCTTGATGAAAGTATAAATGTGACAATAGGATTGGCAACAAATGAACAACTCAGCGAACAAATCATAAATAAAGAATAAACAATAGCGAAAAACATAATCAATAAAAAAAATATTCAAGCAATTATTGAATTCAATGAAAAACATAATCCAAGAACCGTACAAGCGAGATAAGCGATCTGCATTTAAGAAAATCGATAATTGAATGTTAAAACAAAATTACCAAAGTAGATAACTAATAAAAAGAAACATAATTGAAAGGCAAAACAAAAATAATCATATAAGCGCTAAATCTTAAAAAGTAGATGAACAAATGGCACAAGGACAATCAACGATTTTTGTGGTATTTAAGGAAGTAAATAATCTAATGGGTCAACCAAAGTAACGATAGACTCAAACTCCTGATGAAACCAATCCAATCGAATGTTTACAACTTAGGTATTTGCTTACAATAGGAGAACGTTAACTGAAATTTAATATTTTTTTTTTCGATGCCCCTGTACTGGCTGGTTTATCCTTTTTTCTGTCAAGTTTAATAGATAGTAGTCCTACAGCCCCCTTGGTTATTGCGAAAATGCTATTTTTTTCTATGCCGCAGGGTTTCAATTTGGATTTTCATCGGGGCTGCAGACAAAAATACCATTTTTTATCCAGTCCGCTGGAATAAAAGGGCTTTTTTTATCCACGCCGTAGGAACGGAATTTAGTTTTTCGTCTGGGGCTGAAGGTCGTATGTTTTCATCCCTCTTTTTTAATAATTATACGGCCGTTTCAGCTAAATGGGCGAAGGTCATAGTTCAAAATTTTCAAACAGCAGGTGGCGGAAAAGCCTAAGGCCGAAAATCCTAGAAAAATAACTTTCACGATCGGGATAACAAAATATAAAAGAACCGAACCTTGTCCTGAATATCAGTAAAAAAAAATTGGTATAACAGCTGATAAGTTTGTATTGCGCATACAAGAATTTTACAGTTGGGGTTGGCATGAGCACGTCACCATCACGTGGGTACACGTAACTAAAGACAAACGTGCATTTCAATAGTTGGTAAACGTTTCAAACAAGTTCCCCCTTTCATTCAACAGCACATAGCAATATCATGCTCAATACAAGAACGACTAAGGTTCTCAAAAATTTATGGCATGCATCTGTCAAGCAAATGCTTTTTTTATATAAACAGTCTCGGGCTGTGCAGTACAGGTGCAGCTGTTATATAACGGCATTGAACAGTTGGTACAGGGCAAAAGGATGAGTTGTACAGCGCTTCGAGTGTAGTATGGAGCACCAGAGCAGGACTACCGATGAAAAGATATCTGTATGTAAAAGAAATTATAATAAGCTGTTTCTCTTTACAAGCTATTAGTATATATATAAATTTATTTAAGAGCTAGTAATAGAGAACCAATGATTTCATAACGAGTTGTTTTATATAGACTATTGAAACAGAATAAATTTATGTAAAAACCTGTTGATAGTGCTATAATTAACAAACCATTAGTAAAGGGTTATAGATAAATAGGTACTATTTATAAGGAACTTCTGACAAACGATTAATTTTTTATAAAAAGTTATTGTTAAAGAGCAACGGATAAAAGCTATTATTTTTTATTTAAGGACTAGTATCAAAGAGTATCTGCTAGAGTACCGACCAATTTTTATTACGAGGTAGCGGTAAAGAGTTAAAGGTACACTGTAGTGTACCAAATAAGACTACCTGGTACTCACCGTCTAGCATGATGATGGACTGGTCCTTCCAGGTTCCTTCGACTCAGTGATGTCTACACCGAAGTTGTCACTAAACACAGCAAAACATTTTGTTTCGTTTTTCACAATAAACAATAACCCAAATTATCAACGAAAAAGTCTTCCATAAAAGTTGTTCCAACTTTTCAATGCAATAATTCACTGCTGTCGTCGTCAAGAGTTATTTGATGTTTAGTTTTCATTATTCTCTAATAAGGCTAGCGCTTTGAACTCTGAGTTTCTCTAGTATCACCGGCTACTGAGAAAAAAGTTCGTGTTTGTTAGTGATCAGAAACAATATTTCAGGACAAAGCTGAAAAGTTGAATATTATAGGACATTTTTGTCTGTTAATAAATCTATAATAAAAAATCACCAAGCTATGAATTGATTTCTCCTTTAATGAATAGTATTACTTTAAAAAAATTACTGACACTCGGTTGTGAGTGGATTATGAAAAGTTACGCTAAAAATTTACTTAAAATGTTGATGCAGCATTATTTTAATTGGCGTTCACGTTCTACGAGTATCCATGTAATACTAATACTCTTATCCGTATGCATAATTCTAAGTAATTTTGTTTGCATACTCTAGGGGAAGTTACGACTTCAGCATCAGCTTTTTGAAAATTAAGGTTTCACTAGTATTATCTCAGGCAGCCAAATGCTGTCTTTGTGGGTTTGAAACTCTGACTTCGATAAAGCATTAACGTTAATAATTTTAAATTTAGCGATCCATTGTAGTGTGGGGACAAATCTGGATATACAGCTTCAAACACCTCTGTGAAACCTTTTGCCCATGTACGACTTTTATGGCGCTACCAGTACACAGCCAACTCAATTAACCCTATTATGTTGCCACGGCACGACTTCAGCCTTCACATTATTAAACTATTAATTATGGAAAATCCCGGCCGCCGCTAAAACTTTTACGTAGGAAGCACCAGTGGTGAAGTCTCGAATGCATAATAAATTCGCATAGACTAATATTTTGGGATTCCTAGCCCAAAGTTGAGATGCTTGGATCCATAGGCCCTGGTACGGTAACGTATGCCGGGGCCACACTAGGCATTTACACAGACAACTTGATGCAAGGATGCGAGACTCGGACGTCATTCATGCCACGGTATCTATGCTACCGATTCTAAATCTGTATCGAAAAAGCCCGCGAGCTCCTCATCCTAGCAGCCAGTTGGGCGTAGAAATGCACATGCGGCCCCGGCATAATTGAATTGATTGAGTTGGCTCTAGTCTGTTAACGAGAATTAAAGTCATTCGTGGGCAACCAACTTAAAACCAAGCATTCAAAAAACTCTATACGGTATGCAGAGAATATAATCTGTATGCATAGACACGTACAAATATTGCAACTAATTCATTATTGTATTAACCTAGAAAACTTTACGGACTACTTTTTACCCAGTGTTTCATTTGTGTACAAAGTTCTATATCTTTCGTTCGAAGGTTTTGATCTCAAAAGAAAGCCAAATGTTTATACATATAATTCATTATATAGACGTATATATGTACACATTTATATAGGTATTGAGCAGAAACCGTCTCAGAGGTAAGCTTTTTCGGATTAAAACGTGAACTGTGATCAAAAATAGCATAAACAGCGCTCCTGGCGGAAATGCTGGACAAGTTAAAACTAATAAGATTGGTCGATCTCTCGATCTCCAGTAATACCAGCAATAAGAAGGAACACAAATAGATTGGCTTCCGATATTTTTTTGAATAAAGAAATCGAGTGATGTTTTCAGAGTAAATAATTTTGTTTGAAGCTCAAAAAATATCGCAGCAGTAAAACTCTTGACATATTTCCTGAGCGATACAAAAATCAAACTTACAAACAAACGTTTCTTATAGGTATTTCCTTCATTTAAAAATGTTTTTCACAAATAATCAGTTCACTTTTTTCATGCCCTGTTCAATAATCACTATAAACAACTTCGAAATTATTGCTGTGGATAGTCCCAACACCATGCTACTGCTGTAAATAATGACATTCAATTCAACCTGGAACAATATTCAAAACTGCACAAACGGTGATATTTACAATATACTATAACCGAAGAATGTTTCTGCTTCAAGTCCACACTTACAGTTGGCAACTAATTGGGTTAAAAAGACTCAGTTCATTGCTACACGCGCTTTACTGGCCACATTTGTGATGAACATAAACCACCTACTTAGCACCTCCGCGAGACACAACCCTACGCAACAAAGACAAGGCGGCAACTGACCCGTTGGGCAGGTGAGTATAGCAACACCACTCCAGCAGGTGTACGACGAGCCAGGAAGATGCCTATTTTCTAGCCGTAGGCGCCACGCCGGATGTGTATCATCCAAATGTTGTAACGCTATGGTTTTGCCCATAAACTTGAAAGCATAAATGGGTAACTTATTTTATTTGTGAATAGGGATTAGAAATTCTTTAAAGTTTATTGTCTATGTGTCTTTCGGTACTTTGTTTTGGAATTTAAAACTTCTATGATTTGAACGCCATCTAGCGGACGAATTGCTCAAAAAAATCCAAAAAAATTATTGTGAATTTTCTAACTATTGTACGAGCGTACTTTTCCCCGACTTCACTCCAACAAACTAATTATCATCGCCACCAAAAGAATCCATCTGAAGAATTACTTATGATAGACTAAGCTCTGCCACTTGCAAAAACATTTATCAAAATGCCTACCTATTAAGCAAGCCATTTCTTAGCAGAAGAAATATATTGACTTTATTGTAAGGTGGCATTGATCATATTTACGTATTACAGTGTTAGACACACATGTTGTTATCACGTACATACTTCTAATTCCGCATTCCTGTCTTACCAGTTCCCAGTTATGTCAGTGCGCGTCCTCTGGCGGTCGATATTATTAATATGAGTATATTTCTACTGTTATGCCATAATTTACACAGGCTATGCTATGTTATCCTAGGGACTTTATTTAAAAGTTGTTTGGCAGTTTCCAAGATGTGTTGTGCCTGAGGTGTGCCCCTAGGGGGCAGAGTAGCCCTATGGTCAAGACAGGTACGTGTGTAGAGTAAGAGTCGTGATCTTCTACACGTTCCGGGTATTAGCATTGAAAAGCTTAGAGTAATTCTTCCTGAGTAATGATTCTTGACCATTGGAGAGACGCTTTTAATGACTGTATCGCGTAAGGAGCTTGGAACAATAATCTACTGACTGCTATGTGTTCTTGATGATATTTTTCCTGTATAAAAATGCGTTTGATAAGGGCTTGAAGTCAGTTATGGAGATCTGAATATTGTCTTTTTTGCTGACGATTTCGTAATAACTAGTTTTCTATTACATCGATAACATACACGGGATAACCAATGAAACTCAAGTAATAATATCGAGATCGAGTAATTTAATGAAAGGGGTGAATCAATGTATCTACAATTATAATTTAAGTGGATGAAACTGACTGATAATTCTGAGCTTGAAATATATGTGACCAGAAGATTATAATTTTAGTTTCTGGTAATCAATTGTGTAAATTCAGAAAAGCGACAGCGTAAACCTTGTGTCACGATAAATCAAGAGTATGAAGAAATAGCTAGTTCCAGAGATAGAGATACGTGTATCGATGAAGATATAAAGAATGTTTGTCTTTTGTGCTCTGCATGTAGCACTGAAACAAAAGAAACAAAAACCATTCAGGATGAAAACGAAATGTAACAATTAACTAGGCAAATGCAATACGACTGATAGGTTTACAAAAATAGAAAACAAGGGGAATCATCATGAGGAATAATTAATGAATAAAGGTTATAAAAGTTGGAAGTTATGATTAATATAACTGGAAATGAACAGATAAATGAAATTCAAAGTAGTTTTTGTTTCATTGAGTTTATAGAAATGATGGTTCATGCAAATAAATGCAGCTGCTTCTTTTGTTAGTTGAGTAAATTTCGTGAATGCATTGGAATTTATTTTTCTTTAATATCGGCGGCTATGTAAATAAGACAGTTCTTTTTATTGAATTATATAAGTATGTGATTAAAAATATGTACCATAAAGAAATTTTTATACGTATGCCTCATATGCTACGCACCCAGTATATCTATATGTGCCCAGATCCATCTGCTGCGTTCCATGATATGAGAATTGGTGTTGGTGGTGTTGCTCCGTTCCAATTTAATAATGCAAAAAGATAAAATCTTACTCGTACTTACGACTCATATAAAATAGATCAATAACTCAGCCCTCTGTAGAAATAGAATGATTGAAAATAAAAGAAAAAACACATTCACTAGGCGCAAGCGAAGCGAAGAGAGGTGATAACGTCTTCGTTGAAGCTTTAAGTATATAAATATATGCATATATATCTATTTGTCTGTCCACCCAAAAGAGGGAAAAGGAGTTGTGCAATGTTTGCATTTTTTTTTTTTTTGCAGATGGGTTAACTTAGATGTAAAAAATGCCAAACTTCTAGAGTAAGCTGTCCATCAAACATTACGGCGATGAATTTGCTCCCCCCCCTCTCCCCTCCCTACCGCGGGTGATCGTTTTACGCCACGAGGCGTTCTAGTTTAGCTTCGTTCTAGTTTATCAGCTCAATAACAAATGTAGCAAAAAGCTGCGCTCTGCAGCTCCCGTGAAAATAAACAGCCGTTTTAATTCTATTTAATTTTTATCAAGCACCAGGAAATTTGCTTAATACCTACGAATCTCAGAATGTATGAAACTGCCTCACCATCAGTTCATTTTAATCATCAATATAATAAACACAGTCTTGTGTTTATATATTTGTTTTGTGTCACGCTTTTAGTGAAATTCGGTAGATAGGCAAAAAATTGGCCAGAATGCAGTGTCCGTAATTTTGCTCCACCGTAATGTAGATCGATAAGCCAAAATTAATCCAGGTTGCGGATGATGGCTGTAACGTCGCGCCAGGTGCCCACTCACCATCCGGCAGTAGTCGCTCGTCACACTGCACCGAAAACAGCGTAGTCATCCCTAACGACGCTAGGTAGGCGAACGCCTCCTATAGGTGCACTGCGCCACAGTCTCTTCTGCAGCGCAGAGTAGGCTTACGCCTGGTGTGCGTACTACGCCCAACGCCGCGTCGCGGATGCTTGTAACTTAGTTGAGTCACCGCTTGAATTCATTTTTCACGCTCATGTTTGTTCTCGTTTATTGTCCACTGTATGCGGTAGAGACAAATATTTGTATGCGTAACTTTAACTAGTATTAGCATGGATTTTATATTATATGGAATTTATATGTGTATATGTTCAAACCTGCAGTGTATAGAATTAAGTAATTTTGTTAAAATTTCATTATCTGTTGTGTAATAATTGAGCCAGTACGAAACCTGTTTTTTGCAAGATAGTTCGAGATAAAACGAACTTTTCTACTTTGTTTTGCTACCCTTGACGCTACATTTTTCTCGAAGGAGAGGTTACGCCTGAGTGGGTAACCTGTCAGGAAGACCGCTCTCACAGTCTGGCACAGCCAGGAACACGAACAGGTTAGCCTTAACGTACTGAAAACGGCGTAGAGAGCACTCCCAGGTCTTCCTAAGATCCCTCCTCTAAAGCCTTACCGGAACCACACGGCGACGCTGTGCCCTCGGTCGTTGCGTGGTCTGGCGCGTAAGGGGATCCCAAGCTAGCTAAAAGAGCTAGCCTCTACTACCAACAGCTACAGGCCGCTTAGCACAAGCCGGACGGTCCGTGCGTATTACCGGGACCGTCCGCACAAGCATTATTGCCCCGGCCCGTCAGAGGAGGCCGATTCACGCAAGCCTGACAGCCCGCGAGCGCTATGCGGGACCGTCCGTCCCCGGAGAACTCTGTCAATGGCAAAGTTGCGATTCTTATCCCTTAATTCTGATTGCACTTCTTGCTCAGGTAACGCTGTAGTCCAAACAAAGAAGACATTTACAGTTTCTCTTCGTGCTGCCACGGAGTCTAATTTTATAAGCTTCTCCAGGCATGGAAACTATATGCTTCAGTTTACGTCGTACACATTCAGTAGATCATCAACGAAGCACAGGCGATGAGATGGTTTTCACGGAGCAGTAGACACGACAGTTATTCTTTCTAGCTAGCTTGATTTCGTCCTTCGAAGGAGCAGTTTTGTTTCAACAAAAAAAAATCGATGTGCTGGAGATATATCATACAGCAATCCCAGTTTGTGACACAACGGGGATTTAATTAAATTTAGCAACGCTTTTCTGCTCGCTAAAATAAGCTCATTTTTTCCCCATGTCATCCACGGTGGGAACGAGGAAACACTTATCTCTTATGACAATTTGAGTTGGCCGTTGTGATGTTTCCTTCAGAAGCATATTAGTAGCAAAAGTGTATTAAATGAAGACGATTCTTCACAAATAGCTCGCTGTTGTTTTGGACAGCGCGTGTACTCAAGTGAGGTAATAAAGATTAAAAAGTAAGTAAGCTATATGGTATGTACAGAAAATATTCGCTTTAAACACAAATTACAGAAGTAAAACTCAGCAATCCGTGGTAATTACATTATAGAAAACTTAAAAAAACATTCACTAAGCGCAACAGCTTTAAACACGCACTAGTAGTTATTCAAATTCGGCCATTTTATCCGTCTACTCCACTGCAGCGCTATCTTATCACAAGATGGAAATTCCTCCATAAAAGCTATTGTTTTCGATATCTACGGCAGCGGCAAACAATTCTACTCTCCAGAAATTTAATATTGCGGCGAAAATGTCTCCGTCCATCTCCACTAAAAGGCGCACAAGCACCGCCTATCGCTAGTTTTCTGGAGCAATAAGTTTTTTTCGCAGTTTAAATAGAGACGATTTTTAAACTGGTCTGCATGTCAGGAAGCAAACTCTGCCATTGTTATTCTTAAGGGAAGGTTCTGCTCCTGACATTAATAGGACTGCGGTAGAATGTATGCGTATCTTCGACAGCAGCGATGAGATGCAGCTTTTTTTTTTTTAGTAATGGTTTCTGGCGCGAAAGAATTGTTGTCTTATGGGAAACTTCATTTCCTTACATCTACTGCTATTACAGCGTAACCAAGGTTATGTGTGTGTAACATTTTCGCTTAAAGAGATGTTTTTGTGACTTTCCTAACCCAAATGGAGTTTATGCTTACACGTACGTCCTTAATCAACGATTACGTATATATACACGTGATCAAGGGCAAGGTTTTCCACATAAATGCGCTGACACTTTCTCTTGATACATTCATGCTCCTCTTTAGTAGCAAGTGCACTACTTGATATATTGTTCACTGTCTATGCTATTAGAGAAAGGGTTTATTAGTGGAATAATTTTCTAACGGAAGAAATTTTTTTATTGACTTTCTCAATTTGTTTGACAAACAGAGATACTGTACTTAAATAACCACCCCAAGAGACAAGACTCACTAACAACCGTAGTTTTGGACACAAGGAACGTTATTCAGCTACTAACATTTCCCACACAAGTCATACTAATTTTATAATTACATTAGCGATACGAGAGTACGTGCTCTCCATTAGAAACATCTAGGGCTTAAATAATGTTCTTTAATAACAATGTCTTTGACGCAAACGACGCTATGTAACTAATATTGAAACGTAATTTTTCCAGCATTTTTGATGCTAACGACGTTATTTTCTACGTATTTGACACAAAGTTGTTATTGCTTAAGCAATATCTTCTATACGAAACTTAATACGAGCACCATCTTCGTCACAGGAATCTCTATATATTTAGTAACTCAATTTTCTCAACTCGCATTAGATTTAAATTACTGAAGCAACTTTCTTAACGCACAACTTATTTTCAACGCAACTTACTTATTTCACTGCTGTGTTATATGCGCTTCTCTTATCCGAACTTCCTTCCATATATTTTATCTCTAACTCACAGTAATTGCTTGCTCGATGATCGACAAGGAATTTGAAACTTTGGAGCAAAAGATGATCGAACTTTAGTTTGCTGGCGCCTTTGATATTCCTTTGGATTTTGTGGAAGATGTCGGCATTCATCGCAATTTGCGAATAGTGTAGTGCAGTGTAGTGTAGTGCAGTGTAGTGTAGTGCAGTGTAGTGCAGTGTAGTGTAGTGCAGTGCAGTGCAGTGCAGTGCAGTGCAGTGTAGTGTAGTGTAGTGTAGTGTAGTGTAGTGTAGTGTAGTGTAGTGTAGTGTAGTGTAGTGTAGTGTAGTGTAGTGCAGTGTAGTGCAGTGTAGTGTAGTGCAGTGCAGTGCAGTGCAGTGCAGTGCAGTGCAGTGTAGTGTAGTGTAGTGTAGTGTAGTGTAGTGTAGTGTAGTGTAGTGTAGTGTAGTGTAGTGTAGTGTAGTGTAGTGTAGTGTAGTGTAGTGTAGTGTAGTGTACTGTAATGCATCCTCCTGAAATTTTACTGGAGATAAGAGCTGCCAGTAGCAAAAACGTTTATCTATAAAGAACAATGCACTATATGCACTGTCATATTAATGCATTTACGAACCAATTTCATTTTGAAAAAAAACGGGTAAAAATCATGGATTTGATGTTGGGAAATGACTTCAGAGGATTTTCACAAACTGGTTCTTTACATCCCTCGTAAAGTTTTCTTCAAGCTAAATTGTCCATTCGACAAGTAAGGCACCTATTCGACAGGTCTTATGACTCTCGACGCAGTGGAGGTTTTTCAGTTCATAATAGTCAAAGGAGAAAATTCTGCGTAATACTTGCAAACTAAATACTTCGGGAACTATGATGCAATTCATGCAACATAAGAGTGTATCAGAACCTCTCCACCATAATATTAACCACAGTTACCTCATACAAGTAAGTATTCGTAGGTATTTTGAAAGATCCAACAAGCTGCCTAAGAAAGTTAATAATCTATATAGTAAATTGGAAAACCAGTGTTAAGCTAAATCTTCTTAAATACTAACTGTTTTTATGCACTGATTTTATCACATTTAGGAGTAAAATTGTTTTCGGTGTCTATGATCCCTCCAGTCTAGGGATATTTTAGTGTTTCTTTCTCTCGTTCGTAATCAACAACTTTGTGAATTTCTTGATAATTGCATTATCAGAATCAAATCAAAAATCTACCTTGAACACCAGTGTGCGTAAGTGTATTTATACAATCGTTTCTCTGCATATTTCTCCATTCGCACTATTATTGTATTTCCTGTGTGTATCTTCAGCCCTAGCAGTTGGTGGGAGCTATAATCTGTACACCAGCTGTGTTCCGGCAGGGAGATGCTCCACAAAAAGCATAAGTTTACTGCAAAATTTCTTAATTCACTGCTAATCTGCAGAGTTTCTGCTGCATCGGAAGACGATTAATTCAAAGTGACCTTATTAGGATCACAAACTTTGCTGAATTATCCGTGGAAGCTGTCATTTTCGACAGCTGAAGATTCTAGGCCGTAAGGTAAGTCATTGTTCTCCTTTTTTCTAATCATATAATTTAAAATATCTCTTTCAGATTTCGATATTCAAAATAAAGTTCAAATGTTAGAAGCCTTTTGATGATGATAACGGGTGTCACTTCTACAATAGTATTCGGTGTAATTATCATTCATACTACATTTTACAGCTTGTATTTTATTCTGAAGTATGTCAGTCAGCAAGTGCACAATCCAAGCTGCTATGTAGTTTCGCACACATGATAGATAGAATAATGTAAAATTTACTGTATGTTGTACAATTATTATTGATTATCTATCTGATTCGTGGACTACCGCTGGAGTATCTAGCCCCAATCAGCCTCAGTAGTAATTATCAAACCTTTTATTTTGCAAAACATCAGCCAATTAACTTCTAGGAAATGAAAAGAAGTTACAAAATTATCATCTAACATCGGATATCGCCATTAAAGCCATGTTGCTCAGCTACCCTGGAAGTCAAGCTGATCAATGTACATTTTCTGCCTCTCGCATTTGGGGCCGTCGGATTTGGTTTATTTCCAAATGGAAGAGAGCTGCAAGAGGAGGCTTAGCTTCCGGTAGAATTAACACCTGCCTAATTTGCAAGTTCATGGATATTACTCTGCAAATATTTAAATTATTATCAGGAGGAGGCAGAACTCGATCGTCGAAGGATGAATGAGCAATGAGCATGTATAGGTAGCTACATACATAATTATGGAAATAATCTATATTTTTATTGTTGTGGGGGCTGTTATTCTGTCTGTCTCTCTGTTGCCTTACACTCTGTTTCTTTTATCTGTCATAATCTTGTTGACAAACACTAAGCTCTACTACTTATCGTTACTTACAGTAGGATGGCAAAGGCAAGCACTCGCAATAAGGATAAATCGCTTTATTTCATTTCCAGATGTTGATAATGGCCTCGAAGGCTGAAACGTTCATATTTTGTTGATGTGAACTGCAGTTTTCTATTACATATCAGTCATGTTTTCATTGCAAGTTTTTACCCCTGCCTTCCTATTCTTAATAAAAACCTTCAGGGGAAATAATTTTAATTTCTGTACATACATAGATATAGTCACTATCTTCAAAAAATTCAAAATCACGGTACAAAATTTCATCGTGAGTCTTTTGCAGATGAGTCAATCTTTGGATAGAAGTTATGTATTTGAGAAATACAGTCTTCTTCTCTCTAGGAATGGGCCTTTAGGTCAGTCTACTGCCAGCTATCTATTCTATTCTTATAAAATAAAGATTTACGTTCGGTTGGTACTCGTTTATTTTTTCACTTCCGTGAAACAATATTTGACATTCATCTGCTCGTTCTGCATCTTTGGTTTGAATACTTCACCATTTAGCTTGCAATCGCCGCTTCTGTTATGAACTATAAGTAGATAACATAACATGAACCGTTCATTCTTCTTCTTCTTTTCTGATGTCAAGCCCAAAACTCGTGAGTTTAAAGCTTATCTTCCGTCCGTATCTCCTATCATTCTACGGATCTACATAAAAAACTGGGGCACCCGTGGAGTAATAGCAGTATTCCCGCTTCCTGATTTACAAGTCCCGAATTCGATTCCAGCATACGTCATTCGGTCGCAGCAGGAAGGGCATTTCGGTGAACAAATGGTCTGAAACAAGACCAAAAGTCCTGGCACTGGACACCGTCTAAGACGTAATCATTTAGTAGGATCATCCGGAAATCGTCACGCAATAGCGATTCACTCACACAAAAAGAAAATGGCATGACCTCTATGCATCATCTATGTTAGGTTCTATATTAATAATAAAGCTTTCATCCACTACTCTTAGCGCCCCCCAGTCTTACAGCTACACAGTCAACACAGACTACATTATGTTCGACATTCCACTCCTACCAAGTAGGTCCTGAAGCTCACCAATGAACTACAGTTAAATATTTGCTAATTAACATAACGACCTCGAATTGAAAATAACTTTGTGGTGGCGCAAAGAATGTATTTGCTGGAAATTGAGAAGCAAACAAGCAGCAGCACAGGCCGTCGGTGACAGACCCATTACTTTTCTTGTTCAATTTTTGAGTAAGATCGTTTCATGTCATAGCATTTTCTAGCATTAAATATTATCTTGATATCCGTTTTTCCTGTTTTGCCCTAATTGCTTAGCAAAGATTCAGTTTTCATATGCTGGCCCTACCTTCTGCTAAGCAATTTCCAGGTTAAACTGCAACAAATTCAATTCAGTTTGACATTTGTAAATTTCAGTTTATCACAAACGACAATTTAACTTCAAAATACCGATAGAGTAAATTACTTCCCAACAATTGCAAATTGAATTTCACTTATGAGAAATTAAGTTTCACAAGCAAATTAAAGTTTATTTGATAAGAAATCAAACTAAGATATATACAAATACTAAATATAAAGTCGACTGTTGGTAAAAATTAAAGTTTCGGGATAGTGTGTCCCATCTTCAGAAAAAATTAAAATTTCAATTTATAGCTATGAGGTAAAAAAGTTTTTTTTTTTCTTTATTACTAAAGTTGAGGGAGCAGCACACATGCTCCCTCAACTTTAGCAATAAAGAAAAACCTTTTTTCCTCATAGGAATAGATTGAAATTTTAATTTTTTCTGAAGTTTATTTGTTGCAGTGTCACCTGAAAAATGGCAGGCCAGGAGGTATGACCAACAGAAGAGAGGTTAATAGATCTTTAAGAAACACTTGGGACAGAACAGGGAAATGGATGCATGTGGGAAAGGGAATGACGTAGTTATATAATAAAAAATATCTAGCTTTCATCTTCATCCACCTGCCCAAACAATCGGCTTGACTTCTCTTAGGTAGGGTGGCAATGGCCTCCCACTGCTCCCATCTTAGTGTTTGACCTTCCCTTACACAAGCTCACACTTCACGCCTAGGAAGCCTGTTAATGGTCCCTGGGCTATATATGATACACTCGTGCGCTCTTGGAACAGCCGATTTCCATGCCTTTGAGCTGAGTATAATATCCGCAATAGCTATGCAAAATTACCCGAAATTCCGGCGAGGATAGTGGGCGATGATAACCCTGTAGTTGACCTCACTCTGCTGGTGCAGGGTTTACTTTTTAATTAACTCTTCTATGAAATATATAGTTTCTCCAGCAATTTTTCGGGACGCTATTTTAGTCAGTATGTTTTGGCTCAGTTATGTATTAGATTTGCTTGTGTTTTCATTGATTACCAGATGTGAGACCGTCCACTTAACAGGAGTACGGGGCCGAAATCTTTTATAGGGAAAAACTTCACATAGTGACGTAAAATCTATTCTTCACATAATAAAAAGAAACTAGCATTACCGTTTGTTTATCATCGGTGTAAATTACTATATTACTACCATACAGTACTATACTATGCTGTGCTGTGCTGTACTGTACTGTACTGTACTGTACGTTACTGTACTGTACTGTACTGTACTATACCATACTATACCATACCATACCACACCACACCACGCCACGCCACACCACACACCTCCACACTATACGATATATACTATGCCATACTATACTATATCATACTATACAATAATAAAGCTTTCATCTACTGCCCGTGCCACTCCGCAGTCTTACAGTTTACGGTCTCTATGTTTGAAATGTGCCATTTATGAAGTTTATGGGGAAAAACTTATTCACATTCGAACGGACAGAGAAAAGTACACCTTAATGAAAGTGCATAAATAAATTTAAATAAATACTCAGCATTTTTACGATTTGGAGTATAAAATTTATTTTCAGTCCCTATGTTAATAAATATTTGTTTTACAAATGTACAAAAAATTTTTCGATGCTTCATACAAGTACAAATATCTAAAATCTTCCCCAGTTCAGTAATAATTCATTGCGTGATAGTGCTCCGTCCAGTCAGTTTTTTTTTTTTTTCCTGTTGAGTACAGGCATTACTGAGAGTTATGGCTTCAATTTTGAAATTTTTCTTTACTGACTCGTAAATTTAATTCGTCAAATGTTCACCGACGTATGGATAAACATGAATCCATGGAATCTAAACTAAAGAGTTGCTGAGCATCGAAAGAGAAGAGTTTTGTGCCTGTGATATCCTAGCCAGCGCATCTCATTCCACTAGCTGCGTCTGCATTTGTGAAGGACGTCTAATTCGCTATACATCCATGAATAACTTCATCCTGGAAGCAAACCTGCCCAGCTATTGAGAAACAGTTCGTCGAGTGATTGGCCGCGACATCTATAGAGGGTGTATTGGCAACCCTTTGAAAAAAAAAATCTGTATCATCTAACTATTGAATGAACAAACCATTGAACACAGCGCCTGCTGCACTGATATAATTATACTCCCCGCGATTTTCTTCGATAAAAAACTACTCGCATCTTATAGATTATATCAGTAGCAACGTTTGTACTACAAATACTTCACTCCCAACGATTTAGACCTCTTTTTGTGCTCGGAGGAAGGCACAACATGCCCATATCCCCCCATCTACACAATAAACAAAAGATCTTCATTAAAACATGAAAAAATTATACTCGAGCAGCAGGAGCTACAATTACATTCATGCAACTGAAGACATCAATATATAACGAATTACCTTTGAAAATAATGACGGTATGCTGAACACTGGCATAATAAGATTGCTATCCTCCATAACTGCAAGGAACAGCGTTATGCATTATGAATATAATACAAATAATTTGATACGATTACGCAGAGCTATAATACATACAATAGAGGACAATACAACAGAGTTGTAACACAAGTAAACTTCTTTTTAAAAAAATACGGAAAGCATATCATACTTTACCATAATATGAAACTTTCAGGCAGATTTTAACGCTCAGTTTCTTAAAAAAAACAGATGCAATTCATTTCGTCTCCCCATTTTTCAGAAACAAAATAGCTTTTCCACTTTTTGCAAGCAATATTATGCTGTATTTATAGACTTCCGTATCGATCCCCTAATACAATTCTGGATGGTCCCAGAAGTTCAAGTTCAAGGAGTAGCTAGGGCTGGTCATAGGGAGGTCAAAAACGCTCTTGATCTTTTCGATGCGTGATTTCGGGTAAACTTCAAAAAAACAAATCTGACCTACACGCTGTAATACTTTGTGAAGTTCACGGCATCGTAAAGATTCATCGGTAGATACTCGTAGAAATTCACTGACGCAACGACTAATATTGGAAAATATCCCTGTGCACTTTAGCAATTTAGTCTCATTCGCGTATTAAATTAAAACCGGTATAACGCTAGAGAAAAATTGGGGCGCTGACATTGGTAAACGTTCCCTTTATTTGTACAATCTCCGCTGCTTTAACTTTACAGACAAAGTGTCTTCTGCAACTGAGGCCCGGGATGTTACCCTATTCTATAGATAAAATAGCCAATTTTCTCAGTCACTGAAAGCTGCATCAAACAAATGGGACGATGAGCGTTTGAGGGAAAACGCCGAGTGTTTCAATTATAGTCTACTACTACTCTACTATAGTTAAAGAAGCTGCCCTCGGAAAGTCGGAATTGGATCATTCTCCCTCGTGGAGCCGTGGTGTGAGGAGGTGTGCGTATCCGTGCGCGGCGCTGCTCCGAAAGTACTTGTGGCCCCAGTGCTCGCTTGCCCGAAATGATCTCATGAGCGTAGTTTCCTTTAAGTGAAGTGCTGGCAAATTGCACGCGAACTCAGATGCAAATTTAGGTCAGGCTTTGTTTAGGGAATTTCAAGTTGTACTCTTTAGAACTAATAAAAGTAAGCACTTAAGTTTTTTCTTGGCGAGTTTAGACTGTTATAAGATTAGGAGACTGAAATAAGCACCACGGTGCATTTAGATTTTAGACTATTGAACCTGTCGGCCAAAAATGACGGGAAATAACTTAGACCAACTCCACTTCAGCGTACGAAGTTGTTTTACCACTAGAACAAAATTTGCAGCAACGTTACAAACAAACTATGAGGAGTAGAAAAATCGTAGCAAGGATACTATCCAGGTTACATGTTCAGCCTCAAAATGTATTTATTTGGTAACCGCTAGTCTATCTTTATACTAGTGTGGCTGACAGACAGACAGAGAAGTGCTCCAGATCTTAAAAAGATAAGGGCATGTCATTTGAAAAAAAAAATCGCCTTACGAATCCCTAGCTCTAAAATATATAGGTGTCATTGGCACTGAAAATTCATTTTTCGACATAATGATAGCCTCTCAAATGACTAAAAACACATCGAATATGCCGAAGACTTAAATAAGATTTTTAGTCTCTCCTATTTCTTGTAAACAAAGAGCTAACTAGTTTATTTTTCCGTCTTTAAGGTTTTCATGCAGTACGAAAAGGTGTACAAATATATAAATAACCATACATATTTATAACATCACACGAATAATGGCCAATAATGCATTTATAAATACACAAATATACATAGAAGTTCATATCCTTCTACACTGAGTAGGCCAGTAGGCCAAACTATGCAATGCAGTTATGAAATTCAAAATAGATGGGCATAGATACGTTACTGGTGCTTTTAGGGATGTCAGAGGACACAAAGTTCCCAGAAGACAATGTATTTGTGTAATAGTTGCGAGACTTTCGTCATGTTGTGATTCAGCTCTCTATTATTGTCGGTTCCTCTGTTAAGAATTCCCCTCTTTCTTCTGTTAGATGAGGTGTTCCACAATCTGGTGCTCAGACAGTGTTTGCTTCGTTCTGTGAATTTTTTTTTCTTTCTTAAAACTCTTTCTTCATCAAAAACTGGCTTTGATTTATTTCGCCTGAAAGAGGAGTGACGATAATAATAATCATAGTTTTTTTAACATTCATTTTCTAAAATTTACCTCAGCCACAAATTTTTCATCTCTTTTTGTAGTTGTTGGGACTGCTTTGAGAAAAATCGCTTCATTTCTCAAATGAAATCTTTACTCATTTAAAGGAAGATGGGCCCGTAGCTACATACAGTGGATGCAATGCAGCCTTCTCATCGTGGAATCATCACCACAAGCATAATAATTGAAGATGAAATTCTGTCGCCAATTTTTACAGTAGTGTGCGCTACATATACATATTATTCCCATTAGTGTTTAAACTCGTTTTTTAATGACTTTAATATCATGCACTTTCCCGGATAGTGGTCAGCGCAGACGTTGTAATCAATGCATTGAATTGAAAGCAATGATATTACGTAAATGGCTCGCTTCAGTTCTCTTTGAAACAAGACGATAGTTACAAATGCGTAGTTTATATCCGACGTGAAGCTTTGAATTTATAAAACCCATGCTGAATTTAGCTGCATTTTGAGTTTGAGTTTATAAAATTATCTGATCGTGGAAACTTAACTTCATCTCCAGTTTGAAATTTCATTTGATAGCGACAGGGAGAAGATCGAAAATATTTTACCTTTTGTTTTCACAAGTTAATTTGTGGCAGTGCGAAATTCATTAAAATACTACTACAGTAATTTTGAATTTTCTCATTGATTAAGTGTTGATATAGTAGTTTTAAAAATAAATGTAAAGTTCAGCTGCTAGTATTATTTATATAAGTGCAATTAAAGTGGCCTTAAATTTTAGTTATAGATTTTATTTAATTACAGGCAGTTTAAAATCTATTTCTCTTCTCATTTTATAAATTTAACACTTTAGTGGCTGTTGAAAGTGCAAATAAGTTCCAGCTTTCTATTTTATGTATTTTGGACAACTAAAGATTAGATAAATTTTGGCTCCTAATTTCGTTCATTTAGTTTTTTATCTAGCGTTTAACACTTTCGGTTATCGATCATTTTTATATAGTAACAGCTAGAGTTCATATAAATTTTAATATTCATAGTCATTCTCTTATGAAGTTGTTTTTAAAAATATGAATAATCTTCAGCTATCCATGATTCAATTATTTCAAACTGAGCGTTAACACCATAATTGATACTAAAATGTGCAGGTAACTCTAGCATTTACTTTCTTAACTGATATTTAAAGTGACGAGAATGCACCTAGATTAATTTTTCTCATAAAGTTTGTAATATCAAACGCCGGTTGCATTACCTGGATCGTCTAGCGGAAATGAAACTAATTTTTATATATATAATTAATTTTTTCTATCGTTTCTATCGACAAGGATAACGCAGAAGTCCAGTACAATTCTTGATCTTGCTATCACAAATGATGCAGCTTCTGTGACAAATGTAGATGTCGCTCCATCCATAGCTGATCACCATCAAATT
>LQNS02278174.1:6283027-6295054 GCA_001587735.2 Parhyale hawaiensis
TGTAAATATATAGCTGTAATATTTCTAACAAATTACTGTACACACAATTTTTAATGTAAGCTGTAATATAATAATCGAAGAACACCTCCCGCCTGTGGAGACACAAATGTTTAATAAATTTAGAAATACTTCCGCTACTCTCACGCACTTGTTGAGAGAATATTATGGCAGAGAGAAATTATTGAAGACAAATCGAAGTTAGTTGAATGTAAATCATTGTCATCACCCAGACTTGTAAAAAAACACACACGAAATGTGCGTGAGATTATTAAACTAAAAGCAAATAGACATTGTAGTAAAATGTGACGTGCTGGTGCGATGGTGAACATAAAACTTTACAAGGTTTGATAACTGATGGCACAGTATATACCCGAAAGTGTAAAGCCTGAACTTCATGCAAAGACAAAAACTGGCGTATCTAACATGAGGATGAATAAGCACTAAACGTATTATAAATGAACTGGAAAGCAGTGTGTAGAATATCTATCATCATTGCTGTCGGTTATGTCTGCCTAAATTGAACCGGGGCTAAGTGGGGTCACAATCCAAGGGTCACAGTGCCTTGAACTGTTTGAAAAAACAGTGGTGTTTCATACACAAAAAAAAATACTTTGTGAAAAGCTAAGAAAGCACTGCACTGATTAAGAATTGGCTAAACTTTTTCAAAATAATGTGTAATAAACTAAATGTATGAGCTTAACTACAAAAGGTGACAGCTTCAACAATTATTGTTGAAAATATTGATTGTCGATATGTTCCAGTGACATACCTACACATAGCAACGTTGATCTACAGCTGCGTGAGTAAAATAGATACTTTACATGACACAAGTTAAAACGCTTTTCCAAAACTACTGTTCAATTTAGTATTTTACGATGATGGCTTCGAATAGCGCCTAGGTGTTGGATCTCATTTTGATGTTATTAACAACTGGCGGCAATGTCCCCAGTTCTTCCACGAAAGATTTCAAGGAGACTCGCCAACGGTAACTTTTTTACAGAAATTTTCATTGCCCTGAGCGACAAACTGTTCCGTGCACAGCGCTTAATATACATCAAAATTTTTGGTGCTATTTTCGATGTAAAATTCTAGGATTTTTATAGTAGTTAGCCGTTACTGATTTTGCTATAAATATCGTACAACTCTCACAAAAAGTAGACAGGAATATTAGGAAGCGTTTCACTTTCTAGCATAGAAGTTTTGCAGCCTGCTTGTTTCCACTATTCTAGTAAAACATTTCCTTTGCCCAACCCCACAGGAGATCGTTAAATTTTACGGTTTAACCTACTCGTACTGCCATTTTAGTTTACTACACCTTCCTGCTCTATGCTATCATGGCGTCGGCTAGCTGTAGCCACTGTTCCCGACAGGTGGTGTTGTGTGCTGTCTTAGTTTCTGGATTTTCTCAATTTCGGAGGCCTCTCTTTCAAGATTTTTCTCTGTTTTGAGGTGTTCTGAAGTAAATTTGGGTATAAATTGTAGGAAGTACAAGATTGACTTCTCCTCCGCTGATATATGGCTTTGAAAATGTTTCCTTGGCCTTCCAAGCAGAAAATAATCTTCCAAAGCTGTTATTAAAACATTGTCATGCATTGCGCAAAGCCCGATATGTTATAATATAAACTGTGATCAGAAAAACTAGTTCGTAGCGTGAAATTCCATTAAGATCAGGAACGCCCGCCTCGTTCTAAAGCTCCGCAGGGCGTCAAGCCTTCTTTGCAGAACAAACTTTTGGGGGAAAAAATGCGACCCCAGAGGCAGATGCTTCATGTAAAATAAAATTCTGGATCTAACAGAGAATATGTCACAAGTGCAAGCAGCGCTTGTCAAGTGCACGAAAAATTACGGGTTTTCCTTCTCTGCAGACGCCCTGGAGAATACCTGCATTTTTTAAAAAACTTTCGTGTCTTGGTCACGCTTGTTCAAAAAATTTGTTTGTTAAAAGTTTGTGTCTAGCCAGACCGTCGCCTGCGTTAAAGGTCAGACACGAGGAAAGCTGATAAGTTCATATGTTGACGTGTGGCAGAGTAGGTAGTATGACTACAGGAAGGGAGTGATGATTTTATTGACATGCAGTGTTTATGAAGAGTGCACTTCGTCTGGATGTGGGCTAACCATTTCCAGAATGAACTAAGCGCAGCATTTAACTCAATATTACTCTTGGATAACATACGTAACCTTGACTTACCTTGTGAAGTCTTCGGAAGAAGTCCAGGTAACGTTCCCCACACCACTTCACGTGTGTGGAGTCGCGATGATGGGTTACTTCTGTTGGGTCGCAGCTAGCGACAAAAGAGAGAGCCAGCAGCGAATTATCTCCCCAGTGCCCGTAACCGCTGACAACTGGTCTATCCGGTATCCTTCTTAAATGAGAATCTAGCCAATTTTTAGACTCTATCACTTTCATATCATCGGCGCTTCGAATATACCGAGGCATTTTGCTAAACAATCTTGCTCCCCGTGCAGTGAAGCTAATAGAATATTTTGTCGCCACGGCTTTGCCCCCATCTCTGCTTGGAATGCGTATATCACAAGTTCTTTCAGTCCTTTCTGAGCGTCTTGAATTTTGGCAGTGAATGATCTTTGGAAAACTCAAAGTTGTTCTAACTTTTTCCACGTACTCGGCACCCAAAGAGGAAAACAGTACTCTATTCTGGGCAGCGTTAATTGCTTCCAAGGAGCGGGAGGGTTCATTTTCTCCCTTAGTGACTGCCTCTCAACAATAAGTACCGAACGTTGTTCTCGCTGGGTGTTGCAGTAGAGCTGTGCCGATAGTGTAAGAGCTTTTGCACCAACAAACGTTGGGACCATTGCTGTTCCTATAGCATACTGCGAAACAGAACTTCACTGCTGCCAACCCACTGATCCGTTACAAATGGCTTCGCATTTATGGTTTTGGTTCTTACTCTCGCCTACAAGTCAGCATTTATATCTACGTTACTTAATGAAGACTCAGAGCTTATCTCTGAATGGTAAAAGAGCTAATCCTGCTAAGCCAAATCTGCCGTGGCTCCAAGATCTGGGCAGCACTGCCTGCTGTCATGGCTCTGGCTCTTGATGGTGTCATCGTTGATGAGGTTCAGAGGTTCAGAAGTTATCTAGTTTTTCTTCTTCACCCGATGCTGATTTCATGAATATATGCCTGTGAAGTTTCCTTTTCTCTGTTGTGGGATTTTGTTCTCCTGTTGGAACGTCAGTTGTGTCTCACCTGAGACTTCTCAACAGAGTGTTGTCCTATACCTTTAATTTGCGTAATAGCTTTCAATTTTAGTTTAGGGAATCCACCTAATATTACTCTTTTATTGATGAATGTTTCACAAAATCCATATAACGATAAATATCTAATATTGCCTGCTACGCCGGCCCCAGTTGACCTAGAGACTCACTGTTCAGGTACCCAGAGCACGCTCTTCCCTCTATCAGTAGTCGTTTATATTGGCTCTAGAACGAACTTTGTTGCTCTGTATTAGATGGTCGGGTCCGGATGTTATAAATTAGATGATGGGGACAGGATTTTTTAAAATCTGTAGTCAATCACTCCTTTTCCCTGAAATAAATTCCATGTTTTTTCTTCCTTGTTTCTAATTTCAAGCTTTTATTTTCAACTTCGGCTTTTGACTGGCGTGGGAAAATTGATTTTTTACACTTAGACTTTTCCAATGCAGTTTATATGTTAGTCTCAAACTATAATGTTAATGACTTGAATTAAGTTTATTACCTCCTCCATTGAGGTTATACTTTCGCCGAATTCGTCTCTTTGTCTTTCTGTATGCCACCAAGACAATTTAAAAAGTTACGGACGGATTTTTACGAAATTTACTGTGATTGTCGGGCACGTTAGGAGAAACGGATGATTAACTCTAGGCGCAGATCCTTTCATCTGTTTATATATCTGCCTCTTTTATCTTAATGCCCTAACTCAAAAAATTATGGACAGATGTTTATGAAATTTGCTCGAGTTGTTAGGTATATTGCAAAGAGTAACAGACAAAATTTTCTTGACGATCGGTGTATTCGTTTGTTTGTCTCTGTGTTTGATTTTATGCTTGTTAGCAAATAACTCAAAAATTTATAAACGGATCTTTATCAAATTTACAAGAAGTATTAGTAATTTTGAAAGACATAAATTATTGAATTTTGGTGATAATCGGTTGGTCTTTTAATATTTGTCACAATGTTTGTTAGCAGCATAACCCGAAAAGTTATGAACAGATCTTCAAAAAAATTGCAAACGCTGTTATGTCTGTCAAAAGGCAAGAACGGTTAGATTATGGTGTTGATGCAAAAGAAATCACAGTTTCAGAGCCAATTCAAATTTTCATTACCATTGCCTTGCTTGGTGGAGGTATGCACTCTCAGAGTGCTCTAGTTATCAATGAGAAGAAAGAACTCAAGCTGCAATGAAAGTGTGAATGGCTTTTACAGGAACTCCATAGAAAACTTTTTCTTATTCAGACCCGAGTAAGAAGTACAAAGTCTGTAGATGTTAAATAAGGTTATTTAACGTGCACTCCTTACGCTAGAGAAGTTAAAACTGTGAGACTTGACTTGTCTGGAACTTCAAACACAAGTTTTGGCTTCGACAATTTGGATCGCGGTGCATAAACAACCCAAGTACTCCTGAGCCAGAAGAAAACTCCACGTGACGAAACAAAATTGAGAGCTTATCTCTGAATGGTAAAAGAGCTAATCCTGCTAAGCCAAATCTGCCGTGGCTCCAAGATCTGGGCAGCACTGCCTGCTGTCATGGCTCTGGCTCTTGATGGTGTCATCGTGTCATAGGCCAACCGAGCGCACCCCTAATTAATTTTTCAAATTAAGTTTTTATGACTGGACACAAAGTATTGCAGCCTCGACAGGAGGAGCGTTCGAATTTCTTCAAATTTTACCTTGAAGATTAACTTTTATTCTGGCTCGGGAAAACTGAAAAGTTTACATGTTTATCAGAGAGGTTTTTAGTTGAATGCAGCTGCTAACAAATTAATTTATTGAGAAGGAAGACCTGTGGCTTCGTTGGCAGAAGTATGCAAACTTCAGGGGAATCTACTTTGAAAAGTGCGTCTTCTTCAGGAGCGAGGGTAACCTGGATAGTTCGTATGTTTGTAGAGGAGGTTTACGCTTGATTGAAGTCGTCAAGTAACACGCATAAAGAGTTAAGTCTCGAAGGAGAGGAAATATGTTAACCAATATTTCTTATGCAGCTTCGACAAAACACTTATAAATTTACTTGTAGACAAGGATTATTGACTGACTACTGTTTGTACAGATAACCACTTCACTGGAGACAATATTGAAAAATACAATTTCACACTTACGAGTGATAAGCGTGTTTGTGTCTTCGCAGGACCCCTCCATCTCGTTCTCGTACGACGGTTGTTAGCAAAATTTCTTCCAAGTCTCACAGGTCAAGATTCGTTTCGAGTTACTCTACCAGCTAATTTTTTTTAAGTACTTTGAATATTAAAGAGTGAGCACCATCTTATATTAAAGATTAATATTTAAGAAGCCTTTATTTAAATCTTGACAGAAATATTGAAAATATTGCTAAATTGGTATGATTGACTACAATAATTTAGGTTTTCTGGGATAAAAACAAATATAATCGATTACATCAGTTTTCATACAAACTTATTTAAATCTAAGGCCCTCAATTGTCAGTTGAACAGCCTTTCATAAACAATTTTAGCCTATAATGGAAATAGAATTTATGTAACAATTTGTGGCTTTTTATGGAGCATTTTAGTCTGAGATTACTACGACACTTGTACTAGTCTACTACCAAAATCTTCAAGCTGCTAATGTTTTCTAACGTTGATGATAAAATATTGTAAAACTGTAACTAAATTTTATTTATAGTGAAATTAAACTGATACATTGTGATATACAGCAAACGATATAACAGTTCACCATTATTCACACACTATGTAGCTGGAAACCTTCAGCTGCTTGTGCTTGCTTCCAGAATGGCCGACATTTTTTATTCCGGGTCAGTGTTCGTTTTCAAGCACTATTCTAATCTATTTATAGCCCCGCGTTTGTGTATAAACTCCATCAACTGTGTGATCGATTTAGCTATGATGGATTTGGTGATATTGGTGAACTGAAATCCATGGACGTTTTGTGCGAAATTTATAGTTTGGATGCTGCGTTTGGGAATATGGAGAAGTGAGGTTCCTCGGGGCCAGTCGTTTGTCTTGTGACATCGGAGAACGGTGTGGTGCTGCTGCAGCAGCAGCGACAACAGCAGTAATAGTAAAGGAAACAGCAGCAGAAAAGGCAGCAACAACTGCAACAGCAAAGGAAGCGCCAGCAGTAACAAAGGAAATCACAGCAGTACAAAAAAGGGAAACAACAGCAGCAGCAGCAAAAGAAACAGCAGCAACGACAAAAAGGAAACAACAACAGCTGCAGTAATAGAAATAACAGTAGAAACAGCAATAATAGTAAAGGTAACAGCAGCAACAGTAAAAGAAACAACTGCAATAACAGTCAAGTAAGCAACAGCTGCGCCAGTAATGGAGACAAGGAAGCAACAACAGCAATAGCTGTAACAGAAATAGCAGCAGGAGCGACAACACAAAGAATCATAGCGGCAACAACAACAGCAATAACAGAGGCAACACCAGCAAAAATAAGAGCAATATACGAACTGTAGCTACTACAACACCTACCACACAAGTTAGCTCTTGCCTTTATGTTACCGCCGGAGATAAAATTGCTGCAGTAATTTGCCAGAATCCTTTGTTGATTTGCACTGCATTGGCTTAGTGGTCGTTTCCGCGGTGCAAAAATCTTTTGGCTGTCGTTAACCCTAAAAATTGTATTGGTTTTTAAGCTAAGAGTCAGTTTTGATTTTCTTTGCTATTATAGATGCCGTTCTCATTACTGAAACTGAAAACCTTCATGATTTTTAGGAGTGGAATATCTGCTGATTACAGGTATCGCATCAAAAATTTATATTGATTCGTTTGCGTTTTTTACAGTAGGAATCTATGCTCTTCGTTTGACAATGTATTATGATTCGTATGTCAGACTATCTGCGCATTTCGCATTTCCTACCATGAATCCATAACTGTTATTATCATGTTTTAAATTATTTTTTATCATAGACGATACATTAATATTTTCAATTTTCGTCAATTGACTCAATCTCAAAAAACTTACTTTCATGAAGAAACTAGGCAAGTAAAGAGTTACGGACCGTAAAGCACCTGAAGAGCAGCACTTGAAAGAAAAGAAGAAGTTAAACAAATTACTCAATCTGTTTAAGTTAATTAGAGAAAAAGCAGCTAAGGTTGCCGTCTCCAGGACGAGCCATAATTTAAGCCTGTCCTACGCAGCTGTGGATATTTGGAGCAAGGCAAAAGTAAGATAATTTGAGTCGTAATGTCTCTCTTGCACCGAAGCTCGACCACTTGACCTACTATCGCGTAAAAAAAATCAGTGAGTTTCAAATAGTATAATACGTGCAAAAATTATTCTGAATAGTATTTGCTTACAGTGTGGGCATAGCCATGGTGCAGACTATGATTCTTTTGCAGCTGCGCTTCTTACGCAATAACTATCACCTTGTAGTGCCATTTTGCTGCATTCAGCTGTCAGTTTGGCAGTGTTCAGAACCTGGCACTTTAGGTGGCCCATGGCCGCCTATCAGCAAGAGTAAACAAGGGCGCACACCGCAAAATTCGACCGGTTTTTGCTCTTGTGCTTGGGTTTCAAATGGTCGCGAGTGCCCGCCTTTGGAAATATGTAACTCGTGCTGCAGAAGATGCCTAAATTTTCAATATAGAAACTTAATTATAAGGAAGTAAAGTCCTTCCGGCTACTGTATATAGAGTTCCATTTGTGTGCTCGTGCTAATAACATAGTAGTTAAGTTGTAATAACTAAAATACTCTAGGAGCACATACCTCCGTCAAGCAAGGCAATGTTAACGAACAATTCAAATTTGTCATGAAACTAGGATTTCGATTTTTATCTTCACTAAAATTTGTTCATTTATGTCTCTTGACGGTAACAACAACGTCTGTAATTTTCTTAAAGACCCGTCTGTAACTTTTTTGGTTACGCTCTGGGAAACATTTTGACAAACATCAGTCAGACACACAAACGTAGAAACTGATCCCCACCAAAAACTGATCATTCGTGTCTTATAACATTTTTCACAATTTCTGTAATTTGATGAAGATCCGTTCATAATTTGTTGATGTGTTGTTGCTGATAAGCATAAAATCAAATATGGAGACTAATGAAGAACGGAAAAACAGATCATCACAAAAATTTTGTCATTTGTCTTTCGCAACATTCCTAACAATTTGTACGAATTTCATAAAGATCCGTCCGTAACTCTTTGAGTTATGTTACCACAAAAAGAGATAAACACAGAAACTGATGAAAAGATCTTCACCAAAAGTTAAACATCTGTTGCTCCTAAAATGCCTGACAACCCTTATAAATTTCGCAAAGATACGTCCATATCGCCCATAACAAATAGACAGATAGACTAACAAGCAAATTTGACAAAAACCATACTTCCTTGGAGGAGGTAATAATAGTAATAATTCTTTATTGCGAATTTCATAAATATCATAACAATGGTTGCACATATGGGTCAACGTTGACTAAATTTTTGCGCTATTATAGTTATTAGGGGCACAAAAATAATATTAAGAAAGAGTACAAAGGAAAGATATACTAGAATTAGTTGCTGCCTGGGAAGAGCACCAGAGAAATTTTGTCTTTCTCAACCTTTGACTGTAGTCCTGGCTTTGCTATTTCCCTGTACTGTGGTTGTCTGTGCGTGCATTTCCGTCTTCCATAAGTATTAAAATCTTTTGTGACTTTCTAATTTTTTCGTTTACAAAGGAACAGCTAATTAAGAGAATCATATGTACGACATCCTAAGCTTTTATTTTCGTCATTATTAACATCGTTCACGGTACAGTATTAGCTCTGTCTAACACACTGTAGAAGATTAACTCTAAATACGTGTCGCATACGTTTACAATTCACCTGGAAATCGTTGCATTCACACACACACAGAAATTTGTTCAATCAAATTACCTAAGAAAGTCATAGATGTGAGTAGCAGCAATGACATTAACTCGTAGTGATATATTTTCTGCATGCAATATTTAGTCCTAGGTAAATTTTAGTACCAGTGGAGCCTAACTCGTTGGGCGGTATAATACGTTATGATGTTTTCATTCTTTACGATAAATATCTACTATATAGTAATTCACGTCGTGTTTAATTTATTTATTTATTTATTTATATATTTATATCCTTCCTGTCACGCTCTATGGGAATAAGATAGGAGAAAATTCAGATTTCAAAATGTAAAAAAAAAAAGTGGGGTACCTTGCAATCTTTTTCTTCAGTATTAGATAGGGGGAAAATCCGTACGTCCGTTGTCTGTACATGACGCTTTTCACTATTAGCTAGGGGTAAATTCAACTTGCAAGAAGCTCTGATTTTCTGTGAAACGAAATTCAACCATAGTTATTTTCTTTAGCACTTCTCGGTTTTGGTTTTGTTTATCGACGCCAGAGGTGTACCATTTTAGCCTGGCCACCAACATTATGAGCGCTTCATATTTTTGCGCGTCATAAGTTTTGCCCTTCGTATGTACTCGGATGATGCGGGTCTCAGATGTCGAAAACTGAGCTTGGCTCTTCGGCATTTCCGCTGTCTCGTGCGCCTAGTAACTCTTCTCATTCCAGCTTCCCAGTCGATGCACGAGCAAGGAGGTTCTAATAGAGAGGAGTGCACCCTATCTATTTATCCTACGGGAGCGTTGCGAGTAAACTTTTCCCTTAAACTGGCTGAGTGGCTTAGCCAATCGGAGAGCGGCATTACCTCACTCAGCATATATAGAAAGGAGTCCTGAGCTCAAATTTTTATAGTCATTAACCATCGACGAAATTCCGGGCGGATTGAAGAATGTAAAGAAAACTTGTATCCTGTATACCATCTGATATGATGAAAATAACAGGGTGAGCGCTGGGATATAAATCATCAGACACGATTGTCTTTGCCAAAATATTGAGGAACTGCCAGTCTGTATCTTTCTTAACTATATGTGCTGACCACTGCCACTTCAGCCAGTTTAAGATCTCCAAACGCCAGCTTGAGTCACGTGACAAAGCCATGTGTTTACTCGCCCAGGGAAGGCTTGCGCGTACTCCTCCCATTGAAGCTCCTTGTGCACGAGTTCCTTGAAATTTCACTGGGCTGCAGGTATATTTAGACCGTAGGTTTCCAGTCTACGAACTTCTTAATAAGGAAATTGTTACGAAAGTCTTCTGGGTTCTTTATTCATATGTGACCCGAATCTTTTGGACCATTAACCGTTGCCCGTCTTCAGGGGAACAAAATTTCAAAAAATTCAGCAACAGAACTCAGAAAGTACACAAGAGCCGCATCCTGGCTACCGAATATAAAAAAGAAACTCTAAATATTCGTCGGATATTCGTCGCTCAATGTACTTTATTCTTCATCAGCTGCCTAATATACCTGATGTGGAAATGCATCACATAATAGTGTTTGCTGGTTGATGGTAAGCTCATCGTCCATTGTTCAGTCTTAAAGTATCGGTGGTTGAAGGTTGATTGTTCTTTTCTTGTACCAAAAACCCAAAAGACTTTCAAAACTCCTTCAATGTGAATATGACTAGAGGGCCTGCGTTGTCATAAAATGACAGTAAAGAATTTATAATGACCTTC
Organism: Parhyale hawaiensis; assembly: GCA_001587735.2. Taxonomy (NCBI): domain Eukaryota; kingdom Metazoa; phylum Arthropoda; class Malacostraca; order Amphipoda; family Hyalidae; genus Parhyale; species Parhyale hawaiensis. The sequence continues at coordinate 6,293,751 of LQNS02278174.1, forward strand.
TTCATTGATCATACATTCGTTATTACAACTGCTAACCTAAGCACCCTGAGAAGAGCGTTTACGGCTTCACAGGCACTCAGTATATAAACTTTTTTTTCTGAAATGGAGAAAAAACATTGCTTATTGCAGCCCGAAAAGCAGGCTAGCCTATACATGTTCAATGTTTTTTGCTCAGAAAAAGCTGTTTGATCAACCATTGAATTAAATTTGGAAGAATAGCTGAAGAAACGAACACTTCTGTGGGAAGAAACTACGAATCAAGATGCATGAGAGTGCCTATGAAAGCTTCAGATATCTTCAGTGCTGCGATTTCAAGAAGTGCATTTAGACATAAGGTCGCCCGATACTTTGCCGTAGATTCGATTTATGGATGAGCTAATACTGGTACAAATCAAACTAAGCCTACGATGTTTCATTGTTTGAATTTCAACTGTCCCTGATTAAGATACGTTTGCCATCTTCTGCAACCCGGCCTATTTTCTACCGATCAGTTTGCAATGGAACTTGAGAGGACGTCCAGAGCCTCCAGCCTGGGCTAATTTCGGCCTATCTGTTTTATTAAAGCGTGACAGAAAATGGATAAACAGATAAATAAACAAACAAACAAACTGATATATACATATCGGTCTTTATTATATTGTAGATGACTGGGTGTCATCATATATTCTAAGATACACAGTACGTGAACTTGATATAATTACGGAACCGTGAAGATATAGCCGCAAATTTCACAGCAAAAATTCTTGTGTATATCTGCTCATTTTCATTCGTTTATGAGTTGCTCCACTTACAAAGAAATCGGTAAATGAGACAGATATGTCAAAGAAAGGCAAACTGAAAAAAGATATCAGACAGCAATCTGCAATGTTGTGCCTTAGCCGTTAGCCAGGCCTTGAGGACTTCTGTCTTCTGTGTCCACTTTGCTTCCTTCCGGTTTCATACTCTTCCTATTACTTTCGTCTGCTTTCCCCATTCTTTCTCAACTTACTGTTCCCTTGCGGGTTGATCCTGTGTGGGAACACCTTCGTGCATGGGTTCCCCGTGACTATAGACATACTATATATTCCTTCCTTTTCCTCGCTTAGAAGATATAGTACTTATTTAGGGAGGCTTAAACTAACTTAAACTACTACTACTCTAGAATGTCTATTAAAACACGCTTTTGATAAATCGGTCAGTTCTGAACGCATTCACAGTAAGTATAAACGATTATTATAAGAAAATTCAACAGATCCCATAGTTAAATGTGTGATAAAAATCGGTTACAGGTCAATTCGGACCCCTGGACAACTCAGACCCCCCAA
>LQNS02278174.1:6312892-6326224 GCA_001587735.2 Parhyale hawaiensis
GTTAGGTATTCTTACTGATTATTAGCCATACGAATTTTTATATGTTCCTCCTGTTGTTATTTTCTCTGACATATTGACGAAATTGTATCGAACAATACATTTTTTTTCTTTTTGTCGTAGCAGCGAATTTTGATGTGGCCGGGCGCTCCGCGTTGCCACCTGTCTGGGGTTTCAGCGTGGGTTTGGCGCTCGGCCGCTTCAATGGGTGGGCAGCTGGAACCCCAAAACGTGCTTCTTAATTCGGTAACCCTTTTTCTAGCTTCTCGATCTCAGCAGATGTTTCCTAGATGATTTTGCGGAACTTGCATGGGGTTCCAGCGCGGGTTCGGTGTTCGGTCACCTTAACGGGTGGGCAGCTGGAATCCCAGTGATGCTACTCTCTCACCTGTTTCTCGTGACCGCTTCAGTGCTGTTAGCATAGTTTTTCACTTCTTATTCTTTGTTGTTTCCACTTGTGATTCATGCTGGTGAATTGTGTAGGCGTACATACGGTACGTCACTTCATGTGATTCTTATCTCAACCCAGCGCTTTCACATTATGAATAGTATTAGTTAGATCTTGTGTTTCCAATTGCTTTTTCTACTTCTCCTCGGGATTCTATATTGTATTTTTTTATATATTGGAACATTTGTTTCCTTGCCTTAGTCCCATGATCTTTTGTTGATATTTGATATTTTGTTACCCCCTTTTTGTTAAGTCCAAGAAGCAAATATGCTTATAGCGACCCAATTTGTCACCCATTGTAAGTCTTAATTATGACCATGTATGTTTTTATCTGCTTTGACAAATAAATTTCTATGGAGTTAGAAAAAAATTCAAAATTTTACTGGGGCATCAGGGACACAATGTCTATATTACGCCGAACTATTCCTGTGGTTTAACACAGGCTCGTGCGCCACTAGGACGCATTTAAACTAAGCGATAATTTTTGTCTCGGCTTTTCTGCTGGTAGGTCTCAGATGGTCAGCGCGCTACTGACGGAAAGAAGGCGCAAGTTGTACATCTCCAACCCCCAGATACGGCTGAACGCTTTCTCAGCTACTCCGCACAGGGGAAGGAAACGAAATGCAAAAAGGTAGAAGTCTAGCGGGAATAGCTCGGCCAGCTCATTCGGCAGCCCAGTTCCCGAAATAGAAGGGGAAGTATTGAGAGCCTACCTAACTTTACAAAAATAACCTCGTCAGCAAAAACTGCGGCAAGCTGCAACACCTCCTGCGGAAAAGGCACTCGAGGCCCTTGGGTGCGTGATGCCCAAACATATTGCGGCAGGTCATAATAATAGAGTCACAATGAAATGGCTTTTTTTTGATAAGCCAGGTATGGGAAAATAGAATGCGCGCCGAATGCATTCAAAGTTTAAAATTCCATTGTTGAAAAAATCTTTTAGCATATCCTATGACTTCAAGTTGTTATGGGAAAATTGGGAACTTGAAAGTTAGAGGCTTAGTTTATTGTGCCGTATAGACATCTTTCTCACTCACATTTTCTTATCTTTAAAGCCTGACAAAAGAACAGACAGAGAGAACACTCGAGTGTAATTATTTAAATTATCGTTTGGTGCTCATTTATAACGTATTTTAACGTATTTCGATTTATCGAATGGTGCTTTAAAGGTATTCGAATGTTACCTTCCCGTTCTCTTCCCCATCGAATGTCATTGTAGAGAATTCCTTCCTTTGAAGTGAAATTGCCTATAGCAGCGACCTGAGGCACAACCAACAAACTCGTGGTGGCTGTTAAATTGAGGAATTTCCGTCTGCCAAATGCGCAGCAGCGCAGGATAGCTAGCGTGAAAAGCATCCGGAAATCATTGAGAATTACACAGAATTCAATTATATAAGCATCCTTCAGCTTTCATGTATTTTTCTTATACACTCCTATGGTTAAAGTTAATAAGCAATCGGCATTGTATTGTATCCGTTTTCCGCCTTTTTTCTTCTATTTCTTTATATAGTATATGTACCCATCATCGTATCGCCAATACGGTTTTGTTTGTGCTGCAGTTACAGAGGCAAATACCACACAAAGAAACTCTTAAGAATAAATACCCACGGGCTGCAAACGTACTCACTGGCTGCAGACGTACTCACGGGCTGCAGACGTACTCACGGGCTGCAGACGTAGCCACTTGCTGCAGACGAACCCACGGGCTGCAGACGTACCCACGGCTGCAGACGTACCCACGGCTGCAGACGTACTCACGGGCTGCAGACGTACTCACGGGCTGCAGACGTACTCACAGGCTGCAGACGTACCCACGGGCTGCAGACGTACTCAAAAAAGTTCACCAACAAAAAATTGTTCTGCTTTTCGTAATCGAAACTCAGACGCCTAAAGTCCAGCTTCAGCTCTAAGAAATTTCAATGAAGAGTGAATTAATTCTTTTAAATAATATAAACATTTACTTATAAATATGTATGTATATAAAACATAATATGTAAAATTTTAAATAGTACATCAACATAAATATATTTACATAGAATGCATGAATGACATACAAATATATACATACATGTAATTAGTAATATCCCGCGCAATGGAAATCAACTGAAAAAAAGAAGTCCGTCAACAATTACACCATTAAAAGAGCATCAGAGAAACCTGCAAAGTTGCTGCAATACTTCGCCTGAGGCTGATTGGATCTGGTATAAATGATCAAAAATAACTTGTGGATCTATTTTCATCATAATTTTTTGTGATCAGGATCACGTGTTAACTGCATTGTCGACCATGGCGCGGGATGTCTGTTAGTGCGCGTGTAGAACGTTCTACTGTATTATTATAACACATTATAACGGGATAAAAGCGAGGCAGTGTAGAAGACAGTAGAATGCTCTATTTGCGACCGCGTCCTGCAAGCAATACTGTTCGGGAGTCTCAATGTCGAAATTTGGCTGTTGCTTCGTGAGGCTCTGCTGTGCTTCAGGTTGTTGGTTTCAGCAAGGATTCCAGAAGCTTTTGATACACTTTCTGTTTTAAATTATACTACGCACTTACGTAGTTTGAATTATGCGCCATCTATTCTAATGTGTACTATTCAACTTCTGTTCTAAATTATTTGTGTATCTTTTTTTTATGATTTTTACTTTGCAAACTTTCTTTTTTATTTTAAGCGGCATCTACGCTAAATACTAACATACTACTATAAAGCTATAAAATTGCAAATTCCACAAGACTAATTTTATTTCAAACTCTACTATACACCTTTTATTTATATCTTACTTGGACATCAACTTTAGCTTTAATTGTACGCGCTCGCTGTCATTAACCTTTTATCAAGCATTTACCCATAGAGCCTGGGAGGCGACTGTCGTCCCAACAGTCCCAGGAATTGTTTCGACTTGCGTGCTCCAGAATTCCTCAATGAAATGAGGTCGGGGTCCCTCGAAGTGTTGTTTGCAAAGCTTGTGTGATGTGCGCTACGCTACTGTCGTAAACTGCAAAGTATTGTATGGGTCCAATGCTCCGTGATTCTAGATTACGGCATGGTTACTGTGCTCGTTGGAATTGTACTGTAAGTTTGCGTTCCCGTGCGCTGCAGTGACACTATAATTCTGACGAGTACGACATTACAATTTAGCGTCTCTGTATTGTACGCATCTGTGATAATTATTATTATTATTATTATTATTATTATTATTAAGTAAAACTCTACTCCAGGGCGTCAATAAATTGGTAAGTAAGCCATAATGGAGCGCTTAGCAACCCCAAGACACTCAAAACGCTGCTTGTGTAATCCCTCATAAACGTATTAACAGCTCACTTGAATATTTTCAGCCCTAAACGGAGAACAAATATCCCAACAAAGTAGTCTATTCCAGTTCAGTTCGGGGTATAAAGCAACCACCAAATAGACTGATTTTGTACCTTATTTTAGCAGTCTCCATAATTAATTAGTGGGCTTCGACCGCACCTCGTGTGTTCCTTCCAAAGACTCTGGAAGCAGGAATAACAGAAGGAAACCGATGTCAATTGTTTTTAAATATCTTGTAAAACATACAAAGACAAGCAACACTACGTCTATGGAACAAGTTTACCAGGTTATTCTGGGCACACAACCAATTCTGACCAGTCTGTCTAACAAACTAAAATGACTGTCGGCAACCGATGCCAAGACTGGGGACTCATACTCCAAAGGAGGCAGCAAGAAAGCATAGAAACATTTATGAACACGAACTACTTCATAAGCACGGAACACTGCGGAGACTTTACGCAGAAACCCAACACTGCTCGATTCCCGTGGTGCCAAGTGCTTAACAAGTGTCTCAAATACGCTTCTCATCAAAAAGAATGCCAATCATCTGATAAGAGATGGACCTTGCAGCATATTATCGTCTGAACGTAGTCAGTATGGGATGCTGGGTTAAACACGTACGAGACCGACTGACGATCATATGTTTTTTTTTATTGCATTCAATTCGAATATCAGTTCAAACATCATCAGCACACATTACCATTCCTGAATTCCCCAAACGTCGTCTCTCCTGCATCAACAGCACACTTCACCGTTCCAGAATTCTAGGCACCATCTCCAGTTCCCCAATCCAGCACATCGGTGCGTAGCTCCAAAGTTCCAGTGCCAATGACCTGACGTCGAAATAACCGTCAGCTTCCTCAGCCGTCGGGATTTCTCCAGACAGAATAAATGCCCAAACTCTCTCAAAGTTTGCCCAGCAGTTCAATATTTTTGAAAGTTATATGGTGCTGATGCCATGTAGTTTGCTGGTGCGCCTACGCATTTGGTGGCCATTGTTCCAGAAAAGCTTAAATGTATTGTACTTTTTGAAGAAATAGTGTAAGAAATTCCTCGATAAAATCTTTCAAATACAGGGCAACGGCGGATTACTTTTAAGATGTACTGCATCGATTCGGTTTCTGTCTGCTATAAGATTTTTACCGTTAATTTTACGATTATAATATGAGATCTATGAAGCAATAGGCCAATCTACTAGGATTAATCAGCCCTAAATAATTTTTCTACATATGTTCTAAGTGTCAAATTGGATTGTCTAGGGACGCAACACTTCTAAAGCTAAGTGCATGCAGTATGACTCGGAATTCTTAGTATATCCACCATCAATAACTCCATCAACAAGATTCTGTTTTCCAATTCCCTCCATTTCTCCGTAGAAAATAATTACATGCCCCTTAATGGGCAAAAAAGTCAAATATTTTTTTCTTGGTTCCATACGCTCGTCAGGGAGCAGCTATTTCATCCTTTGCCTTATAATTTGCTTTCTCACTTAATAAACTTACCCATGTTAAAAAGCATTGAACCTGGATCTCAATGTACTTTAATGATTACAAGATATTCAATGAGCAACCCCTCAAAACACTCAGGTAACTCTATACATAATTCACACAAAGAATCTAAGGAGAATGGAAACGGGATTTACTTCGAATTGCTTAACCTGGATTAGGATACTTCTATACTAGAGGGCTTATTTACTTATTATAAATGCAGTCCATCATACTGTAGTAGTATTATTATTTCACCAATTAGTTGCGTCATAGACCACACCATACCTGTTCTCTGTGGTTAAAATTGCGTCTACCTACGAAAACTAGTTCTCTATAGCGAAAATGATGATGAAATTACCTAACCAATTAGTTGCGTCATAGACCACACCATATCTGTTCTCTGTGGTTAATAGCGTTTACCTACGAGATCTAGTTCTCTATTGGGAAAATAATGAGAAAATTCTCATTGGCGAAAAAGAAACCACCAAATCACCTATTTCGCTGATGTTTGCGATGCTTAGCTGAAGTCCCAGAAGTTCAAAGAGGCTTTCAAAGCTCGTCCTGCGGCTCCTGTAAACAGAAATTTTCAGCCCCCGCGTACTCAGCGGACGAAAATGATTTCCTTTGACCGAGTTTGCACGCGACCTACTTCGTCCGGCACTCTCCAATGACGCACTTATTGCGACATGAAGTCCAGAGCGTTTTAATAAGTTTTTTATGCTTTCACGCTATATTGTCTTGCTTTTTTTTATCCTAATGCAACATTATCGAGAGTAATGGATAGAGAAATAACCATTAGCGTATCTACAACATGTCCACTTTGTCAATGGAGTAGATGAATTAGTTAAAATATCACAGTGAAACTGAGCGTTTTTGAGCAATTCTCGCTCACTTTATCACGTGCAAAATAGAAAACACTTACATCAAAGTTGCCGTTTTAATTTATCCACCTACTCGAAAATATATGAAACTGATAGTGCTAATCATTTACTTATTAGTACTTCAAATGAACTTCGTATACATAACAACAAATTTCTGTTACTTAAACCGGCTACAGCAAATACTTCTGTGGAGTTGAATTAACTTGAACTATGTTTTACGAAAGGATATTTCTCTAAGTTAGGATTGTGTTTTATCTCTTGTACTGATAGCTACAATACTATGAAAACTGCGTCAGTGGTCAAATGACAATAAGTCGCTTTTCTCATGCATCTTATCAGGTGGTAAAATCGCTTTTTCAAGCACGTCTCACCCAAACAAACTTTTGTACTACACCACGAAGTTTGTCTGTATTCTTCGGTAGTAAAATGGTTGTTCCAAGTACTACTTACTCACTTAATTAGTTGTATTACACTAAAAGATTACCAGTACTACGAGAGCATTGGGCTAAGGTGGAAAATCTTCACAACAAGAAGTATTTTGCCCCTCTACTTCAAATAACAGTAAGAAATTTCATCCAAACTGCCAATATTTTTATGATGGTTTCTAGTTCAAGGTCGCCTAAATCCCTGTCTTTTCCGCTGCTTCAAATTTAAACTCTAAATTTGTCGTCTTCCATGATAATGACGCCTGCAATTATTGGGAATTAATTATGCAAAAACCTCATGAGCAAATAGCGATAAATATTAAATACGTTGTAATTTTCTTCTCCAAATTCCAGGCAAGGACTGATTATATCCTCACGGGGCGTCGTATTCTATTTACTTTCAAATTATATTACGAGTCGTTAGCGTGCTACTGCCTGCGACATTACCGTTTTCAATTTAAGTCTAGCAATTTTTTGCTTAACCAGCAGACATGAGACGACAATGATATTGTGGAAGCAGCAAGATCCAGTTTTATCTCAGTATACGCCGCAATCCTTTTTAAACAGGATTCTCCCTATTTTCTTTTGTTCCCCGACCTCAGTACAAAGCGCTCGAAATTTATGTAGACTAACAAGAGTGTCGGGTTTTAAAACATCCGTTAAAATGTTTTCCGTCCTCTCGGCCTTAACCAAATGTCACTGGCATAGTTTTAAAAATGTCTCTCAAACTTTGGAGGGAAGTGAAATTAAAAAAAAAATGCACTTTTTTGTTCCTCAGAAAAAAGAAAATTACCTATCTTGTGAGCCTGGTTTAAGACCTTTAACCCCTTAAACTTGTGCCCTTCCAAAACTCAGAGCCGCCGCAGGAAGCTGAAATCTGAACTCAACTTCTGCGCGGCGGCCGCGAATTTTATAAGGCTTCCAGCGGGAAGCATTCGGCACGACTCCTGCTGGCCAGTGGAACCAAAGTTGCTACGACTTGTTTGGTCCGGGTTGTGGTGGTACGTCGGACATATGTCAAACCAAAGGGAAACCACTTTAAATTTTTTTATTCAAAAAGAACGGCGACAGTTCAGGTTGTACATTATAATCTCATCTTCGTTGACATGGAATTTGTTGTCAGGATCCGCGCTCGGCAGTGTTTCTACGCAAGCAGTCAAGTCAACCGTGAATGCTGTTTAGTGGCATTTTTTCTAAGCGTCTAAGGGATTGTCTATTAATGTTCTGCCCGCATCGTGGCGCAAGAGCGTACAGTTGCAATTATGACGAACTGCACCCCGAAAACGTAAACTTTCACCAAGCAACCCAATGCTGAAAGACATAATGGTAGGCAGACAGACGGGCAAACGAACGGACAGATCATCACTAATATTTAATAATCAGTTTCTCTCAACATTTCTAACATTTCCTGCACATTACACGAAAATTCGTCCAGAACTTTTTGAGTGACGTTGCTAAAAGAGAGACAAAGAAATCCCGAAAAAACATACCCTTCTAAGAGGCAGGTAATAATCCTAATAACAAAACTAGAGTACTCTGAGAGCGTAGACCTTGGCCAAGCAGGGTAACGGTTTCTAAAAATTAAAATTGGCTCTGAGATTATGATTATCTTTGTATCAACAACAAAATATAATCATTTGTGCCCTTCAATAGTGTCAACAGCTTCAGTAATTTTTTTGAGGATCTGTTCATAACTTTTTGAGTTATGCTGCTAACAAGCATTATGACAAACATAAGTTAAACATGCAAACGAATAAACCGATCTGCACCAAAATTTGTTCATTTATATCTTTTAACGTTACTAACAACTGTAAATTTCATACAGATCCATTCATTGTTTTTGAGTTATTGTGCTAACAAGTATAAAATTGAAAACTGACAAACGAACAAACAAGTAGATCGTTACAAAAATTTGGTCGTTTACTCTTCGTAAAATATACCTAACAACTGACGTAAATTTCATAAAAATCCGTTCATAACTTTTTGAGTTATAGCATTAAGAAAAATGAGGCAGGCAAACAAACAAGCAGATGGACGTGTCTTCACCAAAAGTTTAATCATCTGTTCCTCCTAGCATACCTAACAATCCCTGCAAATTTCATCAAAATCGGTCCATAATTTTTTGAGTTATCTTATGAAAGGCAGTCAGAAAGACAGACAAACCCAACGAAAACATTTCCTCCTTGCATCAAATTGGATTAATACCGAAGCGCACGTGTGACAGGGTATAACGATACTCCATTAAATAAAATCTTTCTATGTCTTTGGTATATCGTCCTGATTGAACAACTACAGTTTTAGAAGTATTTGCAATGTCGACACTGAAAGCAGGAATAATTTTCTATACCAGTACCGGTCACATGAAGCTAGCAGAAATAAAGGAGAGTCAGCACTCATATTTAATAGATACAATATTTATCGTGTCAAATGCGGTCCACATATCAGAATAAATTCAGGTTCTCAGACTAAAGCTCATAGTGCACCATTCAAGCTTATTAAGATTTTACGATCAACTTAAATTCCCGAGTAGCCCATTATCTTCAAGCACACTAGACAGAAAATCATTTCCGTAAATCTTTTTCACCCTAGAAAGAGCAGTGAGACTGGTGGTCTCCATCCAAAGTGTTGTTTATTTAAAACCTTGAATATTGTAAGTCCCGAATTGGAACTGAATAAGATTTTCAAAATTTCATGTATCACTCGTTGATAGAATAATAATTTAAATAAATATTGCAATAAATTTTCAAGGTTAGGTTGGCTAAATTATGGTCGAGAGAGGGTTAAAGGATGTTACCTAACGCTGCTGTACTTCAATAGAGCAATAAATTTAGACAATCCAAGTCTCTCTTGTGAGTGTTTCGAGATGTGTTTCGACTGATGCATCTTGCATATCTAGCGTAGCTCCATTCCCAGCTGAATTAATTTGAATTCGATTAATGGAGACCATTTCTGTCTAAGACACCAGCGAATGACTGGAGCTTAAACCTTGAAATGCTTTGAATTTAAGACATGCAAGCTATTCAGGAGTCTCACAAGCTGACAGCTCTAGCAGCCATATTGGCACTGACTTTCGGCATCCTATGGTCCCCTTGAGCAGCCATTGTCAGAAATTTAGAGCGGATACGAACTGTGCAATGGCACTCGTAGACTGCCAGCTTCACCCATCGAAAACAGATTTTGTGTTTACATATTTCATTGGAGGTAACTGGATCACCCTCACCGGTTCAGTAAACAACGTAGGAGAGAAAGAAGTTACAGATCTGAAGGTACAGATGCAGAGTGTAAGTTTCTACGCCCTACACAACGAGAGATGGGAGTGAAATCGAGAGAAAGCAAATTTTAAGGGACCTTGGGGTGAGAATACAAGATAATGCCACTTTTGAAGATCACGTGGCTTGAGTTGTTACCATAGGCAAAAAAAAAGAGCGGATGGGTGCTCCGAACTTTCTCTTCACGATAGGCAGACACATTACTCACCTTATGGAAACAACTAATACTGCCGAGGATTGAATACTGTTCCCTTCTTTGGATGCCAAGCAAACGAAAATACTTAGAGCGCCTCGAGGCTATCCAGAGATTATTCACTGCCAAAACCCGGGGCATAGGCTACAGATTTAAACTATCACGAAAGACTTGCTTAACTTCAAATGTACGCAATTAAAAGGAGAATCGAGCGCTTTCAAATCGTACATGTTTGGAAACTCGTAGGAATTACTGTCAACGTCAATGGGCGAATCCAGGCCAGACACTCAGACCGTATTGGTTACACTTGTGAAGTGCAAATTCCTATCAAAACTGGTGGTGATGCAATAGCCACAAAATATTCTAATAGTTTCGTGGTCCGAGGGGAGAGATTATTCAACAAAATGCCACGCCACATTCGAAATGTCACCGGTACAGAGACTGCGAAATTTAAAAACGTACTGGACGCATGCTCAATTACTGAAAGTGCCAGATAAACCTGCTGTAAGCGGCTACGTGAACTGTGGGGATAACACGCTGTTAGCCACCCCACTGGTCACGGACTGAAGCATCACCTCTGCACAAGACGGGTGGCGTGCATAATGCCACCTGGACCCCGTTCAAAGTATTATTAACGTAATCAAGATATGGTATTGAATCCAATATGAGTGTGTTTACATATCGCGTCCTACGACTCCCAATGAGCAGCTGCTTTGGGAAATTTGGAGCCCAAGCGAAATGTGCAATTGTAGATTATCAATGTCATCCACCAAAAGGAGAGCTGGAGCGCACAAGTTTCACTGGAAGTAATTGTTTTTGTTTTCACAATGTTATTCATCTAGTTAACGTCTACCTGGAACAAGGAAAGTTGAAAACCTGAATCGTTTATAAGGAATTGAAGATATTCAATTTCTTTTTTTCTCTTTTTGAAAACAGAAGGTGTGTTCGATTTGATTTTCAAAGAATGTTATACGCACGCCTTGACTATCTTATACAAGTGACTGACGCGGAAAATGCACTTGGAAAAATAGCTAATGTGCAATGCATACGAAACTGACAACGGTAGATGGTCATTTATTTCCGCCAACGTCGCAGAATATGGTTTAACAATTTATGAAGCATGTCGTGAAACAAAAAATAATTCTTCACTACGTGCATGGTGCATCACATATGCTATAATACATATAGGCTTATTGTTTGTCTTACGAGAAAAGCCAGAATAAGTCACGCAGTAGAGGGTTGTTAAAGCGAGAATTAAACTTGAAAGTTTCTCCTTGTTTACAGGAATTGCAATTAGTCGTTTTCTTTTAATTCTACCTAAACGTTTCGCTTAATTTCTTCTTCACATTGTAAAACTAATTTTACTGAATGGTACCGTCAGGATATCATATGATTAACATTTAACCATAACAATTACAGGCACAATAGCCTTGCCCTTTGTAATATCATTTCCAGAAGTCACTTAGAACTCACTGTGTTTTCACGACGTCATCAGGTAGCCGAGGCATCGCTTACTTATTGAAAATACGATCGCAGCGCTTCCGGCACCAGAGGGCGCTCCATTCTGATCTGTTATTTTATCATCCTGATGTACTTTACTGCCAAACGCTTCCGGCTGCTAGACGATCTAATTTGAATATTTTAAATTTTGTCTCCTGAAGAGCTTAAGCGAACGTGCTGCTTCTTAGGACAAGCAATTCCATTTCCTTGCGATAATAGTGTGCAAAATTTCATGTTAGAGTAAATGTCAAAGTAATGGTTTAGAAATATAATCCGAGAAGTGAAGAAGTCATGGGAATTTTAATCAACAATAGTTGCCGCAACCTCACACAATGTCGCTGTGCGAATTCTCTTGTCGCAACGTTGCATGACTTTATCAATAAATGTTAAATTGCTTTTGCATTAATCTTCCACTGGAGTGACTACTGTAAATTCTGCAGTGCTTGCAAAAACTTTTCTTGCGATCAACGTGTTTTCTTATGTTATATAACAAACAAAACGGGACTCGTTGAATGAGACCTTAATGATCGCTTGCGAAACAACGGTCAGAAACTCAAGCATAACCTTAAGTCAGCAGTTTTTCCCCTATTTCATAGTCGGCATTTGGAATAGACTACCTTCCGACGTTGTGGGTGCGGAGTCGGTCAACTCGTTTAAAAATCGTCTAGACATACAATGGGAGAGATATCCTCCGCAGCTAAGAACTCCTCCTCCACGAATCGCAAGCACTTAACGGCCAAAGCTTCCCAGGCCATTTAAAGCTGACTTCTTCTCACTTCCGCTCCATCTATATATTTAAGCTCCGCATATCAGCGGCTATCGATCATGCTTGCGGGCATTCATGACCGTCTCTTTGGCGGAGATTCTTCTCCCCCTGTTTTTTTATTCTCTCTATATTTTTTTCCCTGTCGTCTTCCGTTTTTTCTCTTCTCGTTTCCCCAGTCTTCTACATCCTACTAACATAATGGCAATCGCTCATAGAGGGCCGGGGTGTAAGTCCCGTGTCTCTTTGGGAATGGGCCTCTTGGTTCGTCTACTGCCGCCTATCTAATCTACTTTAAAAACAAAAATCTCCTTTAAAATAACCAAGTCTAAGCTGATACAACGAAAGCTCATCAAAGCATCTCTTACTTAGAATAACTAACTCTCATTGAAAATGACTGAATCTTATCTAAAAGAAACAAACTGAGTTACGAACCAATATTTATTAAAACTAACTGAATGTTAGTATTATAACAAATCATGTAAAGGTAACAAATCTTATCTACAATAAGAACTTCCAACCCCAATTTATTAGCTTCTATTTCATATCATCAACTCATCATAAATTACCAGCTCTCACTTAAAAATACAATGCAGCCTTTATCTACAATAAGCAACTACCTATGAAGAACAACCAACTGTTGATTCTTAACATAGCAAACATTTTTTAAACTAAAGAAATCAACTTTTTTCTATAATTGCTCTTCCCTATGGATAAGAGATGTATTGGGGATAGTCCACGTCTTTCACCTACAGACCACACGATGGCATGAGTTTATACAAAGAATTCTACTTTGTCGGCTATCACATTTCCTTGATGTTTCATAGAATGTTATTCCCATAACATGGTTTTCGTAAGGGTTTTGGAACCTGTGATGCTCTGCTTCACATTTCTCATGTGTTGCAGTTGGCTCTTGACAGGGGTCATGAGGCGAGGTTGGTACAGCTTGACTTCAGTGCTGCTTTTGATCGCGTGAATCACCTTGGGCTGCTCCATAAGCTGAGATTAATGGGTATTGGTGGTTCAGTTCTCGCAGTAATTAGTCAATTTTTATCTGAC
>LQNS02278174.1:6327245-6339190 GCA_001587735.2 Parhyale hawaiensis
ATTCTTTTGTTTTCTCCACCCGCTGGACTGGTTGCGTGGGGGTTTGTTAACCTCATGGAGTTTCTCCGTTCCTGCGTCGCCAGTCTGGTGTGATTTAATAATAATAATAATAAAATGTCAAATTTTACTTTTGTGCTATAGAGGTTAGTAGTTAAACAGCCTTACTTTATTCGCAATCCTCTACACTCTCCTCTATAAAAGCAACCCTCTGTCGGTAGCTACTGTGAAGGCCCTTACCTTGCCTAAAATGGGGAAGGCAGGGGGCGCGGGTCATTGACCTTCAGTCAATTGCACCGTGGTTCTCAATGACCCGTGATCGACTGCAGCCGTACTTACTTTTCTAGAGCCAGTTGGCCTATATGCGCAGCAATAACCAGTGCTTGTGGGTTTCCCAGTGGAGAGTGCGGTCAAGTTGATTTTACCTTATTCCACTTTTTTCTTATAATATTCATTTGTATTTTTGACTTCAACAGTTCTTTCTTGTAATCGTCTGCAATCACAATCATAATTGCAAGGCTAGTGTGCAGGCATAAAAACGTTCCTTTTTATTATGGATTTCATTTTGTGCATAAATAAACAGTTTTTCTTGAAGCAAAATAACTCAAAATTAGAGCGCTCCGTCGGAGGACCAACCAAGCGATGCCAGTGGCCGACTCAAAACTTTGGAATTTTACCTCAGAAATATTTTTCTGTCCAAACGTTCCCACAAATGTTTACTAAATCCGCCTTCTCGACTTTGTCATCAGAGATATTCTCTTTTATAAAATTAGCTGTTTATATTTCTTTCAGTTAGGATTTTCTGGAAAACTTACCAGTTGCCTTCCTCATTTTTCATCTGACTTAGTCGGCTACCTTAACCTTCAATGACTTCCGTAGAGGCTTATTGCATATATTATAATTTGTAGTTGTAGACCGTTTTACAAACAACTAAGACAGTATTTTTGGTTATTCATGTACAAACTGAAAATAAATGAGCTTCAGAGTTGAATGTAAACCAAAAAAACAAAACATTCCGTTCGCAGCTAATTTTTTTACAAAGTGCATATCTTAACATGATATATATTATAATTAGTGGCTGCACATATCAACACTTGTCATTATTAATGGAAGTTCCTGTTTGAAATAATAGAATTCTACGACGGCAGAAAACAGGTGTAAATGTGTAATATCACACCGCCTCACAAAGCACTGTTCTTTTCTAGTACGTAACCTCTGCTTTCTTTGGAGATTTCCTTTAATCGAAGTTGAGAAACTTCACAAACTGCCTTAATATTTGCCAAACTGAGGCAGCAAACTACCTCCAAAAAGTTTCATATTCAGAGTTCAGCTTTGTATCTTGGATCAGTGTTGCAAAGAAGATGTAAGACCCAGAGCGTGATGCGAAGGATCATGTTCTTGAATTAGCGAGTAATTTTCTTTGCAGAATACATAAGTTCAGAATCTTGAAGCATTTTGCTGCTCGCGTCTGGTGAAATGTACGCAGAATGTTAATAATTAATGCGGCTGAACTCTACAGAAATGTGGACGCCTTCAGCTATATTTTCAAATAATTACTTCCGAAAAGTGTCACTTTTCTCGTTTAGTTTCGTTGTTCTGCTCTCAGGAATATCTCTCCCTTTTTCTCAATTTACGCACAAATAAGCTCAGGGAAAATAAAGTTCTAACGTGGGAAGCAAGGGAAATTCAGCATCCGGGTCTCTGCTATGAAGTACTGCAGCCATCTTGAAATCTCCTATTTTAAATCTGGCAAAGCAATATGAACATTCAATGTTAGGACTACCAGAGTTTCACTAGCGTTTATAACCAGACAATATTTCTACCTATCTGCTGTCAAGAAAGCATGAAACATGAGTTCTACATATCTGCTGTCAAGAGAGCATGACACATGAGTTCTACCTATCTCCTGTCAAGAAATCATGAAACATGAGTTCTACTCATCTCCTGCCAAGAGAGCTTGAAATAAATATATATATATATATATAGACAACGGAAACTGTTATAAAGCATTGATTTATATAAATAATACTGATGGATGCGATGAGAAGCACAAGTAGAAATTTAGTTACCCACGAAGGGCGTTTCGCCGTACCTCAGCTCATCATGTGGGGAGGCTCAAAGTTTGTCAAATTTATTTCTCTAGGATTTCGCGAAAATTTCGGTAGGTTATCATAGGAGGCTGTAGCTATGATACCGAGTTTTTGAAAGATATAAATGTCGTTTATACCAATCTATTTTTTTTTTTCAATTTTGAGAGAGGGCTAATCTGTCTCCCATGTGTTGTTTATGGAGTAAATATAAGGAGTCGAGTCAGGGATTCGAACTCGGGACATATATATACAATTTATACATGTAGGCTAGATCTAAGTCTTTCACCCCTCAGGGGGTACAGGTTGGACCATAGGCCGTAGGGTTAGATTAGTTCGGTTTGCCCATTCTATATTATGGGGCCCAAAAACCTCCAGGAGGCTCGTGTAGGTTACCTGAGCCATTAGCTAGGCCTTCGGGACGTCTGTCTTTCGTGCCCACTTTGCTTCCTTCCCGATTTCATAATCCTACTTGCTTATGCTTTATTCTGTTCTTCCTCTTCTCTCCCGAGTTGCTGTTCCCATGCGCGTCGATCCTGTGTGGGAACACCTTCATGCATGGGTTCCCCGTTTCTCTTGGCATACTATATGTCCCTCTCTCTTTCCTCTGTGATATCGTCCCGCACGCAAACGGAGGCTTAAACTTTCTGACTATAACTAACTATAAATCTGTCATGCTCCACTGCAAATAAAAGGTGTGCTGAACTGAATGTCTCAGACTCAAATCTTGTTTGAACTCAAAGTGCACGAACTGATTTTGAGGCAGCGAAAATTTCGAAGCTGGTAAACGAAAAGAAATTTTACCAGGGCTGGCTTCATCAAGCATATATATAGAGTGTCATGGCTACCCTGATTTACGGGAGTAAACATTGCTCAGAGGTTTTTTGTAACGTTGCTGCAAAGTTAGTTCTTTGCAGCATAGTCCAGTAGTTTAAAGTCAAATATTTAAACTAAAAGTCATACTTACAGCATTTTTCGGCGGGGAAAGACTGCACTGCGTATAATTTTACACATACAGTTGAGATCACTTACAATAACATGATGGCGACTTCGTACTGTAAGTTACAAAAGTTTTTTTTTTTTTTTCCTTGGCTACGACTCTATAGACGCCCTCCATTGTTCTGTTAGCTGCAGATCGTTTGTCTTTGTTTTTCGTATCCTCTCTCATTTTTGTAAAGCAACAGTTAACTTTTAGGTCCTTAAGACGCCCCCTTTTTTGAACGTAAAAACGAACGTGTTTTTGGAATATCTAAGTCGCTAAGGTAGCTTTTGTAGTGCGCGCTTTCAATGGCTTCCCCCCTTTAGCTTCTTTTAAACACGCAGTTCAACTTCGAACCCAACAGCCAGGTTTCTCTTCGCATGAATAGCTACGCAGTTTCTCCATTTTCCCGCTTCTTTGCTCAGAAATACAACTTATTCTTACCCAAGACCTTAGCGCTTTTCATATGACTTAAAATGTGAACTTGAAATTATTTCGAGCCTATACTGGCTTTACTTCTCTACTGCTACTTGCTCCATTCTACTACGGGATACTAACTACCAGAGGACCGTAATAACAGTTAGCTGCGGTCTTGCATAGTTTTTTTTAGAAGGATTTACTTGTCTTTGTGTGAATAGTGGATGCATGACGCTGACGTTAAGTTTATTCATCGGACAGTGCTTACAAGTTTCATCAAGGAAAAAGACTTGCTGTATTGAATAAAATCGACAATACGTAGTGGAAGTAGGGTACGATGCGCCACTGCTACTATCACCACTACTCACTACTCTCTTAGTTTTACTTTAGAACACGGCTTTGAGCCTCCACAGGCTCTACAGAAGCCCATAGAGACGAGCGAATTTCATAGACATTGTATCAATGAATGCTAATCCTACGATAGACAGACGTATTTAGTCCTTATGGAAGCTCATTCAATAGTACAGTAACAACCTCTTCATCTGTCTGGCTGCTTTGCCGCCTGACAATTCACAAATAACATCGTCCTGTAGTCTGTGATTGTCGGTCTCTTCATTTACCAATCAATCAATCGGTAGGTTAGTCATAACTGTCTGCACGCAGGTAAGTTGGTTTGTCTGTCGCATCAGCCAGTCAAGAAGCCATTTTTTAATCGTAGCAATCGTAGCTGTCTGTCAGTCCTGTCTGTGAACTTCAGTGTCTGGCGGTTTGCCTTTCTCCCACTATATATGGGTCACTCAGTCTGCCGTATGAGGAACATTCAGTACACATTCAGTAAGTGCGATGTGAAACTTCAGAATTATATTTCAATTTTCCAAAGCCAAAGAAGCAGTAAGAAGGAAGCGGCTTGTTGATCACAGCGGAAGCTTTTTCTATCTCAAGCTTGCCTATTTTTTACACTGGCTTTTGGTCCCAAACAGTGACAAGTATTGCGCATCATGAGCGTCAAGTGATTTATATCTGGCCACGTGACTATCGAAAAAAATATGGATAACGTTGCTGGGCTAGAAAAACAAATTTCGCCTCCTTTCACCCGATTATTTTTCAGTAGCCTTCACTGTGTTGCGCTGCTGATGACAGCGGCCCACGTTGTGGATGATGGCTGTAGAAAATAATTTCTTCCACAAAACCCCCGTTTTTTATGTTCGTTTTCGCTGTTCTCCAGTGGTAAATATCTTACTCGTTCTTTTCGTTAAACCTTTGCGAAATGAGGAGGATCAAGCGTTGACGTCACGTTGATAATCGTTCGTCAAAATTCTACTGAAATTTACAGGTAATTGATAAATGTAATTTATTTACTTACTTTTCTAATTTTATTCATTTCTTTGTAGGCATTCTTACACGTCGGGTAAAGTTATATCATATAATATTGTATCATACAATTTTGATGAAAATTAGAAACTTACTAAGGAAGTCAATGTAGTACATGTTTCATTAATCATCATACAGTTAATTATTACATCACGAAAGTTACGGTTTGTCCTAAAAATTTATATACTATCCGCATTATTCAGGCCAATCAATAGCTGCCTAATCTACTTAGGCAAATTCAATTTACTACTTTCAATATGAATTAGCTTTCATCTATGCCCTAGCAGGTTTATTTCAGCCGCCTCCAAAGCTGTTTTGCGACTTTACCAAGAACTCTGTGAGGGAAGTAACATCACGAAACGATAGTATTGGCTACCCAGCCAACATCATAAGTTTGATCGCATCTTTTGCTAGGCTGAGCTAATGTTTGCAACACCAAATTATGCAGCAAGATGCAAAATTTTGCTACAGAACACATTCCAGTCACTGTAATCTGTTAACGTAACAAACTGCCGCTGGCTGAAAGTTCCGTTGTTTTAGAAAGTTAGCTCTCCATAGAGCTACCAAGCCTGCGAGTAAGACAATGTCCTCGACTTGGCAAAGTTTGCTGAGAAGACAAAATTTTGCTGAAGTTCTTGTTTGATGAAAATATTTGCATGCCAGGAACTCGTTACCTGATGTCAGCAACTGCCAGAGCTGCGGGTCTACTGAGACTCAATGTAAGATCCACCGATGTGATCTTCACGTTATCCATAACCCCATTCGACGAGCGAGCCAACGATTTATTGCGCGTGAAATCCGCCTATCCACTCCACGTGCAGTTAGACAAGCAGCTTTACGTATAATTAGTTCACTTTTCTGCTCTACGGCCAATCATCCATCTAATTTGCTTGCGATTCACTTGTCTACTCCACGTGTTATCCGCCTATCTACTCCACATGTGATCCATTTATCTACTCCACGTGGTATCCGCCTATCTACTCCACATGTGATCCATTTATCTACTCCACGTGGTATCCGCCTATCTACTCCACAAGTGTTCCATTTATCTACTCCACGTGTTATCCGCCTCTCTACTACACATGTGATCCATTTATCTACCCCGCGTGTTATCTGCCTATTTACTCCACATGTGATCCATTTATTTACTCCACGTGTTATTCGCCTATCTACTCCATATGTGATCCATTAATTTACTCCACGTGTTATCCGCTGATCTTCTCTATGTGGCATCCACCAGTCTAATTCACGTACAACGCTCATGTACATTACCAAGCGTTCCACCGGAAAAACATGAAATGAAGTACAAATTTCAGCTTACGCGATGCAGCAATGAGATGCAAATCAATGAAGGGCTACCAGAAGCCTGCCATGAGCTGGCGTTCTAAGGAAATTTGCTGGCTCCCCTTCGTAAACAAACCATTGTTTCTCTAAGAGATTTAACTGCAGCTCGCATGAACTTAGGCCGCTGCTTATTTAAATGGCAGTTATGGGGGCTAATTGGACAAGTACAGTAGTTCCTTGACTATCACCGAGAAAACGAGAGTGCTTTACTTGGGTTTACCGTACTTTTTTTGCAAATCTGAAGGTTATTGTACTTCTACATTCCTGAGGGTTTATTTAACTTGTGTACTTCCGAGGGTAACTGTACTTCTGAGGGCTACTGCACTTCTTCAGTCCTGAAGGTAACTATGTACTACTGTAATTATTCTTACCTTTCTATTGTGGAACGACAAGCAAACTGTTTGCCGAGTGAAACTTTTTCTATCTGAAATCTCGTCGTATTGACTGTATACTCCTGGAGTACAGTGGTATGCGTGTGCCTGTCAGTGACTGAAATCTAAGTGCTACAGCTGAACTTTGTCAAAATTGTTGTGAAGTGTGTATCAATAAATGCAGCTCTAGACCGTATTGGCTGTCTGCTGCGGGACCGCTCCCATTTAAATTGTTAAATTCTTCTTACGCTAAATTTCATTTACTAGCACAAGCAACCCAAAATACTCACTACTCCGCTATTAAGAATAAAAATGGATACCATAGCAAATGATTCATTATCTTCGAGCTCATCTGATTCTGATAACGAATGTAACATCACCTTTGGTAGTGCAAGTCTCCAAGAAGATCTGTCTAGTATTCATAAAATACTCAAATACTTAAAGTCTTATTCTCAAATGAAAGTAAATCGCGGAAGGGCTGCCAAACAGGCTAATAAAGCAGTGAGAGAGCAGCACTATTTCAAGTCAAAACAATTGAATATCACGAGTCTTTATACCAACTCAACCCCAAAGTTATTTCTGAACTGGAGTTACTACTGACTGAAAATGAAGCCCTCAAGACTCTAATTTCTTCATCAGCTCAAATTCCTTCCTCGTCATCGACAGTAAGCAATGTTCCAACTAATAGCACTGCTAGCAGTAGTGTTTCAACTAGTAAATCACTCAATCCTCTTCCTCCTCCTGAGTCGTCAATAGCAATTGAATCGTCTACTTCTGTAACTTCTAGACCTATGACAAGTCAAAATACGCAACCTACAAGCAGTATTATCCAACCTACATCTGGATCGGATCTACTGAAAATTCATACGAAGATAGACAATCTTGAGCAAGAAGCTCTAACCAACGTCTTTATGGTCCAAGGTCCTGCTGTAGACCAATTAATTTCTACTAAACTAGTGAAAGCAAATAGTGCCAATAATAATCAATTTACTGCACATATGATACTGTATGTGTATTGTAATCTGAAAACTCTTCAGTATTGTAACGTATATCTGTGTGTAATAAACCTATCAAACCTAAGAAACCTCCTAACGACCTTTAGACACTAACTGCTAACGAGCATACATACGTAGAAGTAAGGTGTTTATTATTCTTTTTTCTTTGAAATTATTATAAATGTTGTTTTTAACATACTATGAACAATTGTTCTCATTAGTACTTCAGAATTAGCTCGTTACCAAAGTTTAAAATTATATATGATATTTTACCTAAGTAATCTAATCCTTAGATGCATATTACCCTTTTCACCACTGTGTTACTTTCTACGCCTTTTCAACCTTATTTGTGCACACATTACAGCAGAATCAGTGGGACAAATACAATATGATGTTACTGTAAAAAAAAACAAAATATGCATACCTTATTATTGCTCTATTTTATAAAACAGGATATATACATACCTTCATTTTTATCAAATTTACAGTTTACTTGGATCCTGTTATTTATCAATTTTTCAATTTGGCCAGTCAGACAACTGCAAGGATGCTCTCCTCAAGATGCATTCCCTCAGGAGAATAGCCTACTGAATATGCCATGCCTGTAGTTCACTGCACTAGAATATCGACGCCGATGTTGTGAAAATTTTGAAATTACCACGAGATTTGGCGTGGTCGATCTGCTAGTGAAGGCTGTCACAGGTGGGCGGTTGTGGCCCTGTCATAACAGTACACAAGGCCGTGGGTTTGTGGCTGCTGGTGTTTTTCTGACTGCAAGAAGCTGCAAATGACAGCAGGTGGCCACAGGTGGCCACAGTTGGCCGCAGATAGCCACAGCGAAGCGCAGAAACTCACATGGGAAGCGCAACGGCCGCAAGTTGCATTTGATGGCCGCATGTGGCCACTGATGGCCGCAAGTGATTGCTAATGGCCGTAAAAGGCACCTACTAGGATCATTGCTATTAAATTAGTATGCTATATATGTATGTATAAAAGATAGCCAGTGCCTTCACAGTATTACTGTACTGCGCAGTGTTTTCACCGAATTAAATGAAGTTACCCCTCAGCTTGGCAAGTAGCGTCAGATGCAAAGTCTTTTGTCGCAGAGCTAATGAAGAATAATGCATTAACGAAGACCTTGGCCTCCCTAAAAGGCTTCGGTCGCTTCGCCGGCAAGTCAGGCCGCTGCTCGCGATGGTCAATGTTCGCTTGCTTACTTATTATGCTTATTAAGTTATTTGATATTTGGGTCTTCCCTACTTCCTTTGCCTTAATAGGGAGGCAATATTGGTTAAGTAGAGGGAGCTTTTTATAAGCCGAGCCTTAATTAAAATGGAAGACATTTTCTTTTTTGACTATAAAGTACCCCAGAGAAATTCAGTGTAACGTTGTTAATGTTTAGACGCCGCAACAAGCTTCAAAGAAGAAAAAGATGGGATGTATAATTTGTCAAATTACACCGTCAGATCACCGCCCATGGCAATAGCAAGCTGGAGGAGCCTGAGACGAAGCGAATAAAAGTTATCCAGTGAAAAAATGCAGAAAAGTAAGAAGTGGTGGTAAAGAGGAAGAAAAAATTCTTTAAGGAGACTTTTCGGAGCTATGCTGCTTCTTCCAGGGTTACGCCACAGAAAAGGCAGTGAAGTCCCGTTCCTCCTAGAGTCTCTCCGGGACATTTTGGTCACGTTTTGATAGATCTGACCATACGAAAATTTATTACTCTTCTTAACACGTGTATTATAAAAGTGAAATCTAATAAAACTAGTGGAAATTTTAGTTGTGTCTGTGTAGCTGCAATATTTTTTACTACGGAGCTGTACCTTAGCATACCGTTGCAGCTAGCAGTCGTGGAGCCATGCTGTAATTATCTACCGTGGTTGTGTCCGTGGGCGGTGAGTATTGTATCTGTCCGAGGCTAAGTGCCGTATATTACTTCCGACAACATAGTGCACCAATGACTCTTGTGGTGAGAGGTCTTGTTTTGCTACCGGTGTGGTAGCAACGGGCGGGCTGTAGGTGTCCGCACGGACTCGAGTGTTTCCACACAATTAGAGCAGTTCGATCGCGTGGATCTGCACACAATCACGATCCATTATCATCCATTTAAGGAAATTCATCCCAAACTCACCACTGTCCATTCATAAATTCTCCCATTGAAGTTAGAATAGTTACCTCCGCCAACTAGGTTATGTTTTCGTCTGGTTTGTCTCTCTGTCTTTCTGCTTGTTATTGTGTTTGTCTGTCGTCAAGATAACTCAAAAAGTTATGGACCGATTTTGACGAAATTTGCGGGGATTGTTAGGTATGTTAGGAGAAACAGATGATTAACTTTTGGTAAAGATCCGTACATTCATTTGTTTGTTTGTTTGTTTGTTTGTTTGGTTGGTTGTTTGTTCGTTTGTTTGTTTGTTAGTTTGTTTGCCTATTTTTTTTATTTTTGACATGACTCAAAAAGTAATGGACAATTTTTTTACAAATTTGACATGAGTTTTTGGGTTCATTACGGAGAGTAAATGATCAAATTTTTGTGATGATGTGTTTGTTTGTTGCTTTGTTTGATATTATGTTTGTTGGTACAATAACTAAGAAATTACGGATGGATCTTCATGAAGTTTTGAGAAAATGTTTTTAGTAATGTTAAAATTTTGGTGATGATCGGTTGGTCCGTTTGTGTGTTTGACATATGTTTGTTAAAATGTTTGTCAGCAGCATAATTCAAAAAGCTAAGAACGGATCTCCAAGAAAATTACAGACACTGTTAATACTATCAAACGGCACTAGTGATCAGATTTTGGTGTTGATACGAAGAAAATCATGGTTTTAGAACCGATTTGAATTTTTTGTTACCCCTGCATTGCTTGGCGGAGGTATGCTCTCTCAGAGTGCTCTAGTTTAGATATTGGACATTGGAGGGCCCATTCGCACAGAGGCGATGACGTCTGGGTCTTAGTCTCCTTCTGACTCACTGCCAACGCAGCCGAATACGCAATTATTGATTAAATTGCAAGAGAGTCAGAGCTAAGATACTGAGAGTTACCCAATAAGAAAATATTAGGCAAATACCCTGTAATATCTTAAGCTTTCTCCAATAGACATCTGCTGCTTGCCCAAAGTTTTCCTGCGTGGCTGAGCAGCAAGCTCAAACACTACCAGCTGAGCGTTGCCCCTGGGCAATTGCGCTGTTTATCTCATACCGAGGCCACATTATGCAATCGCACGCTCGACTTATCAGCGGATGTTCAAGCCGCACGTCATTCCGAGACACAGCGAAATGACACAGTGTGTCATTCCGACACACAGTCGGTAATAAAGGTACCCACGGAAGGTACTTCACTTGAACGATCTGCAACACGAACCAGTGCACGTGAGTTTCCTAATTGGGGCGTGAGGTAAAGGTTACTTGATCTTTACCCTTGTGTACAAGCTGAACGTTCGTTCTCTAGTTGAGCCTGCAACTGCCTTATATGGGTCCGGCAAAAGTAGCACACACTACGAAATCGACCAATGCAACTGCCTGAGTCAAGTTAGAGCCCTCCCTCGAAGAACCACGCAGCCCGCAGCACAGCACAACATCCACGACACGAGTGCAAGAAACACTGGAGCCGTAACAGATATCGCTCACTAGGGCGACAACTCGAATGAAGCCCTACACTGTCCCAATACAACACAGCTTTCGCTTCACTTCAGTGGGGTATAAGACTTACGTAGAGACAGAGAGCACTTCAGAATCAACTTCACAATGACTGGTAGGAAAAGCTCTCATTAAACTGCATCTATTCACAGAATGCTGCTTCTTCTCCTTCCTAGGGAAATGTTGCCTCAGTTAAAAACAAACTATCTTCGGTCATTGGAGACATTGTCGTAAAATTGCACCTTACGCAATTGCTTGTTCTATTTCTCTGGAGGTATAACACCGTAGTCAAACTGACAGACTGGTGGGGAAGTCTAGTAGGATGCTGCCCGTAGTTCTTAGAGTAACATCGCATCCTTCTTCTCAAACCTATCCCAGGAATTAGACTAACATACATTAGGAAGAAATTTGGCAGGAAGCTGCTCCTGGTCACAGGATTGCTACACCTGCATCCTCTAAGAATACTCCAAAAACCAAACTAACACAAGTAGGAAGTCTAGCAGGAAGCAGCTTCTCGTCATAGGATTGCTACACCTCCTTCCTTGAGGAATATTACCAGAGTCAAACTAACACGGGACCCGCAGGGAGAGCTGAAAGTGCCTCCTAGCAGAATTTACTCGATGGCCACGCGATGGTGCGGCCCATAAAGGCTACTGTCAAGAAGAGAGAGCTCCCGTATGCTACAGGAATAGCCCCAAGCTGGAGGTCAGTCCGGCCTGCCGTCCTCTGGAGATGCTCTTGGCCCACCTTTGT
>LQNS02278174.1:6339261-6349739 GCA_001587735.2 Parhyale hawaiensis
GCGATGGTGCGGCCCATAAAGGCTACTGTCAAGAAGAGAGAGCTCCCGTATGCTACAGGAATAGCCCCAAGCTGGAGGTCAGTCCGGCCTGCCGTCCTCTGGAGATGCTCTTGGCCCACCTTTGTTTCGGACATACACTTTTAAAAGAAAGATTCTGCACAGAATATTTAATGGTTCAACAGCCGTATAGACTTTAGTTCTTTTACCTTTTACTTGGGGGGGGGAAAGGCGCTCTCGTAAGAGTAGCATCATGAGATCACCCATATATGGTCATTTGCCCGGTTAAGGGTTTACCCTATCTTACGCGTGCTGTTTCTCTATAAGGTTTCTTATCTTAACTTTTCAATGTTTTGTCGGCGTATTCGATTTTTCTAACTATTTCGGGACCCGTGGGTACTGATCAATAGCCCATCATATTTCTCTTTGCTTAATGCCATAGGTAGGTAATCAAAGAAAGCAGTTTCAGTCAATTTCTTCACTCGCAGCAGGGTAATTTTCTGTTCTTAAGCTGTCATTGTATTTGCTCAGACAACGCACTGTTGTGACGGAATTCCCACAGTAACGGCAAACAATAATGCAGATTCTAACGCTCTGACACAGAGCAGCTCAAGTGCATAAAAATAATTATTAGAAAAACCTTTCTCTGTTGCATCCCATTGACGATTCCCGTAGTATCATAGATACCTACGTTAGCTTCATTATGCTGCCTGATTCACATTATTTTGAAGATTTTACCGACTTTCTGCCAAGCTATTTGACCGATGACAGCTGCTGAGCTTTAAAACTATTTGCTCCAATTTTCTTCTATCTATTATTGAAGAGCGTAACACACGAACGAAGGAACAACGCCAATAATATTATCGACTATCTGGAACAGTGAAAAATTCACAGAATAGATAACTCGTGATAACTCGTCTCATCCTAATTTTCCCTATCTGATACTGAAGGAACTTGTGGAAATTCTACAGATCGAAAAAATTGTTCCTCAATTATGATACCCTCGGACCCGTATCGTACATACGAAGGGTAAAAATGTTCGGAGTCAGGCAGTGAATCTTCTGCCTAAGACTTGCGAGCAAAGGAGCTTCAATAGAGGCTGCGAGCACTGAGCAGTAACTGCTTAAATTCGAACTCGACTCTTTCTTCTTATTGATCCCTTCCCAGGTCTTGTCAATGAGGCCCTGATTTTCCCCCTATCTAATACTGATGAAAGCGTTTCGGTCGTACCAAGGAGCTTATACAGAGAATGATGGAGCCAGTAGCCTAGCCCGTTGAAGCTCAAGAGTCTCTTATGACTGTCAGCCAGTTGTCGTATGCACCAATCACATATCAGTAAAGAGTCTCTTATGGCTGCAGCCAGTCGCGTAAGCACCAATCGTATATCAGTAACTTAGTTCGTCTGCTGCTCTCCCGTGAAACTCAGTGCTCCCCCGTCTTTTCCACCAATGAGCGTCTCACAGCCATAAGAGATCTGGTTGACGCGCTGGCAAGTCTGTAACTGGGCCACAAGGCTCCCTCCTTCTCTATTGAAGCTCCTTGGGTCGTACTACATAAGTAACTATCGGAAGGGCAAGCAAAATTATCATATAAATACTTAAATTATGAAAAACAGCGGAACTTCATCTCAATAAAAAATAGTGATAATACGATGAGTTTGAAGAGGGAGTTGACTTACTCTCTCTTACCCTTTAAATACTGTATATTAGCACTTCTGAAAATGGACCCTCCTGCCTCCAGAGCTGGCGGCGACTAAAACATCTACTGAACGAAAGGGGCGGTAGACGGAGCAATTAATTTACACAGAGATGGGCGGAGGAATGTTGGCAGCCTACCCATAGCACTCCAGGACGAAAACGCTTTCGGAACCAATGTTCTGATGGGACTCAGCGAAACAATTATTTCGAGTTACATAGGTTAAGAATTTTTACCGATAGCTTTAAGCTCAAAGATTGTCTTAATACAGTTTAGTTTAACAATGACTTCTTTAGATATTAGTACGAGTAAAATAGGTTTAAAAAATGGTGTACAGCCATTTGAGTGTAGCCTTCACGTACGTGTAATTATTAGCGTAAAGAATATATACTGCAGCTATCACGAACATTTCTCGAATACTAACTTAGAATAAATACATATATGAAGGAAGTTTAAATGCAACTACTTCTTACAATCTGTTAAATTTTCTCTAACGTTTGAATTGGATATAGATACCGATAATTTCAACTGAGCCTTTTAAAATCACATTTCAAATTGTTATAAGCTTCAGGAAATTTTAAATACAACAACTTATATGAATTTTTTACTTTTCAGTTGAACTAATTAGAAGTTTAAAAAATTTCAGTATCGCTACTTTCTACTGAGACCTGGGGAGATTACCTTTGATATAGAACTCCAGAAAATTTATTTGTGACAGAAATGCGTAATAACTCGTATAAACGTAATTAAAATGTTCAGAACTGACAGAAGGTCGCTCTTGGCGTATTCGCTTTTTGGACCTAAAAAAATACAAGTTCATATAACACATGGACAATGAATCCTATCTTGCTGTACACGAACACAAAGGAGGTGATATAGTCCCGCAAGTAAAATTAGAATTACACCGGAAAAATTAGTAAACAGTAATAACGAAAGCCATTGTCAATAATGATAGAGCAGCAGGTGTGGGGTTTCAGCTGCCCACTCATTATTTGACCGAGCGCCAAATCCGCGGTGAAATCACAAACGGTTGGCAGCACGGTGCGTCAAGTTACATCAAAATAAAGAGGTCGTTTTAAAACTAATCGGCAAGAGTCGCTTTATCCGTGAAAAGATCAAAGTTAAAAAAAATACCATAGAATAAGCTAAGCAGTCACCGGCTGGGCATTGACACATTACGACGAGTAGAGTAAATAAGCCGCTTCTTCAAATCTCTCTCAAACACAGTAAACTAATATTGGCGGAAGTAAATGCTCATATGTCTCAGAGATCAACTTTATTAACTGATATTACTTCGTTATTGTTGACCCGCAATTAAAATTAAAAACACAACGAACAATAAACACAAACCGAAGTAATTATGAAATATTGTTGCTAATAACTTAAGCGAGTAGCACCTTTGGGGTTTCAGCTGCCCACCCATTGAAATGACCGAGCACCAAACCCGCGCTGAAACCCCGATCTCGTGGCAACACGGTGCGCCCGGTCACATCAAATTTACAAATCATTCCAAAAGCCATCAACAAGGATTGAATTTCCAGTGAAAAGATCAAAGTTGAAAAAAGCTCTGTTGAATGAGGTAAGCAATTACGCACTGGGTATGGACACCTTATGATGAGTAGAGTAAAAGAGCCGTGCACTTCTTTAAAGCTCTTTTTCACACTAAGAACTGACATCGGCGGAAGCAAATGCTCATCGATCTCGTTGATTAACTTTAATAACTGATAAATAGTACCTTGCTTCTCAACATCCAATCTGATCGGTAGTACCCTAAATTTGAACCTTCTCATATCGTAATTTTTCATTGGTTGTAACGGTAACAGATATCTATTGAAAGACTCGTGGTCGTCGTACTGGAACTTACGAGCTAGCTTAAGTAAAACAAATATCTATGTGCATCGCTAACTGTCAACAAGTCTAAAGCTAAATACATGTCTGCTATTTGTAAGTCAGGTACGAAATTGGTACTTTGTACTTTTAGGATAACGCTCAGAATTTTGTTCATTAAAATTGAAACCTTGTTCCCTATGGACCTGGGTGCACCACCCCACGATTTTATGCAACATATTGTGTGAAGATAAACAAGACAATACTATAGATCTTTCATCGAACAAATTGTTAACTTATTCCTAACACAAAATAAAAAATCCTAGTGCCTTACTCAATTTTTCACAAACTTCAACTACATGTTGATCAAAAGATAAGTTAAAGTGCAAGGAAAATTTTAACAGTTGCTTTCTAATGATGCGTATGAGATTACTTCTGAAATAATTCAAAATTGCAAAAAATATGGTGACTTACTTACATTTAATATCAACTGGGATTACCTTTTGGATAACTTTAACACTGAAGCAAGTTTCGATACAGTTGCTGCCAGTTTAAATTTCATCAGGCTTCCCTTGCCATAATTTTAAGTCTAAAGAATACCTTCTTAAATTTTCATCCATTTCCTTCAACTTAAGCAAGTATTGGTGCTTCAAAGAACTTTTGCATTCCTAACTACGAGTTCTGCAGACTCGATGAAAGTTTTATCAGCCTTGCAAGTCTGCTTGCAGAGCAGCAAGCACTGCACCGGCGTACAATATGGCTCTCTAACTGGCCCAGAAAATCTATGTTTATCGCCAATAGTTTCAAAAACTTCTCTTATCACTCCAATATCATTGGGTGGCAACCTTCATGGAGATTGCCAGTCTAGTTTTTATCTTTCCATAAATTTCTGGGTTGATCAGAGGGAATTGGTCGTTTTCTATACCTAGCATCATCATTTTAATCTTTAATGCGACCATCAGCTCTTTCTGTTGCTCGGAAATAAAAACAGATCATAAACTTTCTTACTTTTCCCCAAAGCAGGGTGTCGTAGCCACATTCTTCGCCACAGTGCATAGAAAAAACATTATCCTTAGCCTTGACCAAAGCGAAATCATGTGCCACAACACAGTCCGTAACAGCCAATAAGAGGACTCGACAGTCTCGTTGTACGGAACCTACTGCAGCGCGATTGGCTGTAAAAGCTGTGACATCATGCATGGCTCTGTTATGGTACCGAGTGAGAGCACTCATTGCATTGCTGTATACTTTTACCTCTTGAATACAACCGGTCTCACTTAAAATAATATGAGCTAGGAATGGGCCTGTAGGTCAGTCTAGTTCAAGTTATCTATTCTATATTACGCTATGTTATAGTACGAGTATCAGTTCCAGCAAACCACAGAATGCAATAACAAAGTTCGATACGCTCTTCTTAAAATGAAGTATTTGGTTCTGATAGCCTACTGTGGTTGCATACAGATGCATCTTTTGTTTGACTGTATGCACTTGCTCTTTCTTTTTCTCCTGACAAAAATTTAACTCAAAACACTGAGTAGAAAAGCAACTGAGAAAGACGAGGGTAGTTTAGCATATACGACTGTTGACACTACTTCAAAGCCGTCTGCCCAGAAGTACCACGTGTGCTTTCTTTGCGTTCGAAGATAACTTACAGTCGAACACATTGTAAATTTCACGCTAATGTACCAATCGCTGGTGGCCGGTACCGCCTGTAAAGTCTCAGGTACCACTTTTCTTAATGTTGCGTCTGAGATCTGCTTTTCCTCCT
The DNA here is from genome assembly GCA_001587735.2 of Parhyale hawaiensis. Taxonomy (NCBI): domain Eukaryota; kingdom Metazoa; phylum Arthropoda; class Malacostraca; order Amphipoda; family Hyalidae; genus Parhyale; species Parhyale hawaiensis. The sequence continues at coordinate 6,344,549 of LQNS02278174.1, forward strand.
TGCATCAAATAGGTTGTTGTTGTTGTTAAGGGTGGCTGTTTTGTGTTGCTCGACAGATGCAGCTTGTTTCTGAAGAACCGTCAGTAGCAAATTGAAGTAACAGCTACGTCAAAACCTTGGTACCTACTTGTGAGCCAGACAGCCATCTTTCTCCTGAGTGTCCAATCGGCTGTTGTAGGGGGTGATTTTTTATGTTGAGCTGCAAGGGCAGCAAATTTTTCTGTTTGCTTGTTAGCCGTCTTCATCCTAATGAGACATTACGTAAAGCAAGTTTTGTTCCCTCGAACAATGGCACCTTACTGACTACCGAGCAGTCTCCAGCAAGCTCTGTTCGTTCGGATAGTGCCATTTTAATAATTACAAATGAATTTTCCTCCTTTATATGCAGTTTTTAATTATTTTTAATGCACCTGTGAAAGTTCAATTTCACACTCACTGTAAATTTAATTCAAGCATAAGACCAGCAAAGAATAATGCCTTTGCACATAATTATTTCTTCTCCAAAGAAAAATTCATTTCCCTGCCGTTACGAACAAAAATCACAACTAAAACATCGCACTAAGTAAAAGCTACATTAAGTTTTATTCTTGAGCTAAGACTGTATATAATTTTGTTCCGTAATTACATGCTATAACGAGATCATTTATTTCACTCGGCCGAGTGGAAACAAGCTTCAGGGTGCACATTCATGCGTCTTCCCCGTTCCTAGGAGCGCTGTTTCCACGGATGCATGAAACCGTGAACAAAATATTTCAACCTCGTCGTAATTTATCCAGCATTTCCTAAAAGATCAGCAGATAGGCTCTAATGCATTCACTTTTGCCTGCAGACACGGATTTTTCTGCCAGCTTTTGTATATTTTTGGGGCGCTGACTCGTATTTTACCTGAACAAACGGGCCGAGTTGCCCTACAATGGGGAATTTTGCGACTATGAAGCGGTACTGAGCAGCCTGCGTTTGTCTGCATCCCCACTACACAAACTACGTTTATTCGGAAGGGTTCTGCTCATTAGTATTAAATCCTTTATTTACGCAGGTTATGATGTCTTCATACGCTTGGTAACATACAAATCGCTTGTAGAAGTTTATCGCAAAAATAGGACACTGAAGGCAAATAACAATTATTGTTATTAGCCTACTGAAGATTCGGACTTTGTAGTCGAGTAACATTATAAAATTGGGCGCGTCTCTGTTGTTACAGCCGCTGTAGTAACGTCGAGGCTGGCCGTCCTGGGAGCCTCGTCATCCTCTACCGAGCTTGTGTCCGACAGGCGGTTACATCGCCAATGTGTTTATCCAGATGTACGTAGTAATAATAATATACTATTCTAATACTAATGGTGACATTACAATATTGAATGCTACATGGTACACAAGAGGATCTATCTTATTTCTAGGTTACAAACAAAGGACATGTGGCAGTGGTCTAACATTCTAGACATCATTACGCCCCATTGCTTGGCCTCCGTCAGGCAACAGTATGCGCTGCTGTCGTAGCTACATATTAGATCGTTTGTAGCTAGGGCCATTGTGGATGACTTTTATTAATGAATTGCTAGAGTTTTCAATCCAGTATTTCAGGTTGAAGGCGCATTTTCTGGTCCTGACTTTAGGACAATCAGTGTACGTTTCAGTAAATATTTGACTTGCACTATTAGACCTATGCACTTTCATTAATCTGCAGAATATGTCGTTATAAGCAACACACAAGTGTTCAATGGATTTTTTTTTTTAAGTAAACCCAAAGTGAGTTACAGTACAGGGACTAGGTTCGGAACAGCTGGCACTTGACGTCTTCAGAGCAGTGACCGAATTTCCGTATTAACGTGTTGCCAACTCCATGGAGCTTTTGCATTTCTTTCTCTATATCCTGGTCATCACGAAATTCATCAGTGATTTTGTAACCTAGATAAGAGAAGCTGTTTACGTAAAGCAGCTCCACACTATTCAAAACAGAATGGTTATGACCAGGCAGGCTTCTACTCCTAGTCCTAATATACATGCTCACTGTTTTTACCGTATTATACCCAATGCAAAGATTATTCGCTTGGCTCTCACAGATTGCAAGTAACTGTTGTAATCCTGTAGAATGAGGAGAGGCATGCACCATGTCGTCAGCATAACTAAGGGCATTAACTGCTTTATTGTTAATATGGCAGTCTACTTCAGCAGCATTACACTTTGTATGGATACAGTCAATGAAGATATTGGACTGCATGGGAGACAGTACGCCTGTTTGTCGTATACCATCAGGCATGCCGAACGCTGATGACATTTCTGACAGTTGCGCAGAGAGGTCGCGCTGTCTGTGGAAGACTCCGTACCTAGAAGCAAGCTGTGAATGAGTTTTAGTTTTTACTATTATTCAAAACGTTTCAATGTGAGAAATTCGTTACTCAATGATGCAAAGAGTTACGGTAATATGTATAACCGTCTTCTTTCAGGTACTTACTTCTGTGATGCACTAGTGTTTTTTTTTCTAATGATAGTGTTCGGATTATGTTGGTATCGTAATAACCTTCAAGACTTAATATGCCCGATTTCATACACGAAACTAAGTTAATTATTTATATATATATATATGTATACTCAGCATCTGGCGGTACGGAGAGAATGCAAAGACACACTGCATGGGGTTGTCTTGTGAGTCTATGTGTCCGCATCTCTGCTCTGGTACTGCATGCAAGTCAGTTAGTTGCTAGCGAGCGGCGACGTGGGAAGGTTGTATCCCAAATTCCCAACAAAATTAGACAGATTTTTTGAAATATTTATGGAGTTCTTAGAGAAAAACCAACGTTTCCAACAATTGAAAATGTATTATAGTTATAAAGATTAGTGGTATAGTAGGGAAAAATATTAGTGATGTTGCAGTAATTATTTGTGAATAATCATTGTCATTTTGATATTTTGCAGATTTGAAAGATGATTCATGCAACCAAGTATGGTAGGGTAATATAATATGACAAATACGGTAACTCCTCAAAACTTCTAATGGACAACGTAGTTTAGCACGGCATGCATAGGTCGCTGGTACATCCATGTAGAATTACCATTACGTTTCCACGGGCATCGATGCTTTCTATTTATAGATAAAGCCTTTTGATGCTTTCTCCCCCCCTCCCCCCCGACTTGCGCCTCTGTCAACTGTTGGTACTGCCTATTGCTCGCATTGATATACTGTATGTATTAATGTTGTTATTCAATGCACTATCTGCTGTCTCATCCGCTGAGTTAATTAATTATATGTCTCTTTGATAGACAAGCAAGGCAGCCGCTACAGTAAGCTTTGATAAACTCCAGCATCAATTACGCATGAGGCTGTTGCCTGAACAGATCATCTTACTCTTCTTTTCAACCGCTACTTGATATGCTAGAGATAAAGTTAGTAGGAGCGCAAATTAATGCTGACGCTTCAGTGCTAATTAACTCAGCGCTACAAAGGTGGCAAGCAGCCTTATGAAAGTACATTTCATATTTTGACGACTAGAGAAAAATTTCATTACGTCAATTGTTTCTTCATTTAATTTTGAAAAACCGCAGTTTATCGTAGAGATCTTTTAGGTATAAAATAAATATGATTTTTACCACCGTCAAGGAGGTTATGGCTATGTCGTGTTTGTCTGTATGTCTGTTTGTTTGTTTGTTTTGTTTGTTCTTCTCACGCCAAGATTACTGAAAAAGTTATGAACGGATCGTTACGAAATTTACAGGGATTGTTTGGCACAGTAACAGATGATTAACTTTTGGAAAAAAACCCGTTCGTCTGTTTGTTTGTTTGTCTACCTATTTTTTCTCTGTATCATAACTCAAAAAGTTATGAACAGATTTTTATGAAATTTACTGGAGTTGTCGGGTATATTACGAAGAGCAAATGACCAAATTTTTGTGATGATCGGTTGCTTCGTTTGTTTGTCGCTGTATTTAATTTTTTTGCTTGTTAGTACATCAACTTATAAAGTTATAGATAGATTTATATAAAATTTACAGGAATTGTTTGTAACGCTAAAAGACATTTATGATTAAATTTAGCTATGATCGGTTGGTCCGTTTGTGTGTTTGACTTATGTTTGTCATAATGTTTGTCAGCAGCATGACGCTAAAAGTTATGAACAAATCTTCAAGAAAATTTCAGAAGCTGTTAATACTATCAAAAGACACTTATGATTAGATTTTGGTGTTTACACAAAGAAAATCAGGGTTTGAGAACCAATTTGAGTTTTTCGTGACTGTTTTCGTGACTGTTGGCGGAGGTATGCGCTCTCATAGTGCTCTAGAGTTGCAATTATGTTTCTCCATTTAGTGTAAACGTATCTCCCTTTTCTAGCGATATTTGGTGAGCCGAAAGTCAAAGCTGGACTCTTGCGGCCAGTTTGCAATCATGTAAGGTCCAACTAACTACAGAAGTAAAGTTAAAGCCGAAGATCAGCAGCCTTCGGCCCTATTTACTCATGAGGCCACGAGACACCATCTATGGTTTCTAGCATATAGAAATATGTAACTTTTGCTGGGTTTTTAGCTAGTTGGCTGCTTGGTTGGTTGTTTGCTTGGCTGTCTCTCCCTCCTGATATGAAGCTTTAAAGGGGAGAAATTTTATTGCTAAAAAGGAAAGGAAATGTTACGATGCCACTTTTTTTATATCTAAGCAATAAAGACATCTAAAGTATCTCTAAGCGATAGCATAGACATATTAAATATTATTTGTGAAAGCTCATGAAGACTTTATTGAGTAGCAGACTAACGAAAAAATTCTAGAGAGAAGAGCCACCTTGAAAAGTACTGCTAGTAAAAGTTTTTTTTTTCAAGGTTATTAATTTTTTCCCTTTACTAAATGACGCACTGATCTGTTTTTTATTATTATTTATGAAGCACGCACCAACGCTCACAATCTTGTTTTTTTAACAAGGCAGGTATTTATTAGTCTTGGAAAATTTTAGCATTTCTGTCAACGTGAACTTGCTTCTAAGTATCACCCGCGAAAGTATAACGACGGTTGAGGATATTTGCTTCCTCTAATTGTTTGTTTTTTTCTATGTATGTTTTTGCATACAAAAAACTGCCAGATTTATTTGAGCTATAATCACAATCTCTTGCAGGCACTCAGTTGAGCTGACATAGATATGTAAAGGCCACAATTACGGGCACAATTCTTCCAAACCCCCAACCACCAGTCCCCCCCCCCCCACCCCCCCAT
>LQNS02278174.1:6366161-6380987 GCA_001587735.2 Parhyale hawaiensis
CGGCACCATAACTGCTATTTGTTCGCCTCCCATCCCGCAACCGGCACCATAACTGCTATTTGTTCGCCTCCCATCCCGCAACCGGCACCATAACTGCTATTTGTTCGTCTTCCATCCCGCAACCGGCGCCATAACTGCTATTTGCTCGTCTTCCATCCCGCAACCGGCACCATAACTGCTATTTGTTCGTCTTCCATCCCGCAACCGGCACCATAACTGCTATTTGTGCGCCTCCAATTGCGCAACCGGCACCATAACTGCTATTTGTGCGCCTCCCATTGCGCAACCGGCACCATAACTGCTATTTGTGCGCCTCCCATTGCGCAACCGGCACCATAACTGCTATTTGTGCGCCTCCAATAGCGCAACCGGCACCATAACTGCTATTTGTGCGCCTCCCATTGCGCAACCGGCACCATAACTGCTCTATGTTCTCTTCTCGCATGTAACTGCAGCGCTATAACTCCTACACAAACACTCTCGCTGTGCATGCAAGCAGCAAGGCAGTAAACATTAGAATATTTACAGGCGCTTCTGACATCAAAGCAGTATAATTTGAATGCACCTCGGAAGTTGGCACCACTTTTCACCATCTCGCTCATCACCCTCCGAGCGCATATGCTGATTAGCAATGAAAACTGACCGTGTTTTGGAAGCCTCGCAACTTCTTGCCCGATTCCAAAAATTTTTCTCGCTACATTAACCGAGACCAGAGTGGTGCCTCGCCGGGAATGGTAATGCCAAGGGGATTTTTATCGAGGGTAGGGTGGCCAATGTAATCCTTATCGGATTATCATCCAGTCTGCTTGCCACTGTTATCCTTATCTGTTGTCGAGGATCAGGCTAGCAAGACATATCTGTAGCTCCGTAATACAATGAGAATGATTTATTATCTGCCTCAACATTAGAGTTTTTTGGAATGAAAGTGGCGCAAATCGCACCAGTAACGTTTGTTTTGTGGGATTTTGTGCTCGCGTCGTTGCTTTTGCTGCAGGCAGAAAATATGAAGATCTTCGAGCATTTATATCTGATGCAGCAGGATGTGCAGTAGTCACTTTCTTTGTATTTTTATCCAGAAAATGGCGACTGCAGCTGCAATAAGTATGTTCATTCATTTATTTACTTACTATACAGTTTTTTGCAGTTGGTCGTTTGCATTTTCTTTAGGTTACTCAGCTTTTTTAGTCGAAATTATGAGTAAAGCTGGGGGAAAAATTTTCAGCATGCTCATCTAAAATTATATTAATTGCACTAACGATTATGTCGTTCTAAATGAACATTTTTCAGCATTATGAAGTTGTCATTGCAACTGATTTTCTATTATTGTCTACCGCATTTTTTTTCTGACTTCATTAATAATTTTCAAGTTCTTAGCGAACTTCATTCGGGAGGTGAATGAAAATTACTGCCCCTCACGCACACATTTTTTGCGATAAATAAATAATAAATTCCCATCGTAGTATCCTACTCTTTGTACGTTTAATTACCAAGTCTGTAGATTCTACCACTTCCTGCTTCATTTTGGTAGATGGTTGAAGGGATGGAACAAAGGAATTTGGAAAAAAATGGAGAAAATTGAGTTTCGGGCTATCATCCAGTACCTTCATCTACAAGGTACAAGGTACTCATCTACATCTCCTGAAATGCACTGCCTCTGCACCATATCGTTACGGAATCCGGAGGAAAACGTGCCTTTCTGATAAAGGAATCTGATAACTGCTGAATACTCTATTTTCTGTTCGTCAGTTCGTTGACCTCCACAACTTAAATAAAGTAAAATTAGAAATGTTAGAACATCCAGGCTTGGCACTTACCCCTAGAACACTCATCATGGGTATAATGTACTTTTTACGTAGCGCTTCACTTGATATTGAACCCTAGAACACTAACCATGGGTTTAATTTACCCTATACCCATCTCTAGATTTGGTACTTGAACATATCAATAAGAGCAGAGAACTACTGCGAGTTTTTACTTGCTTATCTCACAAATATCTCTGTGAGGCTCAGTATTTTTATGCCCTTGTAGTTCGAATTTTATTCTGCGCTACATAGGAAATGGCATTCTGCCAGTCGCCGTGTGATGGTACAGATGGACTCCATGAGAAATATCTATCGTAGCAAGACCTCAATGTTTGCATGCTCTCTCAAGAGTAAACAGAAACCAATAAAAAGCTTTGTGTTGCCAAACTTTGAGTATTTGTTTCCTCTATTGTGAAGGCATGCTGATTACAGTACAAGTTTTTGCACTACTTCAAAGTCTGTGAACGGTTATAAAAACGATGAAGTTAGCCAGGGAATGTTGTATGTTTAATGAGTACATGAGAATGTTTCCTGAAGTATTTCATGAATGTGTAATGAAAAGTTTTCGATTACTTTACCAACAAACCATGTTCTTTGTATCGTGGATCAGCTCACGGTTTTGAGTGCCAGGGTCGCTTCCCGGCTTGAACAACTACAGCTCGTTGCCTGGCACAGCATCTACAAAAATCTTTACAAAGGAGATCTTGGGTGGCGGGTATGGGTTTTGTTAACGATACGCAACGAGGCCTGAAATTATAGAAGTTGATATAGAAACAAGCTTCCAAAGCCCGGCCCGTACTGTATCCTACTACTGTTACTAACTTTTTAATAATTCATTTGCGATGTTCAAGCACCCATTAGTGTATAAGAGCCCAAGTATACTACAACGAGCTCTCTAATTGGCTGGGTGCGCAGGGGTTTGTGCATAACGTTCCATAGTTACAGTTACAATAGGGTTCATAGATCGAGTTTCTCTCTAACTTAAAAATGTTGTAGGTAAAAAGGCAGTAAGTTTTACCATATTGTAATCTTTTAAATCAGGACCCTGAGGTGTAACTTAGCTATACGACCAACAAGTGATTTACTCTCAGTAGGCACCTACACAGACAGACGTTTTTATCGTACTTATGAGACAGTCGAACTGCTGTACGTCTGTCACTAAGTAATTTTTAGATTCAGCTTGTCGATTCCCAAATGCCACTTCTATCAGAATAGGGAAAATGGCCCAAGCATGAAGAAAAAAGGCTTCATTATCCTTCTTATCAAATGTCCAAAAGGAACATAAGAAGATCAGCACGTTGCAGTGTCAAGCATGCTAAATTAAATAAACATCAATGATAATAGTAGATATAAAAAAAGAGGCTTTTGACATTCCAGGAAACTTGGATATTTCTAGCAAGAAAAAAACCAGTGAATTCTAACAATCTTTTTTTTTTTAACTAGCACTCCATGCAATTGACGGGTGCAAATTATTCATGTTTTCAGATTTTTTTTATCTTTACAACTTATTAATATCTGGAAGTTATTAATAACTGCAAGTCATTTATGTCTGAAAATTAGTAATCTCTGCAAGTTATCAATATCTTAAAATTTTTAATATTTTCAAATCATTCATATCTGTAGATTATTATTGTCTGCAAATCATTTATATCGGGAAATTATTCACATCTGCAGATTAATTATATGTGAAAATATGAACGGCTGGAGATTCTGCGGCCATGGATGCACGTCTGTGAGCAGTCGCCTCAGGAGCCTTCAGTATCAGACGCCATGGCTCTGACACTCGGTAGCCGACTGCAATCGTGCACACTCTGGGTGAAATGGGTACTTATCTGCAGCACGAAACAGTGCACGTAAATTTCCCTGTTGTAGTATGCTGTCAAATTGACGTTATCATTGGATCATTCTTAACGTCTGTATTATCTTGCTGGACTTCTTCCCGTTGTAGTTCAATTTGTAAATATTTCTTTTTTATTCCGCGTCTCTGCGCTTGGAAAAATGATCTCTTGTTTTAATTCATACCCAGAGCTCGGCTTCTTCCGTTTCTTTGTCCCTCGGTCGCCTACATCGCTTCGTAAACTTTGCTTAGAGTCCGAACTTTTGCCGTTTTTCCTTGCTTTATGGAAGCATTAGCTGCATGATAAGGTCATTCGTACGGAATACGTGCAAAGCCTTACACATCTTCTTACCCGGTAGTGTCAAGGATATTTCCCATGGAGAATTATTGCATAGTTCATCTGCGAAATAACAGGAGTGCAAGCAGCAATTTGTCTTCTTAACTTGCAGCCTCAAAAACTTCCTCTTGGGAATTCCTTTACACTGGCTTATAAAATAACATAGTTAATTGCAAGGTACAACGCATCTTCTTAACAGGCAGACTCAAGAGATTTTCCCACGGGGAAACTTACATATTCATTTGCACAATCGCACTAGAGCATGGCATAATAATTTCTTTTTAACTGGCAGCCTCTTACATTTTTCCCATGGGAATTGCATTACATTCATTCCTACCTTGGAGGGTTTTCGGGCGAGGTCCAACACAAATTACATCTCACTTCTAAAATAAAGATGATTATAAAGAATAATACATCATCTTAATTTGCAGCATTTCGAATTTTTTCTGTAAGTACGGTATTAATTTACTTTTGTTATTAAGCTAGCACAGTTTAAGAAATACTGTTTATGTAATAGGATTGGGGGTTGAAAGATTAGTGTACTAGTTTTAGATATCAGCATGAGTGATTTTTTCTATTGACTTTTTTATACTTGGCTTACAAAATAAAATGATATTTACTAATGCTAGCTGTGACGATTAGGTGCTTGCTGTCTTACCTGATATTGATAAATACGATAATTATTAATAGGTAAAATCCATGTCTTAAAATCCTTCGCATTTGATATCTCTTTTCAGTTGGCTCGCAGAGTACCATGAGTCTCCCTAATGAAGTATATTTAAAAATTCTTAGATTTGACAGGTAATACAATCGCAAATTAACAACAAAAGCATCAGTATTACTTTCGACTGGGGTCCACCGCACTTTAATTTAAAAGTAAGGTTCAAAACTCCAGGGGAATGGACTTTAACTTCGTAAAGAAAAACTGATATAACAGTTTTGGGTAGGAGTAGCATCGTCCAGACGTAATCTTTTGGCACAGCAAGAGCAAGACATGTTACGCCAAATTTGTTCGGAATGTTTTGAACTTCAGAGAGTACCATTAAATATTTCCTCTCTGCATCATGTTGGAGATGTTACAAGCAACCTGACCTTGTTTTGCTATATTTGAAAATTCTATTTTATAGGCCATCGGCTTGAGCCTAACGTCAGAATTTCAATGTGATTGGGAGATACCAATGCACAACAAGTTTGGCTCTCCGTACTAGTCAATCCTTTTAGGCTTTGCGTAATTATGATTCTCCGTGTCACGTAATAACGCTTTTTGAATTTCCTCCATGAATTTTTACAGCCCCAATCGTGTTAACCAATTTTCCTAGAATCTCTAAGCTGTTACATTTAGCAAGCATTGGGAGAGACATCCTCCACAGCTAAGAATTCCTCCTCCAAGAATCGCAGACTCCTAACTGCCAAAGCTTCTGAGGCTACCTTAATCCGTCTTCTTCTCTCTTCCGCTGCAACTACACTGTCTAACATCTTTAACTCCGCATATCAGCGGCTATTGATCGTAATTGCTTGCATTCATGATCGTCTGTTTGGCTGAGATTCTTCTCCTTCCTCTTTTTTTTCTTTTCTTCTCCCCAGTCTTTTATATCCTACTAACATAATGGCAATAGCTCATAGAGGGCCGGGGCATAAGTTCCGGTGTCTCTTTGAGAATGGGCCTGTTTGTTCGTCTACTGCCGCCTATCTAATCTAATACTTTCTTATCGTTATTGAACGGTTGGTTTTACGTCGAAACACCTTTATCGAAGCACTCGTTTGCTATCGCTGTTGAATCTTTCGCTTTATGAAGGACTCTGGACCCAATAGAGTAAAGCAATATTCTCTGAATATCTTAGCTGTTGCTTTTTACAGTTTACTACTTTTTTATCGCCATTGAACGCCTAAAACGCCGTTAGCCGAGGTTTGAAAGCAACCATTTCCGAGGCTCATTGCAAAGCGGAAATTTGTGAAGCACTTCCGGAACTCGATGCCTGTCGATAGGAGGCATCGCCTGTTTCCCTTGCCTGCTCTTGAGCAAAGTGGCAGAAAATGGTCCACTTGGAATTTCCTCAGAGGTGAATTTTGTCACATTTTCGATTTCCATGCGTTTCCAGCATAAATTCCGTCTACACCCTCTCTCAATTAAGCAGGCCGAGGTACAAATGTTTTTCCCCGTAGGAAATTAAAAAGGCGAAGAAATCTTATAGTAAAATAACAGCTTGCTTAAGTAGGCTAATTAAGATAATCCCTCTCGAACTATGAGCAAGGTTGCAACCTATAAAGCTTATACAGAATGGTAGTTTTTTCCTAAGCAAGTGATTTTTAGCACTGCCGGTTTTTTGCTGAGATGTTGCGTGGAGACTGATAACCTTAGGCCCAATGCAGACGATAGTCTTTTGTCCTGTGTTTTCACTTCACCACGTTCAAAAGCGTTGCTCTGTCTGTGTAAACAAGAAAAAAGAACACTGCTTTTGGATAGGACATTCGCTAATTTTTTGAAAAGACACAAGACACTACACTATAGTCAAGCCAGCCTAGGGAGTCCGTTGGGTGTGGCTAAGAACACGAAGCAACTTGGCCAAATTTCACTTAAAAGCGTAGTATAACATGTCTCCATCGATAGAATAATATTTATCTTCAAATACTCAAGGTGCATTAGTTAATATACTAGATTTAGCACCGCTGCGCTCAATTCAGCCCCGCCCCTAAAGGACTGCTTACGCTGGTTTGACCATAGTGACACGGAGTAAGCCAGAGAATACGATGGTAAACATTTTATCAAAAGTTTTGGTAGACTCGCAGTCGCGTTTGCAGAGACAGTGCGAAATATTCGAACGCAGTGAAGTGGAAACACAGGACAAACGACTATCGTCTGCAGCGAGCTTTATGGAGTTTTCTCCGTTCGCACGTCACCAGTCTGGTGTATTTTAATAATAATAACTAGAGCACTCTGAGACCACATACCTCCGCCAAGTGAGGCAACGGTAGCAAAAAATTCAAATTGGCTCTGAAACCATAATTTTCTTTGTATAAACTCCAAAATCTAATCAATTGTACCTTTTGGCTAGTAATAACAGCTTGTGCAATTTTCTTGACGATCCGTTCATAACTGCACCAAAATTTAATCATTTATGTCTTTTGACATTAATAACAACCCCTATGAATTTCATGAAGATCCATTCATTATTTTTTCAGTTATTGTGCTAACAAGCATAAAATTAAAAACAGTGACAAACGAACAAGTGGTTCATTACCAAAATTTTGTCATTTACTTTCTTTTTGTTATATATATAACAACTCACGTTAATTTCATCAAAATCCATCCATAACTTTTTGAATTATGGCATTGAGAAAAATGAGTCAAACAAACAAATTGATGGACATATCTTCACCAAAAGTTAATCATCTGTTTCTCCTAACATACCTAACAATAACTGAAAAATTTCGTCCAAATCGGTTCATAACTTTTTGAGTTATCTAAGTGGCAGACAAAGAGACAGACAGACAAAAACGACGAAAATATAACCTTTTTGGCGGAGGTAATAATACCGTTGAAACTGCTTTAGAAGAGTCAGTGTCTGGAAGTCATTTGGAGAGCAAATGTTTCAAGAAGCAGTCCAGCGGTGGCCAAAGCACTTAATTAACAGAGGCAATGGAACATACGTTACTTAAGCGTTTAATTTTCTATGCATGGAAACTCCAACTATAAAGTTGGAGTTAAGAGCTACATGCAGATGAAGTTTAGAGATGCGATATTGCATCGTTTCTCTGTAGGAATTGTAATGTTCTGGTGGGGTCGATTGGTACGGCGATTTAATACGCGTTTGATTGGGAACTGAAATTAATATTTCGAGGTTTAACTTGTCCGAAACACCAGTCAGAAACCTTGGCTTCGTCACTTTGCATCTTGTCGCTGGTGTTAGAAGCAACGCGATTTTGGTGAGTCGTCTGAAAAGTCCACTTTAAAGAGCAAAAATTGAGCTTCTGGAGATCTCAAGAATTGACCGTTTAGTGTCAATGCCTGAAGCTTAATTCCCTGTGTCGCCGCCAGCACACCGGTCTACAGTTTCGGTCAAGTCAAGCCTCTAAGGCCTAATTTCAACTGCCCAATCAAAAGGGCCATTTAGCTAATTTTTATCAGCTCTTTGTACGTACTGTGGTGGAAATTACAGGTGGGCATATGTGGCCGATGTGATCCAGTGAAAAGGCCGGAGTTGAGCGTCTCCCTCTTTCACTCCTGGCACGGTCGCAAGTGGCTACAGGTGGCCGCAAGCGCCCACCTTAGGAAGCTTCGCAACACACATTGGAAATGCGCGGTTAGTGCTGTGGTGAAGTCCTGAATGACTGCCCTAATCACCTCCCAATTGCCGATAAGTAGTGTACACGAGCATAAGCAATAGTAATAAAGTAAATTGGGAAGGTAACTGCGTTCTAAATGTTTCTCTATGCTGACATATTGTCACCGTCAGTGAGAATATATCAACATAAAGTAAGGTTTCCTTGCGAAAACTGATAACCGGACTCGACAGTATGGACGATTGCTTGTATATTTTAATATGATTGTATGTTTATCGACTTCTGTTATCTTATTTATTTTTTCTATCACGATTGAAGTAATGGCATAGACCGTACTGATGGTCATCCCACCTGTATCTTTGATAATGTTAACATATGTAGCATTTGAAGGCTAATCTATAACTTTTGTGGTTGCCCGTAAAATTGCAAAATAGAAATCTTAAGTGGTTCTGTGAAGGTTACTAAATTTTGCTCCTAGCCCTACTTGTCAATTCGTAGAAGGATATTTATTTCTGGTACTTTTTCAAGTAAAATTCGCAGTAGTTATCTCTTTTCATATCTGAGAGCAAAGACCCAGTCCTGCATTCTCTATTACAAAATTATTACAACGAGTGAGAACAACGAAGAAATGGCAAGATGATGTCTCCGCACCAACGTCCTTGAAGATGAAGTACATTAGTAATCTACACTCTTAATGGCATCACATCCATTAATTCCACAAACAGTCGTTACCTTTTCTACTTTCTGCTCTTTATAGGAGGCAATACTTGAAAATTTAAATCCTTGATACTATCAGTAGACGATACAGTACACGTTGCCGTTATAACTTGTTTATGTTTCATAAAGTTAGCTAACTGGCGATTTTGTATCTTTCCAGCCCAGTTCCTAGCCTTCTCCAGTCTCCACTTTGTTTAAAAACAAACAATTTTTTCTCAAGTTTCATTTTTTTATCGGTCTCTACACGGCCGCTTTCCATCTTTATTTAAGTGCAAGAACATCTCCGCTCCCAGCAATGCTATCCTTGACAGTTCCGAGGAAACCGAGGTCAACCTGTGACCTCAAAACCTGAAAGCGCTCTCAAGTCTTCCAGTATTCCAGCTTGTGTTCGAAAGAATAAGAACTTTTTAAATGTGCCCCTTAACGACGGACCGTTGCCTGAAAATTTGCTACTCAGAGAGAAATACAGTTGACAGTATTGATGTTTTCAAGAAGTTTTGCGTCTGACTTTCACTAGGAATATACCATTTCAGTAACGTTTCTACCCAATTATGGAATTTTTTAGCTGGGAATAGCTTGTTACCAATGGTAAGAAGGAAACTACACTGTTTGATAAATATTCTTTTAAAAACTATGTATCATCTATTCTTCTGCAGATACACTTAACTTTGATGTCATGTGTAGTTTCACGGGATTTTTCTACTTTCTAGTTTCTCAAAAATTGTGTAAATCCAATTTTCATATGGGTGACAGCACAGTTTATTTTAACATCAAGATGCTCTGCAAGTGCTTTGCTTTGTAGCTTCTAAAACGAAATAAAATTCCAGTTTTCGTTTGGATAAAAACAGAGGTAGTTTTGAGACCTCAAAAAAACAACCTAAGGAAGGCAATTTGTCAAGTTTATATTCTAAAAATGTAATCGGAGGTTCAGTTTACATGAAAGCGACCAGTCATTCCAGAAATTTTAGACTATTCTCCAGCTATTCCTGTCCTCAGTTACTTGGCCGCTCAACCGTAGAGACCAATTCCAATGTCCTGTGAACATTCCAGAACTACATGAGGAGTTTTTCCCCCCAAGACACGCTCGAGTTCGGACTTGGTGAGGCAGGACATTGTTTGTCGTGAAGTCGAGGAGGCTCATAACTCGCATGCCGGTCATGAGAATCGAAACGCTGTCTAAAAGGTCATTTCTTTCATTTTTTGTGGAAGGATAGTAATTCCTACCCTCAACAACTAAGCGAGACGGTCCGACTGTATCTTTTTTTCCTATAAAATATCTGAATTCAAAGTGAGAGAATTTTTTGTCCCTTCCCTCTCTCTCTCTCTCTCTTCAGTTTAGTAGTTCATTACTTCCAGAAGACAGTGTTTCCTGCGAAGAATGGCCCATTGCTTCCCCTTTTATTGTATTCTCTTTGTTTTTTGTTAAAGGGAATGATAAGCAGTGACAGAAAGAAAATAACATGACTAAAAATTATTAATATAAAACTATATGCGCATATCTCCCAGTACCCAGATATTAAAAGATGCAAACTGTAATGAAGGACCAATAAGAGAGGGGTTAGCAGTTCAACGGTTATATGCCCGCCCATAGAAAGAATGAGGAGCCGAGGACTGCTGCTAGATCAGCGATGGCTGAGCTCCCGTAACACCTATCTGATGGCCCCTCTGACTTTGGCTAGATAAAAAAAGGACTTGATGAAAAGGAAGGAAAATGCAGGAGGTCAAGGAAAACAGGGCTCACACCAAGACGAGCGTGGTTCATGGGAACACCAAGTCGGTGAAGTAGAAGAAAGAAGTAAAACCTTGATCCACTACCAGGCTAATGACCATATGCAAATTATACCCTTACTTCCAGAATGGTATAACTACAAATACGTTTTTCACACGCTCGTTAAAGATGAAGGCCAGAGTAAGGCTAAAGTAAGATATGAGGATGTCCTGGATTATGTGAATCCTCATAACAAATTAAGGCTGTAGCTACCTATCTAACTTTATGATCTATTTAACGTTCCCTGATGGATATAGTTGAATTAGTGAAGAGTTGTATAGCCTTTTCTGTGGCAAATATGGGTCTAAAAAATTTGGGTATAGCAAATAACGCTCTAGCAGATCTAAGTCTAGCGAGTATGATTCTGGCAAATATGGGTTTAGCAGATATGGGTCTGGCATGAGTAGGTGTAGCAAATATGGGTCTAGCAGATGTGAGTCTAGCAAGAGTGGGTCTAGTAAGTATGGATCTAGCAAATATTGCTCAAGTGAAGATGGAACTATATATATTGATCCAGTGCTGCTATCAAGCACCGGGAGATTAATATAGTGAGCTCACTCTAACCAAAAAATGACCGTGGTTTGGGGCAGTTCAATTGATATAGGCTAATCTCGTAAAGTTTAACTTGTCAGGAACTCCAGTCTTGAGCACTTGTGATGCTGCTTTGCATCGAATATCTGTCGTAATTCAGAATAGATTACATTTAAGACGGCCTCAATTTAATGCTGATGCATCTCAAAAGTAATCGGTTTGCAATTGATTTCGTTGTATCGTCTCGAAATGAATCAAATTTGTAGCATAACAGCCCTAGAGCTTAGATGTTTTGTCATGGAAGAGAAAGTAGAAGTGCCTTGTTCGTGAACGCGAATTAGAAACGATTTGGTTTTAAAAACAGTATAAGGGCCTATGTAGCTTCAGGAGAAAACGATGAGAACTGAAATTGTGAGCGACTGTTGTAGGTTGCAATCTAATTAAATTATTATAGTTGATGAACCAAAAATCCCATTCCCAGGGTGGAGGCGAAAGCCAGGTTTCTTTCTTTTTGAGAAAGTACAGTCCGTCTTGTAAATTTTTTAATTACAGTTTACACACAAAATAATGAACTCTCAACATTGAACTAAAATACTTTGACTACTAAATTTTTTTGCTTTCTAAGTCAAATTAGTTCTAATGGCTTAAATGTAATATGAAGAGGATTCCGTTCGGTATTTAACATCACGCTCTTACTGAATTTAAAGTTTCGACTAGTGAACCTCAACTTATCTCTCTAGCAATTGGCACGTATTGCTAAAACTGTCGTATTATTGTTAAATAGGCCACTCACTTTGTATTTAATCGTTATATTGTAGAACGACTGCATTCTCTTTGGCATAAAGCAAGCCTGCCGACAAGGTTTATAATGCATGAAGAAATATTTTCCTGAACCAAAAGCAGAGCCTTGCCTTCGCTAGCTGAATTTGCCTCGCACATGCCAACAATACCGATACACCAAGACAGATGGTATCACGGAGAATAAAATATTAGAGTTGCAAGGCTCTTAAGTGGCAGGAAGCCCTAAAATGTGGCTTTCCTAACAATGCTGTGGCGGGACCAACCCTCAAAAATTCCAATAATGTTTGTGTCGCCTCCACGAGAAGGGCGGGCTCGACAATTTTTCTTTCTTCGGGACATTAAACCTCCTCTGTCGTTTAAAAATGGCGCAATAAGCCTTGCAGTAGCACTCAAAACGAGGAGAGCGGTTTGACGGTGATGCTGAAATGCTTTTCTTTTCGACAATGGACACATTGCCCGGTTACGTTTCAAGCGCAACTGAAAGAAAAGAATGCAAAATTGTACCTTAGGTTTCAGTTTTTTGAAAAAATATACGAAATAGTAATGAAATTACCATGAAATACATGAATAAATATCGGATAGCAAGTGCTAGATGTGCTGTCAGAATTGTTAACCGCGAAAACAAAGTTCAAAAGCTGCTTGAAAACTTTTCTGAAGACTTTTAGACGATGATAGATAGAGATGTTGTTCAGTTTACTTGACGGCAAACGTCAATACGGAAAACAATTTTAATCCCAAGTCTGAACTTGGAGAATTTTTTCGACTGCATTTCTAGAGCAGCAGTTCTTAACCTGTGGGGAATTCCCCACTGGTGGAGAATAGCGGAGTTGCCAAGTGGGGAATTTCGTGTATTTGTTTCCACCCACAAACAAACGATAGTATTTCTAATGTAATAGATTTCATCCAAATGTTGTCTTACTCTACAAATCACAACCATTTACAGACTGTTTTAATAACAAAAACAACCAAATGCAGATAGCTTATTAACCCATATAGTGTTGCATTTTTTGTTTTATTTCCTAAGTAAATTGAGAAACAATAATTAATCGTTTCATATCATCATCCAATACTACAGTCTTAAATTGCATTTATTGATTTGGTATGGCATGCATATTGACGTATGCATCGAAAAAGATTAAATAATCCCCAAATAAATTTTAATTCGAACAGAAATATTATGTCCATTACAAATATGTATCCATAATACAGATAAATTAGAAAGCAGTCATTCCTGACTTGATGAAAGATTTTCTCTTACTGTTAGTAATAAATCTAAAATATGAAAACAAAATTTAAAGGCCATAAATGGCACAGAATTGCAAATCGTACATCTACGTATTAAACGCTGCATATGTTAAAATCGAATTTGTCAAAGATCGACGCTGTTGTGGGGAATGGAGAGTTGGCTCACTAACAAGTGGGTATTGGAGAAAAAAGGTTCAGAAGTATGTACTGTTCTAGAGAGACTGCGAAACATATGAATACATTTTAATGAGGATGCATGAAATGTTCCGAAAATTTTACGTTTGAAAGCCAGAAGCCATAAACTGTTCGAGAGTAATAACTGAAGGTTTTTCTTTTACTTTTTATTGAAACTAGCAGAAAATTGAACGTTGGGAAGATACCGTAGATGTTATTACAACAGTAAGGTTAAGATGATGGTGAAACGCTGGCGTCGACCATTTAAGTTGTAAAAACGTAGGTGACCTCGCAATCTTTAAAACTGAAGACAGTCGGTCGTTGCGTGTGCATGTCGCTAGTGCTCAAAATTTGTTGCAACATCTATAGCCGATGTCTACAGCCGATGTCTACAGCCGATGTCTACAGCAGATGTCTACAGCAGATGTCTACAGCCGATGTCTACAGCCGATGTCTACAGCAGATGTCTACAGCAGATGTCTACAGCCGATGTCTACAGCCGATGTCTACGCAAAAATAAAACTGGGAGAGGTTCTCACGCTCAAAAGTTTGCGACGAAAGTTTGAGAAATTCAGCAGGGTTTCGCTGCTGGCTGAGATATGGGCTAAAGTTAAAAGAGTTTCATTTAACTTTTTGTAATCCTAAAATGCAAAACAGACACAAGTTTCTGATTTGAAGTGTACACACCACTTGACCTCCAGAAGCTTGTAAACATAAATTTATCATAACATGCATCAATTTTCTTTCTTTTTTTTTTTGCTAAGCGTTCTAGTAGTTAACCAGCTTCTTTAATTATGAGTTGGGTTAATCCGTATTACTAGATATTTGTCTGATAACAAACTTGCAATTTGGTAGATAGTAAGTTTATTGCTATCTAGAAAAACATTTAGTTATTAGCTAGAGAGGTAGCAAGTTATTAGCTAGAGTTTGGTTAGTAATTAGCCAAAAAGACAGTTAACTATCTGATTGAATCGTATTCAGTTTTCACCTAGAAGATAGTTAATCATCAGATCGCATTGTTGTTAGTTATTAGCTGTAAAAATGATAAGCTATTAGATTAGATACTGCGCAATAGAAGAAGACAGAAGCCCATTTCCAGAAAGGGGTCTAGAAGTAAATAGCGAACTGATAATATTTTCCTTTTGTGTGAGTCAATGTTTGTATACACGGTGTACTTGTATGTATGTCTCCCCACAAAAAAAAATACCAGAAGGAATTTAGCTATTGTCACAATCTCTTGACCTAGATGTAAAGATGTAAAATACTGATGTTGACTTAGTTATAAAATTTCAAAGACTGCTGACTCAGCACTTTCAGCCAACACAGCCTCCCC
>LQNS02278174.1:6415379-6439166 GCA_001587735.2 Parhyale hawaiensis
CTTTGGTCGCAAACTGCGGCACCACAGAAGACACCCAGCAGAGTGACTCCACACACGTGGGGTGACGTGAACAACGTCACCTGGACTTCTTCCGAAGACTCTCAAGGTAACTCAAGGTAACTGTTGGGATTCAATCGCCAGCCTAGAAAATAGGCAAGCTTGAAAAAGCTTCCGCTGCGATGAACAAGCCGCTTCCTTCTTACTGCTTCTTTGGCTTTGGAAAATTGAAATGCAATTCTGAACTTTCACATCGCACTTCCTGAATGTGTAGTGAATGTTCCTCATACGGCAGACTGGGTGACCCATAGTGGGAGAAAGGCAGACCGCCAGACACTGAAGTTCACAGACAGGACTGACAGACAACTACGATAAAAAAAAATGGCTTCTTCACTGGCAGATACGACAAACAAACCAACTTACCTGTGTGCTGACAGTTATGACTAACATACCGATTAGTTGATTGGTAGACGAAGAGACCGACAAGACAAGCAGAGACTACAGGACGATGTTATGCGTGAATTGTCAGGCAGCAAAGCAGCCACAGAGATGAAGAGGTTGTTACTGAACAATTGATGAGATTCCATAAGGACGAAATACGTCTGTCTATCGTAGGATTAGCATTCTTTGAAAGTTTGTCTATGAAATTTGCTCGTCTCTATAGGCTTTAGTAGACCCTGTGGAGGCTCAAAACTGTGTTTTACAGTAAAACTAAAAGAGTAGTAGTGATAGTAGTAGCAGTGGCGCCTCGTACCCTACTTCCACTACTTATTGTCGATTTTATTCAATACAGCGAGTTTCTTTCCTTTATGAAACTTGTAAGCATTGTCCGATGAATAAACTTAACGTCAGCGCCATGCATCCACTATTCCCACAAAGACAAGTAAATCCTTCTAAAAACTATGCAAGACCGCAACGGTCTTCTAGTAGTTAGTATCCAGTAATAGAATGGAGCAAGTAGCAGTAGAGAAGTAAAGCCAGTATAGGCTCGAAATAATTTCAAGTTCACATTTTAAGTCATATGAAAAGCGCTAAGGTCTTGGGTAAGAATAAGTTGTATTTTTGAGCAAAGAGGCGGGAAAATGGAGAAACTGCGTAGCTATTCATGGAAAGAGAAACCTGGCTGTAGGGTTCAAAGTTGAACTGTGTGTTTGAAAGAAGCTAGAGGGGGAAGCTCTTGAAAGCGAGCTCTACAAAAGCTACCTTAGCGTCTTTGGTGTTTCAAAAACAAGTTCGTTTTTACATTTAAAAAAGGGGGCGTCTTTTAAGGACCTAAAAGTTAACTGTTGCTTAAAAGAAAAAATGCGAGAGGATACGAAAAACAAAGACTAACGATCTGTAGCTAACAATGGAGGGCGTCTATAGAGTCGTAGTCAAGAAAAAAAAAAGAAAAAAAACTTCTGTAACTTACAGAACGCAGTCGCCATCATGTTATTGTAGGTGATCTCAACTGTATGTGTAAAATTTTATGCAGCGCAGTCTTTCCCCCGCCGAAAAATGCTATAAGCATCACTTTCAGTTTAAATTTTTGACTTTAAACTAGTGGACTATTCTGCAAAGAAATGACGGAAAAGAATTTTCATCCACTGCCTTTCATCGTTCACTCTCGTGGCCGGTAGGTAGATACTCTGTCATGGTTAAAACTAACTTTTCAGCAACGTTGCAAAAAAAGCTCTGAGCAATGTTTACTCCCATAACTCAGGGTAGCCATAACACTCTACGCTTGATGAAGCCAGCCCTGGTAAAATTTCTTTTTGTTCATCAGTTTCGAAATTTCGCTGTCTCAAATTCAGTTCGTGCAAATTGAGTTCAAAGAAGATTTGAGTCTAAGACAATCACTTCAGCACACCTTTTATTTGCAGTGCAGCATGAAAGATTTATAGTCATAGTCAGAAAGTTCGTTTTCGAGTGGAACGATATCACAGAGGAAGGGCCAACTGACATATAGTATATCAATAGAAATGGGGAACCCCTGCACGAAGGTGTTCCCACGCAGAATCGACGCGCATGGGAACAGCAAGTCAGGAAAGAAGAGGGAGAACAGAATGAAACATGAGTAAGTAGGATTATGAAATCGGGAAGAAAGCAAAGTGGGCACGAAAGACAGACGTCCCGAAGCCCTAGCTAATGGCAAAGGTAACCTACACGAGTCTCCTGGAGGTTTTTGGGCTCCATACCATAGGGTGAGCGAACCTAACTAACCTAACCCTATGGCCTATGGCCCAACTTATGCCCCATGAGGGGTGAAAGACTTAGATCTAGCCTACATGTACGTGTCCCGAGTTCGAATCTCTGACTCGACTCCTTGTATTTACTCCATAAACAACACAAGGGAAACAGATGAGCCCTCTGTTCGCATAATACCTGGTGTTGACAAAGCACTCTTTGTATATGTTGTCTTGAGATGACATTGCATAACATACTGAAGGTTGAGCTGGAAAACACGAGTAGAAAATTAGTTACCCACGACGCATCCGTGTGTCTGCAGTTCCTGTAATATTGGTGTAGACGCAGCGGACAGTATTTCAAAATTAAAAAAAAATTAGAATGAAATAAACAACATGTATATCTTTCAAAAATTCGCTATCATAGTTGCAGCCTCCAATGATAACCTACCAAAATTTTCACAAAATCCCAAGAAAATAAATTTGACAAACTTTAAGCCTCCCACATGATGAGCTGAGGAACAGCGAAACGCCCTTCGTGGGTAACTAAATTTCTACTTGTGCTTCTCATCGCATCAATTAGTATTATTTATGTAAATCAACACTTTATAACAGTTTCCGTTGTATAGATATACATATATATATGTATATATTTCTTTCATGCTCTCTTGGCAGGAGATGGGTAGAACTCATGCTTCATGCTGTCTTGACAGCAGATAAATAGAAATATTGTCTTGTTATGAACGCTAGCGAAACTCGAGTAGTCTAAACATTGAATGCTCATATTGCTTTGCCAGATTTAAAATACAAGATTGAAAGATGACTACAGTACGTCGTAGCAGAGACACGGATGCTGAATTTCCCTTTCTTCCCACGTTAGAACTTCATTTTCTCTGAGCTCATTTGTGCGTAAATTGAGTACCCGCTCAACGAAGAAAAAGGGAAAGATATTCCTGAGAGCAGAACAACGAAACTGAACGAAAAAAGGGCGACTTTTTGGAAGCAACATTTCTGTAGAGTCCAGCCGCATTAATTATTTACATTCTGCGTACATTTCACCAGACGCGAGCAGCAAAATGCCTTCAAGATTCTGATCTTATGTTTTCTTCAAAGAAAATTACTCGCTAATTCAAGAACATGATCCTTCACATCACGCTCTGGGTCTTACATCATCTTTGCAACACTGATCCAAGATACAAAGCTGAACTCTGAATATGAAAATTTTTGGAGGTAGTTTGCTGCCTCAGTTTGGAAAATATTAAGGCAGTTTGTGAAGTTTCTCAACTTCGATTAAAGGAAATCTCCAAAGAAAGCAGAGGTTACGTACTAGAAAAGAACAGTGCTTTGTGAGGCGGTGTGATATTTCACATGTGGACCCGTTTTCTGCCGTCGTAGAATTCTATTATTTCAAACAGGAATTTGCATTAATAATGACAAGTGTTGATATGTGCTGCCACTAATTATAATATATATATATATATATATCATGTTAAGATATGCACTTAGTAAAAAAATTAGCTGCGAACGGAATGTTTTGTTTTTTGGTTTACATTCAGTTCTGAAGCTCATTTATTTTCAGTTTGTACATAAATAACAAAAAATACTGTCTTAGTTGTGTCTAAAACGGTCTTTAATTAGAAATTATAATATATGCAATAAGCCTCTACTGAAGTCATTGAAGGTTAAGGTAGCCGACTAAGTCAGCTGAAAAATGAAGTACGTAACTGATAAGTTTCCAGAAAATCCTAACTGAAAGAAATATAAACAGATAATTTTATAAAAGAGAATATCTCTGATGACAAAGTCAAGAAGGCGGATTTAGTAAACATTTGTGGGAACGTTTGGACCGAAAAATATTTCTGAGGTAAAATTCCAAAGTTTTGAGTCGGCCTCTGGCATCGCTTGGTTGGTCCTCCAACGGAGCGCTCTAATTTTGAGTTATTTTGTTTCAAGAAAAACTGTTTGTTTATGTACAAAAATGAAATCCAAAATAAAAAGGAACGTTTTTATGCCTGCACAGTAGTCTTGCATTTATGATTGTGATTGCAGACGGTTACAAGAAAAAACTGTTTAAGTCAAAAATACAAATGAATATTATAAGAAAAAAGAGGTATAAGGTAAAATCAACTTTACCGCACCCTCCACTGGGAAACCCACAAGCACTGGTTATTGCTGCGCATATGGGCCAACTTGCTCTAGAGAAGTAAGTACGGCTGCAGTCGATCACGGGTCATTGAGAACTATGGTGCCATTGACTGAAGGTCAATGACCCACACCCCCTGTCTTCCCCATTTTAGGCAAGGTAAGGGCCTCCACAGTAGCTACGGACAGAGGCTTGCTTTCATAGAGGGGAGTGTAGAGGATTGCAAATAAAGTAAGGTTGTTTAGCTACTAACCTCTAAAGCTCAAAAGCAAAATTTGACATTTTATGGGAATAACATTCTATGGAACATCAAGGAAATGTGATGGCTGACAAACTAGAGTTTCTCTGTATAAACTCATGTTATCGTGTGGTCTATCCCAATTCCCAATACGATCTCCAATGCATCTCTTATCCGTAGAGAAGAGCTACGATTGGAACCAATATTATTTTTATTGGAATAGTTTTAGATAATGGCTATTATAGATAAAAGTTGGTTACTGTAGATGATAGTTGGTTGACTTTGATAAGAGTTGGTTAGTTTAAAAAAAGTTGGCTATGTTGAGAATTTACAGTTGATTGTTCTTCATAGTTAGTTGTTTATTGCAGATAAGGGCTGCATAGTATTTTAAAGATGAGAGCTGGTAATTTTTAATGAGTTGATTAAATGAAATAGAAGTTAATAAATTGAGGTGAAAAGTTTTTATTGTAGATAAGAATTGGTACCTTTACATGATTTGTAATTATAATAAGATTTCGTAAGTTTTAATACATATTGGTTAATAACTCAGTTTGTTTCTTTTAGATAAGATTCAGTCACTTTCAATGAGAGTTAGTTATTCTAAGTAAGAGGCGTTTAGATGAGCTTTCGTTGTTTCAGCTTAGACTTGCTTATTCTAAAGAAGAGTTTGTAATATAACATAAGAAAACACGTTGCTCGCAAGAAAGGTTTTTGCAAGCACTGCAAAACTTACTGTGGTCACTTCAGGAGCAGATTAATGCACAAGCAATTTAACATTTATTGGTAAAAACATGCAACATTGAGATAAGAGAATCCGCACAGCAACATTGTGTGTGGTTGCGGCAAATATTGTTGATTAAAATTCCCATGACTTCTTTACTTCTCGGATTATATTTCTAAACCATTACTTTGACATTTACTCTAACATGAAATTTTGCATACTATTATCGCAAGGAAATAAAACAAGAAACAGCACGTTCGCTTAAGCTCTTCTGGAGACAAAATTTAAAATATTCAAATTAGATCGTCTAGCAGCCGGAAGCGTTTGGCTGTAAAGTACATCAGGATGATAAAATAACAGATCAGAATGAAGCGCCCTCTGGTGCCGGAAGCGCTGCGATCGTATTTTCAATAAGTAAGCGATGCCTCGGCTATCTGATGACATCGTGAAAACACAGTGAGTTCTAAGTGACTTCTGGAAATGATATTACAAAGGGCAAGGCCATTGTGCCTGTAATTGTTATGGTTAAAATGTTAATCATGTGATATCCTGACGGTACCAAGATCTATTCAGTGTTCACGAGAATCAGTAAATTTAGTTTTACAATATGAAGAAGAAATTAACCGAAACGTCTAGGTTAAGAATTAAAAGAAAAGGACTAATTGCAATTCCTCTAAACAAGGAAAAACATCCAAGTTTAATTCTTGCTTTAATAACACTTTACTGCGTGACTTAAGCTTGTTCTTCTCATAAGAAAAACAATAAGCCTATATGTGTTATAGCATATGTGATGCACCACGTACGTAGTGAAGAATTATTTTTTGTTTGACGACATGCTTCGTAAATTGTTAAACCATATTCTGCGACGTTGGCGGAAATAAATGACCATCTGCCGTTGTCAGTTTCTTATGCATTGAACATTAGCTATTTTTCCAAGTGCATTTTCCGCGTCGGTCACTAGTATAAAACAGTAAAGGCGAGCGTATTGCATTCTTTGAAAATCAAAACAAACACAAATTCTGTTAAAAAAAAAGAAATTAAATATCTTCAATTCTTTATACACGATTCGGGTTTTCAACTTTCGTTGTTGCAGGAAGACGTTAGCTATAGATGAATAACATTGTGAAAACAAAGGCAATTACTTCCAGTGGAACTTGTGCGCTCCAGCTCTTCTTTCGGTGGATGACATTGATAATCTACAATTGCACATTTTGCGGGGACTCCAGGTTTCCCAAAACAGCTACTCATTGGGAGTCGTAGGACGCGATATGTATACACATTCATTCTGGTTTCAATACCTTACCTTGACTACGTTGATAATACTTTGAACGAGGTCCAGGTGGCGTTATGCTCGCCACCCATCTTGTGCAGATGTGATGCTTCAGTCCGTGACCAGCGGGGTGGCTAACAGCGAGTTATCCCTACAGTTCACGTAGCCGCTTACAGCAGGTTTATCTGGCACTTTCAGTAATTAAGCATGCGTCCAAAATTTTTAAATTTCGCAGTCTCTGTACCGGTGACATTTCGAATGTGGCGTGGCATTTTGTTGAATAATCTCGCCCCACGGACCACAAAACTATTAGAATACTTTGTGGCTATTGCATCACCACCAGGTTTGAGAGGAATTCGCTCTTCACAAGTGCAACCAATATGGTTTGAGTGTCTGGCCTGGATTCGCCCATTGACGTTGACAGTAATTCCTACGAGTTTCCAAACATGTACGATTTAAAAGCTCTCGATTCTCCTTTTAATTGAGTACATTTGAAATTAAGCAAGTCTTTCGTGATAGCTTAAATCTGTATGCCCTGGGTTTTGGCAGTGAACGATCTCTGGAGAGCCTAGAGGCGCTCTAAGTATTTTCGTTTGCTTGGCATCTAAAGAGGTGAACAGTATTCAATCCTCGGCAGTATCAGTTGTTTCCATAAGGTGAGCA
This sequence comes from Parhyale hawaiensis, assembly GCA_001587735.2. NCBI lineage: Eukaryota > Metazoa > Arthropoda > Malacostraca > Amphipoda > Hyalidae > Parhyale > Parhyale hawaiensis. The sequence continues at coordinate 6,422,577 of LQNS02278174.1, forward strand.
TTGTGTCTGCCTATCGTGAAGAGAAAGCTCGAAGCACCCATCCGCTCCCCTTTTTGCCTACGGCAACAACTCAAGCCACGTGATCTTCAAAAGTGGCATTATCTTGCATTCTCACCCCAAGGTCTCTTAAAATTTGCCTTCTCTCGATTTCGCTCCCATCTCTCGTCATGTAGGGCGTAGAAACTTACACTCTGCAACTGTACTTTCATATATGTATCTTCTTTCTCTCCTACGTTGTTTACTGAACCGATGAGGGTGATCCAGTTACCTCAAGTGAAATATGTAAACACAAAATCTGTTTTCGATGGGTGAAGCTGGCAGTCTACGACTGCCGTTGCACAGTTCGTATCCGCTCTAAATTTCTGACAACAGCTGCTCAAGGGGACCATAGGATGCCGAAAGTCAGTGCCAATATGGCTGCTAGAGCTGTCAGTTTGTGAGACTCCTGAATAGCTTGCATGCCTTAAATTCAAAGCAATTCAAGGTTTAAGTTCTAGTCATTCGCTGGTTTTAGACAGAAATGGTCTCCATTAATCGAATTCAAATTAATTCAGCTGGGAATGGAGCTACGTTAGATATGCAAGATGCATGAGACGAAACGCATCTCGAAACACTCACAAGAGAGAGTTGGATAGTCCAAAGTTATTGCTCTATTGAATTACAGCAGCGTTAGATAACATTCTTTAACCCTCCCATGACCAGAGGGTTTACTCAACAAATTTAGTCAACCTAACCTTACAATCTGTGACAGTATTTATTCAAATTATTATTTTATCAACGAGTGATACATGAAATTTTGAAAATTTTATTCAGTTCTAATTCGGGACTTACAATATTTAAGGTTTAAAATAAACAACACTTTGGATGGAGACCATCAGTCTCACTGCGTTTTCTAGGGTGAAAAAGATTTAAGGAACTGATTTTTTTGTTTAGCGTGCTTGAAGATAATGGGCTACTCGGATATTTAAGTTGTTCATAAATTCCTAATAAGCTGGAAATGGTGCACGATGAAGCTTCAGTCTGAGAACCTGAATTTATTCTGTCATGCGGAGTGCATTTGACACGGTAAATATATCTATTAAATATAAGCGCTGACTCTCCTTCATTTCTGTTAGTTTCATGTGACCGGTACTGATATAGAAAATTATTCCTGGTGTCAGTGTCGACACTGCAAGTACTTTTAAAACTGTAGTTATTCAATCAGGACGATTTACCAAATACATATAATGATTTTATTCAATGGAGTATCATTATACCTTGCCACACTTGCGCTTCGGAATTAATCTAACTTAATGCATTATATTTACCACCGCCAAGGAGGTTATGTTTTCGTCGGGTTTGTCTGTCATACTGTCTGCCTTTCATCAAGATAACTCAAAAAGTTATGGACCGATTTTGATGAAATTTACAGGGATTGTTAGGTATGTTTGGAGGAACAGATGATTAAGCTTTTGGTGAAGATCCGTCCATCTGTTTGTATGCCTGCCTCATTTTTCTCAATGCTATCACTCAAAAAGTTATGAACAGATTTTAATGAAATTTACCTCAGTTGTTAGGTATATTATGAAGAGTAAATGAACAAATTTTTGTAACGATCTGCTTGTTTGTTCGTTTGTCACTGTTTTCAATTTTATACTTGTTAGCACAATTAATAACTCAAAAATAATGAATGGATCTGTATGAAATTTACAGTTGTTAGTAACGTTAAAAGACATAAATGAACAAATTTTGGTGCAGATCGGTTTATTCGTTTGTATGTTTAACTCATATGTGTCATAGTGCTTGTTAGCAGCATAACTCAAAAAGCTATGAACAGATCTTCAAAAAAATTACTGAAGCTGTTGACACTACTGAAGGGCACAAATGATTATATTTTGTTGTTGATACAAAGATAATCATAATCTCAGAACCAATTTTAATTTTTAGAAACCGTTACCTTGCTTGGCCAAGGTATACGCTCTCAGAGTGCTCTAATTTTGTTATTAAGATTATTACCTGCCTCTTAGAAGGGTATGTTTTTTCGGAATTTCTTTGTCTTTCTGTTAGCAACGTCACTCAAAAAGTTCTGGACGAATTTTCGTGCAATGTGCAGGAAATATTAGAAACGTTGAGAGAAACTGATTATTAAATATTAGTGGTGATCTGTCTGTTCGTTTGCTTGTCTGTCTGCCTACCATTCTGTCTTTCAGCATTGGGTTACTTGGTGGAAGTTTACGTTTTCGGGGTGCAGTTCGTTATAATTGCAACTGTACGCTCCTGCACCACGATGCGGGCGGAACATTAATAGACAATCCCTTGGACGCTAAAAAAAATGCAAAAACACTGCTGAAGGCGGATCTCGACAACGAATTACACGTCAACAAAGATGAGATTATACTGTACAACCTGAACTGTCGCCGTTCTTTTTGGATTAAAAAAAACAAAGTGGTTTCACTTTGGTTTGAAATATGTCCGACGTACCCCCACAACCCGGACCAAACAAGTCGTAGCAACTTTGGTTCCAATGACCAGTAGGAGTCGTACCGAACGCCTCCTGCTGGATGCCTGACGCAATTCGCGGCCGCCGCGCAGAAGTTGATTTAAGATTTTAGCTTCTGCGGCGGCTCTGAACTTTGGAAGGGCATAAGTTAAAGGGGTTAAAGGCTCACAAGATAGGTAATGCTCTTCTTTCTAAAGAGCGAAGAAGTGCTCTTTTTTTTTTAATTTCACTTCCCTCGAAAGTTTGAGAGACATTTTCAGACCTATGCCAGTGACATTTGGTTAAGGCCGACAGGACGGAAAACATTTTAATGGATGTTTTAAAACCCGCCACCCATGTTTGTCAACATAAATTTTGAGCGCTTTGTACTGAGGTCAAGAACAAAAGAATATAGTGAGGATCCGGCTTAAAAAGGATTGCGGCGTATACCGAGATAAAACTGTATCTTGCTGTTTCCGCCATATCATTGTCGTCTCATGTCTGCTGGTTCAGCAAGAAATTGCTAGACTTAAATTGAAAACGGAAATGTCGCAGGCAGTAGCACGCTAACGACTCATAATATAATTTAAAAGTAAATAGAAAACGACGCCCCGTGAGGATGTAATCAGTCCCTGCCTTGAATTTGGAGAAGAAAATTACAACGTATCTAATATTTATCGCTATTTGCTCATGAGATTTTTGCATAATTAATTCCCAATAATTGCAGGCGTCATTATCATGGAAGACGACAAATTTGTAGCTTAAATTTGAAGCAGCGGTAAAGATAGGGATTTAGGCGACCTTGAACTCGAGACGAATCATGAAAATATTGAGCGTTCAGATAAAATTTGATACTATTATTTGAAGTAGAGGGGTAAAATGTTTCGTGTTGTGAAGAATTTTCCCCTTAGCCCAATGCTCTTGTAGTACTGGTAATCTTTTAGGGTAATACAGTTAACTAATTAAGTGAGTAAGTAGTACTTGCAACAGCCATTTTACTACTGAATAATACGGTGATACAAAAATTTCCTTGTGTGAGACGTGCTTGAAAAAGCGATTTTACCACCTGATAGATCCATAAGAAAAGCGACTAATAGCCATTTTACCATTGATGAAGTTTTCATACCGTTGTAGCTATCAATGCAAAAGATAAAGCACAATCCGAACTTAGAGAAATATGTTTTCGTAAAACATTGTTCAAGTTGATTCAAATCTACAGAAATACAGTATTTACTGCAGCCGGTTTAAATAACAGAAATTTGTTGCTATACATACGTTGTTCCTTTGAAGTACCAATAAGTACATGATTAGCACTATCCATTTCACATATTTCCGAGTAGGTGGATGAATTAAAACGGCATCTTTGATGTATATGTTTTCTATTTTACTAAAATAATTAGTGTTAAAGTGAGTGAGAATTGCTCAAAAACGCTCAGTTTCACTTTGATATTCTAACTAATTTATCTACTCTATTGAAAAGCGCTCATGCTGTGCACGCGCTAATGGTTATTTCTCTATCCATTACTATCCATAATAATGCATTGAGATCAAAGCAATACAATGTAGCGTAAAAGCATATAAAAAATTATTAAAACGCTCTGGACTTCATGTCGCAATAAGTGCGTCATTGCAGAGTGTCTGACTAAGTACGAGGTCACGTGCAAAGGCGGTCATAGGAAGTCATTATCGTCCGCTGAGTACGCTGGGTCTGAAAATTTCTGTTTACGGGAGCAGCAGGACGAGCTTTGAAAGCCTCTTTGAACTTTGGTACTTCAGCTAAGCATCGCAAATATAAGCAAAATAGGTGATTTGGTCGTTACTTTTTCGCCAATTATGAATTTCCTCATTATTTTCCCTATAGAAAACTAGTTTTTGTATATAGACGCACTTAACCACAGAGAACAGGTATGGTGTGGTCTATGATGTGACTAATTGGTGAGATAATAACACTACTATAGTATGATAGACTACATTTGTAATAAGTAATTAAGCCCTCTAGTATAGAAGAAGTATTCGATTGCAAGTATAACGTAAATACCTTATATGGAATTTTCTAATCCAAGTTAAGCAATTCGAAGTAAATCCCATATCCATTATCCGTAGATTCTTTCTGTGGATTATGTAGAGTTACCTGAGTGCTTTGAGGGGCTGCTTATTGAATATCTTTTAATCATTAAGATACATAGACATCCCGATTCAACGCTTTTCAACAAGGGTAAATTTATTCAGTGAGAAAAACATATTACAAGGCAAAGGAAGATATATGTAGCTGATTCTTGATAAGCGTATGGAACCAAGGAAAAAAATTTTGACTTTTTTGCCCATTAAGGTGCATGTAATTATTTTCTACGGAGAGATGGAAGGAATTGGAAAATTCTATCTAGCCAATGGAGTTATTGATGGCGGATATACTAAGAATTCCGAGTCATACTGCATGCACTTAGCTTTAGTAGTGTCGCATCCCTAGAGAATTCAAATTGATACCTAGAACATATGTAGAAAATTTATTTAGGGTTGATTAATCCAAGTAAATTGGCTTATTGCTTCATACATTTCAAGTTATAATCGCAAAAACAACAGTAAAAATTTATAGCAGATAGAAACCGTACCGATGCAGTACATCTTAAAAGTAATCCGCCGTTACCCTGCATCTGGACGATTTTATCGAGGAATTTCTTACACTATTTCTTCAAAAAGTACAATACATTTAAGCTTTTCTGGAACGATGGCCAGCAAATGCGTAGGCGCACCAGCAAATTACATGGCATCAGCACCATATAACTTTCAAAAATATTGAACTGCTGGGCAAACTTTGAGAGAGTTTGGGCATTTATTCTGTCTGGAGAAATCCCGACGGCTGAGGTAGCTGACGGTTATTTCGACATCAGGTCATTGGCACTGGAACTTTGGAGCTACGCACCGATGTGCTGGATTGGGGAACTGGAGATGGTGCCTAGCATTCTGGAACGGTGAAGTGTGCTGTTGATGCAGGAAAGACGACGTTTGGGGAATTCAGGAACGGTAATGTGTGCTGATGATGTTTGAACTGATGTTCGAATTGAATGAAAAAAAAGCGTATGATCGTCAGTCGGTCTCGTACGCTTTTAACCCAGCATCTGTTACTGACTACGTTCAGACGATAGTATGCTGCAGGGTCCATCTCTTGTCAGATGATTGGTATTCTCTTTGATGAGAAGCGTACGTTTCAGACACTTGTTAAGCACCTGGCGCCGCGGGATTTGAGCAGGTTTGGGTTCTGCGTAAAGTCCCCGCTGTGTTCTGTGCTTATGAAGTAGTTCGTGTTAGTAAATGTTTCTATGCTTTCTTGCTGCCTCCTTTGGAGTATGATTCCCCAGTCTTGGCATCGGTTGCCGATAGTCATTTTTGTCTGTTAGACAGACTTGTCAGAATTAGTTGTGTGCCCAGAATAACCTGGTAAACTTGTTCCATAGACGTAGTGTTGCTTGTCTTTGTATGTTTTACAAGATATTTAAAAATAATTAACATCGGTATTCTTCTGTTATTCCTGCCTTCAGAGTCTTTTGAAGAAACACACGAAGTGCGGTCGTAGCCCACCAATTAAGACCTTGAACACTTATATTCTTCTCAACAGAAAATTACAAGCATTCGGAAACCCCTTATGTCTAGTCCTAAAACCAGAGGCGTGCCCAGCTAAAAGCAAACCAATCGCTTGTGGGACACCGTACATATACAAAACTTTCGTCGACATGGAACCAGTATATCTAAATAAATGTTCTTAAGTGCTGTCTGCTGTCCATGTTGGTTACAGTTCTGAAAGCAATGAATGCTGAAATATTGCAATATAATTATTAGCCTAAATGGTTGAACAAGTCTCACATGCATAGCAAATTTGAATAACTCGTTGCTGCCACTGCATCGTAAAATTTACACATTTTAAGGTCAAACAGAAAAAATCACTAATTCTAACATTGCACAATATATCGTATACACGTCGGTAACGTAACAATAACAAAACTATGTCCACTGATACAAGTCTTGACAGTTAAAAAATGGCACTATTCATGGGGACGGGGGGTTAAGATATTGCACTTAGATTTGAACACTGAACATGAAATTTTACCTATAGTTCATATTGGTTACAGTTATAGACATCACACTGCACGACAGACTAGTCAAACACAATGTCCTTAAACGGTATAGAAATAATCGCATTTACACTGCTAATCGTAGTAAGTTGTAGCTGTCACCGAATTGTAGAATTTCATAATACGATAGTCAACACAGGAAAATCAGCTGTAATAATTCTAACTTCCTATATTGCTCTACATTCATGAGATTATCAATCCAACGCATATTCGCCACGTAAAACGGGGGAAATTTGGTATAATTATTGCACTATTCTCGGTACCGATCTCAAATTTATTGTTTGTACTTTGATTTAAACATAGAATCACGCATCGGCAGGATAAAATCATCAGGTAAAGCATTCAGACAGCGAACACTTTGGAACACAACAAATCGTTTCTGTATTTCTAGTCTGACGGGAGGGAAGTTGAGTTTTTGATTACGTGTGTAATGAGCAGGTCAGGCACTAAATCACTATAGTATTTATCGAATAATTCAGGATTATAGAATAGAGCATTAGGAATAAACTTGGCGAGAAAATATTTATAAACATCATTTAACTTCAGTAGGGATAGTTTTGAATACATAGAGTTTACCGACATTTGTGGAACATGGTTATTATCTCTCTTAATTACCTCCGCCAAGGAGGTTATGTTTTCGTCTTGTTTGTCTGTCTGTCTTTTTGTTTGTCTGTCTGTCTGTCACTTAGATAAATCAAAAAGTTATGAACCGATTTTGATGAAATTTACAGGGATTGTTAGGCATGTTAAGAGAAACAGATGATTAACTTTTGATGAAGATATGTCCATCCGCTTGTTTGTTTGTTTGTCTGCCTCATTTCTCTTAATGCCATAACTCAAAAAGTTAGGAATGGATTTTGATGAAATTAACATGAGTTGTTAGGTATATAACAAAGAGTAAATGAACAAATTTTGGTAATGATTTGTTGGTTCGTTTATTCGTTTGTCACTGTTTTTAAATTTATGCTTGTTAGCACAATAACTAAAAAAATAATGATTGGATCTCTATGAAATTTATAGGAGTTGTCAGTAATGTTAAAAGACATAAATGATTATATTTTGGTGCAGATCGGTTTGTTCATTTGTATGTTTGACTCATGTTTGTCATTACGTTTGTTAGCAGTATAACTCAAAAAGTTATCAATGGATCTTCAAGAAAATTGCACAAGCTATTATTAGTATCAAAGGGCACAAATGATTAGATTTTGGAGTTTATACAAAGAAAATTATGGTTTCAGAGTCAACTTGAATTTTTTGCTACCGTTGCCTCACTTGGCGGAGGTATGCGCTCTCAGAGTGCTCTAGTTAATTATGCAGACTGCTAAAATAAGGTACCAAATCAGTCTGTTTGGCGGTTGCTTTATACCCCGAACTGTTCTGGTATAGAATTCCTTGTTGGGATATTTGTTCGCCGTTTAGGGCTGAAAACATTGAAGTCAGCTGTTAAATACGTTTTTTAGGGATTACTCAAGCAGCGTCTTGGGTGTCTTGGGGTTGCTAAGCGCTTCATTATGGCTTATTTACCAATTTCTTGATGCCGTGGAGTAGAGTTTTACTTAATAATAATAATTATCACAGATGCGTACAATAAAGAAACGCTAAATTATGATGTCGTATTTGTCAGAGTTATAGTATCTCTGCAGCGCACAGGAACGCAAACTTACAGTACAATTCCAACGAGCACAGTAACCATACCGTCAGCTGGAATCACAGAGCATTGGACCCATACAATACTTAGCAGTTTACGACAGTAGCGTCGTGCACATCACACAAGCTTTGCAAACAACACTTCGAGGGACCCCGACCTCATTTCACTGAGGAATTCTGGAGCACGCAAGTGGGAACAATTATTGCTGGGACTGTTGGGACGACGGTCGCCTCCCAGGCTCTATGGGTAAATGCTTGATAAAAGCTTAATGGCAGCGACCACGTACAATTAAAGTTACAGTTGGGGATGTCCAAGTAAGATATAAATAAAAGGAGCATAGTAGAGTTTGAAATAAAATTAGCCTTGTGGAATTTGCAATTTTATAGCTTTATAGTAGTATGTTAGTATTTAGCGTAGATGCCGCTTAAAATAAAAAAGATGGCTCGCGAAGTAGAAATCATAAAAAAGGTACACAAATAATTTAGAACAGACGTTGAATAGTACACATTAGAATATATGACGCATAATTCAAACTACGCAAGTGCGTAGGATAATTTAAAACAGAAAGTGTATCAAAAGCTTCTGGAATCCTTGCTGAAACCAACAACCTGAAGCACAGCAGAGCCTCACGAGGCAACAGCCAAATTGACATTGAGACTCCCGAACAGTATTGCCTGCAGGACGCGGTCGCAAGTAGAGCATTCCACTGTCGTCTACACTGCCTCGCTTTTATCCCGTTATAGTGTGTTATAATAATACAGTAGAACGTTCTACACGCACACCAACCGACATCCCGCACCACAGTCGACAATCAATTAACACGTGATCCTGATCACAAAAAATTATGTTGAAAATAGATCCACAAGTTATTTTTGATCATTTATACCAGATCCAATCAGCCTCAGGCGAAGTATTGCAGCAATTTTGCAGGTTTCTCTGATGCTCTTTTGATGGTGTATTGCTGAAGGACTTCCTTTTTTCAGTTGATTTCCATTGCGCCAGATATTACTAGTTACATGTATGTATATATTTGTATGTCATTCATGCATTCTGTGTAAATATATTTATGTTGATGTACTATTTAACATTTTACATATTAGGTTATATATACATGTATTATATATTTATAGATTAATGTTGATATTATTTAAAAGAATTAATTCACTCTTCATTGAAATTTCTTAGAGCTGAAGCTGGACTTTAGGCGTCTGAGTTTCGATGCCGAAAAGCAGAACAATTTTTTTTGGTGAACTTTTTTGAGTACGTCTGCAGCCCGTGGGTACGTCTGCAGCCCGTGAGTACGTCTGCTGCCCGTGGGTACGTCTGCAGCCAGTGAGTATTTTTCTTAAGAGTTTCTTTGTGTGGTATTTACCTCTGTAACTGCAACACAAACAAAATCATATTGGCGATGCGATGATGGGTACATATACTATATAAAGAAATAGAAGAAAAAAAGGCCGAAAAATGGATACAATACAATGCCGATTGCTTATTAACTTTAACCATAGGAGTGTATGAGAAAAATATATGAAAGCTGAAGGATGCTTATAGAATTGAATTCTGGGTAATTCTCAATGATTTCCGAATGCTTTTCAAGCTAGCTATCCTGCGCATTTGGCAGACGGAAATTCCTCAATTTAACAGCCACCAGGAGTTTGTTGGTTGTGCCTGAGGCCGCTGCTATAAGCAATTTCACTTCAAAGGAAGGAATTCTCTACAATGACATTCAATGGGGAAGAGAACGGGAAAGTAACATTCGAATACCTTTGAAGCACCATTCGATAAATTGGAATACGTTAAAATACGTTATAAATGTGCACCAAACGATAATTTAAATAGTTACACTCGAGTGTTTCTCTGTCTGTTCCTTCGTCAGGCTTTGAAGATAAGATAATGTGAGTGAAAAAGATGTCTATACGGCATAATAAACAAAGCCTCTAACTTTCAAGTTACCAATTTTCCTGTAAGCACATTGAAGTCATAGGATATTGTAAAAGATTTTTCCAACACTGGAATTTTAAACTTTGAATGCATTCGGCGCGCATTCTATTTTCCTATACTTGGCTTATCAAAAAAGCCATTTCATTGTGACTCTATTATTACGACCTGCCGCAATATGTTTGGGCATCACGCACCCAAGGGCCCCGAGTGCCTTTTCTGCAGGAGGTGTTGCAGCTTGCCGCAGTTTCTGCTGACGAGGTTAGTTTTGTAAAGTTAGGTAGGCTCTCAATACTTCTCCTTCTGTTTCGGGAAGTGGGGTGCCGATCGAGGTGGCCGACCTATTCCCGCTAGACTTCTACCTTCTGGCATTTCGTTTCCTTTCCCTGTGCAGCGTAGCTGAGAAAGCGTTCAGCCGTACCTGGGGGTTGGAGATGCACAACTTGCGCCTTCTTTCCGTTAGTAGCGCGCTGACCATCTGAGACCTACCAGCAGAAAAGCCGAGTCTAAAATTATCGATTATTTTAAATGAGTCCTAGGGCGCACGAGCCTGTGTTAAACCACAGGAATAGTTCGGTGCAATATAGACATTGTGTCCCTGATGCCCTAGTAAAATTTTCTATTGCTACTATTATTACGAAGCTATGCCTATCAACAGTTTCAAAACTTTTGTGTTATGAGCAGGATGTCTTGTATTGAAGCCAGACCTTTACGAACACTGGGAATGTCATCACCACTCACCAACAGATGTGATGTTACTGCAACTCTCCCACGCCCTAACATCGGTGGCAGGCACTCTGACTGATGTTGCCAATGTATACTAGTAGTGGCGTGTTGACATAGTCAGCGAACAGCGAATGTGACTTGTGGATAGGTACAATCGGCCATGCCGGCTAACGAATAGGGTTATCGTGTCCCATGGGAATACGCAATGCCATTTGCGAATTGAGTTTTCGTGTCCCGTTGGCCTCCACCTTGCGACTTTACGAACGAAGTTATCGTGTCCTAGGGCCTTCCGCCATGTCTCTTTGCGTATAGAGTTATAGTGTTCCAACGGCTTCTGCCATTTCACTGATAGAGTTTTCGTGTCCCAGTGACCTCCATCATGCCGCTTTACGAATTGAGTTGTGTCCCAGACGTTTTCATAGTACTTTTTTACGAATTAAGGTACCGTGTACCAGGAGCCTCCGTTACCCCGTTCTACGAACTGAACATTACCGTCCCAGTGGCTTCACAAAGTCACTGTTTCAGTGTGCCTCTGCAGCAATGCTTCATCTGTTATCTGGAACTCGCTGCGAGCAACAAAGGTAAGGTTCCAATTTCTGGTCGGGAGCGTATTGACGAGTTTTGGAGAAGCTGACCACCATTTCCCGGCATTCGCTTCTCTAAAGTCTTTGAATTTGCAGCACAAAGCTGAGGCTCAGTTGCGGTCCAGAACGTATCTCGAAAGCCGAGCTGCATGATAATTAGCGGTCTGTGAATATCTCTTTGTAAGCTTTGACAGTTACAACTATGCCTTAAATTGAATAGCTGCAACTGCTGTCGGAATTAACGACAGGTTTAGCTAAATAAAATATGTTCTTTGCTGTAGAGAATTTCCAGATAATTAATAAGTAACAAAAAATATTAATAATTATTCTAATTCTTCAGTACCATCCGTAATTTTTACGTACATAGTCGATTCATTTTTCTGCTATGGCTGTAGTGAATCAGGAGACGGAGGAAGCTACAATTTTGGCTTTGCTAAAAAAGATAGGAAGTTAATACTTAGATCATTTGGGTATGGGTATAAGATGGTGAAGGGTGCTGTCTGTTAGTCAACAACAAAATAGTGAAATATTATGCAGTAAAGGTTCCTCGACTGCACACGCTAACTAAGAAATATACATACACTGGTTCGTGCTGGAGATAAATCTCCTATGGGGCTCAGAGGACTGTATAGTTCCAGTAAACAGAAGATTGATTGAGCTGAGGCGTCTGACCCTCTGGGCTGACGATTCTAATTTCTACAAAGACTAGTGCTCTCCTAGGGGACAATGAACGGAAGAAATGATGATGCTACATTTCTGAGCAGTAAGACTTTCTTTCTACATTAGCAATCGAACTTTTTGACCCCTTGATAACGAACAAGGCAGCACTTCTCACTCTTCAACCACCGGGTACTGCAGTAGAAGTGCATAGGAAAGTTTTATTACGGAATATGAAACTGTAATAGTTGGGTTATGCAAGAGAATATTTACGTTCTTGTTAAGTATCACGGATACAAAGTTGTGACATATCATGTTCCAACAGTGACATGTGCAGTAAGTACAGCGCAATATTCTCTAAAACATATTCAACATTGTTACAATCACAAATGCCTAAAACATTTTTGCTTTAATACATCATTCTTTTTTGACGAAAACTTACACGACTACGGCGAGCAACATGCAAATTCGTTTATGTTTTGATTTATTTATTCGGATCATATATGGCCCAGCACATTGTACGTACCTGTACATCTTAACGCAGTAACGTGTCACGCAAATGAGTGACTAATAGAAGGGTTCCCCAAGAAATGACACGTGCTATTGTGTGTCTCTTAGCTTAAACTGGTTTTAGTTCTAGTTTTCGGTGAAGTTGGTGAAGTACCAAGATGTGATGTGTTTAAATGAAATAAATAGACCACCCTGAGAGAGCATACCTTCGCCGAGCGAGGCAAAGGTAGAAAAAAATTCAGATTGGCTCTGAAACCATAATTTTCTTTGTGTAAACTCCAAAATCTAATCATTTGTGCCTTTTGATAGTAATAACAGCTTGTTTAATTTTCTTGAAGATCCGTTCTTAACGTTTTGAGTTATACTGCTAACAAACGTTAAGACAAACATGAGTCAAACGTACAAACCGATCTACACCAAAATTTTATCATTTATGTCTTTTAAAATAACTAATGACCCCTATGAATTACATAAAGATCAATTAATTATTTTTTGAGTTATTGTGCTAACAAGCATAAAATTAAAAACAGTGACTAACGAACGAACGAGCTAAAGGACAAACGGATCATTACCAAAATTTGGTCATTTACTTTTGTTATATACCTAACAATTCATATTAATTTCATAAAAATGTATCCATAACTTCTTGAGTTATGGCATTGAAAAAAATGAAGCAGTCAAACAAACAAACAAACAAACAAACAAACAAACAAACAAACAAACGGATGGACATATCTTCACCAAAAGTTAATCATCTGTTCCTTCTAACATATCTAAAAATCCCTGTAAATTTCGTCCAATTGGGTTCTGAACTTTTTGAGTTATCTTGGTGAAAGACAGACAGAAAGAGAGACAAACAAACACGAAGAAAACATAACCTCCTTGGCCGAGGTAATAACACAAAATGGGCACAAAATGTAGGGAAACTATTTTGTCAAGAGAAGGTCCAAGAAGACATGTTGTTTTATACAAACTCTTGCGTCATAAAATTGGGTCGGATAAATGGGAAAATTTCAAATTACATGAAAGGTAACAAAAGGAAAATACGTCACCAATGTATGTATTCACGCTTTAGTATGATGTTAAGAATACTTTCCGATAAAATAGTAGGAGTAGTAGGTTTCTAATAGCCTCGTAGAAAAAGCTGATGAAGGCAAATGAAAAGCAAAATGATCAGAAATAGCCTTGGCACTGCTGTCAAGATTCACAAATAAGAAGAAGGAAGACAGGAGAAGGGGTCATCGAGCAATGGCAGTCCGTAACCACATTGGAATATCAGAAGGCCTACTCTGGTTCATGGAAGATATCCTTGTATGGAAGTGTACAACAACCCACCTTTTGTAGCCAAGAGCCGCCACTAGCGGCCACTAAATTGTTAGTTTATTCTTCCCGTCTAGGGAAACGTACAGGAAAATCTATTGGGAAGTCATCGAAGGAAACTTTCCTCAGACGAAGTGAAAAGCTTGAGTCTTGCAGTGACCCAGAAGTCTCGTAGAGTCAAATTGAGAAGTAAATTGAGATTACTGAACAGCTTCAACCTGGTTTTGGATCCGCTTTGGTTCTTCTGAAATGAAGTTTTATTCCCTAAAGGTAAATAAAATGGACAGTAGAAGACCGAAACTCCTTTACCAATATTTCCGAAACCTTGATTTTACTCTATTTGAATATGCACTAAGATTACTGAAATAAAGTTTAAATTTTCTTGACTTCTTTCGATGGACTATATTGAAAGAGATTGTCTGAAGTGAACGTTTACGCTCTGTTCCTTGGTCGGAATAGCCTTCCGAGATACTTGAAACGTTTTTATTTTGGAAGTTTTCGGACAAGAACCAAGCCGTGTTGTGGGGCGTTACATGTGACTTTGTTACAGTTGTTGCCGGTGACAAATACGTTAGCAACAACGAAATTTCTCTCCCATGAACGTAACAGCTCGCAGCAGGGTTATTTAGCAGCTTTTTCCAAATGAACAGCCAGTATATTTTGACTAGCAGAGAATCAAAATCGACATGTGCAGCTTATGCTTTAAGCACAAACGTGAATCAGAATTTACTGAAGTGTGTCATTGACTTGTTCTGGATTATTATAGCAGGGTGAACAATATTGAATGCATTAACTATTCTCACAACAGCCATAGTCGGTCGCTGAAAATAATGGTATATGAAGCTTGAATATCAGCGGTCCAAATTCGAAACGTAGGTATAAAAAATTCTCATGAAATATGAACAGTTGAAAAAGCATTTTATGTCTAATTGGAGAACCAAGCTCAGTTTCTCGCCGCAGTCAAGTTTGTGAAATATCTGATACTATTTGACCTGCTTATTTTCTATTAACGGTGAAAATATGCTATACAATGAATATTCATGTGAGGGAGGCATAACAGGCGTTAAGGTGAAGTGGCTAGTATTGAAAGTCATTTGAGATGAGATATCTCTATACTCATTCATACCTGCACCTCAAATTTGAAATGGTAAATATCATTTTATGTATTATTATTAGATATTAAATAGGATCTTACTCTAATTAAGTTATCCACAAGGGCCTGTACCATGGTCCATCTCAGGTAGCAAAAAATGAAATGTGAAAATTATAAAAATGTAAAGTTGTAACAACTAATAATATTATCCCCAATGTTGAAATAATATTATTTTTCACACGATTGTTTCAATGTTAGGACAACATCATTCGGAAATATAAAAAACAGTGTTACACCATTTTAGGTGTTACGATGAAATAATAAACTAATATTGAACTAATGTTTCTAATATTATTTTAGTATCAAGAAAATATTATCTTCTAATAACTGCGAAATTATGGTTATTCTGTAATATTACAGTAATACTTAAATAATGCTCCATGACATTTAGATCATTTTATTGTTATGATGTCCTTGTTACTTCATTATTGTGTACTAACATTAAAATATTACGCGCCAGACTATGGCAGGCCCTGGAAAGACCGAGGGTGCAGCCGCGGGTCTCCGTGTGGTTCCGCTAAGGCTTCAGCAGAGGGATCCTAGGACAAGTTACCCCCTCAGGCGTAACCTGTCCTTCGAGAAAACGTGGTTAGAGAGAGAGGTTTAGGCATAAACAAAATTATTCGTCATTTTTCTTCTCGGGTCGTCTAAGCAAAATCAGATTGGAATCCGTCTTGCATATCATACAACGAATGATCAGATTTAAGATATGTTCTCAACTATACATTACAGTAAGTTTGCACATATACAGATGTAAATTTCATGTGGTACGAGTTAAAATTACGCATTCGAACATTTATCTCTCGTAAACAGTGGACAACTTGGAAAATAAACATAACTGTGAAATACGAATTCAAGCGGTGACTCACTTAGAAAAGCTATTCGCGTGGGCGTATTTATCAACCGATTCTCGTCGTTTTCCGTTGGTGACTGTCCAGTAAATGAATTGTGTAGTCTGTGGTAGGACCTTGACAGTTATACACAGTAAACATGGTGTTCTGAATTATATAAATAACTCGGAAATTGTGTAAAGTCCTAAATGAGATTCTAGGTAGAAAGACAACCACGAAAAACATCTCGCTCATCTTAAACGGGAATGCGCTTGCAGACGCTGAATCAGCTAACCTTTCAACAATTATTTCACTTCTATTGCAACAACTCTGGTACAAGACAACAATATTTAAATCAGGCAATTCTAATGATGTAGCAAATTACAGACCAATATCAACACTGTCAACGTTCAACCAAATGCTTCAAAAAATAATTTACTCCAGATTAACCGAGTTCCTAGCTATCCATAACGTAATTTCGACCCGACAATTTTTCTTTCGTGCCAAATCTAAATTTACCTTAGCGATATTTCATCTAGTAACTGACTTAGTAAAGTGTTTTCACGATAAATCGTATGGGGTCTGCCTCTTTTTAGACATGCGGAAAGCGTTCGATACAGTTGACAAACAGTTGTTATT
>LQNS02278174.1:6447356-6464037 GCA_001587735.2 Parhyale hawaiensis
TTATAACCGGTATCATTGGTAAATTCAAATTTGCATCTCAGAGTATCAAACAGCTTAATAATTCTTGCTTTCATGTGGTTTCCTCTTTGTATTAAATTTCCATGCTCTTTTTCCAATATATTTTTAGACCTTTACGTGTGTTTTACTGATCCAGCTGCCGTATGAATTCCAATCACTATGTCTTTTAGTTAGGTAGGCTGGGGAATAGCTCGCCCTTTGGGGACATGTCTAACTCTCTCTATGTTTTCTTTCTATATTATTTTCATAGGTACAACTCTATCATGTGCCGAATTCTTTTCAATTTGAGCAACTCATAAACGAATGAAAATGAGCAAAAATGCACAAGAATTTTTGCTGTGAAATTTGCGGCTGTATCTGCACGGTTCCGTATTTATATCAAGCAAATAATTTAGTTGAAATTTTATTACCCAAGACGCGTTTCGCTGTAACCTCAGCTCATCAGGTTGGAGGATCGAAGATGATGGCACCCAGTCATCGCACTCATATTGAAGGAGTTTAGAGTCGTCTGGATTTTTTATATAAGAAAAGAACAATCAATCTTTGACAAGTTTTCACTTCAAGGTTGAACAATGGAAGATAAGCTTACCATCAAAGAGCAAATAGCAGGAGATCTGATGAATTCTCCACATCATCTAAATAATCAAACTAATACTAAGAATGACCGTCGTGTATTTATTGATTTATCTATAGGTCTCGTGTCACGCTCTTAACGAAAAAGATAAGCAAAAATTAGCTCTGGCCTTCCTGGGTTCATCATTGTTTTCATCTGCTTGAAGACTGTAGTCATCCTGCTAAGCTTCATAGAAAACTGATGGGTAGAAAATATTCCAGGTTGCAGATGCTGGCACTCGAACAGTATACTGATTCCGGTCTTTCTTTGACTACGTTGAAGTCCACTCGATGTAGATGCATACGGCTTCTCTAAACAATCTCTTCCATCGTGATGTGTACTCTCTTCTGAGATTTACTTCAACCAAACTTCAGCTGATTCTCTTATTTTGTTAATTATCGAGGCAACTGATAAGATATTCTTGAGCGGTCAGAAGGCGCGAAAAAAGACCACGATGATTTCTCGGCATTAAATTATTTTTTCCACACATTTTGGGTTCTTCTTCCAATAGAACAAGTTTTCTCTTCAGGAAAAAATTTTCCGAGTCCGAGTTATATGCCACCCTTGAGTATCTTGGATACAGAGCTCTGTATTTATTAGAGAAGCAATATCGACTGCGGGCAAAAAACGTCACTTCTTTGCGTATCACAGAAATAAAGCGTGGCATTCTTCAGAATTGCACGGTTATCTGTACGGTTCTCTAATTCAAGTTGGCAGTTGCGCAGCATCCTACACAAAGAAGTTAATAAGAGACTTATGTGTATAGAAGGGAGCTCAACCGTCTACCCTAAATAGTTAATAACCTGAGAAATCATTAAGTGTATGTCCCGTCAACACGCAGTACTACCCAGACAAGGAGCTCCCTTCTATAGATGTAAGGCTCTATCTTAATATCTTTCCAATGATGCTACAGGCAACACATGACAGGTCTTCACAAATTCTTCGCTGTCATTATTGACAACGTGGGCACTCTAGTAGAAGTACATTAGGCAGCTGCTTAAGAATGAAGTACTATGAGCGACGAATATATGATGAGTATTTAGAGTTTTTTATATTCGGTAACCAGGGTACGTCTCTTGTGTAGTTTCTGAGCTCTGTTGCTGAATGCTGAATTTTTTGAAATTTTGTTCCCCCGAAGATGGCCAACGTTTAATGGTCCAAATGCTTCGGGTTACATGTAAATAAAGTACCCAAAAGACTTTCATAACAATTTCCCGATTAAGAAGTTCGTAGGCTGGAAATCTGCGTTCAAATATACCTGCAGCTCAGTGAAATTTCAGGGAACTCGTGCATCGACTGGGAAGCTGGAATGAGAAGAGTTACAAAACGTACGAGATAGCGAAAACGCCGGGGAGCCAGGCTCCGTTTTCGACATGTGAGACCCATATCATCCGAGTACATACGAAGTGCAAAAAGTATGACGCGCGAAAATGTGAAGCGCTCATCAATGTTGTTGGCCAGGATAAAGTTGTACACCTCTGCCGTTGACAAACAAAACCAAAACCAAGAAGGAAACAACTGTGGTTGAACTTCATTTCACCGAGAATCAGAGCTTCTTGCAAGTTAAATTTGCCCCTAGCTTATATTGAAAAGCGTCACGTACAGACATCGGACGTACGGATAGGTGGATGGATGGGCGGACGGACGGACGGAGGTTCAAGTAGAATTATTATATAAATATTTATCGTAATGAATGAAAACATCAAAACATATTACACCGCCCAGCGAGCTAGGCTCCACTGGTACTAAGATTTACCTAGGACTAATATTGCGTGCAGAAAATATATCACTACAAGTTAAGGTCATTGCTTCTTCTCACTGTGTGTGTAAATGCAACGATTTACAGGTAAATTGTACAAATATGCGACACGTATTCAGTTTATCTTCTACAGTGTGTTAGACAGAGCTAATACTGTACCGTGGACAATCTTAATAATGAAGAAAATAAAAGTTTAAGATATCGTACATATGGTTTTCTAAATTAGCTGTTCCTTCGTAAACGAAAAAAATTAGAAAGCCACAAAAGATGTTAACACATATGGAAGACGGAAATAGAACATCGTACATGTGGTTCTCTAAATTAGCTGTTCCTTTGTAAACGAAAAAAATTAGAGAGCCACAAAAGATGTTAACACTTATGGAAGACGGGAATACACACACAGACAACCACAGTACAGAGAAAGAGTAAATCGAGGACTACAGCCAAAGGTTGAGAAAGACAAAATTTCTCTGGTGCTCTTCACAGGCAGCAACTAATTCTATTACATCTTTCCTTTGTACTCTTTCTTAATATTATTTTTTGTGCCCCTAATAACTATAATAGCGCAAAAATTTAGTCAACGTTGACCTATATGTGCAACCATTGTTATGATATTTATGAAATTCGCAATAAAGAATTATTACTATTATTACCTCCTCCAAGGAAGTATGGTTTTTGTCAAGTTTGCTTGTTAGTCTATCTGTCTATTTGTTATGGGCGTTATGGACGTATCTTTGCGAAATTTATAAGAATTGTCAGGCATTTTAGGAGCAACAGATGTTTAAATTTTGGTGAAGATCTGTTCAACAGTTTCTTTGTTTATCGCTTTTCTTGGTAACATAACTCTAAAGAGTTACGGACGGATCTTTATGAAATTCATACAAATTGTTAGGAATGTTGCGAAAGACAAATGACTAAATTTTTGTGATGATCTCTTTTTCCGTTTCTTCATTAGTCTCCATATTTGATTTTATGCTTATCAGCAACAACACATCAACAAATCATGAACGGATCTTCATGAAATTACAGAAATTGTGGAAAATGTTATAAGACACGAATGATCAGTTTTTGGTGGTGATCAGTTTCTACGTTTGTGTGTCTGTCTGACTGATTTATGTCAAAATGTTTCCCAGAGCCTAACCAAGAAAGTTACAGACGGGTCTTCAAGAAAATTGCAGACGTTGTTGTCACTGTCAAGAGGCCCAACTGAACAAATTTTAGTGAATATAAAAATCGAAATCCTAGTTTCAGGACCAATTTGAATTGTTCGTTAACATTGCCTTGCTTGACGGAGGTATGTGCTCTTAGAGTGTTTTAGTTATTACAACTCAACTACTATATTATCAGCAGGAGCACACAAATGGAACTCTATATACAGTAGCCGGAAGGACTTTACTTACTTATAATTAAGTTTCTATATAGAAAATTTAGGCATCTGCTGCAGCACGAGTTACATGTTACCAAAGGTGGGCACTCGCGACCATTTGAAACCCAAGCACAAGAGCAAAAACCGGTTGAATTTTGAGGTGTGCGCCCTTGTTTACTCTTGCTGATAGGCGGCCACGGGCCACCTAAAGTGCCAGGTTCTGAACACTGCCAAACTGACAGCCGAATGCAGCAACATAGCACTGCAAAGTCATAGTTATTGCGTAAGAAGCGCTGCTGCAAAAGAATCATAGTTTGTGCCATGGCTATGCCCAGACTGTAAGCAAATAGTATTCAGATTAATTTTGTCACGCATTGTACTATTTGAAACTCATTGATTCTCATTTTACGCGATAGTAGGTCAAGTGCTCGAGCTTCGGTGCAAGAAAGACATTACGACTCAGTAATCTTGCTTTTGTCTTCCTCCGAAAATTTCCCCCGCTGCGTCGGACAGGTTTAAATTATGGCCTGTTCTGGAGACGGCAACCTTAGCTGTAGCTGCTTTTTCATTAATTAACTTAGACTGATTGAGTAATTTGTTAAACTTGCTCTTCTATTTTTTAATTGCTGCTCTTCAGTTGCTTTACGGACCGTAAGTCTTTACTTGCCTAGTTTTTTCATGAAAGTAAGTATTTTTGGGATTAAGTCAATTGACGGAAATTGAAAAGATAAGTCCATCGTCTATGATAAAAAAATAATTGAAAATAGAATGATAACAGTTATGGATTCATGGTAGGAAACGCACAATGCGCAGATAGTCTGATATACGAATCATATTACACGGTCAAACGAAGAGCGTAGATTCCTATTGTAAAAATCGCAGTTGAATCGATATAAATTTCTGATGCGATACCTCTAATCAGCAGAGATTCCACTCATAAAAATCATTAAAATTTTCAGTTTCAGTAATGAGAACGGCGTCTATAATAGCAATGAAAATCAAAACCGACTCCTAGCTTAAGAACCAATACAATTTTTGGGTTAACGACAGCCAAAAGCGCTGTGAAAATTTTTGCTTTTTTGCACCGCGGAAACGACCACTAAGCCAATGCAGTGCAAATCAACAGGAGATTCTGGCAAATTACTGCAGCAATTTTATCTCCGGCGGTAACATAAAGGCAAGAGCTAACTTGTATTGTTGTAGACATGTTGTATTAGCTACAGTTGGTATATTGCTCTTATTTTTGCAGGTGTTGCCTCTGTTATTGCTGTCGTTGTTCATTGCTATGTCGCTTCTACTGCTGTTTCCGTTACTGTTATTGCTATTGTTGTTGTTTCCTTGTCTCCATTACTGGTGCTGCTGCTGTTACCTTTACTGTAATTGCTGTTGCTGCTATTGTTTTTATCACTGCAGCTGTTGTTGTTTCCTTTTTCTCGCTACTGTTATTTCATTTGCTGTTGCTCTTGCTGTTGTCGCTTCCTTAGCTGCTGCTGCTGCTGTTTCCTTTACTATTACTGCTGTTGTCGCTGCTGCAGCAGCAGCACACCATTCTCCGATGTCACAAGACAAACGACGGGTCCCGAGGAACCTCACTTCTCCATATTCCCAAACGCAGCATCCAAACTATAAATTTCGCACAAAACCTCCATGGATTTCAGTTCGCCAATATCACCAAATCCATCATAGCTAAATCGATCACACAGTTGATGGAGTTTATACACAAACGCGGGGCTCTAAATAGATTAGGATAGTGCTTGTAAACGAAGACTGACCAAAAATAAAAAATGTGGGCCATTCCGGAAGCAGGCACAAGCGGCGGAAGGTTGCTACATAGTGTGCGAATAATGATGAACAGTTACTGTTATATCGGCTGCTCTATATCACAATGGAACAGCTTAATTTCACTGTAATAAAATTTAGTTGTAGCTTTACAATATTTTATCGTCAACGCTAGAAAACATTAGCAGCTTGAAGATTTTGGTTGTATACTAGTACTAGTACAGTAGTAATCTCAGACTGATATGCTCTATAACAAAGCCACAAATGGACATAACTATTCTAATTATATCATTTGTAAAGGCTGTTCAACTGACTATTGGGGCTTTAGATTTAACTAAGTTAGTATGAAAACTGATGCAATCGATTACATTTATTTTTATCCCAGAAAACCTGAATTACTGTAGCCAATCATACTAATTAACAATATTTTCAATATTTCGGTTAAAATTTAAATAAAGGCTTTCTAAATATTACTCTTTAATTTTATGATCATGCTCACTCTTTTATATTCGAAGTTCTTAAAAAATAAAATAGTTTAACGCAAAGAGTAACTCAAAATAATCTTTATCCTGTAAGACTTGAAGGAAATATTGATATTTTCCGTCGCATGAAATCGAGAGGGAAAGGTCATACGAAGACATAAACAAGCTTATCACTCGTAACTGCGATATTGTATTTTTCAACATTAGTCTCCAGTGAAGTGGTTATCTGTTAAAACAGTAGTCAGTCAATAATCCTTGTCTACAAGTAAATTTATAAGTCTTTTATTGAAGCTTCATAAGATATGTTGCTTAACATAGTTCCTCGTCTTCGACACTTAACTTTTTATATGCGTAATTGTTGACGACTTCAATCAAGCGTAGACCCCCTTGTACAAACATACGAACTATCCAGCTTACCCTCGCTCCTGAAGAAAATGCACTTTACAAGGTAGCTTCCACTGAAGTTTCCATACCTCTGCCAACGAAGCCACAGTTCTTCTTTCTCATTAAATTAATTTCGTCAGCAGCTGCATTCAAGTAAATATACCCTTTAGTAAACACACAAACTTTTCAGCTTTCCCGAGCCTGAGTAAGAATTATTCTTCAAGGCAATTCTTCAAGAATTTCGAACGCTGCTCCTGTCGAGGCTGCCGTACTTTGTGTTCAGTCATAAAAACTTAATTCCAGAAATAAAGGTCGCCTGTCAATTTAAATGTTGACGCCTAACTTATCAGGACCTTACGGCATGCGTATTGGTTTCAACCCGTTGCATTGAGTTTCTTGAGTTAACGTATAATCGGGTGCTTTGAAACGAGAGCTCAATTTTATTTGGCAAAATGGAGTTTTCTTTTGACTCAGGAGTACTTGGGTTGCTTATGCACGGCGATTCAAAGGGACGCAGCCAAAACTTTTGTTTGGAGTTCCAGAGAAGTCAAGCATCATAGTTTTAACTTCTCTAGCATATCGAGTGCATGTTAAATAACCTTATTAAAAATCTACAGACTTTTCACTTCTTACTCGTGTCTGAATAAGAAATGTTTTCTCTGGAGTTCCCTATGAAATCCACTCACACTTTCATTGGAGCTAGAGTTCTTTGTTCTCATTGATAATTAGAGCACTCTGAGAGCGCATACCTCCGCCAAACAAGGCAACGGTAATAAAAATTTGGTTTGGCTCTGAAACTATAATTTCCTTTGTTTCAGCACCAAAATCTAATCATTTATGCCTTATGACAGTGATAACAGCTGCTGTAATTTTTTTGAAGATCCGTTCATAACTTTTCGAGTTATGTTCCCAACAAACGTTCTGACAAACTTTAGTCAACCCACAAAATACCAACCGATTATCACCAAAATTTAATCATTTATGTCTTTCAACATTACTAACAGCTTTTGTAAAATTTATTCAGATCCGTTCATAACTTTTTGTGTTATTTTGCTAACAAGTATAAAATCAAACAGAGATAAACGAATACACAGATAGTTAAAAATTTGGTTATTTACCCTATGTATTATGCTTAACAACTCGTGTAAATTTATCAAGCATCTGTCTATAACTTTTGAGTTGTGGCATTAAGAAAAAAGAGGCAGTTAAACAAACAGACAAACAGATCTGCACTAAGAGTTAATCATACGCTTCTCCTAACACACCTAACAATCCCTATAAATTTTGTAAAGAGCCGTCCATAACTTTTTGCGTTATCTTGGTGACAGACAGATAGACAAAAAGACAGAGACAAATTCGGCGAAAGTATGACCTCCATGGCTAAAGTAATAAACTTGATTCAACTCATTACCATTATTAGTTCAAACGAATATATAACCTGCATTAGAACAGGCTAAGTGCAAAAAATCAATTTTCCCATGGCACTCAAAAGCCGCAGTTGAAGATAAAGCTCGAAATTATAAACAGAGAAGTGAAAACATGGAAGTCATTCCAGGGAAAAGGAGCGATTGACTTTATATTTTAAAACATCCTGTCCCCCACCATCTAATTTAAACATCTGGACCCCGACCATCTAATACAGAGCCACCAAGTCCATTTTAAAGCCAATATAAACGACTACTGATAGAGGGAAGAGCGTGCTCTGGGTACCTCAACAGTGAGTCTCTGGATCATTTGGGGCCGGCGTCGCAGGCTTTATTAGATATTTATCCTTATATGAATTTTGTAAAACATACACCAATAAAAGAGTAATATTGGGCCGCCTCCCAACATTACAATTAAAAGCCATTACGTAAATTAAAGGTACAGGACAGTACTCTGTTGAAAAATCTCAGGTTGGATACAACTGCTGACTTTCCGACAGGAGAACAAAATTTCTCAACAGAGAAAAAGAAACTCACAGGCATATATGTATTCATGAAACCACAGTCGGGAAAAAATAAGAAATACTGGTTAACTTCTCAACCTCTGAACCTCATCAACAATGACACCATCAAGAGTCAGAGATATGACAGCAGGCAGTGCTGCCCCAGATCTTGGCGCCACAACAGATTTGGTTTAGCAGGATTAGCTTTTATAGGTCGCTAGAGATCATTCAGAGATAAGCTCCGAGTCTTTATTAAGTAACGTAGATATAAATGCCGGCTTGAAGGCGAGAGTGAGAACCAAAACCATGATTGCGAAGCCTTCTGTTACGGATCAGTTGGCAGCAATGAAGTTCTGTTTCGCAGTATCCAAAAGGAACAACAGTGGTCCCAACGTTTGTTGTTGCAAAACCTCCTAAACTATCGGCACAGCTCTACTGCAACTCCCAGTGAGAACAACATTCGGTACTTATGGTTGAGAGGCTGTCACCAAGGGAGGAAATGAACCCCCCCGTTCTTTGGAAGTAATTAACGCTGCCGAGAATAGAGTACTGTTTTCCTCTTTTGGTGCCGAGTACGAAGAAATAGAGCAACTTTGAGCTCTCCAAAGATCATTCAAGACGCTCAGAAAGGACTGAAAGAACTTGTGATATACGCATTCCAAGCAGAGATGGGGGCAAAGCCGTGGCGACAAAATGTTCTATTAGCTTTACTGTATGGGGAGCAAGACTGTTTAGCAAAATGCCCGGCATATTCGAAGCGCCGATGATATTAAAGTTATAGAGTTCAAAAATTTGCTAGACTCTCATTTAAGAAGAATACCGGATAGACCAGCGGTCAGCGGTTACGGGCACTGGGGAGATAATTTGCTGCTAGCTCTCTCTTTTGTCGCTAGCTGCGACCCAACAGAAGTAACCCATTCGCGACTCCACACACGTGAGGTGGCGTGGGGAACGTTACCTGGACTTCCTCCGAAGACTTCACAAGGCAGGTCAAGTTTACGTATGGTATTCAAATGTAATTCTCAGTTAAATGCTGCACTGAAATCACTCTGGAAATGGTTAGCCAACATCCAGGTTTAAGTGCACTTTTCATAAACACTGCGTTTCAATAAAACCATCACTCCCTTCCAGTAGTCATACTGCCTGCTCAGCAAGACGTCAACCTATGAACTCATCAGCTTTCGTCGAGTCTGACCTTTAATGCAGGCGACTGTCTGGCTAGACACAAACTTTTAACAAACAAATTTTTTGAAAAGCGTGACCAGGACACGAGAGTTTAAAAAAATGCAGGTATTCTCCAGGGCGTCTGCAGAGAAGGAAAACCCGTAATTTTTCGTGCACTTGACAAGCGCTGCTTGCACTTGTGACTTATGCTCTGTTAGATCCAGAATTTTATTTTCCATGAAGCATCTGCCTCTGGAGTCGCATTTTCCCCAAAAAGTTTGTTCTGCAAAGAAGGCTTGACGGCCTGCAGAGCTTTAGAACGAGGCGAGGCGTTCCTGATCTTAATGGAATTTCACACTACGAACTATTTTTCCCTGATCACAATTTATGTTATAACATATATGGCTTTGTGCAATGCATAACAATGTTTTATCAACAGTTTTGGAAGATTATTTTCTTCTTGAAAGCCAAGAAAATATTTTCACTGCCATATATCAGCAGAGGAGAAGTCAATTTTCTACTTCCCACAGTTTATAGTCAAACTTACTTCAGAACACTTCAAAACAGAGAAAACTCTTGACAGGGAGGCCCCCGAAATAGAGAAAATCCAGAAACTAAGACCGCACGCAACACCACCTGTCGGGAACTGTGACTACAGCTAGCCGACGCCATGAAAAGCATACAGCAGAAAGGTGTGGTAAATTAAAATGGCAGTACGAGTAGGTTCAATCGTAAAACTTAACTATTTCCTATGGGGTTGGGCAAAGGAAATGTCTTACTAGAATAGCGGAAACTAGCAGGCTGCAGAACTTCTCTGCTAGAAAGTGAAACGCTTCCCAATATTCCTGTCTACTTTTTGTGAGACTTGTACGATATTTATAGCAAAATCAATACCGGCTAACTACTATAAAAATCCTAGAATTTTACACCGAAAATATCACCAAAATTTTTGAAGTCTATTAAGCGCTGTGCACCGAACAGTTTGCTGATCAGAGCAATGAAAATTTCTGTAAAAAAGTTACTGTCGGCGAGTCTCCTTGAAACCTTTCGTGCAAGAACTGGGAACATTGCCGCCAGTTATTAATAACATAAGAATGAGATCCAACACCTAGGCGCTATTCGAAGCCATCATCATAAAATATTAAATTGAATAGTATTTTTGTAAAAGCGTTTCAATTTGTGTCATGTAAAAGTATCTATTTTACTCACGCAGCTGTAGATAAACGTTGCTAGGTGTAGGTATGTCACTGGAACATATCGAGAATCTATATTTTCAACAATAATTGTTGAAGCTGTCACCTTTTGTTGTTAAAGCTCATACATTTAGTTTATTACACATTATTTTGAAGAAGTTTAGCCAATTCTCAATCAGTGCAGTGCTTTTTTAGCTTTTGTGTATAAAACACCACAGTTTTTTCAAACAGTTCAAGGCACTGTGACCTTTGGATTGTGACCCCACTTAGCCCTGTTTCAGCTTACGCAGACGTAACCGACAGCAATGATGATAGATATTCTACACACTGCTTTCCAGTTCATTTATAATACGTTTAGTGCTTATTTATCCTCATGTTAGATACACCAATTTTTGTCTTTGCATGAAGTTCAGGTTTTACACTTTCGGGTATATACTGTGCCATCGGTTATCAAACCCTGTAAAGTTTAATGTTCACCATCACACCAGCACGTCGCATTTTGCTACAATCTCTATTTGCTTCTAGTTTAGTCTCACGCAAATTTCGGGTGTTTTTTACAATTGTGGGTTATGATAATAATTTACATATAACTAACTTCGATTTGTCTTCAATAATTTCTCGCTGTCATGATACGTCTTCTTCTTCTCTTTTATTTCAGCTAGACGATCCAGGTAATGCAACCGGCGTTTGAAATTACAAACCTTATAAGAAAAGTTAATCTAGGCGCATTCTCGTCACTTTAAACATCAGTTAAGAAATTGAATGCTAGAGTTACCTGCACATTTTAGTATTAATTCTAGTTTTCACCCTCAGTCTGAAATAGTTGAATCATGGATGGCTAAAAATTATTCATAATTTAAAAAAAAAACTTCATAAGTGAATGAAAATGAATATTGAAATTTGTATGAACTCTAGCTGTTACTTTAAAAAAATGATCGATAACCAAAATTTTCAAACGCTAGTTAAAAGACTAAATAAACGAAATTAAGAGTCAAAATTTATCTAGTCTTTAGTTATCCAAAATGTATAAAATAGTAAGCTGGAGTTTATTAACACTTTCAACAGCCACTAAAGTGTTAAATATACAAAATAAGAAGTGAAAATAGATTTTAAACTGCCTGTAATTAAATAAAATCTATAACTAAAATTGAACTCCACTTCAATTGCATTTACATAAATAATACTAGCAGCTGAACTTACATTTATTTTTAGAATTGCTATGTTAACACTTATGCTATCAGAAAGTTTAATATTACAGTAGTAGTATTTTGATGAATTTTGCACTGCCACAAATTAACTTGTGAATACAAAAAATAATATATCTCCGATCTTCTAGCTGTCGCTAACAAATGAAATTTCAAACTGCAGATGAAGTTAAGTTTCCACGGTCAGATAATTGTATAAACTCAAACGTCAAAATGCAGCTAAATTCATCATCGGTTTTATAAATTCAAAGCTTCACTTCGGATGTGAACTGCGTGCATTTGTAACAATCGTCTTGCTTCAAAGATAACTGAAGCCAGCCATTTACCTAATATGATTGCCTTCAATTCAATGTAATGGTTACGACCTCTGCGCTGATCACTTTTCGAGAAAGTGCATGATATTAAAGTCATTAAACACCAATATTAATAATATGTATACGTAGCGCACCCTACTGTTGAAATTGGCGACAGAATTTCATCTTCAGTCGTTATGCTGAAGGTGATGATTCCACCATAAGAAGGCTGCATTGCATCCACTGCATGTAGCTACGGCCTCCATCTTCCTTTAAATGAGTAAAATTTCCATTTGAGAAATAAAGCAATTTTTAAGCTGAAGGTGATGATTCCACCATAAGAAGGCTGCATTGCATCCACTATATATAGCTACGGCCTCCATCTTCCTTTAAATGAGTAAAATTTCCATTTGAGAAATAAAGCAATTTTTAAGCTGAAGGTGATGATTCCACCATAAGAAGGCTACATTGCATCCACTATATGTAGCTACGGCATCCATCTTCCTTTAAATGAGTAAAAATTCCATTTGAGAAATAAAGCAATTTTTCTCAATGCAGTCCCAACAACTACAAAAAGAGATGAAAAATTTATGGCTGAAGTAAATTTTAGAAAATGATTGCTAAAAAACTGTGATATTATTGTCATCATCACTCCTCTTTCAGGCGAAATAAATCAAAGCCAGTTTTTGATGAAGAAAGAGTTTTAAGAAAGAAAGAAAAAATTCACAGAACGAAGCAAACACTGTCTGAGCACCAGATTGTGGAACACCTCATCTAACAGAAGAAAGAGGGGAATTCTTAACAGAGGAACCGACAATGATAGAAAGCTGTATCACAACATGATAAAAGTCCCACCACTATTACACAAATACATTGCATTCTTGGAACTTTGTGTCCTCTGACGTCCCTAAAAGCACCGCTAACGTATCTATGCCCATCCATTTTGAATTTCATTTTGAATTTCATGACTGTATTTCATACTTTGGACTTCTGTCCTACTCAGTGCTTTTTAATCAGCATCAAAGTTTCTGCAATCGCATGGTCGAAATTTTGTTTATTCTATCTTTACGGTGAAGGATATGAACTTCTATGTATATTTGTGTATGTATAAAGGCATTATTGGCCCTTATTCGTGTGATTTTATATATATGTATGGTTATTTATATATTTGTACACCTTTTTTATACTGCATGAGAATCTGAAAGACGGAAAAATAAGCTAGCTAGCTCTTTGTTTACAAGAAATAGGAGAGATTATTCAGCCCTATTTAAGTCTTCGGCATATTCGATATGTTATTAGTCATTTGAGCGGCTATCATTGTATCGAAAAATGAATTTTCAGTGCAAATGACGCCTATATATTTTAGAGCTAGGGGATTCGTAAGGCGAGATATATCTGCGGTGCGATTTGTTTTTTTCAAATGACATTCCCTTATCTTTTTAAGACCTGGAGCACGTCTCTGTCTGTCAGCCACACTAATGTAAAGATAGACTAGCGGTTACCCAATAAATACATTTTGAGACTGAACATGTAACCTGGATAGTATCCTTTCTACAATTATTTTACTCCTCACAGTTTGCTGGAACCGTTGCTGCAAATTTTGTTCTAGTGATAAAACAATCTCGTACGCTGAATTGGAGCTGGTTTAAATTATTTCCCGTCATTTTAGACAGACAGGTTCAATAGTCTAAAAACTAAACGCACCTTGGTGCTTATTTCAGTATCCAAATCTTATAACAGGCGAAACTCGGCAAGAAAAAACTTAAGTGCTTACTTTTATTAGTTCTAGAGAGTACAACTTGAAATTCCCTAAACAAAGCCTGACCTAAATTTGCATCTGAGTTCGCGTGCAATTTTCCAGCACTTCACTTAAAGGAAACTACGCTCATGAGATCATTTCGGGCAAGCGAGCACTGGAGCCACAAGTACTTTCGGAGCAGCGCCGCGGACGGACACGCGCACCTCCTCACACCACGGCTCCACGAGGGAGAATGATCCAATTCCGAGGGCAGCTTCTTTAACTACTGTCTACCCCACTGAGCTCGGTAGACTATAATTGAAACACTCGGCGTTATTTCCCTCAAACGCTCATCGTCCCATTTGTTTGATGCAGCTTTCAGTGACTGAGAAAATTGGCCATTTTATCTATAGAATAGGGTAACATCCCGGGCCCCAGTTGCCGCAGACACTTTGTTTGTAGAGTTAAAGCAGCGGAGATTGTACAAATAAAGGGAACGTTTACCAATGTCATCGCCCCAATTTTTCTTTAGGGTTATACCGGTTTTAATTTAATACGCGAATGATACTAAATCGCTAAAGTGCACAAGGATATTTTCCAATATTAATCTTTGTGTCAGTGAATTTCTACGAGTACCTACCGATGAATCTTTACGATGCTGTGAACTTCACGAACTATTGCAGCGTGTAAGTCAGATTCGCTTTTTTGAAGTTTATCCGGAATCACGCATCTAAAGAGATCAAGAGCGTTTTTGGCCTCCCTATGACCTGCCCTATTCCTTGATTTGAACTTCTGGGACCACCCAGAATTGTGTTAGGGGATCGACACGGAAGTCTACAAATACAGCATAATATTGCTTGCAAAAAGTGGAACAGCTATTTTGTTTCTGAAAAATGGGGAGACGAAATGAATTGCATCTGTTATTTTTTTAAGATACTGAGCGTTAAAATCTGCCTGAAAGTTTCATATTATGGTAAAGTATGATATGCTTTCCGTATTTTTTTAAAAAGGAGTTTACTTGTGTTACAACTCTCTTGTATTGTCCTCTATTGTATATATGTATTACAGCTCTGCGTAATCGTATAAATTATTTTTGTTATATTCATAACGCATAACGCTGTTCCTCGCAGTTATGGAGGATAGCAATCTTATTATGCCAGTGTTCTGCATACCGTCAGTGTCATTATTTTCAAGGGTAATTCGTTATATCATACATTGATGTCTTCAGTTGCATAAATGTAATAGTAGCTCCTGCTGCTCGCGTATAATTTTTTTCTTGTTTCAATGAAGATCTTTTGTTTATTGTGTAGATGGAGGGACACAAGGGCATGTTGTGCCTTCCCCCGAGCAGAGTAAAAGAGGTCTAAATCGCTGGCAGTGAAGTACTTGTAGTACAAACGTTGCTACTGATGTAATCTATAAGATGCGAGTAGTTTTTAGCGAAGCAATCGCTGGTAGTAAAACTATGTCCGAGCAGCAGGCGCTGTGTTCAATGGTTTGTTCATTCAATAGTTAGATGATACAGATTTGGTTTTTCAGAGGGTTGCCAATACAACCTCTATAGATGTCGCGACCAATCACTCGACGAGCTGTTCCTCAATAGCTGGGCAGGCTTGCTTCCTGGATGAAGTTATTCATGGATGCATAGCGAATTAGACGTCCTTCACCAATGCAGACGCAGCTAGTGGAATGAGATGGGCTGGCTAGGATATCACAGGCACAAAACTCTTGTCTTTCGATGCTCAGTGACTCTTTAGTTTAGATTCCATGGAATAATGTTTATCCATACGTCGGTGAACATTTGACGAATTAAATTTACGAGTCAGTAAAGAAAAATTTCAAAATTGAAGCCATAACTCTGACTAATGCCTGTACTCAACAGGAAAAAAAAACTGACTGGACGGAGCACTATCACGCAATGAATTATTACTGAACTGGGGAAGGTTTTAGATTTGTGTAGTTGTATGAAGCATCGAAAAATTTCTTGTACATTTGTAAAACAAATATTTATTGACATAGGGACTGAAAATAAATTTAATACTCCAAAACGTGATAATGCTGAGTATTTATTTAAATTTATTTATGCACCTTCATTAAGTTGTACTTTTCTCTGTCCGTTCGAATGTGGATAAGTTTTTCCCCATAAACTTCATAAATGACACATTTCAAACACAGAGACCGTAAACTGTAGGACTGCAGAGTGGCACGGGCAGCAGATGAAAGCTTTATTATAGTATAGTATGATATAGTATAGTATCGTATAGTAAGGTATAGTAAATATAGTATAGTGTACTGTCGTGTAGTGTTGTGTAGTGTTGAGTGGAGTGGTGTGGTGTGGTGTGGCAAGTTGTGGTGTGGTGTGGTATGTTGTGGTGTGTTGTGGTATAGTATGGTATAGTGTGGTATAGTGTGGTATGGTATAGTATGGTATAGTATGATATAGTGTGGTATGGTATGGTATGGTAAAGTATGGTATAGTATGGTATAGTGTGGTATAGTATGGTATAGTGTGGTATAGTATGGTATAGTATGGTATAGTATGGTATAGTATGGCATAGTGTGGTATAGTATGGTATAGTATGGTATAGTATGATATAGTGTGGTATGGTATGGTATGGTAAAGTATGGTATAGTATGGTATAGTATGGTATAGTGTGGTATAGTATGGTATAGTGTGGTATAGTATGGTAAAGTATGGTATAGTATGGTATCGTGTGGTATAGTATGGTATAGTGTGGTATAGTATGGTATAGTGTGGTA
>LQNS02278174.1:6464073-6481906 GCA_001587735.2 Parhyale hawaiensis
GTGTGGTATAGTATGGTATAGTGTGGTATAGTATGGTATAGTGTGGTATAGTATGGTATAGTATGGTATAGTATGGTATAGTATGGTATAGTATGGCATAGTGTGGTATAGTGTGGTATAGTATGGTATAGTGTGGTATAGTATGGTATAGTGTGGTATAGTATGGTATAGTATATATAGCATAGTGTAGTGTAGTGTTGAGTGGAGTGGTGTGGTGTGGTATAGTATGGTATAGTATGGTATAGTGTGGTACAGTACAGTACAGGACTGGACAGCACAGCACAGCATAACATAGTGTAGTATTGTATGGTAGTAATATAATAATTGACACGATGATAAACAAACGGTATTGCTAGTTTCTTTTTATGCGAAGAATCGATTTTACGTCACGATTTGAAGTTCCTCCCAATAAAAGATTCCGGCCCTATGCTCCCGTTAAGTGGACGCCCTCACATCTGGTAATCAATGAAAATATAAGCAAATCTAATACATAACTGAGCCAAAACATACTGACTAAAATAGCGTCCCGAAAAATTGCTGGAGAAACTATATCTTTTATAGAAGAGTGAGTTAAAAAGTAAACCCTGCACCATCAGAGTGAGGTCAACTACAAGGTTAT
The DNA here is from genome assembly GCA_001587735.2 of Parhyale hawaiensis. NCBI lineage: Eukaryota > Metazoa > Arthropoda > Malacostraca > Amphipoda > Hyalidae > Parhyale > Parhyale hawaiensis. Next base: position 6,464,693 of record LQNS02278174.1, read on the forward strand.
CATCGCTCACTATCCTCCCCGGAATTTCGGGTAATTTTGCATAGCTATTGCGGATATTATACTCGGCTCAAAGGCATGGAAATCGGCTGTTCCAAGAGCGCACGAGTGTATCGTATATAGCCCAGGGACCATTAACAGGCTTCCTAGGCATGAAGTGTGAGCTTGTGTAAGGGAAGGTCAAACACTAAGATGGGAGCCATGGCAGGCAATTGGCATCCTACCTAAGAGAAGTCAAGTCGAATGTTTGAGTAGGTGGATGAAGATGAAAGCTAGATATTTTTTATTATATAGCTACGTCATTCCCATTCCCACATGCATTCATTTTCCTGTTCCGTCCCAGTTGCTTCTTAAAGATCTATTTACCTTTCTTCTGTTTGTCACACCCCCTACCGTGCCATTTTCAGGTGAAACTGGCAACAAATAAACTTCAATTTGCTTGTGAAACTCAATTTTTCCTCAGTGAAATTCAATTTGTAATTGTTTGAAAGCAATTTACTCTATCGATATTTTTATGTTAAATTTTCGTTTGTGACAAACTGAGATTTGCAAATGTCAAATTGAATTGAATTTGTTGCAGTTTAACCTGGAAATTGCTTAGTAGAAGGTATGACCAGCATAGGAAAACTGAACCTTTGCTAAGTAATTATGGCAAAATAGGAAAAACGGATATCAAGATAATATTTAATGCTAGAAAATGCTATGACACGAAACTATCTTACTCGAAAATTGAACAAAAAAGTAATGTGCCTGTCACCGACGACCTTTGCTGCTGCTTGTTTGCTTCTTAATTTCCAGCAAATACATTCTTTGCGCCACCACGAAGTTATTTTCTATTCGAGGTCGTTATGTTAATTAGAAAATATCCAGCTGAAGTTCATTGTTGAGCTTCAGAACCTACTTGGTAAGAGTGGGATGTCGAACATAATGTAGTCTGTGTAGCTGTAAGACTGGGGAGCGCTAAGAGTGGTCGATGAAAGGTTTACTATTAATTTTGTACCTAACAAAGATGATGCATAGAGGTCATACTATTTTCTTTTTGTGTGAATGAATCGATATTACGTGACGATCTCCGGACTATCCTACTAAAAGATTACGGTCTTAGACGGTGTCCAGTGCAAGGACTTTTGGTCTAGTTTCAGACCATTTGTTCACCGAATTCCCTTCCTGCGGCGACCCAATGACGTTTGCTGGAGTCGAATCAAGGACTTGTAGATCAGGAAGCGGGAATACTGCTATTACTCCACGGACGCCCCAGTTTTTTATGTAGATCCGTAGAATGATAGGAGATACGGACGAAAGATAAGCTTTAAAATCGCGAGTTTTTGGCTTGCCATCAGAAAAGAAGAATGAACGGTTCATGTTATGTTATCTACTTATAGTGCCAAGCAGAAACGGCGATTGCAACCTAAATGGTAATGTATTCAAACCAAAGATGCAGAACGAGCAGATGAATGCCAAATATTGTTTCACAAAAGTGAAAAAAACGAGTATTAACCGAACGTAAATCTTTATTTTATAAGAATAGAATAGATAGCTGGCAGTAGACGGACCAAGAGCCCCATTCCTAGAGAACAGAAGATTGTATTTCTCAAATAAATAACTTCTATCCAAAGATTAGCTCATCTGCAAAAGACTCACGATGAAATTTTCTACCGTGATTTTGAATTTTTTGAAGATTGCGACGATATTTATGTATGTACAGAAATTAAAATTATTTCCCCTGAAGGTTCTTATTAAGAATAAGATGGCAGGGGTTAAAACTTGCGATGAAAACATGACTGATATGTAATAGAAAACTGCAGTTCATATCAACAAAATTTGAACGTTTCAGCCTTCGAGGTCATTATCAACATCTGGAAATGAAAATAAAGCGCTTTATCCTTATTGCGAGTGTTTGCCTTTGCCATCCTACTGTAAGTAACGATAAGTAGTAGAGCCTAGTGTTTGTCAACAAGATTATGACAAACAGATAAACAAAGAAAGTGTTAGGCAACAGAGAGACAGACAGATGAACAGCTCCCACAACAATAAAAATACAGATTATTTCCATAACTATGTACCTACATGCTCATTGTTCATTCGCCCTTCGACGATCGTGATAATAATTTAAATATTTGCCGAGTAATATCCATGAACTTGCTAATTAGGCAGGTGTTAATTCTACCGGAAGCTAAGCCTCTCCTTGCAACTCTCTTCCATTTGGAAATAATCCAAATCCGACGGCCCCAAATGCGAGAGGCAGAAAATGGACATTGACCAGCTCGCCCTCTAGGGTAGCTGAGCAACATGGCTTTAATGGCAATATCCGATGTTAGATGATAATTTTGTAAATTCTTTTTATTTCCTAGAAGTTAATTGGCTGATGTTTGAAAATAAAAGGCTTGATAATTACTGCTGAGGCTGATTGGGGCCAGATACTCCAGCGGTGGTCACGGCTCAGATAGATTTTCAATAATAATTGTACAAAATGCAGTAAATTTTACATCATTCTATCATGTGTGTGAAACTGCACAGCAGCTTGGATTGTGCACGTACTGACTGACATACTTCAGTATAAAATATATGCTGTAAAATGTAGTATGAATGATAATTACACAGAATACTTTTGTAGAAGGGACACCCGTTATCATCATGAAAGGCTTGTAACTTTTTAACTTTCTTTTGAACATTGAAATCTGAAAGAGATGTTTTATATTAGATCATTTGAAAAAAGGAGAACACTGACTTACCTTACGGCCTGGAATCTTCAGCTGTCAAAAATGACAGCAGCTGTTACGGATAACTAAGCAAAGTTTGTGATCCTAAACAAGATCACTTAGAATTAATCGTTTTCCAATGTTGCAGAAACTCTGCAGATTAGCAGTGAATTAAGAAATATTGCAGTTAACTTATGCTTTTTGTGGAGTACCTTCCTGTCAGAACACCGCTGATGTACAGATTTTAACTCCCACCAACTGCTAGGGCTGAAGGTACACACAGGAAATGCAATAATAGTGCAAATGGAGATTTATATGTAGAAAAACGTATGCATAAATCAGTACTATATAATAATTCACGTCGTGTTTTTATTTATTTATTTATATATTTATATCTTTCCTGTCACGCTCTATGGGAATAAGATAGGAGAAAATTCAGGTGCCGATGACGGTATCTTNCAGAATGCTGAATTTTCATTAAAGAAGCCTCTGAACAGTACTAAGCACAGGAGACAGAGGGGGTTTCCCCGAGGTGCTAATTTTCTACCGTCATTTATAATGACGGCCCGGGCCACTAGTACATTATATAAAGTTATCAAGGTTAATTTTTTATTTGATTCTGATCATGCAATTATCAGGAAATCCACAAAGTTGTTGGTAATCGAACGACGAGAAAGAAACACAAAAATATATCCAGACTGGAGTGATCATAGACGCCGAAAACAATTTTACTCCTAAATGTGATGAAATCAGTACATCAAAACAGTTAGTAATTACAACGAATTAGCTTAATACTGGTTTTCCAATTTACTTTATAGATTATTAACTTTCTTAGGCAGCTTGTTGGATGTTTCAAAATACCTACAAATACTTACTTGTATGAGGTAACTGTGGTTAATATTATGGTGGGGAGGCTCTGATACATTCTTATGTTGCCTGAATTGCATCATAGTTCCCGAAGTATTTAGTTTGCAAGTATTATGCAGAATTTACTCCCGTGAGTATTATGAACTGAAAACCTCCACCGCGTCGAGAGTCATAGGACCTGTCGAATAGGTGCCTCACTTGTTGAATGGACAATTTAGCTTGAAGAAAACTTTACTAGGGATGTAAAGAACCAGTTTGTGAAAATCCTCAGAAGTCATTTCCCAACATCAAATCCATGATTCTTACCTGTTTTTTTTTCAAAATGAAATTGGTTCGTACTACACTACACTACACTATTCGCAAATTGCGATGAATGCTGACATCTTCCAGAAAATCCAAAGGAATATCAAAGGCGCCAGCAAACTAAAGTTCGATCATCTTTCGCTCCAAAGTTTCAAATTCCTTGTCGATCATCGAGCAAGCAATTACTGTGAGTTAGAGATAAAATATATGGAAGGAAGTTTAGAAAGAGAAGCGCATATAACACAGCAGTGAAATAAGTAAGTTGCGTTGAAAATAACTTGTGCGTTAAGAAAGTTGCTTCAGTAATTTAAATCTAATGCGAGTTGAGAAAATTGAGTTACTAAACATATAGAGATTCCCGTGTCGAAGATGGTGCTCGTATTAAGTTTCATATAGAAGATAGTGCTTAAACAATAACGTCTTTGTGTCAAATAAGTAGAGAATAACGTCGCTAGCTTCGAAAATGCTGGAATAACTACGTTACTATATTAGTTACATGGCGATGTTTGTGTCAAAGACATATCACTAAAGAACGTTGTTTGCGTGCAATATATTTCTGATGGAGAGCACGCACTCTCGTATTGCTAATGTAATTATAAAATTAGTATGAATTATGTCGGAATTGTTAGTAGCTGAATAACGTTCCTTGCGTCCAAAACTGCGGCTGTTAGTGAGTCGTGTCTCTTGGGATGGTTAATTAAGTACAGTAGCACTGTTTGTGAAACAAATTGTGGCAGTCAATAACATAAACTGTTCCTTTAAAAAATTATTTCAGCAATGAACCCTAGCTTTCTGTAATAGCATAGACAGTGAACAACATATCAACTAATGCTCTTGCTATTATAGAGAGGAGTATGAATTTCTTGAGAGAAAGTGTCAGCACCATTTATAAGGAAAACAATTGCCCTGGATCACGTATAGTATAGCTTTGAATAAAGACGAACATGTGAACATAAACCCCATTTGGGCTAGGAAATGCACAAAAAAACTCTTCAAGCGAAATGTTTCGCAGACATAACCTAGGTTACTCTGTAATAGCAGTAGATGTAAGGAAATGAAGTTTCCCATAAGACAACAAAGCCTTTTGCGCCAGAAACCATTACTAAAAAAAAAAAAAATACAAAAAGCTGCATCTCATCGCGGCTGCCGAAGATGCGCATACATTCTACCGCAGTCCTATTAATGTCAGGAGCAGAACCTTCCCTTAAGAATAACAATGGCAGAGTTTGCTTCCTGACATGCAGAGCAGTTTAAAAATCGTCTCTATTTAAACTGCGAAAAAATCTTATTGCTCCAGAAAACTAGCGATAGGCGGTGCTTGTGCGCCTTTTAGTGGAGATGGACGGAGACATTTTCGCCGCAATATTAAGTTTCTGGAGAGTAGAACTGTTTGCCGCTGCCGTAGATATCGAGAACAATAGCTTTTATGGAGGAATTTCCATCTTGTGATAAGATAGCGCTGTAGTGGAGTAGACGGATAAAATGGCCGGATTTGCATAACTACCTTAAAGCTGTTAGTGAATGTTTTTTTTTGAGGTTTTCAATAATGTAATTACCACGGATTGCTGAGTTTTACTTCTGTAATTTGTGTTTAAAGCGAATATTTTCTGGACATGCCATGTTGCTTACCTACTTTTCAATCTTTAGTACTTTACTTGAGTACACGCGCTGTCCAAAACAACAGCGAAGAATTTGTGAAGAATCGTCTTCATTTAATATACTTTTGCTACTAATATGCTTCTGAAGGAAACATCACAACGACCAACTCACGAAAAAAATGAGCTTATTTTAGCGAGCAGAAAAGCGTTGCTAAATTTAATTAAATCCCCGTTGTGTCACAAACGGGGATTGCTGCATGATATATCTTCAGTACATCGATTTTTTTTGTTGAAACAAAACTGCTCCTTCGAAGAACGAAATCAAGCTAGAAAGAATAACTGTGTCGTGTCTACTGCTCCGTGAAAACCATCGCATCGCTTGTGCTTCGTAGATGATCTACAGAATTTGTACGACGTAAACTGAAGTATATAGTTTCCATGCTTGGAGAAGCTTGTAAAAATTAGACTCCGTGGCAGCACGAAGAGAAGCTGTAAATGTTTTCTTTGTTTGGACTACAGCGTTACCTGAGCAAGAAGTGCAATCAGAATTAAGGGATAAGAATCGCAACTTTGCCATTGTCAGGGTTCTCTGAGAGCGGACGGTCCCGCATAGCGCTCGCGGGCCGTCAGGCTTGCATGAATTGGCCTCCTCTGATGGGCCAAGGTAATATGATGCCTGTGCGGACGGTGCCGGTAGTACGCACGGGCCGTCCGGCTTGTGCTAAGCGGCCTGTAGCTGTTGGTAGAAGAGGCTAACTCTTTTGGCTAGCGAGGGGATCCCTCCTTACGCGCCAGACTATGGCAGACCCCGAAAAGACCGAGGGTGCAGCTGTCGCCGTATGGTTCCGTTAAGGCTTTAGCGGAGGGATCTTAAGAAGACCTGGGAGTGCTCTCTACGCCGTTTTCAGTTCGTTAAGGATAACCAGTTCATGTTCCTGGCTGTGCCAGACTGCGAGAGCGGTCTTCCTGATAGATTACCCAATCAGGCGTAAACTCTCCTTCGAGAAAAACGTAGCTTCAAGGGGAGTAAAACAAAGTAGAAAAGCTTGTTTTATCTCGAACTATCTTACAAAAAACAGGTTTTATTCTGGCTCAAACATTACCCAAAAGATAATGACATTTTAACAAAATTATTTAATTCTATACACTGCAGGTTTGAACATATACACATATAAATTCCATATAATATAAAATCCATACTAATATTAGTTAAAGTTACGCATACAAATATTTGTCTCTACCTCATACAGTGGACAATGCACGAGAACAAACATGAGCGTGAAATATGAATTCAAGCAGTGACTCAACTAAGTTACATGCATCCGCGACGCGGCGTTGGGCGTAGTACGCACACCAGGCGTAAGCCTACTGTGCGCTGGAGTGGAGACTGTGGCGCAGTGCACCTAGGAGGCGTTCGCCCACCGAGCGTCGTTAGGGATGACTATGCTGTTTTCGGTGCAGTGTGAAGAGCGACTACTGTCGGATGGTGAGTGGGCACCTGGCGCGACGTTACAGCCATCATCCGCAACCTGGATTAATTTTGGCTTATCGATCTATATTACGGCGGAGCAAAATTACGGAAACTGCATTCTGGCAAGTTTTTTGCCTATCTACAGAATTTCGCTAAAAGCGTGACACGAAGCAAATATATAAACACAAGACTGTGTTTATTATCTTGATGATTAAAATGAACTGATGCTGAGGAAGTTGCATACATTCTGAAACTCGTACCTATTAAATGAATTTCCTGGTGTTTGATAAGAATAAAATCGAATTAAAACAGCAGTTTATTTTCATCGGAGCTGCAGAGTGCAGCTTTTTGCTGCATTTGTTATTGAGTTGATAAACTAGAATGAAGCTATACTAGAACGCCTCGTGGCGTAAAACGATCACCCACGGTAGGGAGGGAGGGGGTGGGGGGGGGTGCAAGTTCAACGCGGTAATTCTTGATGGACAACTTACTCGAGAAGTTTGGCATTTTTAACATTTTTTACATCTAAGTTAACCCACCTGCGAAAAAAATGCAAACATTGCTCAACTAATTTTCCCTCTTTTGGGTGGACAGACAAACAAGTATACATATATATATATATACATAAATCTTCAACGAAGACGTTATCACCTCTCTCTTCGCTTCGCTCGCGCATAGTGAATGTGTTTTTTTTTTTTGTATTTTCAATAATTTTATTTTTACAAAGGGCTGAGTTATTGATTTATTTTATACGAGTCGTAGGTACTAGTAAGATTTTATCTTTTTACATTATTAAATTGGAACGGAGCAACACCAACTTTTACTTTATAAGAGGGATATACTTTATCCAATACCTCTTATAGCTGTGGAAAAATATACTACTCATATTATAGAACGCAGAAGACGGATCTGGGCATATATAGATATACTGATGTGTGCGTAGCATATGAGGTATATGTATAAAAAATTTCTTTATGTACTTATTTTTAATCATATACCTATATAATTCAATAAAAAGAGCTGTCTTATTTACATAGCCGCCGTATTAAAGAAAAATTCCAATGCATTCACGAAATTTACGTAACTAACAAAAGAAGCAGCTGCATATATTTGTATGAACCATCATTTCTATAAACTCAATGAAACAAAAACTACCTAGAATTTCATTTATCTGTTCATTTCCAGTTATATTAAACATAACTTTCAACTTTTATAACAATTTTTTATTAATTATTCCTCATGATGATTCCCCTTGTTTTCTATTTTTGTAAACCTATCAGTCGTATTGCATTTGCCTAGTTAATTGTTTCATTTTGTTTTCATCCTGAATAGTTTTTGTTTCTTTTGTTTCAATGCTTCATGCAGAGCACAATACACAAACATTCCTTATATCTTCATCGATACACGTATGTCTATCTCTGGAACTAGCTATTTCTTGATACTCTTGATTTATCGTGACACAAGGTTTACGCTGTCGCTTTTCTGGATTTACACAATTGATTACCAGAAACTAAAACTATAATCTTCTGGTTACATATATTTCAAGCTCAGAATTATCAGTCAGTTTCATCCACTTAAATTATAATTGTAAATAACATGGATTCACCCCTTTCATTAAATTACTCGATCGCGATATTATTACTTGAGTTTTATTGGTTATCTCGTGTATGTGATCTATGTAGTAGAAAACTAGTTATTTCGAAATCGTCAGCAAAAAAGACAATATTCAGATCTCCATAACCGACTTCAAGCCCTTATCAAACGCATTTTTATACAGGAAAAATATCATCAAGAACAAACATATAGCACTCAGTAGATTATTGTTCCAAGCTCCTTACGCGATACAGTCGTTAAAAGCGTCTCTCCAATGGTCAAGAATCATTATTTAGGAAGAATTACTCTAAGCTTTTCAAAGCTAATACCCGGAACATGTAGAAGATCACGACTCTTACTCTACACACGTACCTGCCTTGACCATAGGGCTACTCTGCCCCCTTGGGGCACACCTCAGGCACAACACATCTTGGAAACTGCCAAACAACTTTTAAATAAAGTCCCTAGGATAACATAGTATAGCAGGTGTAAATTACGGCATGACAGTCGAAATATACTCATATTAAAAATATCGACCGCTAGAGGACGCGCACTGACATACCTGGGAACTGGTAGGACAGGAATGCGAAATTAGAAATATGTACATGATAACAATGCATGTATCTAATACCATAATACATAAATATGATCAATGCCACATTACAGTAAAGTCAATATATTTCTACTACTAGGAAGTGGCTTGCTTAAAAGTTAGACGTTTTGATAAATGTCTTTTCATGTTGCAGAGCTTAGTCTATCATAAGTAATTAATCAGATGGTTTCTTTTGGTGGCGAATTAATTAGTTTTTTGGAATAAGTCGAAAAAAAAGTGCGCTCGTACGATAGTTGAAAATTCTCAATGATTTTTGTAGATTTTTTCAGCAATTCGCCCGCTAGATGGCGTTAAAGTCATAGAAGTTTTAAATTCCAAAACAAAATACCGAAAGACTCATAGACAATAAACTTTAAAGAATTTTTAATCCCTATTCAGAAATAAAATTAGTTACCCATTTATGCTTTCAAGTTTATGGGCAAAGCCATAGCGTTAGAACATTTAGATGATACACATCCGGCGTTGCGCCCACGGCTAGAAAAGAGGCATCTTCCAGGCTCGTCGTACACCTGCTGGAGTGGTGTTGCTATACTCACCTGCCCAACGGGTCAGTTGCCGCCTTGTCTTTGTTGCGTAGGGTTGTGTCTCGCGGTGGTGCTAAGTAGCTGGTTTATGTTCATCACAAATGTGGCCAGTACAGCGCGTGTAGCAATGAACTGAGTCTTTTTAACCCAATTTGTTACCAACTGTAAGTCTGGACTTGAAGCAGAACCATTCTCCGGTTATAGTATGTTGTAAATATCACCGTTTGTGCAGTTATGAATATTGTTCCAGGTTGAATTGAATGTCATTATTTACAGCAGTAGCATGGTGTTGGGACTATCCACAGCAATAATTTTAAAATTGTTCTTAGTGATTATTGAACTGTGCATGAAAAAAGTGAACTGACTATTGGTGAAAAAACCGTTTTCAAGAGTTTTACTGCTGCGATATTTTTTGAGCTTCAAACAAAATTATTTACTCTGAAAACATCATTTGATTTCTTTATTCAAAAAATATCGGAAGCCAATCTATAAGTGTTCCTTCTTATTGCTGGTATTACTGGAAACCGAAAGATCGACCAATCTCATTAGTTTTAACTTGTCCAGCATTTCCGTCAGGAGCGTTGTTTTCGCTATATTTGAATACAATTCACGCGTTAATCTGAAACCGTTTACCTCTCAGACGGTTTCTGCTCAATGCCTATATAAATGTGTACATATATACGTCTGTATAAAGCATTATATAAACCTTCAGACTTCTTCCGAGATCAAAACCTGTCAACGAAAGATATAGAACTTTGTACGCAAATGAAACGCTGGATAATAAGTAGTGCATAAAGTTTTCTCGGTTAATTCAATCACAAATTAGTTACAATATTTGCACGTATCTACGCATGCAGATTAAATTCACTGCATACAGTATAGAGTTCATTGAATGCTTGGTTTTAAACCGGTTGCCCACGAATGACATTCGTCCTCACTAACAGACTAGAGCCAACTCAACTAATCCATTTACGTTGCCGTACCAGGGCCTATGTGTATTCAAGCGTTTCAACATTGTGCTAAGAAACCTAAAATGTAAGTCTTTGTGAATTTATAATACAATTGAAACTTCACCACTGGTGCTGGCTTTAGCAAAAATTCTAGCGGCGGCCGAGGTTTTCAATAATTTTTTTTTTTTGACAGTTTAATAGCGTGGAAGTTGAAGTCGTGCCAGAGCAACATAAATGGGTTATTTGAGTTGGCTGTGTACTTGCAGCGCCATAAAAGTCGTATATGGACACCAGGCTTTACAGACGTGTTTGGAACTATGTATTCATATTGGGCCACACGTGTCAATGGATCGCTAAATTGAAAAATATTAACGTTAATGCTTTTTCGAAGTCACAGTTTCAAACCCACAAAGACAGCATTGGGCCACCAGAAATAATATCAGTGAGACCTTAATTATCAGTAAGCTGATGCTGAAGTCGTAACTTCTCCTAGGGTATGCAGACAAAATTACTTACAATTATTACCACAGATTAGAGTTTTAGTATTGCATGGATACCCGTAGGACGTGAACGCAAGTTAAAATAATGTTGCATCAACATATCAAGTAAATTTTTAGCGTAATTTTTGATACTCCATACACCGCCGAGTGTCAATAATTTTTTTCTTCAAGCAATACTATTCATTATAAGAGAATTCAATTCTTAATTAGGAGATTTTTCTTATACATTTGTTAACAGGCAAAAATATCCCATAATATTCAACTTCTCATCTTTGTCCTGAAATATTGTTTCTGATTACTAAGAAACGCGAACTTTTTTCAGTAGCCGGTGATACTCCAGAAACTCAGAGATCAAAGCTTTGTTAGAGAATAATGAAAACTAAACATTAAATAACTCTGAACGACGACAGCAGTGACATATTGCCTTGTTGAAAAGTTGAAACAAGTTTTATGGAAGACGTTCTCGTTGATAATTAGTGTTGCTGTTTACTGTGAAAAATGAAATAAAATGTCTTGCTGTGTTTAGTGACAACTGCAGTGTAGACATCACTGAGCCGAAGGAATCTGGAAGGACCAGCCCATCATCATGCTAGACGGTGAGTACCAGGTAGTCTTTGTTGGTACACTGCAGTGTACCATTGGTACACTGCCGTGTACTACTGTGTCTTTACCGCTACCTCGTTATCAAAATTGGTCGGTACTCTATCAGATACTCTTTAATACTATATAGATCTTAAATAAAAAATAGCATTTTTCCATTGCTCTTTAACAACAACTGTTTATAAAAAATTAATCGTTTGTCAGAAGTTCCTTATAAATTGTAGCTATTTAGGCATAACCCTTTACTAATAGCTTGTTAATTAAAAATAGCAATAGGCCCTATCAACAAGTTTTTACATAAATTTATTCTGTATCAATAGTCTATATAAAACAGCCCGTTATGAAATAATTGGCTTTCTATTACTAACTCTTAAATAAATTTATATATATACTAATAGCTTATAAAGAGAAACAGCTTATTATACAGATAGCTTTCCATAGGTAGTCCTGTTCTGGTCCTCCATACTATACTCTCAGCGCGGTACCACTCATTCTTTTGCTCTGTACCAACTGTTCAATGCCGTTATATAACAGTGCACCTGTACTGCACAGCCCGAGACTGTTTATGTAAAAAAAAAAAAAACATTTGCTTGATAGATGAATGCCATCAATTTTTGAGAACCTTAGTCGTTCTTGTATTGAGCGTGATGTTGCTATGTGCGGTTGAATGAAAGGGGGAACTTGTTTGAAACGCTTACCAACTTTTGAAATGCACGTTTGTCTTTTGTTACATGTACCCTCGTGATGGTGTCGTGCTCATGCCAACCCCAACTGTAGAATTCTTGTATGCGCAATACAAACTTATCTGCTGTTATACCTATTTGCTTTACTGATATTCAGGACAAGGTTCGGTTCTTTTATATTTTTTTATCCCGATCGTGAAAGTTATTTTTCTAGGATTTTCGGCCTTAGGCTTTTCCGCCATCTGCTGGTTGAATATTTTGAACTATGACCTTCGCCCTTTTAGCTGAAACGGCCACATAATTATTAAAAAGAGGGATGGAAACATACGGCCTTCAGCCCCAGGCGCAAAACTAAATTCCGTTCCTACGCCCTGCATAAAAAACACTTTTATTCCTGCGGTCGGGATAAAAACAGCACTTTTATTCCTGCGGTCGGGATAAAAAAACAGTTTTTTGTCTGCAGCCCGGATGAAAATCCAAATTGAAACACTGCAGCATAGAAAAAATAGCATTACCGCAATAACCAAGCGGGTTGTGGGACTGCTATCTATTACGCTCAAAAGAAAAGAGGGTAAAACAGCTAGTACAAGGGCGCCGAAAAAATAGCAAAATTTAGTAATCATTCTCCTGTTGTAAACAAATACCCAAGTTGTAAAACATTCGATTGGATTGGTTTCATCCGGAGTTTGAGTCTATCGTTAATCAAGTTGACCCATTAGATTATTTACTTTCTTCAATACTACAAAAATCGTTGATTGTGCTTGTGCCATTTGTTTATCTACTTTCTAATATATATTTAGCGATTATATGATTAAATTGGTTTTGCCTTTCAATTATCTACTTCTTTAATAGTCATTTATTAAAGTAATTTTGTTATGACATTCAATTATCGATTTTTAAAAAAATGCAGATCGCTTATCTCGCTTGTACGGTTCTTGGATTATGTTACTCATTGAATTTAATAACTGCGTGATTATTTTCTGGATTGATTATATTTTTCGCTATTGCTTGATCCTTTATTTATGATTTGTTCGCTGAGTTGTTCATTTGTTGCGTTTCCTCTTGTCAGATTTAAACTTTCGTCACGCGAGTTATTATCGTAGGCACTTTACTTCGGGACAACTTATTACTCCTATGCGATATATGAACAATAGGTAATTAATTACATTTCAGTATGAGCCACTTTCAATGCACGTAAAACTTTAAGTTTAAACAAACGAAATGACGTACGTTGACAAAGAGAATTGATAATTTTGTTCTGTACGTTGAGGCAATTAACTCGGGTTTCTGGAAGGCTGTATACAAGGCCGGCAATGCTGTACGCTCTGTACTTTTGGACACTTGCTGCAACTTTTGGCAATTTTGGAAGTTTGGGCAACAATGGAAAGCTTGATAATTTTGCAATTGTTTGATATTCATCAGTGCGTATGAGAAAAATATGTATATATGTAGTGATACAAGCACATAATGTACATATTTATAAATGAATGCACACTGTGAATTACTATCTTGTATTGATGAATGAAAATCGCTTGTTTTGTCCATATCCTGCCACCATTTTGATAGGATATACGCACTAGATAAACTATGCAAACATGCTCTCTTATAGACAACGATTGTTTCATTAGATTTCAAACTGAGCAATAATTTAGACATTTACGGAAAGCACATACAGTCATTGATTCATAATTTTCTATGGAACGAAATCTAGGTTCACAATACTTTCCTGCTATGAACGCAGAGTTCAAATTGAACCAAGATAATAAAGCAGTGGTCATGAACAAAATATACATGAGCGAATGGAGGTTAATGAAGACTTACTTGTGCTTGATATTCACTGGTTTGAGATTACGAATGTAAAGCTAAAATTACCGTACAGCTGATTGAACTGCATTAAGCAAGCCGACACCTGATTTTCTTTTTTCACCGGACTGCACAGCGACGCGAGTCTCACCTGTACTCTCGGCGGCCCCAGAAGCTTCTCTAATTCAGTAGCGAGGCCTGCATGCAATGATTTCACTTATCGGAGAGTCAACTGCATCTTCGAGCGGCACACTGCAAGAAAACCTAATTCGAAGACTTCACTCGTGGGCTTTCAAATTGTCAATTTGGATCGAGCTTCAGGCGACATTCGCAAACTGATTACGCTTCAGACAATCAAAATCTTGCCTCTTCAAACCTAATCCAACGTGTGACTCGAAATGGCAGGAGTAAACCTAACTCCAGCCTTTTCGAATCCCACGTTGTAAGCTGGTTAGTCTGCGCTGAACTGCTGATCCTAATGGAAACAGTTATGAGTTCTAGGTAGTCTTTCTCTGTGCGAGCGCTTTACGTCTCTTCTTTAACATATTTTTACTAATGACCTTTTAAATTTACGTTCCTTCTTCTTTTCCAGTTTGATACAGCCCATCGTCATAAAATAAAAGCGAGGCTGTACAGGCAACAGTGTGGACTTCATCCGAGCGTGTTTGTACTCTCTGGGCATGTCTGCAGGTTGTGGGTTTCCGAGCGGCGTCTTGTGCTTTCCAGGCATAAATTCCTTGGTCGGAGAGATGCGGTAAATTATGGGTTTCGCCTTTATTTTCTGTCTATTGCTGAGTACGTAAGCAATCTTAAATTAAAATTGCAATAATAATAGCAGCAATATTGCTAAAAATAATGACAGCAGCAATATTGCTAACAATAATGACAGCAGCAATATTGCTAACAAAAATAACAGCAGCAATATTGCTAACAATAATAACAGCAGCAATATTGCTAACAATAATGACAGCAATCATAAGTAGTAAACGAAATAAGCTTTTAGTCAGCAATCAAAGGATTGGGTTTTTATCTGCGTTAATTTGGAGTCTTTCCTATGGCGCCAGAAGCCACCCACGTTGTGTGGGCAGCCCAGCTGACCTGTGCTTCTTACCTGCGGTAGGCTGTGCTTCTTACCTGCGGTGGGCTGTGCTTCTTACCTGTCTTACCTTGCCTGTCTTATTTGCGGTAGGATGTATCCTTATCTGTCTTACTTGAGTTAGACTATATATCTTCGTACCTGTTTTACTTCAGTTAGGCTGTGCCTTCTTACCTGTCTTACCTGCAGTAGGCTGTGCCTTCTTACCTGTCTTACCTGCAGTAGGCTGTGCCTCCTTACCTGTTTGAATTGTACAATACTATAGCAACCAAGCCGGTCATTCTCACAAACGGAACAATTTACAGATGTTAGTTACTGATTGCTAATATATATACAGTATATGATCCCTATGTTTTTTTTTTGACCCATATAAACGATTCGAAATTAGTCCTAGTGACATCTGGTGCCGCATGTGGAAAGAGACAAAGAATGACTTTTGGAATGTATGATACTTAGAAATATAAATATCTAGTGAATATTATGATCTTGAAGGCAGAAGGAAAATTTTCTTTCTAGTCATTGGCGTAACCACAGTCCAAAAGTTGGGGGGGACGCTATTTATCACTATTATTAAAAGGCAGTTAGAAATGGAGTAATTAATAGCCTAATTGGGGTTGGTGACGAGATGGAATGTGTGCTGGTGAAACAGAGGTAAACATGCCAACGCTAAACCGTTAACGTTCTGTTAGAGCTGTGGTTCCCAAACTTTTTGTGATCTTTACCCACTCTTCATGCATGATCCTTGTGACCTTATCCATGACCACCAAAACGTACTACCATAATTGTCTACAGCTTTACGTTCATTAGATCCATATAAAACCCACTTTTGAATATCATTTTGTAGTAATAATTCCAATTTATTTTATTAATGCCACCAGCTTATGGCATACTACATTCTGCTGTATGGCTCCCCAGGGGGCCATGATCCCCAGTTTGAGAGCCACTATGTTAAAGGAAGGAATATATACCCGTAAAACAACTTCCATTAACTCATCTAACAATGTAGTTGGAAATAATTGTTCATTCTATCGTTATTAGTTTCATTTAGTTGAAAAAAAAACACAGATTTTGAGGAAATCCGATACAACTTCTTCATCTCTTTCAACAAAGGCAATGCTGACAACCGGACAACAAGAGCAGGATCTGAAGCATATGCGAGCGATCGAGCGTCAATGCGGTCTATGTTATTCTGCAGTCATATTCATATGCGCAACGTGCGACCGAAGATCTGAGCCCGACGCTCATGACCTGATGAATCCAAGAACTGCTGCGCAATTTCGTGAGGTGAAATGCGCATGAGCTGATCCCTGAGCATTGACACGCCATAACACGATTCAACCTTGCCCGAGTCATCGTAGTTAGCAAATAGGTTTTTAGTCGCCTCAAGGCACTAGAAGATCGCTCTGCAGAGCATATGAACCGGCTGGACACAGCAATACTAGTCTTAAGAGCTTCTCTACTAATAGGAACAGCTTTCTCACATCAGGTGAATTATCTTGGAATACTTTCTGGCGCTCGCAAATGGTGCTTGGTTGATGAAGCCTAAAAAATCAAGTTGAGGCGAAAGTAAGCCACAAAGTTACGGATATTTTTTAGTTTAAGAGGCATTGTGCCAAAAGACGAATGTGGACGTAATATACTTATATCTTGCTTAGGCTTTTGATAAGGTTGACCACGGAATTGTAATGTTGAAACTTTCCCCCATGGCTATCCGTGGAAATTGTCTTCTGTGGCTTAAAGCATTCCTGTCAAATAGAACTCAAATTGTAATTGTCAACAACAAAATTTCATCAAAACAGCTGGTACACAGTGGAGTACCACAAGGCACTGTGCTTGGGCCGGTTCTCTTTCTCATCATGACAAAGGGTACGTATGTAACTATGCAGTCCCTTCGTCATTTGCTGGCGATACACGAAT
>LQNS02278174.1:6486707-6530503 GCA_001587735.2 Parhyale hawaiensis
TTCTCATACATATTAGCGTTCTTCCCAATATGAAGCAGCATAGTTATTTCTTTAATGAATTCTGTTATTTTAAGTGTTTTCGGAGGTGCATCATCATACGTTGTTGCTGGGCAGGGCACTGCAAGCAGCAATGGTAAGGCTTTCCAAGCATCGAGAACAGGAGAACACGTCAGGAGTCCTGATAGTGTTTTGGGGTCACTGAAGCGCACCTTCAACCGTTTACCCGTGTAGTTGGTTTATTTTCTCGCTACACCAGTGTTTAGAGCTCGTTCTGTCCATTTGAACAGTGCATAGCAACACTGACATCGTTAAATTTAATGCCAAATAGCTGGGTGTTACAACAGCCACGCTGATTGGGCAATCTGCGCGGTTTAAACATCATATAGCTATCATGTATTTTGCGGTTGTAATGAAAGACTTCATGCAGGACTCATGTCTTGCAACGCAAAATATAGACAAAACGAATTTTATCAAAACAAAATTCGAGTTTGTTTTACTTTCGTTGTATGTGCTCATCTCTGATGCAGGGCATTTTTTCTGCATTCCCTGAATGAGCCGTGGAAGGATAATTAAAACTTAACCTCAAGGCGAAAAATTGAGGGGGACAAAATATACTCTGTCCCCCCCAGTCTGACAGTTGGGGGGGACACGTCCCCCCCCGTCCCCTTAGGTGGTTACGCCCATGTTTCTAGTTAACATACTGCATGTGAATAAAAAAATTTTTGCTTCCGTCATATAAATTGGAATAGTTGGTCTTACTGGAAACTTCAAGTGGCATTTTATTATTTTGTAGAAAGAGCTAGGAGCAGGTTTACAATTAGTTGATTAATATTAAATGATGTGGTTGGCGCCATCATACCTACCTAATAGAATACAGTTTACAGACAGTTTAAGTGACGGTGTGTTATAAGTTGCAGGGAGAAGCGGAAAATTCGTAAATAGTTAGCTGGTACAACGCCTTTCGTAATTGACGTGGGAGCCGTCCGTTGTGGCGTAACGCCCGTTTCGAGTATGTTGACCAGTCACTGCATGAGCTGAACCTGCTTGTTTTTTTTTTTTTTTTGGAAAACAGAGATGCAACCAACCAATTACTGCTGAATCATGTTGGCTGAAGCGATTTTGCCTTTTTTACATCGAGATGAAGAATTATGGTATGAGTGCTTCTAAGACTGCTCACAAATGCTGTTTTTTTCAATACTAAGGTATCACCTGTACGTATGTTTGTCTTGCATTTTTTCAGCTGAATTGTAAAAATACGTCATGTCCATTTTAATACTAAATCATTGTCACAAATTGATCTTACGTAACTATAATTTTTCCTTAAAAAATACAAAATTAAAGCGTATTTGCTTTATGTAGTATCACCCACTACCCTTATTGAGCTTACGTGGGTGTTTTTCGGTAAAATACAGAAACATAACCTGCCTAACTTTATAACTTCAACATCGACTCTACGAGTTCATCTCTTTCGAAATTTTTTTAAATCACAGAGCTAGAAAATGGCGACATGTCTAATTCAACCCCAAATCATACAACCTGCCTATTTTACCGCTGAATCATCACCTACTTTCTCCGAATAACCTGGTCAGAATTCGATTAGAGGCGATTGTTTCTTGTCATTTTTCTCAAAGCAGAACAATGCCCTGCATGGTCAGTGACGGAAGACGTTCGCACCACCTCACAAAGGCCTGGAGAACCACTCCGTTTTCGCTCCCGGGGTTTCATGCAAAACTGTTTCTCTTGTTTCGTTTTTTTTTTTGTTCTTCGAACGGAGAAAACCAGTTTTTCTAGACCGTTGCAGCCACACCTTAAATCCTTTTCGAAGTGAGTGCTTCATGCAGTGCTGACAGCCGCGAAACAGAGAATGCAAAGGTTGACCTGTGGTAAAAAAGAGGCCGCAACTGGGCATGTTGGTAGGGGGTGTTGGTCTATGCTGCTGTGGTGGGTATGTCTGATGGGGATGCAGCAACATATAATTTAGCGATAGGGGTATTTGCTGGGGTTACACGGATGTGCTATTGGGTTACAAGGTTATTTCGAAAGGCGATATGGCTATCTTTTTGGGATACAAGGTTACTTGGCGTGGTTATTTGGATGTTATTTTGGTGGGGTGGCAAGGGTATCTGGTAGGGTTGGAGCGATCGTTGGTTGGGTTAGACTGTTAGAGGAATATTTCGCAGGGTTGAAGGGATATTTGCAGAAATTACAAGGTGATTTGGTAGGGCTATAGGGATTTAGTGAAGTTACAAAAAATATTTGGCGAAGTGACTGTGATATTTATGGTTATTTTGGTAATGTCTTTCATTTGCACCTACCGTCTTCTATTCGCTTTAGGTTATGTCAGACACAGTATTGATAAATCATCAATAAATTCATGCGGTTTAGTATCCATTGGGATAAACATTAATCAGGGTAGTTCTTTTACCTAAGGCGTGTCATCTACTTCAGAGCTGTCACCTGACGATTTCTGTTCGAAAAAAAAAAAAAAATAAATAAGCCGCCATGAAATTTCGCATACAAATTTAAAAGAAATGATCTCGTTGAAAAAATCTCGTTAGAGTTAACACTTATCAGTAAAAAATATGCGAGCACAAGCGAATTCTATAATAATTTTCCAAAATGGAACTTTGCTAGAAAAATAATACAGCTGCTTACGACTCTAAGTAGAATGGATATGATAAGAGTGGATAAATATGAATAGATATGTAACTTTTATATTGGTTTCACCTAAATGATTATCTAAGTCAATCTTTGCAAACGGGATGGTATATGTTTTATTAAACATGGGAAATAGAGTAATAGTTTCGGAAAACTGGATAACGTTATAAGGACTCGTTTAAATGTTATTATTTCCAGTTTAGCCGCAGTTCTTCAAAGTTTTCTTTTTGTGGGATCTAAATTTTGACCGTGACGGAATCGAATTTTTATTTTTTAAATTATACGCTACGTGTGTGTTCCTACCTAAATTGAGATATATGGCGCGTAAAAAGTTCGTCCCTGAAAGGGTGCCACTCTTTACTATACAATACAAATCATTTAACCTGCTATGCGCACCGCTTACAATGAAAATTGCCATTCAAGAGTACGCCAGTCAGAGCTGGGAGGTAGCCAGGTGGCACGCGTGCAAAAGCCCAAAGAAGAAAAGACCGACCGTTCTTTTCAGTTGCGTTCCATTTGGCCTCCGCCGACCAACATTTGGTCTGCAGTTCTGACTCGTGGAGCGTCAAGCGTTCCAGCTCTTATGTTGGTAAAGAATTAATGACATAATTAGTTACCGGAACTATTTTACAATGATCTTTTGAAACTGCCTTGTCGCATATTGACCTAATTTGTTTCTGTTAGTCCTATTCGGGAGTTTTTTAAGCACTAACACGATAAATATCGATCCTATAAGAGCCAGTGTACTTCACAAACGGTTGCCCAAACAACGCTACGTCTACGAGCAACTAACGCTGCTTTCAGGTTAATTTAATTTTTGACGCAGGTAGGTATGAGTTCTTCAGCTTTTTTGAGGATTTTTGCTAAAAAATAGGCTGGATAAAAATTTCTGATATATTGGTATATGTAGCTATTCTTTAGGAAGTCAGTAAAAAAATATGTGTTGCTGTTTTGACAATTATTGACACTAATGTTTTTCACGGCTATAAGATTGTTAAGGTATTTAAGAAAAATGATGTTGCTTCAGTAACATTAGTGACATATTTTCTGCAATGATTTTGGAGAAAAAGTAGTAACAGTTGGAGTGTGTAGTAACTGTTCTCTTGGAAACAGACGGACAGTACTGTTAATTTTCGACGTAACTTTCCTGGAGTTTCTTTAATTAAGCAGTTTGCTTACCTACCGTTCACTGCTTCGTTCACAATTTCATCTACAAAATTCCTTAGTTACTGACTGCATTCTTACAAATTTGAACGTCGTGTCCCTCACTTGCTTAGTGTTTTGATGTTTCGTGATCAGCATGAAGCTCTGTAAAATTATTGCCTAAAACTTATCGGCAATGTTTTTAGAGCAGTTGTACAGATTATTATATGTATATTTTGTGTGGAATGCTGCATAATATCAGTCTCAGAATATAGCTTTTTATGACTTGCTGTAGGTTATCTGGGGGTGATGTTGAAGAAAAAAATACTATTGTAGTGATGGAGCTGAGGCTGTAACATTCCTACCTAATTTACTTGCATCCAAATCCCTTTTTAATTATAACCTGCCACCAAATCGCTATTTTACTATTATCTGAGTCCAAATCGCTCAATTATATTTGCTTGTATCCAAATTGGTATTTAATTATTGCCTGCATTCAAAACGCTATTGCACTAATGCAATAATATAACTGAGGTTGTAACTTTTTTTTTTCATATGTAACGGATTTGGTGTTGTACAATAATCTGCAGCTAATACACTACTTTATTACTGCAATAATGGAACAGAGGCTATAGCATTCCTGTACAATTTACCGCCACCCAAATAAGGCAACGTCATGCACTCTCGCTGCCTGTCTACATCGCAATTTTCCTAAGGCCTCTTGAGTCTAAGGTCTGAACTTTGCCTGTTGCCTCACATGTCTTTTCTCTTCCCGTTTCTTTACTGTGCTATTAAAACGGCCCATGCCCAGCATGGAATGCTCAGGAATGATTCATGCCCTAACGTTAGGATGACCTGCATTCATTCCATTCGAGAAAGGATGGTCTGTCCAGAGGTCGGTGCTGCTGCCGTGATGGTTGGGCGGGGATTAGACGTAGGGTCTAAAGACCAATGCTGATCTGGGGTCTGAGGTTCAGTGCTGATTTGGGGTCTGAGGTTCAGTACTGATCTGGGGTCTGAGGTTCAGTGCTGATTTGGGGTCTGAGGTTCAGTGCTGATTTGGGGGCTGAGGTTCAGTGCTGATCTGGGGTCTGAGGTTCAGTGCTGATTTGGGATCTGTTGTTCAGTGCTGATTTGGGGTCTGAGGTTCAGTGCTGATCTGGGGTCTGAGGTTCAGTGCTGATTTGGGGTCTGAGGTTCAGTGCTGATTTGGGGTCTGAGGTTCAGTGCTGATTTGGGGTCTGAGGTTCAGTGCAGATTTGGGGTCTGAGGTTCAGTGCTGATTTGGGGTCTGAGGTTCAGTGCTGATCTGGGGTCTGAGGTTCAGTGCTGATTTGGGGTCTGAGGTTCAGTGCTGATTTGGGGTCTGAGGTTCAGTGCTGATCTGGGGTCTGAGGTTCAGGGCTGATCTGGGGTCTGAGGTCAGCGCTGATCTGGGGTCTGAGGTCAGTGCTGAGCTGGGATCTGAGGTCAGTGCTGATCTGGGGTCTGAGATTCATTGCTGATCTTGGTCTAAGGTTCAGTGCTGATCTGGGGTCTGAGGTCAGTGCTGATCTGTGGTCAGAGGTTCAGTGCTGATCTGCGACATAAGAACTATTATACAACTATGAGTTTGGTCTGTTTGGCTAGATCGTAATATGTTCCTATCCTTACCCCAATCATTAATTTCTTTTCCTATTTTCTTTTTGGTGTCACTTCCACTGGTGACGTGTTTGACGATCGTGCACTGATATCTTCACTCTCATCATGGGTCGCCAATTGTTTGACGTACTACATCTTCCTTGTTTCTTGTCATTTGAGCAACGTGGTCTGCAGTATATGAGCAAAGGCCCTGACTCTTATAACTTATTTCCATAAGTGAACGAATTGTATTACCTTTCTTACTTTCTAGACTGGAACGTCTAGCGATATCTAATCTAGAATGTGGTCGGGTAGGGTATTGACTCCGTCTTCTCACAAACGCAGAATAAAACGCTGCGACATCCAGCAAAGTCTGATCTTCCTCTATTTACTTGGAATATATAGTATATGCGATTGCAATCAACCTCATCTGCTTACGCAGGAACTCGAAATCCAGCTAAGTACGTTCATCAGTATATATTGTGGAATACATGAGCATTAGCAACTGGCTCAGTATACTTTTGCTAAAAAAGTAGTAAAAATGACAGCTTGGAACGAGTGCAAGTATGTACAACTAAGAAAATGCGCACGTTAGTAACGGATCCCTTGTTCCTAACAACATAAAATACATGTTAGCTTAGAAATAACTACGTAGATTCTGTCTAACTTTTGGATGACCTGTCTACTGGCGAACATAAGATACTAGACTGGTACACCAATGCTGAGTAGGTCAGGACAAGTACAAAGCAAGTTAGTACCTAACCTCGTCTCCCTAAGACATAAAGTGCATAGGGCCAGACTGGCAATAGCGTGGACGTCGAACTTGTCTAACCTTTGTGTCTGCTGATGAGTTAAGATATCCTATTAGTAACATGTACGCAAGTTATCAACTCACCCCATCTTTTTAGTTTTATATGATATAGTACAAAGTCCTGACCTGGAATTAATAGCATGGTCTATATCAATCGTTTAGCGTATATCCTGCTTGCTGATGAACATAACGTATTGGCATAGGTACGCCAACACGGCGTATATCCAGCGAAGAACATACGCAGGCTGGCAATTGACCTCGCCTTCTCAAAAACCTAAAATACGAAGTACCAGATGGGCAATAACGTCATGTACTATGCCTATCCTTTAGCACATGTCGTGCTTGCTGATGAGCATAAGATAATAGATTGAACACACCACCACGGAGTCTGTCCAGCCACGAACATACGCAGTTTAGCAAGTGACCCCATCCTCCCTGGACCACAGAATGCCAGCCTGGAACGCGCGCTGGTTTGCCAACCTTTGTACCAGGCTGCTGAAAAGCGCAATTCTCTCCCTGCGAACGGAGAATTCAGCTTTCTCCTGCTGGCCAAAGATTGAGTCTGCACGCTCGCTAGTGCGGCATCTTGATTAGTTTCGTGCGTAATTGCATTTGTTTAGTCAAGATTAGCAGAGGGACCTGAGCGGTGCGGCGAGCTTTGGAACTGCAGTACGAATCCATTAGTGGGGAATCTTGGAATCGATCTTGAAACGTGACATCGGAGACCATTGAATACGTGAATATAGACGCGCCAGCAATGAAATTGTGAAGGTGATACTAGAGATCGTCTGAATATCTGAATGTAGACTCTTTGGTAATGAAATTTTGAAGGTGATACGGAAGAGAGAATGGATATCAAAAGACAGACTCTGCGGCAATGAAATTTTAATAGTGAAACGGTAGATCGTATGGTTATGAGAATGTAGATTCGTTGATCGTAACATCTTGGAGAGCGACTCTAGAGATCGCGTTAATAGCAGAATCTTAACCCTTTGGTAGTAAAAGTACGAACAGCAGAATATCAACATTTTATTGATTGACGCTGTTGATATCCCCAGAGCAGTTGATTGCACGGGAATGGAATTCTAAATTGCAACACTAGAGATTGCGTAGCTAACTGGAATTTGCATCATCTATTTGTTCCTTACCTTGATGATTTTTCGGAGAGGTTCAGGTGATGTTGCTCATCCCGTCCATCTTCTGCAGAGCTGACACTGCATTCCGTAACCAGCATACAACTGGTTTGTCTAGTACAGTATTGTTACTAGGAATGTGACTCTGCTGATTGCATGGTTGTTATAATTCCGTATTAATTCTAGCAAAATGAACTATTTTGCCGAGCCTTTATCGGCAATACTTTCTGTTGCTGTACACAGAAAAAAAGCGTCCCAAAATCAGCACGCTCTCCCGTGTACCGACGAGAAGTGCCTATTTTAGGGCGCTCGTTCAGCATGAAGACTGGACGTCGAGCACAAGAAGATGTGTTGGCTTAGGGCCTATACGTATTGCAGTGATCTCATCTACGCTGCATGTGATTCCAAACGAACAAACAAGTAAGAAATCTCACCAACCGCTACTGTACCACGCAGCTGTTGAAAATCACCAAATCTTTTCAAGACGAGAATACGACAAAAGCAAAATTCTTTCTGGAACTTGAATATTTATTTTTGTAGCAGAATCACGCTACTAACGAGATGCTAACGTTCTACTTGCATAACGCAATGTACGTTGTATGGAGCGTATAGAGACACTGCTGTCCATATCCGCACAGAACAATCAGGAAGGCTTGCTCAAGATAGCCTATCGGCATATTTTCAGTTTATTTTTATAATTGCGCAATGCTGCATGTAGTGCCAACATAAGAGCACTCAAAGTTCATCCAGATCTATTCCCACGATGCGACCCATCCGTTGGAGCGAAATCAAGTTTCCCCGAATGGCGAGCGCGGATGAGGCCCTCTTGAAATATCGCCTGGTCATCTGACCCACTAATGCAAGGATCGTGTACGCCGTGTATGCGAACGCAACTTTCCTTCCTTGCCTTCCCTTGAGAAAAGTCAACATTTGGTCGGCCACCTTTAGGAATGCAATTCAGGAATCCAGCAAGCGTAGACACCGTTAAGTTGCTCATGGGATATGGTTCAGTAGAGCCGCAGCGGACATGCCTCGTCTCGTCATTCAAAATGCTGAAGGATTTTACCTCTTGTGTCTGACGATGTGTAGCTTTAGCCCAGCTATAACGAGTCTCTGATTTGTGGAGATGTGTTATTTCACTGAGAGGATTTTTCAAGTAATAAATTGTAAAAATTTACTACTATGTAGGCTTAGGCCACGTCCTCCTTACATACGTTGTATCATTTATTATCATCTATTTATTTAATACAATTACTAACGCTTCAGTACGTTTACATTAACTTTGTAGTTGCTTATTTGCAGACTTCAACGCTACAAAAAAAAAGTTTCCTCATTGCACTGCAGTCGCCCTAGCAGCTTATGGGACTCCTAGGCAATACCACTGCACAAACAGCAAGTTCATTTCTGAAGTCACTCAATTGCTGGCACCATCAGAACACAAACAGTAACTTCATGACTGTGTCCACCTATTAATTTTGTAAGCATAACTGGTGCGTAACTACAACTTTATTACTGTGGTCACCTACCTCCAGGCACCAACTGTGCACAAACAGGAACTTGAATGCTGCAGCCACCTACCTGCAGACACCACCACTACACAAACAGCACCAGGAATGCATCAGGTCGAGGGAGTTTGGCGTCAAAAACATACGCCCCCACGCGGCGCGTGACACGCATAGGATGGCTAAGAAACGCAAGCCTCGTCCGTGCAGGTAGACAGTCTGACTTGTCATTCTTTGGTACGTGTGGGTGGTGATAACTGACAGTCGTATGTTTACCCTGAACACTGTTATACTGTTGTTGCATTGGAAGCGGTTATTACATATGTTTCAGATTTTATCTAAATTATTTCTTTAATTAAGAAATATCTATTCGTAACTAGCAGATAATGGGTACATTTCAGATTTTATCTAAATTATTTCTTTAACTAAGAATTATCTACTCGTAACTAGCAGATAATGGGTACATTTCAGATATTATCTAAATTATTTCTTTAATTAGGAAATATCTACTCGTAACTAACAGATAATGGGCACATTTCAGATATTATCTAAATTATTTCTGTAATTGAGAAATATATACTTGTAACTAACAGATAATGGGCTTGATTTCATTGGTAGGTATATGAATTCATTCCCGTAAGATTTTAAATACATGCTGGCATTCCACGAAAACTATTATGATTATGGTACCATGATTATTTTAAGCATCAGCTATCAATCAGGTGGTCATACTTTAATCGCCGTTTGAAAAATGAGACTCGGAATCCCGAGAAGAATAAAGTTAAAAGATGGGCTTCGTGTGCCTTGATTTCGAATGCTAAATCTTTTAATGAAAGGTAATTAAATCTCTAATGGAAATATCACTCGCCATTCAAATTATTGTTTCCATGCAGAAACAATTTTATCGATAAATATGAAAACCCAATATTTTTGTAGCATTTTTTATGGTTGCTTATTCTCCCATCGCACTCAGCTGGCCATTAATTTACGCCCACCTGTTTTTTTTTCTGATCGTAACAGAAAATGGATAGACAGTTACACAACTGTCATCTTTATTATGACGATTAATATCTATAATAATTGCTGTGGTGCATTAACAGTTGCGCTGCATCATCTGGCCGCCAAAAATAACGGCAAAGTATTTTGGACGCTATCACTTCGTTGTATGTCTCTCTGTTGCTGATTCTGCGAGAGAAGATGCAGTGCATATGGCAGCTTCCTAGCCATGCAAACTTAGGCGAGCGTTGCCAAATCCACGCCACAAAGTGCTGCTAAAAATTTTTGTGGAAGGTAGGCAAGCATCACCTCGGAAAATGAGATGAAATTAATATACCGGATACAGACTACTAATTTTTCCATTCAGACTAAAAGAAGAGTTAAGACGAGCACGCCTCGTGGCGTAAGGCTGCCACCTAAAATGGAAGGGTGGGTGTTATGAAACTGCTGACCAGCAGTTTTTGCATTTTTCATATCTAGGTCAATCGATAACATTGTGATCACAGTTTAATTTCTTCTAGTAGTTTTTGAGTGGAAAGATATGCATGCAAATATGAATAAATCTGTATATAGCGACACATGCAGGACGAAAACATTAATAGCTATCTCACTTTGCTTGCATATGAATAATATGAAGCTTGTTTAGATCACACATGCACAGTTTAATCGGTGGTGAGGAAATTTGCTGACGATACGGTACACGTCGTGGATAATGAACAACGATTATGATATATAGATAAACGTCGCAATACTAGTAAATAAACAAACAAAAGAAAGTGCAACCTCCTCTGCATCTGATGCAAAAAACTGAAGACGTCCTTTTTTTAATTAGCCGCCTGTGAATTGCTGAGCCCGGAAAACATAATTTTAGTTGTGGCACCTACATTATGTGTGTATTAATTTACGTACTCGTACACAACACCTACTCTACAGCGTTAAAGATGTGCACATCGATACAAAAGATAGCTAGCTGCTGCAATTATATAATTTTTTTCTACGCTGAAGAGTTCGAACGAGCCATATCTAATTTGGTTACGTTTTCAATACCAACCGTATTTTAATTTTATACACTATCCAAGTCCCTATCCCTCGGTGTTCGATACGCGACCGCAGATTAGTAAATTATTCTATAAGGGGATGCATCTGGCAGAATCATTCAACGAGGTAACTTTCTCGCATAGAAATATTGTCTTTTTCCCCCAGTTTTCAAGCATTACAAAATGATCACATGACAAGCAGAAAAAATTATTGTTATTTGTGAGTTTCACTAAATTAGACAATTAGAAAAATCGACATTCGCTTTTTTTAATTCTTTTGCTGTTTTTGTTGTTGTTCTTAAACAAGAATAACAGTTAACTAACTCATAAAATTTTCTCTCGCCATGGCAAATTGTTCTCATGAGAGCAGCGTCATTCATATTTCTGTATACTGCCATTTTTTCTTCCCTTAATTTTTCGTCGTTACGTAAACGTTAGGGGTAACTACATATACCCTAAAACTTATCTGTGCGACCTTCCTAGTTATTCTCTCAGTGAACGTATCCGTCTAAAATACATCAAATATTCTACCCTGATGTTGATATTTTGTCTTGTTTTCAATGGTGATGTTTGGAGTGCCAGTGATGGGTGTGCCTGACTGTGGCAGCGGCACCCATAGCTTATACCTGCAGACTTCACCTGTGACCTTGCGGTGCAGCCTCTCCTATGAGTGACACCCCTCTCTTGCATTGTAATTAGCTCTGCATCTTTTATTTAGTTGTTTACCGTTCATTTGGATTTGAATATTATAATCAGGATCACGTCGATGGAAGCTATTATTCATCGTCACCGTATTTACATTCAAATAGCTCTAGGGTGCATCCATCTAACGGCATATCTAGGTATGAATATTCGGAATACGCAAGTATGTCTGTGTGGTCAGACGTAACTTACAATTCCGTCAGATTACTTATGAAGATTCTCAATATGTTCTTATACGTATAGGCAAATTCCGATTACCTTATCGACCACTCACTTATAAAAGTTTCAGGCTACACAGCTATAACTTCAAGTTCATATAGTCCCAACGATTCCACAAGAAAGCTCATAAAACATTCAGACGGCACAAATGGTTCAATAAGTAAATGTCTTCCTGCGCACGCGGTACAGCAGTAATTTACTCTTACAGCTGTGTGGAAACGAAGAAATTACCCTTGGGCGTTCTATGCGTAAAGTACTCATTCGAAGCCAGTTTGAATTACACAGAAATGTCCATAACATCATCTAGCTTTAACGACTGCACCCGATGACTTATAAAAACTAGGATTGCACAAATAGTTCAATCAGGAAATGTCCACGAGAGCGCACTACTGGACGACAATTGATTGTTAGCGCTGTAAAAATATTGAAAAAAAAAAAAACTTGGTTACGGCGGTGGTCAGGACGAGTTTCTGCGGTGTCGCGGTTGCTGCTCTGGACATTTGGATTGGGCAATGCTCCTGACTGCGCTGAAATTGTCGGAAAATAATTCTACGAAACTGTATCAGTCAGAGGCAGCGTGACTCACGGGGCTGCTGAATCACAGGAAGTTGTGGTGATGCAGTGGACGAGGCTGTGCTCAGCGTGTGACAATATTGTTTCTAACTATTTATGAAAATGGTAAATATATATACATCATAATATCTAAATCAAGATGGTATGTCATTTAGCTTATTTATAAAATCATTATCATACTAGAATTTCGCTCGCTGGTAATGAAGACTAACATAGCTTATTGAATGTACCAATTCAAGAATTAAACTATAGTTACCAAAATCATGGCAAGAAATTAGAATATAGATATATATATATATATTTTGCTGATATAATACATATTTTGAAGTATATCGGGGATGCATGTGGCAATATAACTATTACATTAATAAGTGAAATCTTCTCATTGCCACGGTTCAGCTTAAAAGTTTCTAACATTGATAATATAGTTATACATATAGTTACGAAAAAAGTTTTCCCAATCACTACTACGGTACGCTACGAAGGCCAGCTAAGATTGTCGTAGGAGATGAGTGTTCATTCTATCAACTCATCTGTAGCAGCACGACCGTTCCCTACCCTAGAAGAAGTACAGAAAAACTTTCACAATAGGAAGCAGCAAAGCATTACTGAATTAAATTAATTCCCCGTCGCGTATCTTGGCTACCGACGGATATGGCGTCAGTACATCTAAGATTTTATGGAGCAAAAACGCTTCGTCAAAGAAAGACAGAAAGCCGAAAGAATTCACTGTGTCTACTGCCCGATCTGACAAAAATCATTTCAAGCAAGAAATGCATTTAGATAAATGGATAAGGCATTCACTTCTGCCATCTTCTGCTGCCTGGTCATCGATATCCATGAAAATGCTACTTAATTGCAAAATCTACAACCTGACCGATTTTTCTCCTATCGATTTTGTTAAGGGCGTGACACGAAACATATAAATAAATATATGAACACACGGCGGTCATTCTTAGTATTGATGATTATGCACATAAGGCATTTTTTTGCAGACTGTAGTATTCCTGTACTTAAACCCGGTATAGAATAAAAATTTTCATTCAACTTTTATAGAATACCCATAAAAACAAAGAACTAGATTATAATGCTACATATGGAATTAGAAGGGCTTGCTGAATTCGCAATTTCTCCTCAACGCAATCGCGTGTTTAGTGAGAGGCTGAAATTCGATAAAATTCTTCCGATGAACATTCTATCGTTTAATTTCTGCAGAGTTCTAGTGCGGCAACTCAAGCGTAAAGTTTATCACTGTTACGGTGAAGCCAAGCCTTTGTTTTGACCTAACCTCCCAGTCCTTCTATAGCACTACATAAACAGGCTGGGGGAACCTCTCACTCTCGTGTTACGTCTTGTTATAGCCGCAGGGTCTTCCTAGCTATTGTTACGTCAGGCGGTGCTTATTGTTGGAGGCAGTAGACTGGGTGATCGTGTTGCTTCGGCGGGGCAGAGGTAGAGAAGGGTGGGGTTAGCTGGTACGTCTGTGGCGTTGTTATTTTAGTGTGGGGGAGATTAAGCTGTCATATCAAGTTATATAACAGATGAGGGAATGGGAGAAGAATTGAAACGATTGAGGCAAGGTTTTATTGTGATTTGGATTAGGTAATGGGCTACATGTTATACCATATTAGGTTATTAAAGAAAATGAAATGGGAGGGGTGAGTTAGTACGTGTGATGTGGCGTATTCCAATCTTATTAGATTAGGTTATGTGTTATTTATACCATAATATCCTATTTTACCGAAATGGCATGGCAAGGGTAGGTTGATGCGAGTGCGATGTAGTGTTTCAGAACATTGTGGATAGTTGATTTTTATATTATATTGCATTTAAAAGGACGGATACCATACTATGCAATATTATACTATGCAGTAGCATATTTCAAGAAATTTTTGAAAATATTTTTTTTTGTGTTTCTTGCGCTATTTGTTACATAATATTTAGTTTTATGCTAGGTCACAGGTTCCGTTATGGTATGTTTTATGTGAAAAGAAGAGCAGTCGTAAGGATTATACATATGTGTGTGGGTAAGACTGAGTCCGGTACCAAATTCATTTTAACACATAAATACATGTTGCGAATTGTAATTATATATTTCACTGTGTCCGTTGTATTTATTTTATTCAAATCGGAAAAACTGCCAGGATTTTGAAAAGGGAGAAAAAGGTGAGTTGCTACGTGTACTTATACAGATTCCATGATCATACAACGTCTCTTAGACAGAGTTACGACTGCAGTTTGTATTTCGTTATTATTTTGTCGTATTTGTCTGTCTGTTTATGTTATAAGAGACTGCACTTAAGTAGCCTAAGAAGCTCCATTATAATTATAACAATTTTTCGACACAAAAAAATTGTATTATTTTGCATTGAGATTTAAGTAAGAAGCTTCAGCAATTAACCTTGTACTGGGTTATATGGTTACTTGAATAACACCACGCCTTTGAAAGTATTTTTCACCCGTTCGATAAAGAGTTAGAACAGTAGTCTATGTTAACTCAATAGGTCTGCTTAATCTTCAATTATGCATCCATATCATAGAAACTAAGATGCAACATTGCAATAGCATTGAACTACAAAAAAATCAAGATTATCTGAAAAATAAAGTTATTCTCGTAATTTTTCTTCCTTCGTGTCTTATTTTCTTTCTTTAGTATTAGTGTCGCAACACCTCCACTGCCAAAATAGAACACTCAGCAGCGGCTCACTATGGCTGGCGCCAAGCACAAATTAGGGTTATGGTTTGGTAGTTCATTTAAACGTCCTGCCCTTCAATGGGAGCCGCACACGCCAGACGTATACGCGCGTCAGCCGCTCCCAAGCTGTTACTCGCTGTACGACAACACAAACTTTAATTGCCAGCCACTTTAGCGTTGCCATAAACGCGTCGAACTCACTATCTCCTTCGTCACTCACAGCCATTAAGCTCATGAAGAGAGGCATTTCCTGCAGACCTCAGTCCAGTAAGGATGTATTGATACCCCGCCCAGAACTAATGATGCCGCCGCGTTCTTTGCCTCACACAAAAAAAAAAAAAAATGCTCGACCACCCTTTCACTGGGCATTGGCACGTCGCCTGGCATGGCTAACTGTGGGACGGAAAACAACTTTGCTTTTGAAGGAACAGACAAGTCGCCCACACTGACGCTGATAGACTACCCTGATGACTGCAGACCGAAAACAACTTTGTTTTTACGTGAACAGCTACACGGGGGACCTTATCGTCAAATCATAGGCCTTTATCTGATGTCCACAAGGAGCGGTGTCGAATAATCGCCTAAAAATTGCCGATTAGGTTAAACAGTGAGCGTTAAAGACTTATTCTCTATAGGGATTTGTCTCATATATTGATAAATTAACGAGAGCTGCATGATAAATCCAGCACTATTTGTAAAGTTTCAGCATTTAGTCGTTCAGCTCTGTACAACAAATTAGATGTATACAACGGAAATATTTTGAACAAACGTTGACTGACAAACCCTAAAAAGTAGAGAAGGTTATAGTTGAGTCCCACGATAGAGCAAGTTGTTAAGCTCAATTTCAAGCACCGCTAAAAATCACTTTTTTCTCATTGGTTATGTTAAAGATAAAGTCAACTTGACTCCAAACTTTACTGCGAAACACATATTCACTAGTTCGTGCTGCGAATATAGGCCAACCGGTCCCAGAGGAGCGTATATGGCTGCCGTCGATCAAGGATCGTGAAGACCTATGGCGCCATTGACGTGAGGCTTTCGTGCAACGATCCGTGCCTCCTCTACGCTCCTCATTCCTGGGAGAGGTAAGGGCCTCCACGGCAACTGTGTATACCCATCATATGCTGAATCAGCGCGTCTAGCGCTACAAGAGCTCGCTTGCTTGGGTTAGCATTCGAAACTGCAACGTCGAGTGTCACGAGTTCAGTACTCTAGGCTGCTGCTTGTATGTCAATGAATTTAATAATGGATTTAACACTACTTCAGCGAGCATTATTTCAGTGAATTTTAGTAATGCATCTCCAATCTTTTATTCTTTTCCATAGACTACGCACACGTTCCACTGAGGGTTTGTTTGTAGCAGCAAGGATAAATAATTCTAATATGCACCCTATGGAGCATTATTCTTCTCATTTGACTCTGTCCTAGTACAATCGAGCGCTTACTTGCAGCAAGTCAAGTAATAGTAATGTAGACCCTGTGACGTAATAACTCTGGCATTCTAAACCGAACATGAGCAGAATTACAATGAAAGAGAAGGTACATTTTCATGGTACATACTTCAGTCACGTCGGCAACATCATTTTCAAGTGATCTGCTGAGCCTGGCGCAACAGACTGGCTGAGCCTGAGGGCATTATTTCCATGCCCTTCGAATGCGATGCTTTCGTAATTGCGATAATGGACAATTGAATTTACTTCCGCAATACGAATTACTGTAAAGATGCGTGAGTGTAGAGTGCGTGTGTTACCGTGTGGGAAGACACCAACACGCAATGTATACATACGGCAGTGTGATGAAAAGTTTATCGACCTGTGACATGGATCATTATAGTGACGCTTCTTCGACGATGGGATTGGAGGCACATTGTATTTTGTGAACAACAATTGTGCTTATTAGCTCGGGTTGCTGAGGGTGAATGTGTGGTATCATATCCCTGTTAGAATCTTGGGAATACTCAGCTGCAGAAGCAATAAAGAGGTTTCCCGGAGGCTAAAACTTTTGTTTATCGCACGCTTTGTATCAAAGAGTGTTGATCTAATAAACCTGCGAATAATTGGAAAACACCAACATAATTTGAAGGCAAATGCATAGAATCAAATTATCATCTGTGAGTGTCCAAATGTAGAATCATAACACTCTGTCTAGTTTAACTGAAGGTTAGAGCGAAAAGCGTGGTTTCACACAGCATATTGAATATGCTTGCAGTAACTTGTAGTGTAAAATATTCAATTCTAACATGAACTCTACCTGTGTTCATATTAGTTCACCAAAAAACTCATAAGCTTTTACAGCCTTACTGTCGTGGGAACGGAGCACAGGCTCTCATGAAATTGTGTGGTTTCCAGCAGGCCAGTTTTTTCTCCACATTTTTCTATTTGCTAAGTCTCTTGTAATCCAGCTCATTTGAAACGGAAATACCGATAAAGAAAAAAAAATCTGGAGCAGTTTGCGAAGTTATGGTCTTCCAGGGTAAAAAAATCTCTATTACAGTGCAGTCTTTCAGTGGAGAAACAGTTACTGTTTAATTGACTCGTTATTTACAGTACAAAATTGTACATAACATTCAAGTATTCATACATCTTATGGTTCAATTAACTCGTTATTTACAGTACAAAATTGTACATAACATTTAAGCATTCATACATCTTATGGTTTAATTAACTCGTTATTGACAGTACAAAATTGTACATAACATTCAAGCATTCATACATCTTATGGTTTAATTAACTCGTTATTTACAGTACAAAATTGTACATAACATTCAAGCATTCATGCATCTTATGGTTTAATTAACTCGTTATTTACAGTACAAAATTGTACATAACGTTCAAGCATTCATACATCTTATGGTTTAATTAACTCGTTATTTACAGTACAAAATTGTACATAACGTTCAAGCATTCATGCAACTTAACGCTCTAAAAATTTCATTGCATCACTCTGGCAAAAAAAAAATATAATTTTACTATCTATGTATGCATACACGTTCTTACGAAGTGTGGAAATAAAGTGTTGAGGCTGATGTGGTGCAGTAGATTTATCAGTATTTTGGCCACACTGGTGGGTTTTCTTTCATGCAGATGAGATACAGGCAAAGATCTGATGCACATTTGCTGCTCGAAATTTTTACTGAGTTTTAAAGCGCAGTAGAAGAGGAGACATGTTCGCAAAGCCAATTGTTCTGGATCACTTCTTTGACTAAATAACTTCTAACTCGCGCTAACGATGTATTAGAATAAGCTTGTATCCAATCCATGCAGAGCAAGCCACCATTATCGACAGATCTAATGCACTGCGACCGATCTTATTACTTATTTTATTTGTATTACTTTATTTATTGTCTCATTAGAGTGTTCTTGCTTAACATTTTTAGATGGAGAGTCTTTATATTGTAAATGACATATCAGCAATAATTTAGAGGAAAAGAATAACTTTAACTTGAATCTTGTGCCATTTTTTCGGTATCCTATACAGCCAACAATGTGCAAAAATCAGTTACTGCTGCACACTCCCCGCGGGAAGAAATCTCAACAAGGATAACTATTTATTTTCGGTAGTTTCACTCACAAAGACAATATTTTTAGGAAATGCAAACCTGCGTTCAAATACTCACTGCAAGCTTCTAAAGCGAAAAGAAATCCTTATCGATAGTACACCCCCAGTTACTATCATTATCCTGCAAAGGCAAACCCCGTTTTCTAATCTTCTATCGGCACCGTTTTTTACGACAAGGTGTGACCTGTAACTGCAAGAAATACTGCCACGGGACTCGCACTTGGAAAAAACCGTGAGTTAGACGGGCGAGAAGAGAAGATGCATCGTGACTTTGAATCTCGAGCAAGCTGTTAAAAAAGAGATTTTACCCTAAAATGGTTGGGTTTGATGGCGTCCCGTAATTGCAATGTGATTCTAAAGGAGAGAATGGGCTCCAGATCGTGATCGGTCGGAGAATAGGACTAGGACTGGTGACAATCTCAGTAGGTACTCTTTACGGAGGCACTTTTTCGTAACAGACTTTGGAAATTTTAGTAGAAGAGTCGTGCACATGAAATTCATTATTTGCTTATAAGTACTATGGAAGTTTTCGGTGTTCACAGAACAGTTTACATTAATTGTGTAGAAAAAAGTTGAAAGTCACGTTTTCACACTTTTTTTCAATTATTAAAGCACAAGACCAAACGATAAAATGCTTCTTTGGTAAGTTACATGGTAAGAGCTGCGTTTTAGTAACTAAGTCAGTGAGGAATAATTTTTTTTGCCTGCAGAGAACACAATTTTTAGAAAGAAGCTAAGCATTTCTTTTAAAAATAGAAAAAAATATCAATAAATGTAATCCTTGCTATAAGAAGAAAGCTGTCTGTCCGCAGCACACCAAAATTGCTCAGGTGTGGTAGTTGTGGTAGCGACACTGGACTCTGGACTTCACAGACTTGATGGACTTTGTGGAACTGCCAAGTTTTTACGGGGGATGGTAAGAAGTGGTAAAATGAATAATTTCGAAACTAAGCGAAGCAAAAGGTCCTGGGTCGACCTGGTTAGTCATTTAATTAATTATGAGTAAAATAAGTAGTCTTTTTTTGTCTTCCTCATAAACTGCAATTTCAGATTATATCATAATTTACTACCGCTTCTACGAATTACAGTTTAATTTTAGGAAATCCCCAACAGCGCTTTTCTGACACTGCTGCTTGCGACATGCGACTGGTTGCAGTGCTGACAGCGGCAGTTTGCAGCCACCACCAGGAAATTCATTGGAATGACTTGGCATTCTCGTACCAGTTCTAATTCCTTTACCGGGCGAATTTTTCAACACTCGGTCACGATGGTTGTCTTTCTCTCGCTCGATAGCAAACTAATTCTGCCTGTCGATACATTTCACGCTTCCTTTATTTAATGGAGACTTTCACCCGATCGTTGCATTCAAATTAGATACGGTCGCAGTTGCCGTGCTTGCATCTCGAGAAAATCCAACACAAATGATTTTACTAATGCGTACGACCATATAAATGATTTTTGTTGTTCTTAGAAATGCTATTATAGTGCAAACAACTTGGGCTGCATATACGAATTAAGTCAGTGCTACTCCAAGAGTTATTATATGAAATCTTACTGCAGCAAAAATATTACGAAAGAAAATAAGTAAGCTGCTAAAAGTCGTGCTTCGCATCGCATTATGCAAAGCGTATTTGTCTCGTGCCTTTCTGCCAAACTTTACGGCTTACTTCCGAAAAGGGCGGCCGTTTTGGCATCTTTCATGATGACCGCGGCGGGCCGTTACGGTCCGCACAGCGGCATATGGTGGCGGAAGTCAGTGACCCGCACTGCTGCTGCCCAGTGCAGCACTTACCTGAGCTGCAGCCGTGCACTGCAGCACTTACCTGAGCTGCAGCCATGCACTGCAGCACTTACCTGAGCTGCAGCCGTGCACTGCAGCACTTACCTGAGCTACAGCCATGCACTGCAGCACTTACCTGAGCTACAGCCGTGCACTGCAGCACTTACCTGAGCTGCAGCCGTGCACTGCAGCACTTACCTGAGCTGCAGCCATGCACTGCAGCACTTACCTGAGCTGCAGCCGTGCACTGCAGCACTTACCTGAGCTGCAGCCATGCACTGCAGCACTTACCTGAGCTGCAGCCATGCACTGCAGCACTTACCTGAGCTGCAGCCGTGCACTGCAGCACTTACCTGAGCTACAGCCGTGCACTGCAGCACTTACCTGAGCTACAGCCGTGCACTGCAGCACTTACCTGAGCTGCAGCCATGCACTGCAGCACTTACCTGAGCTGCAGCCATGCACTGTAGCACTTACCTGAGCTACAGCCGTGCACTGCAGCACTTACCTGAGCTGCAGCCGTGCACTGCAGCAATTACCTGAGCTACAGCCATGCACTGCAGTGCATTGGTTCGCTTGTCAAGTGTTGTCTCGTGCATATTTTTTGCAACATGTCGCGTAGTATTGAAATCTGTTTCATCTCACTGGCAGCGATGGTTAAGAGCAAACCACTGTTCATGCTCTCACGCCCTATAGCAATGGACCTAATTTGATAATCTAATGCAATCAGTTCTCTTTTTGCTGCCCAGCATCTCAGATATTACAGATCGTATTATCTTTCGCATGATCAGTATCGAGTTAGGGTTGTTGTATCTTACCAATCACTCTGCATATTCTCTGTTGCATAATTGTTAATTGCAGTCATTCTCACAGTTTTAAATATATTGCTTTTTTGTATTGTCTTACATAACATTACTTCTGGTGAAGGGCTTAGCGAGAAACTTTTCTGCTTAATTTGCATACAGCATATGTAGATATTTTGAAACATGTACTCCTTAATCCATACGTATTTATTAGAGAAAATGTACTTTTTACTTTCGTCTGCACGTTATCATCTTTGCACCTTCCTATGACAACATCCGAAATTTTCAACAAGGTAGTAACAAAATAATTTTCATAAGCTGTGAGCTTCCCGCGTGATGAACATGTGTTCAGCAATACACTGTACTACTCTGTAGACCAACGTGTACATATATTTGTTTGTTTATTTATCTGTTCATTTTCTGTCACGCTTTAAGAATATAGATTGGCGAAAATTAGGCCATGTTGAAGACTGTTGCAGTTGTGTCACGCTTCGCTGAAATCTGATAAGTGGAAATATACAGACCAGATTGTAGATGATGGCAAACGTGCATCTTAAAACGTATTACCTTGAATGCGCTACTTGCTCTGAAAACATCGTAATCCAAGCAATCTCCTGCATCGTGATCTGTAGTCTTCTGAGCAATGAGGAAGGTCGGGGCGCAGGTTGTCGCATGGAGCCTTACGCCACTGGTGCCATAGCTTTAGACGATCTTCGGTCGACTGCAGCCGTATACTCCTCTGGTGTCTGTAAGTCTATATCTGCCGCACAAACAAGTCCGTGTGGGTTTCCCATCTGGGGTACGGTCAAGTAGACTTTACCTTTTTCCTAATTGCATACGAACTTCACCTGATTGGAGTTCACGCTCAAGCTCCTGTTGAGTACATGGTCAACGGAGTAAATGGTAAGATATTCTTCAGTGGTTTGCAGCGAACAGCAATGAGAATAAGAGGATTTCTAGGCAGCAATCGTTTTCTTGAATATTTGGTATCTTCCTCCAACAAAACAGCTTTTAGCTTGAGCATAAAAAATTGTGTATTATAACCAATTATTTTTCAGCGTATCACAAAAGGAAAGGTTGGTGTTGCTCAGCAGCATTTAGGCCTATAGAATGATGGTCTCTTGCAAGGTGGGAAGTTACACAGCATCCTACATCAACAAATTAATAACAAAATTGTGATAAATGAAGAAGTATCATCACAGATTTGTCGCTGTCATGTTCGATGGCTAGGCACACTACCAAGTAGATAAGTATGCATTTATGATAACGTTTCCGAAATGCTACATGCGATACGGTAGGTGTAATGCATGCGACATGGACACAAAATAAACGCTGCAACAATTTCTACTCATTGCATGCGGTATAAAACAATACAGGTATTCGTACACTGTGTTCTGCACAACTGTTAATTGCGTATGGATATCGGTTTCTTTGTGCCTGTTCCCTGCAACCGGAGAACATTTGCATTTCCAAATAGGAACATCTGTGCTGTTCTCATAATAGATCGCACCGACATGTACCACCATTCATGTTAGTCAAGTGTTCTTTTTTTTTAGCATTGGGCCTTTCGTCCCTGAATCGATTCATCGGAAATTGGAATTTTTTGCGCCTAGTAATAAAAGAATTGCATCATCACGTATAGCTCCATAGTATTCCCGTTCTTTTCTTTCTCAGATACATACTTTATTTGGCATTACGGCAATAGTTTGTAGAGGGCCGGAGCTTTAGTCTGGGCCTCTCCCTCTCCGGGAATGGGACTGGTCGTCCGTCTACTGGCTGCTATCTAATCTGATCTAACATGAAATTATCAAGTGCTCCAATTCGTTTACGCTGGAGGCTCCAGCTGGGCACATGAAGAGCATGCCAGTAATCTATTTTTATTATCAAATGTAAATTATCAGCCAAATGCAGAGAAAGCCCATTTCAATAATTCCTTTAGCGGCACAAATGCAGCAATAAAAAAGATCTGCTGCCTAAGTTTTTACCGTAGCAGCGTCTGCAATTTTACTTCAGTTTCCCTGCTTCGGGTAACACATTTGGGTCTGGTGGAAGTCTATGATTTGTGACTGATTTATCGCTGTCGTACAAATTATGCACTGCCATTATGATACTTTTTCCGTTCCACTTGCAAATGAGGCCAATAATAACTGCGTGGTGAAAAGGCTCAGCCCTCTTGCAGTACTTTGCTTTACGGAGGTACTGACCGTGTCTTGGTGTAAGCCATTTTGATAACATAATTCAACCCAGTGAGTTTTTATTTGTCTGGAACTTCACACCACTTCAATTAGTTGCAATATGTCAGGAATTTCAGTCTAAAACATTCGACTGAAGACTTTTGATTGAGTTTTAAGAGTAAATTGCCAACCGAACCAACCTGAAGTAGTTAATCGAACGCCTGAGATCGAATCTCCAGACAAGGTGCGTAATGCTAATCGGCTTAGATTATCTCGCTTAAAGTGGACGGGTGGAACACGCATTTGGAGTTCAACGTTCGGGTCACCCTAAGCACCGAAATCTACCGAAATCAACCGAAATCAACCGACTCGGATACGAAGGGATAGCGCTTAGCAATATTAAAACCTGAGTTGTAATTCAAATAAATAATAACCTCCCCCCAAACATATTCACACCTATAAGTCGGAAGTGACACGTTAAGGTTTTAATTGTAGTTTTACCAGGCAGATTTATGTTGGCAATATTAAATGTATGTACCGGTAATAAAAAATATACCAATGAAATAACCTTTCATGTATTGTAATACATATGTCTTGTAATTTGAATCTTAATAATATAATAAAGCTGCAATAAATCTATTCAATTATGGCTTGAGATATGTTTCTTGTGCCATAGATCATGAAATTGGTAAAAATTGAGATAATCTTAAACTGAAAAGATAATATTAATGGTGTTTTTCATTGACATTGAGTAGTTTTTCATTGGTAGGGCTATTGAGTGACTGTGAAAAAAATCAAATTTGAATAAGAATATCATCAACAGAAACCATATAAAAAAATTTGAAACTCGGTTTTATAAGCTCGGTTACATCATAAGATATGGTAACACAATAGATAGCTACTAGTTACTCAACTCTGTAGCTAGTATGTAATGCGCACCAAATTTCGCGCCAATTTCACGAACAAATGTGCGCACCAGCCCTTTACTGAAGCCTCTGCCATTTGCAGACTGTCTTACTAAAAGCCTGAGTTTACAATATACCTAATTAGATCTCTATAAAAGTTTTATTTATGTGTCATAAGTCATTACCTTCCAGTGTTGCCTTCACAGCTGTACAGTGAGATGCTATTAATCTCATGTTTTATTAGGTTTGGAACTTAAACTTGTTCACCACTCTTAGGAAAATTTGGTTAGACAACTGAAAAAATCATTGCCTAACTGCATGTATGAGTTATCTCCAAGTCCAAAGCTATTTTACCATTATTTTCTCAAGAATTGCATGGCTGATAGGTAATTATTACTTCACCATTTACTACACTAGATTTTGTAGCTACTTGATTTTTTTTTACAGTTGCCTTAGTTTATGATTTTTCACTGTGTGTTAAAATTTTGAAGCATGAGGAAAGCACTTGTTTTATAAGTATTATCATTAGCACACTGGAGAAGAACTATGAAGAATTAACGTATAATTTCACGTTAAGAATATATGAAAAAAAAAAAAATCAAATCAATAAAATAAAAAATTATAGACTTTTACTTTTTCAATAAAAAAATCACCAACCCTGTCAGCAACAAGCCTAATTTAGTGAGGGAATGTGAAAAAATAAATATATTTTAAGTGGAATTCAGTAGATTTCGGTCCCGTTCGGCCGATTTCGGTCGATGTCGGTGGATTTCGGTAGTTTTCGGTCGATTTTGGTGTTTAGGATGACCGCAATCTTTCTATCTCCACGACTGGTGTGACTTTAACCTCAAACTGCCAGTAAAGTCTGTTCGGTTTAAATGCAATTCCTACCGAAATTGATGCTTTATGCGCTCTTGCAAAGGGTTATTTTTTATACTGTGCCTGAGAATGAAAATTTCCTTCAAATTTTTGTAGTAACATAGTAACAAAAATTTTGAAGTAATTACGAAATTGGAAAGTTTACACTGTACTTTGGCATGGTGCTAAGATCTGTCACAACTGCCGTTGATATCTAATACTTACATCGATCGAAATTAGTTTAATTTTTGCATGAAAAATATAAAGATTAGCAACGAGATAATTCAGTTTAAGCTGTTGCATTGAATGCGATGAAAAACTCTATAGTCTCACCATTTTATTAAAGCAGTTCGGTGGTGGTTAAATTCCTCTATAGCGGTGCCAATTCTGAGGGTATATTTGAGATTTCTCTATATACAGGTAGTAGGCGGGGCTAAGTTGGGCCGAACAAAATCTCAGAAATACCCTTAGAATTGGTTACGCTATAGAGGAATTTGACCACTGCGGAAATGCCTTGATAAAATGGTCAGACTATAATTCTCGCAACCCACTCTAACATATTCGGAAGCATGACTGTATTGGGAAGAGCATGGATATCTACCATACATTTCTGTGTCCGGAGTAGCGGAGCTATCTGTCCGGGAGTATACGTCTACGGCTATCGTAGTGAGACGTTGTGCCGTGCTACAGGTGTAGCTTGTCTGTTTTCGTGGGTTTTAGCAATGTGCTGCGCATGTCCGGACGGACTCTAATTCCAAACAAAATTTAAGGCCGCCGCGGCGCTGCCCAATAACTAAATTGAAGTTTCAGTTTTGCGGCGGCCTTTTTTTATGATAGGGTAGCTGTCACTGTCTAAAAATTTGTTCGAGTAGATTTTTGTTGGGTCAGAAACGTAAGTAATAACGCCAGTAAAAACTTTAACCCAGTCTTGGGTAATGGGGCAATATTCCAATTACAACCTATTAGTGTCTGACGATGCCGTCTGTCACATTTGCTGTACTCTGTGC
This sequence comes from Parhyale hawaiensis, assembly GCA_001587735.2. Taxonomy (NCBI): domain Eukaryota; kingdom Metazoa; phylum Arthropoda; class Malacostraca; order Amphipoda; family Hyalidae; genus Parhyale; species Parhyale hawaiensis. The sequence goes on from LQNS02278174.1 coordinate 6,512,882, forward strand.
CAATTATTAAGGACACGAACTGTGGTTTTATGACCTCGTGCCAGTGTTAGGTCTGCCGGGCAGTGTGTACTACGAAAAAAATTATCCTTTTGTAGTCACATGATAAATATCAGACACACCACAAAATTCCTGTTTTTTCCTGCTAGATAATTAATTGATTGTTGAAACCACACGAACTGTTCGGTTGCTTATTAATTATTTACTTTAGTTTCTTCCATGGTGCTTTGACAAGACAAAACTGTTTTTGCAGACCGACAGTTACTCATTCTGTTGTATTCTGTCCTACCAGTTTTAACTGCTTCAAAATCTGATATAAAGCACCGTAAAAATTGCTTGTTCTATATATGCGTGACTGTTAATTACTTTACAATCTGATTAAAAGCTCCGTCGATTAATTCCCTTATCTCGGTGTCGTCATGAGAGTGACATAAAAACAATTAAATTAAAAGCTCCCTTCTGTGGGAACGTCAACAAGAAATGCAGCAGTTAAGTCGCTCTTTATCTGCCGGCAATGTCAATCGCCTTGACTTAAGATCCCGTTTGTTCTCAGCTGTGGTCCCATGTATAGTTCTTGCTCTTTATCTCCAGCTTAATTGACAGGGTCCCAAGCATTCGTCAAACGAGCATGTTGCTCGTCAATGGTCTCACTGAACGAACGAACGAACGCGGGTTCGATCTGGTGGTTGACTGGGAGCGTCACAGCTAGGCATCCGTCAGGCATGTTGCTCGTCACTGACTATTACACAACGAACAGACTTACGTTCGATTTGGCGTTTGACTCAGAGGGTCATAAGCATCTATCAAACATGGCCTTAATGAATGAAGTAACGTATGTTTCATTAAGTGTATGATTGGGAGCATCGAGAGCATCAGTCATAGATGGTGCTTTTGGTTCCTACTGTAAAAACGGAGTTGTGTCTGTTTAAATGGCGTTTGACTGAGAGGGTCACAAGCATCCTTTAAACATATTGCTTCTCAAAGGCTGTTACTGTGCAGATTCTGTTCGCAGGTTGTAACGTTCCCTTCAAACACGTTGTTCGTTGTCAATGATTCTTATTGTAGTAATATTGAAAAGAGTTAAATACGTATACAGATAAACATTGAAATTCAGTAAAACTTGACATAATTATTACTTTAAACTGTGTTTGACTTTATTTGAGTTTAGCTCAAGAATTTCATGAGAACCTTCTATTACTTTGAATAAGACTTCATTCAGCAGCTCTAATAACACTGTAAATATTTATAATTTTAAAATTAGCTTCTCTTAAGTAAATATAGGGCATTTTTTCGGAGGTGGATAGCTACAGTTTAAGCGAATTGATCTGGTTCCGTATAAACTAGAACGTATTGTGTTGATTATTGCTTACGCAAACTTTCACATTATATTTATATATATATTTATATAGCTATATACAAAATAGTCATTGTGGGAATTATGAACTTTCTTATCTGAGGACGCTGCTAATAAGCTTGTACTCTACACCGACGTACCCTGCAGGCCAGTTTGCTCTTGATCTTTACAGGACTGTTAACAGAAGAGTAGATAAGGTAAGGAGCACCTGAGGCTCTGCATGTCGCTCTGCCTGGGGAGCTAATTATGTGACATATAACTGAGATCTCTCCAGCTTACTTTACTCTCATCGCTGGGTAGTTTTAATGCTCGGCATGGTACTCAATTATGCAACTACTTTACAGTCCCAATAAAATAATCGAATAACTTACGGCACGGGGAGCATTTTTTTCTGGTTTCTAGATTAGCTAATGAGGGAATAGCTATTTTACAAATATTTGCTAAGAGTTTACAAATGAGCATGGAATATCTACCCTGGGTTAAATGATAGCACAGGTATATTGGTGCTGGACTGTACGACACTTGTGTACTTACCTAACCTTAGTTACCGTAAGGGATTTTCTATCGAGGTCCAGGCGGTGATACTCACGTCATCGACTATTGATAAAGTTGTCTTAAGTTCCTTCCTTGGACGTTGGAAGGTAGATGGTTTCTTATCAATATTCCTTATAAATAGGTACTCCGTGTTTATGTAATAAAATACGTTAAAGCTTCACTGTACGTTATTCAAATGACTACCATGTGTAAATGCTAAAAAATGTACATGGCACCGAAAACGGGACTCACGCAAGTTGGGAAAAGCAACGTACATAATGTTGGAAACTTCCTTTTGTCTTTTTCGCGTACAATTTATTCCCATCTTTGGGGAAACTCAATGCAGGTTCGAAGCACCCCCTTTCATCGAGGTTTAATTGGCGTAGTTAATAATTAAATTTCTTTCATGTTCAAACTGAGTACACCTTATCAATGCTGATATAACTTTAACCTTGCTTGATGTTGATGCCAAAATTGTTTATTCACCGTTCAAATTACTCCATAATTTCACATCACAAACTGACATATACAGCAATGCAAATTGCTACATGGTCTCACGGCACCAACTGCCGTTATCGCATAAATTATTTAGATTAGATAGCTGGCAGTAGACGGACCAAGAGCCCCATTCCCAGAGAGCCGCCGAGACTTACACTACTCTCTCTCTCTCTCTCTCTATATATATATATATATGTATATATATATGAGCTATTGCCAAAATCTTGGAGACTTTTGAGGAAAAAAAGAAAAAGAAGAAAATAAATTCAGGCAAAGAGTTGATCGTCTAGGCACAATTAATTGCTACAGATCCAGGGAGCTCGGAGACATTAAGTTAGTTACGCTTGGACTTTCGCGTTACTCACTAATGAGTTTGATCACTCTCCTGTAAAGTGTATTCTAATTCGTAGCAAATTGATAAATGTGTTTGCTCCTTATGCAGTAAGGGAAATTGCTATACTCAAAAAAATGAATGTAATTTTCGAATGTGAATGATCAATTATGATTGCCTGAGGAGCAGTTAACTCCTGCACATTACAGTACATTCTGAATGATATTTTTAACTGCTAGCAAGTAAGCAACATTACTTAAGAGGGTGTAGATGCTCACGTTACCCACTATTAAAAAAAAATAATATATATATATAATATAATAAAATATATAAAATCAATATCGCTCAATGATGCGTTAAATTGTTCCTAGTAGCTCGCATTTAACTTAATTCTTTAGGATGAAATACAGTAAGGTTTGTTAGATAACCCTTTACCTGGTAAGTGATCACATATGGGTATTTCCATGGTGCTATTATTACGAAACTTTTTCAGCTGCACAGATAGATGTTATATTAAGATTTAATACTGCCAGTACAAGTGGCCGGCTTGAGTTTCAGGTATAATAGGTCTGTAGGTTAGGTTACGCTCATCGTCTAGATGAACCGAACCTTTACTAACCAAACCTAACTAATTTTTAACTAACCTAACCTAAGTTTTCCTAACCTAACCCATAATTCGAGTCAAGCCACTTAACCTACCGGGGCTAATTTATTAGGTACGCCAGACCCTAAAAGTTGGTTTCGTCAAAAATACTAAAACCATAAATTAGCTTCTTGGACGACGGAATTTTGTCAGGGGAGTAGCAGTCCTGTAAAACTTACCCCCCGACGCGTCTGATCACATAAGCTAATGTGCGTGGGAAGCTGAGGACCAATCACGGTTCGGTGACCCCATCGCATAGTGTGGCGCTCATTAGACGAAGTTCAGGTAACCGACTTCTGTATAGCAGCGACACACCGCGGCCCTTGTGTTGCGGCTGTTCCTTTTGAAAAATGAGTGTGACGAACTCTAACCGAGCGCAACCGAACTGCGCTGGAACTGATCGTACTGTGTTGGGGTCCTAGCCAAACTGTGCATAACTGGAACGTGAAAATAGTATAACCTTAACTGATCTGTGCAGAAACGTAGCCACTGCGAGGGTACTGACCTTAACGAGGAAATCAGCATAGTTTGAGGGGGAGAAGGGGGAGGGAGAAGTTGTCACATAAATTTTCGGACTGTGACGCCGTAGCTCAGACAGTCTATGATCAAATGCAACGGTGCATTCTTCTAAGGACAGCGGGCATATATTAGCAGCACGAACTAGTGCATGTGGATATTTCATTTGAGGTGTGAGGTCAAGTTTACTTTGCCTTTGCCTTAGGACACTTTACATGACCTGTGTTGAAACTTCGTGCAATTCTATTAAAACTTTAATCCAACTGTACAAAACCAGAATTGACTGCAATAGGACTAACCTAGTATGAACAATACTAGAACTTTCTAATAATTGAACCTAAGTCTGCCTGCGTTGAGACTTAATATAATTAGCATCTTAATCGATATGCAGTTAAATCCACTATTGCTTAATAAACGTTAAGCAGTCTGTGCTGAAAATTTTTACTTTGCTTGTCATTATCTTCACACTAGAGCTCAACTGTAGCAAAAATTTCAACTGAGCAATTCCAAAACGTTTAACTTCACTCTTTACAGTGCAAGTGACCATATGTGGTTCCTGCTATAATGCTAGTCCTAAGAAGGCGTTTTTGAGCCACTCGGTGATGGGTGTACGAAGTCCATAAAACTATTTGCTAATAACAGAATGTATGCTCGTCTGTTGCTGGCATTGTCCGCAGATCCTATTATGATCTTCATAGTCATTATCAAAAACAACGTTTCCTCTAGATAGTCCAAATGTTTGTTAAGTAGCTACTGTATGCTTTGTTTCTATACAGCTATAAAATATGGCCAAAGAAAGTTTTAAAAGTGAAAATATAGAAATTGATGCTGGCTGCAATGTTCGAAATGCTTACCAGGCATTTTCCAAAATTCATAACGTTCTTAAATCAGCAACATGCTTTGACTTCCATTACAAGTAAATAATTCTTATTTAGACAGCAATTAAAAAAAAACTTGTTTTGAAACCGGATCCTTTGTTAGGCCACTCTGGGCAAAGTCATTCATTATTCATAAGTTACGTGGTGCATTTCTTACTGACCCTATAGCAAAACCTGTCTCCATAATGTAAAGGTGCTTGGGATACTGTTATCTAGGTATCGTTCATTCATTATGATTCAATAAGTGTGCTTATGCTTTTTGTAGACGACTGTAGAATGCTGAAACGTCGGCGTGAAACTTTATCAACACGATTTGTTTGTTTGATTCTGTCTAGATATTGGAAGTTATTTCAAGATAAGCGATAGCCCGTGGGAAACCGTAAGAAAATAACCCACTGGTAGTCTCAGGTGAGTGGTATGTGGTGGTATTTGATCAAATTTTTCAATTGCATCAATAGAAGAATTCGATTTATTTAACGATCATTTAGTGGCAAAAGCAAGAAAGTCTGCAAATCGCTGATAAAGAACATCTGGTTAGGAGCTGTGAGCAAAATAGGGACGTCGTGAATCAGTGGACGCGAAATGGGATTTCTGAGCCAGTTCACATCTGTCAAAAAATTCTACCAGGAAGTCGGGCACCCATGCTGGCTGTAGAGCAAACGGCAGTTTCACTAACCTCGATATTGCAGATGTCGGCCTCAGTGGAAAATTTCCCGAAATTTTTCACTTTCTACTCTAGAATTAGCCACAGCAGTTAGTTAAGAAAGCCGGTTATTTCTTCATTGTTGCAGTAATACTTTTCAGGGAGTTCTTTTATTCATGGCATATTCGCTGGTTATTTTCTGAGTTGGTGTTTTATGCATGTCGTTTTCATGATGCTGGGTTCTATGATCCCTAAAGGAACCCATTTTAAAGCGAAGGCTTGCTACGTTTTTAAACATAATTTTGTATAGGAACATTTGATCTATGTTCTTGTGCCGACAAAATTTTGCAATTCGAAATTATTATCAGTAGTAAAATATATAATTCAGGTATCCTTAAGATCAGTCACTAAAATCTCTTTACGATGCCAGCCAAGATAATTGCTATTCATTATACGGTACATTATAGAACAACATACATCTGAGTTTCAGTTAACAAAACAGCAAATCTGTCATGCTTCTGCCGTCAAGCTAAGCAACCTTCATCAGTCAATGCCTTATACCAATAGGGTCGACTCGATCGTTTGTATTGTTGATACAATACTGTACCGCTTCACTGAACCAGAATTAAACATTGGAACAATAGCACGGACGTACGGCATGGTGCGTATCAACGACCGTCCTGCCAAACAACCTTGGCAAAAGAAGAATGAATTATTGTAGCTTTGCTTCCGCAACATCGATGGTTCAGTGCGTCCGTCATAACCTATGGGCCGAGATCGACGAGAATTTTGTTATTTACATTTTCTGCTACATTTATCCAATAATATCGGAAATCGAATATAGTTGTCGGTTGGTCAATATAGTTGTTGATTGGATTTCCTTTTCAACTGCCAAGGTATTATCTAAACTTTGATTATTCAGAACGAACGATTTGGTTCTTTGATAAGCGATTTCTGATTTTGAATTTTGATGTTTGTACACGTAACGCGAGCTACGTATTATTCGTTTGTCAATAAAGTATTGCTTTGAATATCACTTGTATTAGAGTTTTTTCCTGCATATACAGACCTGCAAGAAATGTATCATGTTTGTGCACCCATGCGTTCATTCTGTGATAACATATGGGTGCTAACTTTTATAAAATGGAATTGATAGGTACGGCGCAGATGGTATTCGTTCGTACCGTTAAATTTACTTTGGAATATGCTTGCTACTATTTTTTATATAATAGTATCAATAGATGCTATGCTATTATACGTATGTATCAAAAATCTATATGCCATGAGATCAGTTATATATTTGGTAGATGAAATATATGATACGTTATAAAAGTGTTAACGAATTTTTAATCAATGATTTTGCCAATAGAATATTCTATTTGAGAACAAAAATAATTTAATTGTTGAATATCGTTAGTGGGATTATCTAAATGTTCAATGAAGCACGTCGCAGAGAAGTGAAACTTATAATCAAGAACTGTAAATTCCCTGAGGGTAATGCTATAAATTTTATTTTGTGAAGGATGATATGAATATTCAATATGAAAATAGGTGAACGTAGGCTTGTCCTCAAGTGATGACTAGAGAACTGTAACGACGTTGAGGAAGTTGCTCCAAATTTTTATTTTAATTATCTAGGTGAGATTAATTTATTAAGGGAAAAAATTTCTTAATAATGTTAGTTTCAGCTATGGTTACACAGGTGTAGTTATCGATGTACAGGTGCTTTGCATAAGTGGCAGGCAATTGAACGACACGAGGATTTGACACAGTCATAGCACCAAGGAGGAAACGTGTGCTCGTCTAAGAGATGTTGTCACACAATTTGTACTGAAGCAGCTTATGAATCATATTGTCATCTATACAGAAGATACTGGCGTTTACAACTCTTTGAAGTGGGTATGTATGTAGCAGCGGCATTTCATTATATTCATTGCCCTACACAGTGTTGTTAAGTTCATCTACAAAAATTTATGTCCTTTAAACTGTTGTTGTTTAATTAATTCAATGTTTATGTAGTTTTAACCAATTTAATTTAGGTATGTTGTTTTCTTAAACTAAGAACATGGGTAGAAACTTGTTCATCTCGAACATCGTAGTGTCGTCTATCAGTCAGGATATTGACAGATGATCCTGGAGCTCTCAGTAAAATATGCCAATATAAAAAAAAAAAATAAAAATAAAAGATAATTTGGTAGCTCACTGTAGACTCAGCAGTCCAGTTATCAGTTAGAAAAATTGTAATTCCCCTAAGATTAAGGGCCTTTCATACTGATCAGAACCTATACTGTAAATTTTACACACAACAGTTCTGGATACCCTAATGTGCATGCAATGAATAATTTTACTTGGTTTTCGGCTCCATAGTCTGGTTATCGCAGCCAAAAGTACAAAAACAAAATCACTTTTCAGTTATGTTACTCGCCCTTTGGTAGCCTCAATATGACGGGTCGTCCGCCAGCTGCACATGACTTCCGTTCCAGTCGTGCTTAGCGGTCTGGCCGCCAACAACAATAATTCGATTCCCACTGAAAGTTGGATCTTCTTGGGAATGGGTGACAGCTTGGAATTGCACAGCTTGGTCGGACCCGTTACAGCGAGCCTTATAATTACCCTGTGTCTTTTTATAAATATAACTAGAGTTCTTCTTAATTCGCATAGAGCGCTGGTACGTTCCCCATCACCCGGAAGAACAAAACCTTCACATGTTGCTACTCGTTCGCTAATACTTAAGCCCCATGGGCTGACAAATGCGACTACACAGACCCGTGCAAAATACCAGTTGGTCCCAATTCAACAGGTTTTACCATAAGCTATAATACATCGAGTTGTTAAAATTTGCTCCAGAGCACCTCTACAGAGGAATAAATTGCGTTTGCACGGTTAGAATCACGTCTTCAGTAAGTGAGCTGTATAGTCTTGACCGGAGAAGTAACCATATGAGATTATTTCCATGATACTTTTATAAAAAGTGTTTTATCGTCCCAGTAAAGGGTTAATTGGAAAATACTTTTGAAAAATATTTGCTGACATAATACAATATGCGGTCCAGGACAAAATTCAGGTCGAATTTGGAAGCTGGTCCGGCCTGAGCTTTTTTCAACCCTATTCCAGTGGGTATTGATCGCCTGTTGTTCAGGCTTGGAAATTAATAGATGTGATTTTTAAGAGCACAAGTTTTGGTCCTTGTTGTAGCCTCGCGAGAAACCAAGTTTTGGTTCGGTGCTACGGCAGCCGAAGCCTTGAGATGAGGCTGGCCAGTGTCCGTGCGAACAATGCGGGGCAGCCTCACATCCTGTCCAACCTGCCGGCACAGGAAGCTCCTCCGTAACCGAGCACCTGCCGCTTAGGGCGGCTCTGCTCCATGAGCATCTGCTTTGCTGGAGCCACCGGTACGCAGGGACTGTTCGAGGGCTGAACTTATTGTAACACGGGGCTTGGAGCGCTATCTTTGAGCCCATGAGCATGAGACACAAAACGTGGTTTCGTAGGTCGACTTAGAAAAAATATTGACATAGGGACGCCACGGGCCTTTCGTAGCCCAGGGCCCAGGCCAAACTCCTCGCCGGAAATATACAGAAATTTATTGGCTTCCTACGAGTTAATAATAAATGGTATTCGATAACATTGGCTAAACTCCTGAAAATTTCCGATTGGGCTGTAGCCCTAAACATTCTTGCCAGTTGATGAAACTACGCTGTTGACTATCATACTATGAGACGTCACCGAAACGCAGGTTTTGGCCTTGCAGACCTCGCCATCGTCCGCCGCAGTGAACTAAAGGCTGAGCTTATCCTTGTAGTCTGTGGAAACTGAGGGCATCATGACTTCCGGGCAACCAAGAACGCGCTACGTACTCTTCAGTGCACTGGTTGTAGTATCCTTTAGTGTCCTGGAATCCCCATAGGTGCACGTTACTATATTCATCTTTATGGTGCACTTCCCTTCAGTTTACTATAACGCCGCTCAATGCACTGCACCACTCTTCAGGTCCTAGCTGTAATATCCATCAGTGTTCTGTAGTACGCGTCAGTGCCCTGCACGGCCGTTCAGTATACTGGCTGTATCTTCGGTATTCTGTAGTAACCTTAAGTGTATTATGCTACTCTTCAGTGTACTGTACAATCTTCCAGTGTACTGTATCGTTTGTCAGCTGATCTTGAGTTGCTACACCAGCTTTCAGAGGCCTTTCCGGAGCCGCCTACAGGTGGTAGACTGCGCGGTCACATGAAATTCACAACATTAGTGACTCTACAAACATAAACTCAACAAATAACATTAGAGGAAGTTTTATATCGCCGTCACGTAGTGCAAGAGCTCGTGACAAGCACTCCAGTAGTGGCGCCTTAGCGCATGAGGCTAGTCTGGACCAGTTCTTTTATCTTTCACTTTGTTTGTTTTTTTAGTGCCGGTGCTGTGACCATGCAGAACAGCAAACAATTATACAATGCACGTTTTCTTTTTTTATTTCAGAATTAGATTACATTACTATGCGGAATATTTTAATTACTAATCTCGTTATGCTAGTGGTGCTGACGTGAGGCAATTCATCACTTGTATTTGCACCTGATGCAAAACTCTAATTGTCTACTGTAGGTATCCCATGCATTGGCTTGCATCAGTATCTGTATTTCATTAAAAAATTGGGGCTATGATATTGCTGTCCACTGGGCAGATTTTAGGAATGAGTTGAGATAAATAATTCTTGCTAAAGAAATACAGTAGCTAGAATAATAATGCTTCGTATAACATGAAATAGCGATGGTAAGACAAATCTTCCAGTTCTCATGGTTGGGTTAGGACTTTCTTCCAATTTTAATGGCACATGTCGGGTTATCTTCTAGTTCAAATGGTCATTGTTAAAACCATCCTTTGTGGCTGTGGGACAACCATTTTACAGTTCTGCACCTACTGCTAGAATCAGCGTATAATAACAGTGACTGGTAAGACAGACAATAGTTACTGTTTGCATAAAAAAAAAAAAAAAACAGCTGCCGGCATCATGCTGCGCCGTATAGGTAACCCAGCACCCGCGCAGGTAATTGTTGACATATGAGCAGCGGTTGGAGAGAATAGCTTGTGTTTACTAGGCATTCAATTGCTGCTTTTGGTAGTATAGTAATCAGGGTAAATTTTAAAACAATTACAAGAGAAATGGCTTTAATAGAATTTTCGTGCATTAACTTGATGACCTGGCAACCAAATGCTGAACATGTCTACCGCTATTGCCAGTAACGTGGCGTTGCGTGACAGTGCAGTTCGTATAACCAGGTACTACCATCTCTATCGTATATGAAGTGTGATTTGAGCAATTTCTTTGGTAGTGTACACCTTCTAAAGAACGAGCATATAAGCGAGGAGTGTAAAGGACTTTCTACACGTTAGTCTTTTGAACGTGTTCACTCAACCAATCGTCCCAAAGTTTTGGTGCGTCTTTATATATATAACTGTGCTGTGTGTACGCCACGTAACATATTAACCGTCAAATCGATTTCTTCGGTCAGTGTAACTTTTCAAGTTGCGCATACCCCTTCAAATTTGCAGTGAAATTAAATTCAGAAAACAGTGCACTTTTCTACTGTTTCTACGATATAGTAACACATATGAACGATTGGATGATTGAACTCGTTCAAAAAATTAACGTGTAGACTGGCCTATAGTGAGGCTAGAGTACCTATTACGCATTACCCTTATGAATGATTAGTCAGCCTCAACTGGCGTTACCGTCAGTTTTGAAATAACGTTATTTACTACTTTGTTTTTAAATTTTCAGCTATGTAGATAAGTAATTAACAATAAAGTTCATAGTAGTGAATGAAAAAAGTTATATATAATGCTAATTTATAGCTTTATGAAAGAAAACTTGACTGCTTAGACAGTTCCAGGCAGTGTATAGATTGGCTCGACTCCTATGACGGCACGCCCCATCTTATCGATTCTGCTAATTCCTGTCTGCCTTACGAGTTATACCCTAGCTGGCACTCTCTTTCGACTTCATAGCTAAAGACAGGTTAAGCTGTTATGACTAATGGTAGGACAATATTCGGGTCCTAGTCTCTCACGCTTTAATATTATTTCAAGATACTAATGGCTAGATTTCCTTTACGTTTCAATTGCCTATTGAGGGACAATGTCTCAGCCGTTATGGCTCACCGCACCGTCCAGCCATAATCTGCCGTTTCTCACGAGCAGCAGCGGCAGGGGTTCCCGACCGCGGATATTATTGAGACGTCGGCCGCAGGTCGACCGCTCGTATTTTCTTGCTTGGGAGACCAACCAGTCCTGGCGAACCGCAGCTTGAGTGATTTAAATGAGTTTGGTTGTATCGCGATCTGCACCCTTTGGTTGGGTACGGCTCCACTCACCTTTGATGTTCCATCTTTATTTCAGTAATAGCTAAGATTATGTAATTGACTGGCTAGCAGCTTTAATGAGAACAGTTGACTATATTCGAGCACGTAACAGTGCTATGGCGCATGCGTTGGAACTGGTGCTCTTGGCTGCGTAGCGCAAGTCGTATTCCTTGGCGCGCTGGATAACCCTTCCTTCCTACATTTTCCCCAATGAATCTCGTATGTCTGATTGGATACATGCTTAACCTTTCATCGGGAGAATGAAAAAACTCTCTTGTATGACTTGACTGAGACTGCAAAATTTAAAAACTTACTGGACGCATACCTGCTGAAAGTGCCAGATAAACCTGCTGGAAGCGGCTACGTGAACTGTGGGGATAACTCGCTGTTAGCCACCCCGCTGGTCACGGACTGCAGCATCACCTCTGTACAAGATGGGTGGCGTGAGAACGCCACCTGGACCTCGTCCGAAGAATCATCCAGGAACAAGGAAAGGCTCAAGCTTTATTTAAGTAAATTACTTCCATAATGCTAGTCATACAAAAGCGCTTTTTCAAGTAACCATCTATGCTCCATTCCCCGGTAAAAGGTTAAGTGAGCACATTAAAATACGTTCGAGCACATATCTTAATGTCTTAAGGCTTTGCTCAATTATATTGATTTCTTGCCGGAGTTATTGATCTACTCGTCTAATGTACTTGACTGGTCCCGTTAGTATCTCAACGATGCACAAACTTCAAGGTACAGTATATCGAATCCCTGCCAGACCTTCGGGACTGGTTATTTCCTATACGTAATCACAGATGAGACATGAGTATTGATATATACTTTAGTTGTTTCACCCGAGACGGAAAAGGTAACAATAAGGTAAGGAATATTTCTAGAGGATTTTCACTTAACTCCTGTCGCTTCTGACATCTATCATATGTAGGCCTCTGCCTTGTCTAATACATTATAATCGTCCTTTCAAGACACGCTAATCGGAGTTCTTTTCAGCTTGTATGTCTCGAATCGAATAACCGTTTGGGGATGTACCGTACAAGGCTGTTGCTGCCGTATATACCTGGTAGTGTGGTGATGGGAGGGTAGTGTGGTGATGGGTAGTGGGGTAGTGTGGTGATGTGGGTAGTGGGGTAGTGTGGTGATGGGAGGGACAATTTGGCCAATTTCTCTGTAGGATGGAGATCTGGATATGAAATGTAAGTTGTGATTCACACTGCTACTTCTTCTGCCTGGACAAAATACGCATATGGTAATAGTAGCATATCACTGGATAAATATTCGAGATATCGTGGCTCTGGAAATGAAATGTACACCGCAGTGCTCACAACTACTGCAGCATCACTGTCGAGTAAGTCAAGATGATGGAAGTGCCACTCTTGTAAACTTTCCCGCTATCTTGTGGCTTCCGAAATGAACCATATATGCAGCATAATTTCATCTCGCTTTCTCTTAGGAACAACATTACTTCAAACGTAGCATATATGCAATAGAATAAGGCAAGGGGTTAAATATACGTCGTCTGGTACACTGCTACTGCCGGTGGCTCACCTTCAGGACGCCTGGCTCTGTCCTGACGCTGCAAGGTTCCCACGGCGGGGCGGTAGCGGCGGGTACTGCGCCGGGTCGTAATGAGCCACATCCTGGCTCCGCAGTACTGGCTCGCCTGCAGCAACGCTTTACGTCGCATTTGCCTGCCGGCGAAGCCTTGTAAAAATTTGCAGTCACAAGACAGGTTCTTCTTTTTAAGGATCGGCGGGAGCAATTCGTCGTGCACGGGAAATAAAGATGCGTTTGATTTGTCGAAGTCTGCATTGAAACATGTCCCAAAGTACAGACGTAAAACGCTGATTTTTTTTTTGGAGAACCTAATCCGTAATTAGATTCAACTAAAAATCGTGTAAACTTTGGTCTAAAAGGTATCCATATTTCGATCTCAAAAATAGCCGAAACTTCAGCAGTTAAATGTTTCAGAAATTCTTTATGAGCTAAGATAAATAATTTTAACATAGAGCGAGGGGTAGAATATACGTGCATATTCATGCGGGGGAGGGGTGGGGGAAGAAGTGCTTGTGCAGTATAAATTTTTCATTGTAAGAGGTAGATTTTGGTTAAACTCCAGAGCAGAATATTCTAGATTGCTCCAAAATGTTCTCAGGTAATTACTCAGTAATTCTAGTCAACCTGCAATCACTACTCAGAGCTAGCGATTGCAAGTATGACTGGACGTAAGGAATTGTCTAACGCCAAAAGTACTGGTTGTTAAGCTTCGGAAATATGGAATAGTTACAGTAAGATCTCCAGTGACCTGAACATCCCATTTTCTGCAATTATTATTTAATTTTAGAGCAAGATTTAAAAGACATGATCCTGTTGATAACCAATGCAGACCAGTTGCTCCTAAGAAGAGCTCTCCAAGATTACGGCGAAAGTTGGGGCGACAGATTCAAAATGGCCAGGAGAGAAAATCTCCAAAACGATTTGCGTTTATCAGGAGTTCACGTGACTAAGCGAACAATAAGTAATGAATTCATAAAGACAGTCTACAGTCGCGTAGACCAAGGAAGACACAACTTCTTTTGAAGCGGCACAGAGATGCGAGGTAAAAATGCTCGAAAGAGCATAAAGATAAACCAAATTATCTAATAATATGAAGTCGACATGGCTACTAAGATTTTAAAGTTTCGGGATAGATAATCCCATCATCAGTTGTCAAATGATAAAGCGAAGGGTTTCTCTATAATCTACGGTTAGCGTTTTTTTTCTGATAATGGGATTATCTATCCCAAACGTTAAATTTTTAGCTGCTATGTCGACTTCATATTAATAGATAATTACCCTAGTTTAGTTCCTTTAAACCAAATTATATCTGGACAAGAGCTTTATGGACAGATGAAGCTAAAATTGAGTTATTTGGTCCTATAGTTCTCTGGTTCACGTATGGAGGAAGGACGGCGAAGCGTACGTACCAAAGAACGCAATACCAACCGTCAAATTTGGTGGCTGTAGTATCATGGTTTGAGGCCCCTTTTCTACGAGAAGTGCTGGTAAGGTGTCAATTGTGAAACTTAAATTGAATGCAGAAAAATATCGACAAACCCAATGGAAAAATTTGTGCCTTCCGTATAGAGGTTTGAGCTTTCTCCTGATTGAATTTGCCATCAAGGCAATGATCCCAAGCATACTGCCAGGACTACCAAAAGTGGCTTGCTGAAAACAACTTTGACAACCTACAATGGCCGAGTGAGTCGCCGGATTTCAATCCAGTTGAGAGCTTGTGGCGACATTTGAAAATTGAAATCAAGTACAGAGGTCCAACGAACATCAGAAATCTGACGACAATTAGTTTCCAAGAATGGAGCAAAAATACCCACTAAAGCATGCGAATCGTTAATTAAAGAGTACTGGAAGAAATTAGTAACTGTTGAAGTTAATAAAGACATTGCCAGAGAGAATTACATAGAGATAACGAGCTTTTTTTGCTGTGCGATAATATTTTCGCAATTGAAGATTAATATATTGTGATTGTTTCTTAAACAATGGATCTAATTTAGTACCAAATGCATATAGTTGCAGTATCTATAGCCTTATAGAGTAAATTAATTCTCATTTTGTTCTGGTACTATACTACGAGTAAAAAATTAAATATATTCATGTATTCGAACACTTATTTCCCCACACTGTATTGTCACCTCTGTGCTGTTTTAAATTTAATTAGTCTTAAGGCACGCTGTAGTGTGTTCCGTAGAGCAATTTGTAGGCGATAAGATGACTAGGGTGTTGGAAAGAACGCTGAATTTGTCGTAAAGAACTAGTGCTTTCACCATAACAAAGGACGTCTGCAAGGACTTAATAACTAAGAGAAGATTCCTTAAGAGCTATCGTTGTTTCTCCAAATTATCTTACTAACACTTACTCTGACTTAGCTGTATATAAAACTTACGTAAATTAACAAGTTATGAAAATTCATAGACTGTTAAATACGTCGGCTGATTATGTGACTGAGTAATGTGCAGCTGTCACAGTTATAAGCTTTTTCCATGAAACATCGCATGCGCCTTACAATGGGCAGCAGTTAAATATTGTGTTATTTTTCACAGTTGCTCTGTGTGCATTACTTATATTTAGATGGATGTAGCTTACTTACTTTTATTTGTTTTGCTGTATGAGAAGCTACGCGGAACAATAAAAACCCTTTTATAAATATTTACATTCGATATGTATAGGATTTAGATTGTGGATACAAGTTTAGAACCATGCAGGAAGTGTCCAGCTGGAAGAACCCCACGCAAGGGCAACAGGTGTGGTCGGTCATAGAAAGAGAAAATAAAATCGAAACGTTGGTTTCGCACGCGTGAGCTCACTTGCGGAACGATCTCAGCCTTCGAAAGCCAAGGACGTTCATTTTTCTTTAAATTAATTACGAGTAGTTTCATTTGTCTGCATGGTCAGCGACGTGACTAGAGCTTTTGTGATTAGTATTCGAAAGTGAATGGTGGTATTGGCTGCCGTGACTGCCTAGTCTATCAGCATCATTGGTCGGTGAGGGCGAGGAATGAGAATTTTTGTAAAAAAATAAATACTGGCGCAGAAAGAAATTGACGTGAAAAATGAGTACGAAAGGAGAATGAGAAGTTTTCAGAAAAATATAAAGTGGAGGAGAATGAGAATTATTCTTAAAGCCTAATGCTAAAAAAGAAATGGAGTTATCATTAATGCTGAAGCATAATGGGATTTCTTTTCAAAAAAATAATAATGGAGAACAAATGAAGTTATTCTGAAATTCAGTCAAGCATTGAAAGCAGAAACATTAAGTTGACTGGTTATTGTTTTCAGTAGCTTGAGCAACTTTTTGTTTAACTATGAACCGTGTTACAGCTGCACAAGCAGCTGCAGCACTACAGCTGCTGCAGCACTACATGATTACATATACACAGAGCAAGTAGCTAGTTTCGTAGGTTGTATTCCAGCTGATACTAGCGATATAAAAACTAGGTACACAGTGAATACATACTCATGAGTTGTTTAGCAAACTCGTAAATTGGCAAAGATACAGATGCTTTGTTTGAAAATACAGAAGCTGAAAAAAGTATATATATACCTAAACAACGATCACACTCACGACTAGCTGTCTATGTAAGAATTGAAGCTGTTCCTCACCGCCATTGAAAAATGGAGAAAATTATAATATATGCTGTAGGATGTCAATACCTTAGTCATTCTAGAATATCCTTTTCTACCAGTCATTTTGTGTCTTTTTGCAGAAATAGATATTAAGAAGCTAATTTTTATACTTTTGCATAAGAATCATAAATGCTTGTTTGATTTCATAGTTTCCTTAGATTAACCAAATGGTAATATTTTTAAAATAATTTTTCTAAAATTCAAAAATATTTGTTATTTACCGTTCAGCTAAGAATAGGAAATGAATGTTATTTTAAAATTTTAGCTAAGAAGTTGCAATCGTGTTTTATTTGTTTCTGTTTAACTTAAAAAAAATAGCACAAGCTGATACAATTTTCCCGTTCTTGCAGCAAAGGAGTGATCGTTTACGAGTAGCTTACATTTGAAACAAATATATATATAAGCTGCTATGGCAACGCACTGGCTTGAGCATTCTCCTATTTCCCTTCTCAGTGTAACTGGGGACGTGGGTAAATATCGCGTAACAAAAAACCAACATTGAGATAAAAAATCACAAGGTCCTGTCTCGGCCAGTTTCTTCCAATAACTTTTGCGCAGCGAGGCTCTTGCTCTGTGCTTTTGTTACAGGGAGTCATTAACGGTAATAATATCTACAATTAGAGACACAATTGTCCACAAAAAAGGTAATTGAACAATTAGCGAGCAGACTAGTGTATAAAGTTCGCTCAAC
>LQNS02278174.1:6554933-6575216 GCA_001587735.2 Parhyale hawaiensis
TGCAGTGCCTTCTATTACAGTCGATATAAAAAATTTCCCTGACTACCATATTTAGCATAACAACTTCACTACACCATTTTCCCGTTCACTGTGAGCCTTTAACGGAAGTAATGACTCACGGTAAGTAAGACCCTCATTATGAGCTCTACGATGAGAAAGCAAAATCTCACCAATGATATACGAATGCTTTCTTTGGTGTCTACATAACAATGGAGTGCTAAGGTCCGGGGAGACTTCTTTACAGAACATGACACTTTCAGTTACAATTTTTCTTTCAATAGACCGTTGTAGCCCTGTAATGACTTCTATTTGATAAGGTATATATAGTCGAAGAACTATTATAAGTAAACCGTGACACTGCATTGATAGATAAATATATACATATTAGTACATAGACTACGCTACACTTGGTGGATCACTGAAAATGGCGTACGGGATATAAGCCCTGCGACTGGTAGATAAAACTTTAATAATATGATTATAATTAACATATATAGAGACCTGAACTGTAAAGCGAGCTGTTCGTGGCAAGTCAGGCAATGGTTTATCATGTAGTAAATATAAATTCGTTATAGAGGTCAGCAGTGGGCGACAGTCAATCCATTTTAATGTACCAAATTTTCCAAAAAAGGCCAAAACTTGCTTCGCTTCTTATCGATACCCTTTGCGGATAACTTTGTTTTTCTAGTTAATAAATGTATTCCTTTCGTTACCAACAACAGTTTGTTTGTTATTTTAAGTTGTTATGCTGGTTAAAAACGATATGATCGAAATTCCGTCAATCAGCCGTTGAGCCAACTCTGTGGTAGGTGTTGCCCATAAAGCAACCTTACCAACTCTTGCCCTCATGCAACGAAATTCATTAATTAAACATAAAGTAAAGGACATTAATTTTCGATAGTGCATACGTGAGAAGTCCACATGCAGTCTACCATGTGCACTGCTTTGGCTTTGGTCTCAACTAAGCACTTCTTCGGCATCATCTGTTGACAAGGATTTCACCTTGTAGCTACCTTTTGAAATGACAGCAAAGATGTAAGTTACTTAACTGGACCTGAGAGGTTAGTACAAATTGTTTAAATTGATCAGAAATTTTAGGAATCCTGCATTATTGCTGCGTCGTGGAAACTTGCCGACGTTTTATATTCAAGTTGCAGTATATTCGGCTCGTCGACTTTGACCGAAATAGCGTGACGTGAACTTTTCGTTTTATCACTTTGGATCGAGTTTCAGGTGTTACTTTCAAAGTCATAACTTTCATGAGACTAAATTCCTGGCCGCATTAATAGTAATCCGATTGCTGTTAATGCCCGAAATTCGATTCAAGGTGGGAAATCGAAAAGTCAATTTTTCAGTTCCGAAGAAGTTATAATTAATGGGATTAAATTATCTCATATAAAGTTTGTAATTCGCGCCCGCTTATAATATATTTTCCTAGAAAATAAGCCCTTTAATTACGTCACATTGACCGGATCTCTTTAGTTTAATGTGTTGAGTGAATTTACTCAGCAGGGATGCTTAAAACACTTTACTTATCATTCCACTATTCCCAACGGAAGATACTTAAGCCCTTCCTCGACACTACAATAGTGTTTCAAGAGAAGAAAAAGAAGCAATGTGTAGAAATTCAGGGAAAAAAAAGGAGAAAAGATACACACGGAGTTTTTTCTTCCGTGGGGACAGAAAATCAGGAGCGAAAAGGAACACAACACGAACACTGTCAGTAAAACCGCGTGGCGTAAGACCATCACCTACCGTGAGGGCAAATTTCTACGCCGTCATTTTTGATGTCCAGCTTACTCTAGAGTTTTAGCATTTTTTACATCTGGTTCAACCCACCTGACTCCCTTAAAAAAAGTATAAACATAGGTCAACTCCTCCCTCTTTTTATAGGGGAGATAGAAACAAATATATATATATATAAATTTATTTATACATATATATATATATATGTATATAATAAAATCTTCAAGGAAAACGTTATTATGAAAATATCCTAAAGACCTACATATGTATACAGTAGAGGGGGAACCTGTTGGGCAACACCTAATACGACAGGATAAGTAACTAATACGGTATGTTAGTTAATAACGGAGATTTTCGTTACAGTAAACGAAATGTCAACCGACAGTCCCACCGGCAACTTCAAAATCAGTAAATGAATGAAAATACCTGCCCGATAGTCTCCTAAAAAATTCCTGCATTGAATTCTACCGCTGACTTTGACGCTCTTCTTCCACTTTCGCTGAGCACGCGCCTCCGAGCGACTTTTTCTGAGATGCTCCTGCCATTCGACAATGCAAAGGAGGCCATCAAACTTGGTCTTCTTCTTTTTTTCTTCTTCTTCTTCTTTGCTCTCAGGCGCAGACCATTCTAGTGAGAAGCCGAACCAGCAGACTGACCGATATTCAACTGAACTTTTGAAAGTCGGTGGACTTTAATTTGACTGGATGTGAAATCACTTTTTCTGACATATATTTTAGGGTTTCTGTGCAATAGCGAAACTTGCATTCAGAAGCACTAGAAGGGCTTGCAAGTGTAAAGATGAAGTGTAAGATATTATTGTGCTGTAAATGCGTGAAAAATTAATTTTCCAAGAAGATTGTTACACTTTATTTGTTAATAAACGTCTCAGCGTTTACACAGATCGGGGAATTGAATGCGTAGGAATCGTGAGAGACTTGAAGCCCATAGTAATCGGTAAATATTAAATTAAAACAACTATGTAAGCTAGGCCGTCTATTACGGTAGAAAGAAGTGGTCTGGCGAAACTGCTTTATTTTCATTGCCATCTATTTTTTTAACAACTACTCAAAGGTAAATTTAAACATTTCTGTAAGTACGCCTGAAAATTTATAGAGAGGTGGTGTCCAGGGCACACAGTTGCCACTTGTTCCTCTCATACTACAATAATTTAAGATTTGAGATGGCATTTAATAGTGCTATAAGCGATAGTCCTTTATACTGACGTATTCAGAACATAAATAGAAGCTGGTAGTAATATCATGACCATCTGACCGTTCATTACCACCTTTTCCCATTTTATTACTTACTGTGGGCGTTATTCGAAGGCTAGAGTTGCCCCGTATTTATCCCCAGGCAGCGTTTCAGAAAAATGATTACGAAATAAGCGTGAAAGCAAATGTGTATTGCAAAATTGATACTGTGTTCATTTAGCCACAAACTTACGATTACGGTAGTGTATATTGGAAGCTCATGACGCTAAAATATATATTAGCATACGAGTGGAATATTACCCAAATTCTTTGAATGGCCAACTGCGTTTTAATAATAATTATTATTCCATTCATACAAAGAGGTGGGTAATAAAAACACTGTAAAGAAAATAATCAGTAAAAAATGAGCATGATATCATTTCCACCTCACTGGCTGAGGCAACTAAAAGGAAATAACTGTACTGATGATTGTTGGTGCAACAGAAGGAGCACCCGAGAGGAGATTCTTTATTTTTTCAAAAATCCAAATTCCTTTCAAAAATATCGCAAAAGTCTGCTGTTAGCATCTCTGAAGAGATTTCGATTGCTCTCAGGATGTTTACGACGCCCTATAAACTTTGTACGTAGTAGGACAGAGGCACCTTACTTGCAAGCCACATTGTATTCCGTTTTTATAAGTTCGAGAGAGAAAAAAAAGGCAGGTTCTATTTCAAAACATGGCATGGCACGACGGAAGTCTACAACCAGCAATTCTGGCAGGCTGGCACTCCCTGCGAACTCCTCCGTTTCTTGTTGACAAGTAAAAGTGGGGGAAAAGGTCAGTTTCCTGCTGCGTTTTTTTTTTGTGCGGGTCGGCATTCTTGCTTAACATTTTGAGCCTATTTCGTAGTGTTCTTGGAAACGAATTTTTGCCCTGCTAATGAGTTCTCCACTAACTTGAAGTTCATGTGAAGGAATTCAAGCGTATCAAATTTGGTGGTAAACTGGGTACTGAAGAGTAGGCCATAAGTGCGCGTATATAATAGATTTTTATCAATAAAGTATGTTTTAGGATTCATATACTACAGTTGTATTTTTATGATATTTTAATTTGTAGCTATACAGACACTACTCATTCACACGGTTAGGATTTGCAGCCTTCATAGTTGTCATCTGTATGATATGCCTGAATATTACAGACAAATTTAGGAATATTATTTACAGTAAGCTGAATATTTACAATAATTCCAGCCTTATACGGTTGAAATAGATCGTGAGTTCTGAGGTCAGGTAGCACTGGAAAGAACGAGGAACCTTTCACACTCAATTGTCTCTTCCTTTGTGCCGCTGTTGGTGAGCGGGACTTTGGTTACGGGCCATGTAAGGGCATAGCAAGCTTCCTTGAGGCGACCGGTTTGCTCCTCTCTTCAATAGTTCAGTTAATTTCAGATTTCCATACAAAGACTGAACCAATAAATTTCGCTGAAACAGCAGCAAGCAATTACGTTTCGCTTAAAGGGCAGAAAATTATTTGATTCTCAACAGAAATGAAGAGAAAAGACTTTGGTGATAAAATGAATCGTAGAAGAAAATGCTGTTAAGATGCAGAAAGTTTTTCAACTTTAACTCAATGGTTGAAAAGTTCGCTATCAGAAGATGACTATGTTTGATTCTTCCATCTCACGAAATAAAAATGTTGATGGAGGTGCTATTATCGTATTTTATTATAATATTTTGTTGCTTGCTCTACTTGTATCTTCAAGAAGAGCAATAAACTTATTAATTAATGGTGAACTCCACTACGCGCTCCCGACAAATGCCTGAAATAATAATAATAAAAATAATGAAAACAGCAGGTCCGGAGGTCAACGGAGAGGCAGTACGAATCCAAACGTA
The DNA here is from genome assembly GCA_001587735.2 of Parhyale hawaiensis. Classification (NCBI taxonomy): domain Eukaryota; kingdom Metazoa; phylum Arthropoda; class Malacostraca; order Amphipoda; family Hyalidae; genus Parhyale; species Parhyale hawaiensis. Next base: position 6,559,766 of record LQNS02278174.1, read on the forward strand.
CCATTGTTCAAGATCAGGACGCTCGAAATGATGCTAAGCATAATCGCTGAAAATGCTTTTGCGGCTGACTTGAACGCTTGAAGATTTAGGCTGCCGAACACGAATCCCAGTCTAAAAAATTCCTTGCCAACCATGTCGGGGTGTGAAACACTGCCTGAACCGACGAGTTTGGCACTGAACCATGCAGTCTCCTATACCCAGGGCTCCAGCCGTTGCTCCTTTGCTTCTGCCAAATCTTAACCTTTTGCGACGAAGGATAGATAGGATGCAGTCAGTGCTCCTCATTGCACAGCTTCGGGTCCATTGACCTACATTACTCTGCTAACACTCCTTTATTGCAACAAGGCACTGTTACAAGACAATGTTACAAGACAATGTAACTAGACATTACCACACGTCGTTTGTATAGGCCATTGGTTGCCACTATATCACTGTTTTATATTTTGTTTCACAAGAAATTTTGCAGTTAAATTGAACCTCATTTCTTCTACGTCATAGCACTTCAATTAATAATACATATTAGAATTCTAGCTCTGTCTTATACAAAGACCATAGATTATGGTTTACGATGTATATCTCAGCATTCAGCTGAAATTCTGCACTTTCCGATAGTCCCGTTTTATTATTCTACCAACGGACATAACATTCTGAATATAACGGCCTATCAGAACTAGAACAACAACACCCATCTTGATGACCATGGATCGCCACCAACATGCTTTTATCTGAGCCCTCGGTGGAATTCCACAATTCCTGATAGTCGCGTTTTAATATTCTGCAGCATGGCACCACTCTTCTCTTCAAAAAAAGAAGAAGAAGAAGAAGTAAAAAAAAACTGCAATGCGACTTTGCCGCCCCTCGTTCCCAGCAAACGCCGGAAGGAAGCAGCCAAAGCACTTCAGTGATTGCCGCGTTCACTCGCACCCACTGCCCCGGTCGCCTCGCGCTGCAAGAAAGCGAGTTTTTCAACTAGAAAGTTGCCTCTACTTTGGGGGCAAATTTGTGCCTTTGACAATGGTACTTTATGCCTGTTACTCTTTTACTGTCTTTTGTGCAATTGTTCGGTGGCACGCGCTTTAATATAACCGTAATTACTGGCCGTGTGAACGTACGCAGTGCTGTTACATTCGATGTGAATTGTTCAACTTGGGTATGACATTGTAAAGGGTTTGCATGTCGCCAGTGGCTGGTTCGACTGGAGCAGAGAACGCGCATTATATTTGTATAACTTTACACTGATCGTGACACAACAATGGTTTAGGATAAGTGTTATTTAGTGTAGAGTATTCAATTAGCAATGTATAACACATAACGGTGATTACGTAGTCAACGCGTGAACCTACGAAAACAATGCATCATACTTTTACTTTCGTGCACGCTACCTCCAAGAATATGCATATTGAATTGAATAGATATGTATGTTCGAGAGAATAACCTTGGTAGTGTGTTATTATTATCATCTCTTGCAGTGAAGTATTGACTTGGGTATTTACTAAGGTAACAGATTTGATAACTTCGATACACACATAATGTTTTTCTCTGAAATGGAAAAGTGTTGAAAAAGTTTCGTGTTATGGTTTTTAGGTTAACCTCTTCAAACGAAAGCGGAAAGTCTGCATATAATATCACTATGTTAAAAATCGACGTAGGTAGATAGACTAGCTTTTAAGTGTTCGTTAGCTCGCTAGCACCGTACTACTAATGTAGGTATGTACATTTGCGTGAAACATTTTTTACCCTCAAAGCTATATGACATTTGGAAATGATTGATTCCTGGTGTTCTAGGTGGGGGATGAGGCCAAATGCGGGCAAGACTAAGACCATGCTCGTGTCCAGGTCAAGTACAGTGGGACTTCCTTTTCCTGCACTCATGCTGGATGGTGTATCACTTCCTTTGATTGATGACTTGGTAATCTTGGGTGTTAATTTTGATCCAAAGTTGACGTTTGAGCCCCACCTTCGTTCGGTTACCTCACGTGCATCGCAGAAAATTGGTCTTATGAGGCGTGCTTGGAGGGTGTTTGGCTCGGTAGATTTGACACGTCGCTACTTTAATTGCTTTGTCCTCCCTCTTCTGAAGTACTGCTCTGTGGTCTGGGGTTCTGTTGCCGATTGCCATCTGTGTTTGCTTGACAAAGTAGTTCATCGATGTGCGTTCATGCTAGGTGGTGTTGTGCCCTGTGATCTGGCGCATCGTCGCAGAGTTGGTGGAGTCTGTTTTTTGCATAAAATCTACAACTGCCCCAGTCATCCACTGTCTGAGTTTCTTCCAGATCCATTTGTTCGGGTGAGGTATACTCGGCGGGCTGGTGCTCTTCATGAGTTTGCCTTGGAACCGTTACGATGCCGTACGGGCCAGTATTCCCGTTNTGTGATCTCGGATCTTCTTTTTTTCATTCTTTTGTTTTCTCCACCCGCTGGGCTGGTTGCGTGGGGGTTTGTTAACCTCATGGAGTTTCTCCGTTCCTACGTCGCCAGCCTGGTGTGATTAAATAATAATAATAAGAATAATAACAACGAAAGGACTTCTAAGCACCTTCATTACAATTAATTTATACATTTTATTGTAATCTATAACAGCGCATGTTTGCACAGTAATATCAATCTATAATTTTTATTTTTTCTTTCTCGTCAGATTTAAAGCGAGCTCTCAGGATGGAGTCGCCCACACCTCGATTGAGCGAGTCAAACCTAAAGAAGCTGTCGCGGGGCTTCAGGTAAGCCTTAGAGTATAGATATATAAATAAATAAATAAATAAATTAATTAATCATGCTTCACGTAGCTCTACTCCAAGTGAAGACTTCCAGTTCGTTCATGTTACAGGCCATATTACAAAAAAGGGCTCACCACAGAAGCGAATTAGAAAAGATAAAAACTTGTCTATAGAGCTAATATTATGTTGATACTGGACGTTAAAACCAGAGCATTTATACACAAATATTTACTGTGGTTCTTAGTATGAGCGGCATAAATGATATATGCTTTTTTTAATGTTTGTTGCTGTTCTTATCAGTGAAAATTTCATATTAAAATTAAACATCAGTTTTCGTAGGTCGAGAGCCCCAGTTGCTACGTCCTCGACCTTTGGATATAAAAGAGTAAATAATCGTTGTTACCTAGTATGATAAAGATTTTATTAATCATTATCTTTATCCTTATGCATATATTGATACGATGATTACTATCTTATTAAGTAATTAATTTCCTATTTACGAAAATGCAAAGTTACTGCACGCTGCAGTATCAAACTTACATTACATGTTTTCAATGTGACATGATCTGATGATTTGTCATCAATTCTGCAATATTGATCTTCTTTCAATATAATATTATGAAGTGGGGGTTCAATAGCTACCAACGTAAGAGGTTGTAGATATTAGATACAGCACACACTATATTTTCCTGCTATTCAATACAATATGCCTTTTTTATAGATGAGCAAACAAACTCTCAGTTATAAATGAGTGGTGCAGTACAGCATAGTAGAATTTTCTTCTCTTTATCGCAGGTCATCGAAAAAAAGTCGCTTGTCGGCAGCTTCAGATATCGAATCTTGCAGCGTCCAGGATGGTTCTCCACCCGGCCGCTCCGTGTCATTGGTGAGCAAATATTTGCAATCTTTACCCTTCATAATTGCTGGACAATGTACTTGCTGGCCGCTTCGTGTCTTCGGTGAGTCAAAAATCCCTAGTTTTTTCAAAACCTTTTAATGATCTTTATGGGCCCACCGTACGACTTCAGAAGTGGCTTCCATAGCTTCTGAAGTTGCCAAATTCTACATCTCAGTAACATGACTGACTAGAATATCGCTCCAGCGTTAAAATATTATAACATTCAATACTTTCTGTTAAACAAGACAAGGTAAAGATTTGGTTTATGGTACGCCTAACATTAACTGTTTGACGAAAATTTTTGCACAGCAAACAATTAGGACAGTTACATATACACATTATCTCCTTTGGGAAAGTGAAACTATTGATTAAATTCACTTTACTGCTAATTATTATTTTCGTTGTGCTAGTAGCAGATATTCGCAGTTTGTAAACTGTTCGTCCGTAAAATGTTGGCCGCGAAAAACTGTGACGTCATCAGCAGAACCAGTCATACTCGCCTAATCTTTGAAAGCCGGCATCAATGAATATAATTAATAACGTGTGAATTTATCGTTCGCAGGCTTCAGTATGGCCTTTCCTTACAATACGTTGAAAGTGCGGAACTGGTTTAGCTAATTTTTTGCAAGTTATTTACGATACGTCGGACGCAACACGACGACGTCAACAACACCGTGTACCACCGCTACCCAATGCCCCCTAGCGACCAACGCACCGTCTCTCGTATATTTCTTTCAGTATTGTTATCAGTATTAGCTTCGTAAAGACTTTTGGTTCAACATTACTTTCGCGCTAGGAAGATATGAAGTTTGTTTATGTTCTGCTCTAGTGTTTTCTGTACAAAAATATTTTCGAAAGAGTTTAATTCAGGCGTACTATGAAACGAATCTTAACGCAAGATAGTATGCTATCATAAAAATATTTAATATTTTGCCTGTTACTCGTTAAACAGCGTCAGTAAACCAGGGAGAATAATTATAGCGAACACTCTTACGAGACAAACGATATTTATTATAGTCACCGGTCTAACGTTTTCTATATACAAAAAGAGAAAACGTTAATTTTATGGGTAACATTATTTTTATCACGTGAGTCTGTATATGAATGTATTGTATTGAATAGATGATGGCTGCTCAGGATTAAATATTTTTCAAATGAATAAAACCTGACGTATATAAGGGAAGAATTACGCCGCTTACAGTGAAGATGGTATTCATTCACTAATTTGGCTAATTCCATGCAGTGAAATCCGAATTCACTGCAAAGTACGAACTTTTCGTAACATTAGCGAAGTACCGAATGTAGAACTGGCTCCTGTTCATTTACATGTCTTTTCTCCCTTTATATTCTGCACGTAATTATAATGAAGCACCTAGATGGTTCTTGCTATTTTAGGTCTTTTTACGCATTCTTCTCTACGCCATGTCTTCTTAAACGAGCCATTTATCGTGCTTGCCACGACTCAATTCGTGCAATTCGTGCAATACGGCATGCATGCAATTTTATCTGCCACTATCACTCTTTCAAATTACTCAAATTGAGATGGTTGAAATTGTTAAATTTACAATAAAATGGCTCAATAAACGTTCCTTGACAACATTTGTCAAATAGCACTCTTTGCTAAATGTCACGATCCAACGGTCAGGGGTAGAAAAAATTGTATGATAAATCTGCAATATTGAAAATCGGTGGCACAGTCAGCTTCGTCTCACCATACAGCTGAAGTGTCATAGTACAAAGAACTGGAATGGAGTAAAATTCCAGTAGAAATCATTCCCATACGTATTACAGTTCAAGGCTCAATATGTAACAGAGTCAGTTTATCCGATTTACAGAAGGCCAATGCAGATTGTAACATGTTAGTAAGCATTTTAAAGGAATGTTGCCCTCTTTGGTAATGCTGAGTTAATTTTGATGAAATTAGCTTTATATATTAAAATAAAAATATGTCCATCTTGGCGCTTCAACTCAATGTTAGGGAACTGGAAAATTTGTGCACTGTAAAGAGCCAGGAGTTAATTACCTCCGCCAAGGAGGTTATGTTTTCGTCGTGTTTGTCTGTCTGTGTCTGTTTGTTTGTCTCTTTGTCTGTCACCAAGATAACTCAAAAAGTTATGAACCGATTTGGATGAAATTTACAGAGATTGTTAGGTATGTTAGGAGGAACAGATGATTAACTTTTGGTGAAGATATGTCCATCCGTTTGTTTGTCTGCGTCATTTTTCTCGATGCCATAACTCAAAAAGTTATGGATGGATTTTGATGAAATTAACATGAGTTTTTAGGTATATAACAAAGAGTAATTGACCAAATTTTGGTAATAGTCCGTTTGTTCGTTCGTTTGTCACTGTTTTCAATTTTATGCTTGTTAGCACAATAACTCGAAAAATAATGAATGGATCATTATGAAATTTATAGGAGTTGTCAGTAATGGCAAAAGACATAAATGATCAAATTTTTGTGCAGATCGGTTGGTTCGTTTGTATCTTCGACTCATATTTGTCATAACGTTTGTTAACAGTATAACTCAAAAAGTTATGAACGGATCTTCAAAAAAATTGAACAAGCTGTTACTAATATAAAAAGGCACAAATGACTAGATTTTGGAGTTTATTCAAAGAAAATTATGGTTTCAGAGCCAATTTGAATTTTTGCTACCGTTGGCTCACTTGGCGGAGGTATGCGCTCTCAGAGTGCTCTAGTTGACAAATGTAGTCACATACATTGACAAAGAACAGAAAGTAGAACTGAGTTGTGTGTACGATAATCAAAGGTGGGCACTTGCGGCCATTTTTGTCCAGTCACAATCGTAAAGAAGGCTGCAGATTTGGGGCTTTTTTTGTAATCTGTGACTAGGTTATAGGTGGTGCCACCTATATGAAAGTAACATCCCGTTTCTAGGCATATTACCCCACTCTAAGTTGAGCGTGCCAATAATTTTAGTAACTCTGTTGTATACGATCTGTGCCATTCTATGAGTTAAATACTCAGGACTATGAGTCGGTCACTCTGTACGTCTTATGACTCACATCGCACAAATGGATACGCAAATTAACTAGGTATTTGGCTGGACCAATAATTATTGCTCCCTATACGCATTTAATAAACGGAAAATTGCAGGCAAAAATTAGCGAGCTTCGATTTGTTCGTCTTCTATGCGCAATCCTCGGCCACTCAACAAGCCACCGCGTGAAATACATAAAATGAGATTAGGGCGTGTTCGATTGGGCGCCAAATATAATCCTTCTAGGCTTCTCGTGTCCGAAGCTTCGGAAACAAGCTCTGGATTCGCTACTCTGACACTTGTTGCAGGTGTTAGAAGCAACGCAGTTACGTTGGGCCTGCTCAATACGACATTTTACGAAGCGAGATTAAACTTTTGGCTGTCACTGGTAAACGATTTCGGGTCAATGCCTGAATCTTATTTCACCGGGTGGAACCCAGCGCACTTGTCTGAAGTGTCGAACAAGTCAAGCCTCATAGGTTTAATTTTCGCGCCCAATCGAACTTACCCTTAGGGGGGGGGGTTCGACTGGTCGCCGAAACTTAGCTTTCGAGACTTGACTTGTCCAAATTTGAGGCAGGTGTTGTGGCTGCGACCCTTAATCGTAAGAATAACATTATGGAAGGGATCCTATAGGGCCACTTGCCTGGTAAAGGGTTAAGGTTGATGCAACGGAAAAGGTTAGCGCTCGCGGAGTATCCAAGCTGTCGTACGCTCCGGGTAATTAGCGTGTGACGTCACATGGTCAAGGTCGTTACTCAATTGTACCTTGAAAAATAGCTTTCTTCCATTGTTTCTTCATTATCTCATTCGCCTCTTCAGAATGTCGTACGGTATTTATGGTTCCATAGAAAAATGTATAAGAGTATTTAAGAATTTTTAAGCTTTCCGTAGGCTAAAATTTTGAAAGAGTATTGGCTTAAGGGCTGGCAAAAGAGTAAAAGAATTCAATTCGACTACTGCCAGCATGCGCCAGAAGCCTTTCTTAGCGTTAGAGTTCGTCTTGAAAATGGAATAAATCAAATCAAGTGATTTTGTCAAAAATAAAATGTATTCTGGAGCTGCAATCATTTGAGTGAATATCTTAATGCTTTCGATTTATTTTCGTCTTCCACCCATAACTTTCTGTCTTCTATTATTTCAAACCGCTGCAACAAAAATTGGTTCAGATGCAAATGATCAAACGCCGAGATAGACGAGCTTTTTAACAAGATTTCTATAAAATACATTAAAGCATCAGAGAAACAAATTTCTTTTCCTCCGGCAAAGTAATATTAAAGCAAAAGTTTACACATAATACACAGAAGCTAGGTAAAATAAAATGTATACATATATATATATATATATATATATATATATATATCAGCTACTAACTACACGCTGCGCGCGGTACAGCAATATAACTATTTAAATAAGTGTCGCTTCCGATTTGTGGTAACTAACTTTGAAAAAAAAAAAAAAAATTACTTAACCAGTTCCCAACATTTAAATTTGCCTTACGGAACGATGTCGTTGAAACTGGTGAATGATAAATCCACAATTTTTTCTAATGATGCTGTATTTTTTACGGTTAGGAGAGGAGGATTGGATCTGTTAACGACGGTACAGCTTAGGTCCACCTTTCACAAACAAACGGTCCGGTCGGGTGCGTGCCTGTTACGAAAAAACAACGTAAATATTAGATATTACGACAATTTGACCTTCAGTGTCACATTGATCCTTGCCTTTTCTAAACTAATTGAGGGATTCGTAATTCATATTTGAATCATGGTAGACAATTACTACTTTTTGACTATGCTACGATCGAATCACCTTATGACGTCACCGCTCCGACGTGCGTCCGCCGCTTACGATAGTGCGCCAACCTGTTCCGTATCATCATCCTTGATCGGCAACCTTTCAAACTTCCCGAAAGCCGGTCTTGCTTCGTAAAAGAGAGTTTTCAGTTTGCTCAAGGTAATCGGGCTGCATCTAACACTTGCAACACCATGCAAAGTGCCAAAGCTTCTATTTAAAATTTCGAATGTGTCAAGCCTGAAATGCTTAGTTTCCACTGTCGCCGAAATTATGCCTCTGAGTTTTGACTTGTCAGGAACTGCAGGCACAAGCTTCTGCTTTGCAATTTTCAATGGTGTTGAAAGTGTCAGATGAAAGCCGATGGCGTTCCACCGGCTGAAAACTTAATTTTAATTAGCAAATTTGAGTTTTGGGAAGTCTCAATGGCAATCGATTAAGCGACAAAGCCACAAAATTAATTAATCGAAGCCTCAGTACATGTCTAAAGTTTGGGACAAGCCAAGCCTCGAAGGCCTAATTTCCCCTCCCAATCGAACACGCCCTCACTATACCGGCACCCATGCATATTTCGTTTCCGTACAACGGAGGTTTACGTTATCGGCGGTATAATATACGTTCATCTGTCTCTCATGTAAATCTTGAGACAAAAGCAACTACTGTTACGTTGACTTGAATCCATCAAAATAGATTGAAATTTACTGTCATACTACATAGTTGTTTAAAGGAAAGAAGTGAAGCGTAAAAATGCCGTTTAATCGCTTTACTGCGCCTAAAACCTGTGCATTTTACGGAACAAATTACCCAGTTCTGTTAAATGGCACGTCGTAGCTGGAGCAATTAAGTGCACTAATGATGACCACGTTTCTGTTTTTTTTAGCAAACGGCCTCAGCTCATGACGCCGCGTCTCGGCCTCCTGACGTCAATAAAAGGAAGTTTCTAGGGCGATATAACCGTCGGTTGTGGTGAACTGTCTTCCCAATAGCTTTTCTTCTGCGATATCGTAGCTTATATTAATTTTTAAAAATGGAAGCTTTTAGGAATTATTTGGTCTAATTATTCTACGTATACGAAGTTAATGGAATTTTCTAGGGTGATATAGCCGTCGGTTGCGGTGATTTGTGTTCACAATAGCCTTGTCTTCGGGGATATTTTAGCTTATATTTTAAGAATGCAGTGATTTCCGAAATCTGTTTCGCGCATAGTTTACCTTCAGGTTGCATGCAGGTTGTTCTTGTAATACATTTTAATCCGGTAATATCAAAATATGGATCTAAAGCATGAAGAATATCGATAATGTATTATTTTAGAGTTACAACTGTCTTCATCGTTTCTTTCTCGAACATGGATATTAAAACTGGTCGTAATAATACGATGGCTTTAGCTAGGAAAAATAGCATATAAAAACGAGTAGTTGCTCCTGAATATCAATTGAAAACTATAGATAAATTCGTTCATAAACCAAGAGTGACACTGACTTTGCTCTAACGATCTTCCTATATATATATATATAGCTTGATCCTAGTTTTCCAGTTATTGTGATGTCATAGAGAAATCATTACTTTTGCCTGCTCGTTTTTCGACTTCAGCTATTGAAATCGAACTGGTACGATTATTCAATTATAGTTCAAACAACTATTACCATCTTCTTTCTCGCGCTGCACGTACAAAAATTTCTTGTCACTTTCACTCGAGCCTTAACTGTATCCAAGATACGGATAAATTGTTAACATTTATGATCTTTTCAAATCTTTTAGGCTTGATAGTGAGTGACGAGCCAAACAGCTTAAGAGATGCCACCATCGAAATATGTAGCTGACAATTGCAAGCAGTGCAGAAGATGTTTCTTCTCACAATTCAGTGATGGGCGTTAGATGATTTCCAAGAGCATCGTTTATCAAATTCTCAGGTGCCGATCACGTTTTTTACACATTTACTGCCATTGATATAGCCATTGAAAACAACCCTGTTTTATAGCTGGTTGTTAGAAGTAACTACAAAAAAAAAAAGAGCCAACACTAAGCCTTTGAGGTTTGGCGTGTCCAGACACAGACGGGTCGCTGGCTTCCACCCATTCAAATGAGTTTAAGGCTCTGACTCTCAATCGTTTACCTGTAAGAGTTTTAGAAACGCACCCATGATCCATAACACCGTGTTTTCAACGGCGCAACGTAATCCTCTTGCTTCTAACACTACGCGATTAAAATTGACGAAGCCAGCACACCTGCTGGAAGTTCCCAACAACTGCAGCTTCGAAATCTCAATTTTAAAGGCGAATCGAACACACCCTATATACACCTGCCAAACCTCAAGTGACTTAACACTCAGCTCAGGCTCGCTTCGTCAACACGCAGGCCCCTCGGTCGCTCAGTCGTATAGTGGCGGTCGTATTTGAGGGTTCTAAGCCACGGTGGCGTACCAGTGTATGGTTGCAATACCGGTGTGGCCAGCTGACACTTTGACTGACAAATTCACTGTTTTGAGATGTTAATCCAGAAGTGCTTCGTGTTCATCAGAAACGTAAACTACCGATGGACTTGATTTTAAACGGTGTATAGTTGTTTTTATTTTTAAAAACCGTGAGCTTGTGAATGTGGCCGATTGACCCTTAGGTGTCAGATTCACCTCATTGAGATTTCAATCATGAAGTACTTTGTGTTGACAGAAACTTAAAATATTGATGAGAACACCGATTTCACGATATAACTCTTCACTGTGATAAAAAATCTTCGGCTTCCAGTAGTGCGATAACCATAATATAAAGATTTTCTTGAACTGAGTGGATATTGAATATGACATTATAATAGAAGATTTTTACTGTATTGCTGTATATTTCTGTGTATGAGGAAAGAAAAAATTATATATAAAGTATTTCGGATTTATATTCTACGTTTAAATAAATCCGAGGACTACAACATCGGAAGGGACTTTATCATCTAAATTGTTTATTCATTTTTACCGAAGTACTTCAATTAATGTATTTTTATTTTCTAAAGTAATTGCTTGCACTGAGAAGTAGTTAATCAGGTGTCTAATGAATACGAAAGATAATTGCTGGTATAAGTGAATCAATTTTCTTGATGTCACGTCGTGATAGTATGAAGTGTAAAGTAACTATTCAAAATGATTTTGATTCTTATCTGTACCAGTTTTCATTCATGATTCGAAAGGCCCGTGAAACAGTGTCTACGGTCTAGAATTTTCATTACGACTTTGGATTATTGCCTTCAGGACACTCTTACTGCTAATTCTTAATAATTTTTTTAAATGCTATTTTAAAATCGAGTGGGACCATAATTACCATTAGTACAAAACTTGGCTGCCCAGCCGTCAAAAAATAAGATGGAGACTTAGAATTAGCACCTGTTCACTGTTCATTTTGGCAGTCATGATTCTATAATATGGAAGGAACATAACACCAGCTTGGGCTATCATCAATTTTCTAATTAAATTATCGCTTAAACAACGCTCCGAAATACCGTGTGCGCATAAATGCTTTAACGCCAATGCAAAATCGTTAAAAAATTTCAGTTGGGATGCACGAAGAATTAAGTACCTCTCACTATATATAGAGTACTGATTGTGTTCATCGTGCAGAGATTAACTGGCTAGTAGAAAACAATTTTTCCCACTGCTCAAGATAGTTTATACTCCAAAAAATAGGTATTATGTTGATTCAATACCGTAGTCACACGATGGCGAAAAGAGAGGAAAACCAGGGCCCGTTTTACGCTCCTTCTCCCGTTTTTCGCCATTACAAAAACCGGCGACGTTTTAAAATAGTGAAGGTGAGTGCATTAATTCCTAAAATTAAATGAGCGTTAAGTCATTATGTGTTATTTTCGGTTCTTACCTTTTTTGTTTATCGTCTTCAACGGTAATGAGGAAAACATTGATTTTTAAAATATTGTACTGATGATTTTTATTTTTCTTTGGTATAGGCATTACTTTTTCGGTCACTTTATTAATGTTTTCAATTTACATTAAGAGAATAATGTTACGTGGACTGCAGAATCGACTGCCTTTAGTGATCTCTCAGTCTCGGTTCAAATAGAGCTGAAAGGTAAACTGAAAGAACATCAAACACGAATTTAGGTACATCATTTTATGAAATATCGACTTATATTTGAGTTGTGACTTCGAAAGCAGAAAGAAAACGTCAATAGTCACGGAAATTCCATATAAATTGAGTCTAAGTAAATGTTTAAAGCAGAACGGTTTGGTTCTCATGACCGAGGACAAAAGTATTCCACTATATAACTGGAGCTGCACTACCATAGCGCAGCGCAAAGCGAAATTTCAGAATAACCGACAAATTCGCAGTGTCGGATCAGTGTCAAAATTTATTCATTTGTTTTTCGTCACATTCGTAGCAGTTCCTGGAAATTTGTGTTACCGCCAGGCAATTAAGCAAATAGACAGAAAACCCCCTAGAAAAATGTCACCTCATTGCAGGAGGTAATAACTCGCACTTATTGGGTTACTTGCTCTATCTGTCCCAGTCTGAGGGATAAGATAGGAAAAAACTCAACTGCTGAATGGGCTGTGGGGACGTTGCCTTGCTTATTTTCTCTCGGTTTCCCCCCGCTGTGTTTATATATTTTGTCTCAGCTCATAATAAGCAAATTTAGAAGAAAATCAACGAGGGTAAAGAAATTTTCCCCAACAGCACCATGGACAGTGATGGCAACAGGGGTGTACGGAAGTGATTGTTTTCCGTTGCCATTTAATAACGACTTGAGCTACTGCTGTCCGTGCTTTCTTTAAGAGGAGCAACTAACTGTTTTTAGAACTAAGCGGTGAGCCGGGTGTATGGAAATCGCCCTAGATATGGAAGTTACCATACTTTGTCATTTGCCCGGTAAGGTGTTAAAACCAGCATGTTTTTGCGCACAGTAGCTGGTGACATGAGAGTTGTCGCTGCGTGTGTGTTTTGGCGCACACTTTGCGCAACACCGCGCTATCGACGCCACAGATCTCGACCGTTGCCGACAACGCTTGGCGGTGTTACGCAATCAATGCTGCAGTTAGGACATCGATCCTTAATTTATCTCGAACTTCCTGCTCCGGTCCTTACGAACGCTCGTTCGCCACTCAGCAGCGGTACAGCTTCAGCTGCTTTGTTTTCGCACGGAGGAGACGCTGCGTTAGGCTGCGTTATAGTTCATAATAGTTCGATAAGTATTATAGTGCTTTTTACTGCATTACATCAAGCAACGTTTCCAAAAACTAGCAAGAAACCGAATCCGGTTTTATAGTTCTTCATAGTATTATTTTAATGTTACACGTGTTTAGTACCCTAATTTATTTTACACACCGCCGCGATATACGATATTCTAGTGTATATTCTCCACAATATACATCTATATATATTTTTTTAATTTACACTTTTTTAATACCTAATATCTCGAAGTACTGCTTTGGATAATAAGTAGGATGCAGTATCCTGCAAAATAGTTTTTAACGGTTGTTTGAATACCACTCGCATCCATTACTGTGTAGTCAGCAGCAAGACTTTTACAGAGTGTTCCTGTAGGCATCATAACGTATGGTTGTTGAAACTTGATTAAGTTCTACACGTCAGAGTTTACTGACGCGGATCTTCTAGCACCACCTTTAAGAAAGCAACTTACGCACTATCCTGGTTTATAGCTCATAGTATTAGGTAACCTAGAAAGATCTTGCAGTTTTCTGTTAAACAATTCACTCTAGAAACAACACGAAGTTTCTGTGATGTATACCTGATAATTTTTTTTTTTTGGGGGGGGGGGAAGGGGTTGGATCTTGTATGGCTTGTAGCACGGCTTCTAATAACGGAGCATCCCTTGCTTGAATCCCTGAAAGTACAGTCTTAACGTATAGCTTTATTTGAACACCAGGCAGTTTTTCAACCATTGAAATTTAATTAAATAGAATGCATTTAATCAGCATCAATCTCAGTGCACGATGAAAAGTTAACAGCAGCATTCACTAAGAGACGTCCAATCTCAGAGTAATTAGCTCTCAGTTATTGCATTCGGGCACTAATCCTGCTTTGCTCAATGTTTTTTAGTTTAACAGTTAGACCTAATAAAACTCGTGAAAACACAGAGCCGTTTTATCACAGCAACAAACCGTCCTTCGTTACTTTCGTGTAGCCATTGAAGCTGCTTACTGTAAATAGATCATATGTGAGGTGAAAGATGTTCCAATATCACCAAAACAATATTTTTTCAGCTTCTAAGTTGCAACGTTGTGCTATTAATATTTTTTCAATTATATTTTTCCTGAATCACTAACTCATTATGTTGGGTAGAAGGAAAAATGTTCTAAATTGTCATAGAATAATATTTTATTTCTAGTCTAACAACATTCCAGTGTTGGTATATTGTTCCAAATCCATTGAATTTCAATATTGACCTCGTGATTTTCCGCATTAAAGAAATAATCATTCAGCCAATACCATAAAAATGTCCAACATCAATGAAATATTTTTTTCTAGCAATTCACCCTGCGTCTCTTCCTCAGAAAATTCAATCCACAAGGGAAAAACATTCCAACGCTAACATTTTCCACTGCAATTAGCAGTCAGATATTATCGCACAGGTTTGCTTAAACGTCGCGTATTACGACGGATCAGCGAACCCATTGGTACCGTAATTGCGGCAACCGTCCGCGCTGTTTCCGCTCCCCACACCTGCTCTGAAACTGCGGACGGCCGCCCTGGCCGGCACGTGCCGCGGTGTTCCGTGCTAACTTCTGGCGCCAACTCGTAACAGCTTCCCATGCTCGGTGTAGCTTTGTGGCATTTTTAAATGTTGCTACTTTTTCATCCAAATACATTTAATGCGGGGGTATGAAATGCACATAAAAATAAAATGAAATTAGACAAAATACGCGTTGTCTAAACCTGTTATATGTACACCTGTACACAGAGCTATTCTGTGATTTCGGATCTTCTTTTTTTTCTATTCTTTTTTTTTCTCCACCCGCTGGGCTGGTTGCGTGGGGGTTTGTTAACCTCATGGAGTTTCTCCGTTCCTGCGTCGCCAGTCTGGTGT
>LQNS02278174.1:6594224-6611316 GCA_001587735.2 Parhyale hawaiensis
CTCCAAAAAATAGGTATTATGTTGATTCAATACCGTAGTCACACGATGGCGAAAAGAGAGGAAAACCAGGGCCCGTTTTACGCTCCTTCTCCCGTTTTTCGCCATTACAAAAACCGGCGACGTTTTAAAATAGTGAAGGTGAGTGTATTAATTCCTAAAATTGAATGAGCGTTAAGTCATTATGTGTTATTTTCGGTTCTCACCTTCTTTGTTTATCGTCTTCAACGGTAATGGGGAAAACATCGATTTTTTAAATATTGTACTGATGATTTTTATTTTTCTTTGGTATAGGCATTACTTTTCCGGTCACTTTATTAATGTTTTCAATTTACATAAAGAAAATAATGTAATCTGGACTGCAGAATCGACTGCCTTCAGTGATCTCTCAGTCTCGGTTCAAATAGAGCTAAAAGGTTAACTAAAAAAAACATCAAACCCGAATTTAGGTGCAGCATTTTATGAAATATCGTCTTATATTTGATTTGTGACTTCGAAAGCAGAAAGAAACACTAATGCTCACGGAAATTCTATATAAACTGAGTCTAAGTAAATGTTTAAAGCAGAACGGTTTGGTTCTCATGACCGAGGACAAATTTATTCCACTATATAACTAGAGCTGCACTACCATACCGCAGCGCAAAGCGAAATTGCAGAATAACAGACAAATTGGCAGTGTCGGGATCAGGGCCAAAATTTATTCATTTCTTTTTCGTGACTTTCGTAACAGTTCCTGGAAATTTGTGTTACTACCAGGCAATTAAGCAAATAGACAGAAAACCCCCTAGAAAAATGTCACCTCATTGCAGGAGGTAATTACATGCACTTATTGGATTACTTGGTCTTTCTGTCCCAATCTGAGGGATGAGATAGGGAATAACTAAACTGCTGAATGGGCAGTGGAGACGTTGCCTTGCTTATTTTCTCTCGCTTTCTCCCCGCTGTGCTTATATATTTTGTCACTGCTCATAATAAGCAAATTTAGAAGAAAATCAACGAGGGTAAAGAAATTTTCCCCAACAGCACCATGGACAGTGATGGCCACAGGGGTGTACGGAAGTGATTGCTTTCCGTTGCCATTTAATAACGACCTGAGCTACTGCTGGCCGCGCTTTCTTTAAGAGGAACACCTAACTGTTTTTAGAACTAAACGGTGAGCCGGGGGTATCAAAATCGCGCTAGATATGGAAGTTACCATATTTTGTCATTTGCCCGGCAAGGCGTTAAAACCAGCATGTTTTTGCGCACAGTAGCTGGTGACAAGGGAGTTGTCGCTGCGTGTGTGTATTGGCGAAAACTTTACGCAACACCGCGGTATCGACGCCACAGATCTCGACCGTTGCCGACAACGCTTGGCGGTGTTACGCAATCAATGCTGCAGTTAGGACATCGATCCTTAATTTATCTCGAGCTTCCTGCTGCGGTCCTTACGACCGCTCCTTTGCCACTCAGCAGCGGGACAGCACCAGCTGCTTTGTTTTCGCACGGAGGAGACGCTGCGTTAGGCTGCGTTATAGTTCTTAAAAGTTCGTTAAGCATTATACTGCTTTTTACTGCATTATGTCCAGCAACGTTTCCAAAAACTAGTAAGATACCGTATCCTGTTTTGTAGTTCTTCATAGTATTTTTTTTTTAATAATACACGTGTTTAGTACCCTATTTTTTTAAAAAGACCACGATATTCTGGTCTATATTCTCCACAGTGTATATATATATATTTAATTTACACTTGTTTAATACCTAATATCTTGAAGTCCTGTTTTGGATGATAAGTAGGATGCAGTATCCTGCTAAATAGTTCTTAACGGTCGTTTGAATACTACTCGCATCCATTACTGTGCAGTCAGCAGCAAGACTTTTACTGAGTGTTCCCATGCGCATCCTAATGCATGGCTGTCTGTTGAAATTTGTTTAAGTTCTACGCGTCAAATTTTACTGACGCGGATCATCTAGCAACAACTTTATTTAAGTTTAACAGTTAGACCAAATTAAACTGGTGAAAAACACACAGCCGTTTTATCACAGCAAAAAACCGTCCTTCGTTACTTTCGTGTAGCCATTGAAGCTGCTTACTGTAAATAGATCATAGGTGAGGTGAAAGATGTTCTAATATCGTCAAAACAATAATTTTTCAGCTACTATGTACGTTGCAACGTTGTGCTATTAATGTTTTTCCAAATATATTTTACCTGAATTAATAACCTCATAATTTTCAGTAGAAGGAAAAATGTTGTAACTTGTGAAAGAAATAATATTTTATGTCTAGTCTAACAACATTCCAGTATTAGTATATTTGTCCAGATCCATTCAATTTGAATATTGACCTCGTGATTTCCGCATTAAAGAAATAATCGTCCAGCCAATAACATAAAAATGTCCAATATCAATGCAATATTTTTTTACTAGCAATTCACCCTGCGTCTCTTCCTCAGAAAATTCAATCCACAAGGGAAAAACATTCCAACGCTAACATTTTACACTGCAATTAACAGTCAGATATTATCGCACAGGTTTACTTAAACGTCGCGTATTACGACGGATCAGCGAACTCGTTGGTACTGTAATTGCGGCAACCGTCCGCGCTGCTTCCGCTCCCCACACCTGCTCTGAAACTGCGGACGGCCGCCCTGTCCCACACGCGCCGCGGTGTCCCGTGCTTACTTCTGGCGCCAACTCGTAACAGCTTCCGCTGCCCGGTTTAGCTTTGTGGCATTTTAAAAGTAGCTACTTTTTCATCCAAATCCATTTAATGCGGTTTTTTGTCCAAGTCCACTTTCGGAGGTATGAAATGCGCATAAAAATAAAATGAAATTAGACAAAATACGCGTTGTCTAGACCTGTTATATGTCTAAGCTGCTAACGTATTTTCTTTTACACACTAATAATTCTTATGATTATAAGCACACATATCATATATATATATATATAGATATATGTTATACCTACGTGCTTTAAATGTATGCTGACACGCTCATCAATATTGATTAATAGTATTTTATTAAGATAAAGTCGTGAATGAAAATACGAGCAGCTTGGATTAAGCACAACGTTGTTGCTTGTTTTCATCCAAGAACTGCTCTGATTACCAAACACTTACTTACTATCAAAACTTTGGGAAACTGCTAACGGTTTTGTGAAAATGAGAGCATACAGCTCATCACTTTGAATGATTAAACTTTTGGTGTTGATCTATGAAAATTGACATTTGCATAATTATATTACGTTATTTTCAGTCCACCCTACTGCCGTCTGGTGGACCACCTGGCAGTCGTCGGCCCCGTGTGGACAAACTCCAAACCGTGGAAGCCAAGGTGAATAAGAAATTTACAGCCGGATGTAGCGATTGGGATGCTATTACATATAGGAAACAGCGTGGGTCTCTAGCGTGGGTGTGTCCAAGCAATGTCTGTCAAGCCAGGCTCAGTGCACCACTGTATCTTTGATACACCCGCAGTAGCTGCAAGGTAGGGTTCTGATCCTATGCCACTGAAGGTTTCGAGATCGACTCTCATCCAAGCAGGTGAGCTCTTGCGTCGCTTGAGGTGCTTCGTCAGCATTTGATGTCTGTAAAGCTGTTGGGATGGGGGTGCTGGCCCTAACCAGAAATGCTGAGGGTCGATGTGGGGACTCGTTGTACAAGAACCTTTCGTCGATGGTGCTTCAGCTCCTGACGATCTGTGGTCGACTACAGCACAGTCATCTGGGACCAGTTGGTCTATATTTACAACACGAACCAGTGCATGTGGGTTTCTTAGTGCGGGATGCGGTCAGCTTAACTTTACCTTCACGTTTTCATGTTCTCTTTACCGGCATAGGTGACACTATTTTTGGATTTTCAGATGGCTAGTATCGAGGTCTCGCTTGGCTCCCGTAAGAGACGTGAGGTGCTGCTCGAGACGCTGCCCCGGGCTGCGCGGGAGCTCGTGCGCGAACTGGACTCGCTGCAACAAGCACTACGAGACAAGGACACCGCCATACACTCGTGAGCCTCGTGTTTATTACGAACTCCGCGTGTCGGATTGGAGGTCGAACTGTAGCTTTCGAGGGTTGACTTGCCCGAAACTTTAAACACAAGCTTTGACTTTGCATGTTTAAATCGTGTTGCGTTGCAGGTGCGAGAATCAAGGTGACTACGGTGAGCAGGATGAAAACTCCCTCTTACGAAGTAAAATTGAGTTTCTGGAAGTCTGATGTGTTACGGATCGAGGGCCAATGCCTGAAACTCTGACCATTTTATGACGGCAATTCGGTCGTGGTCAAATTCCTTTTTAGCGGTGCCAATTCTGTGGGTAAAGAGCTTTGTGCATAACTTAAAAATTTTAATCGTATTTAGAGACACCTGCATTATTTTAAAAACTAACAACTAAGTTATAAATCCTTGATTAGTGGTTTAACTCCATCGCTTCTATCTCAATCTAATAAAAGTCACTGTTTAAAGGTGTCATTACCAACACTAACGGCTTTCATGTTCACTGGTGTAATGCCTTCTGGTGAACATTAATAACGCCAAGTACAGACGGTATCATCGATGGCGACAGTTTCATCTAGCTATACTGATCTCACTAGCTGTAAATTCCAAAACATCTGCCACGATGGCGTCGGATGAGCTACTTGGGTGAAATTTGGGTGAGTCACTGTTTTGGTTTTATAGGGACGTCATATCTCTGACGCCATAGCTTTGATAATCTCTGATCGACTGCAGTCGTGCATTTCTCTGGGGCCAGCGGGTTCGTATCTACAGGACGAACCAGTGCGTGTAAACTACCCAGTTGACGTGTGTGGTACTACCCAATTGAAGTGTGTGGTACTACCCAATTGCAGTGTGTCGTACTACCCAATTGAAGTGTGTGGTGCTACCCAATTGAAGTGTGTGGTACTACCCAATTGAAGTGTGTTATGCTACCCAATTGAAGTGTATGGTATTGCCCAATTGAAGTGTGTGATACTACCCAATTGAAGTGTGTTGTACTACCCAATTGAAGTGTGTTGTACTACCCAACTGAAGTGTGTGGTACTACCCAATTGAAGTGTGTTGTACTACCCAATTGAAGTGTGTGGTACTACCCAACTGAAGTGTGTTGTACTACCCAATTGATGTGCGTGGTCAAAGTGGATTTTAACTTAGTATTAATGGTTTAAATGCTAATAGATATTTCTTTTACAGGCTCAAGACCCAAGTAAAGTCTTTGGGCGGCAGTGTAGTCGGTGATGAGGTCATCACTACGTCATCGAGGCCCCCGTTGGCGGAGGTACCGGAAGTGACCCCACTGGGACCCGCGCCCATGACTGCCGCTGAGAAGAAACGTATCGAGGATCGCAAAGCTGCGATTCTAAAAGAGATCGACTCTAAGAAAATCGCCGTTAAAAACCTGAGGTTATCGCTAGATAATTTAGATACAACAGAGTAAGTTGCACTGTATTTATCTGTGATCGTAAGCGCTGCGAAGAATTTACTTTTCATGTCATGGATTTCATTTTTTTGGGCACTGTAAACAAGATTTATTAGAAGCTGAAGAACGGAATCTAGTACACATGAATGAATATTCATTTTATAGAAATTGTATCATAGGTGCAAAGCTAATGTTGAAATGGGAATCGGCTATCCATTCACTGTAACGAGCCTTAAATGATCAGAAAATGTTTCAGAACAATTAATATATATTTTTTATGTCTTTTACGGAGCACGGGGATAAAAATTTACCACGATTGTGGTTTTTAGCTCTCTTTTAAAACGTTCACTATTTTTTGAACTAAAAAAATTAATCAAATATGAAACCAACCATCAACAGACGTCACTGGTCCATATTTGAGAGAATGCTGCCCTTAGAATCTAATGTTTCGTGAAGTAGGAGCATGGTTGAACGTTTTTCCATTTATTTTCTTGGAGAGATATGGAACGTATCATAAACATCGGTAAATTTCAACTCAATTACTGTCATGCAACAAAATGAATTCCAAGCATACCGTTGTTAAATTTCAGAGCAATTAATTTCCTGTCGCAAAATGAAAATAGGTATAAATAGTCTTAGTCTATTTAACTTTCTGTAGAAAGTTGAAGCAAAAGCCCAGATCAAGTGGGACCAATTAAATTTGCTGTAGCATAAGTTGTGAGTATAGATAAATTTTAACCCAGTAAACTTCATGCAATAATTAGAAGCATACGCCTAAATAAATAATAACGTATTTGTTTCTTACAGCAACATCGACGTTAGAATTCGTGCGGCTGAAGTTGAATACGAACTGGAACGAGAGGAACTGAATATCCTAAACTTGAGGGAAGAAGCCACGGCACTTGAGGCCCGCCTCCAAGAAACTCCAACTCTGTCCCTTCGCCCTACCAACAATGAGACCATAAAGTCCGCGCCTTCGACAAGTTCCCTCAACTCGTCCCAACTCTACACTTCATCAGTGGCGAGTTCGCCGCAGTCGCACCAAAATTTCAGCGCACTTACTGCAAGTTTGCAGCCTCAGCAGCATCGTCTAACTTCAGCGAGCCTGAAGGATCTGTTGGAGGATCCTGAATGCCAAGGACCCGTGCTTTCGACCGTGGTGTCCGTGAGAATCCTCTACAACCCGACGAACCCGTCCTTTAGGGTGACAACCCGAGGGCACACCGCGGGGTGTGTCGTTGACTGGGCGACCGACGACACAAGACTCAAAAAAGGAGACAAGTAATGTTGCTTGCATGTTTATTGGTCACAGTTAAGCTTTTAAGTCGCCTCCTAATGTTCATCCTACGTACTACCGAGTGTTGGGAAATTAATTGTGATGTTAATGTTTGTAATTATTTAAAAATACTTTTTTGTCGTAAATATCCGTCACACCATAATGTGCATAGCTGCCACTTTCGTGGAGTCTCTACACGTTTTCCAGGAGCCAAAAATATATCGAGTATTCCTGCAGATAGATATATACGAATGTATTAATATATAATTATGCTGTATATGAAGTGATAAAACACTTATGGCTTGTCTGACACCTGATCAGAATCCGGAAACGTGGTACATAACCACAGGTGTGGTGTATATACACATTAAAACCTATCTAATATTGGGGGAAATAAAGTTGCATAAAAAAGTTTTTTATGAAATGCTAATGTAGTAATATATAGTCTCGTGGCCATTATTCTCAGTGACGCTTCTGAGTCCTACATGTAGGTATGCTTGCAGGAAAGAACTGACAATATTCAGGTTTCACTGCATCCCGTAGTAGTTTTAGCTTCTTCTTGAACTTGGATATTGAGCATGCATTCTTCCCTGTAAGTTTCATTTATGTTATTCCAGCAATTTTCTTCGAGATTTCGATATTAAGAAAAAAATACTACCAATATTATGGGTATCTGAATTGAATACAGTTCCTAATTAGGAGTGAAAATTCATTTGTAAGATATCATTTAACCACAAAATCTTTGATACTACTAAGTTAATTTTGATGTTGAAGCCTTCTAGAATATATAGTTGCCAGATTTCGCTTCAAGCAATTAATCCACTGGAAAATTGTGGCAAATTTTGATAAAATGTTTGCCGTAAAGCGACAAACTCTTACAATTCGGAGTTTTTGTAGCAATCGTCAATAGTTTTTGCTGGTAAAAATACAAAATATATAATTGTGGCAGCTCGAAGTCACTTTCCGACGACTCTGAGTCTTTTTACGAACAAACAGTGAAAAACAGTGCTTGTCGTTGAACCTTAGAGTGGATGTGTTAGTATAAGCACAAAATTAATGAATGCTGGACCATCTGGTGTGTAATCAAAATGAGATATTTGGTATAGCAATTCGAGAATTGGCAACTGAATTAAGAACTAGAGGCTCATGATAACAATGTAATAACGATAAAACTTGTAGAAAGAACTATTATCAACGTTATATATGTCTGGTAAAGGAATTATAATAGCAATATCATAGGCTATGAAGACGATTCTAATTAATAATAATACACAGAACATCATAAATAGTAAGAGCTATTATAACGTGTAAGTAATGTGCCACTTATCATTAAACAGGTTACTGGAAGTCAACGGCCGCCTTGTACTGGGTGCACCCCTGCAGCTGGTGCTGCAGCTCATAGCGTACAGAGCCTTTATGGATATTGTCGTACTTCGAATTATTGCAGGTTTGTTCCATTGATAGAGTACTCGCTCCAGATTCCATCTTCTGTGAAGTGCGTGCCTCGTAAACGCACGCTCTTTCGAGCGGATCCCGTAATTGGGGAAAAATCTATAGCCGTATACATTGTTGTGTGTATACGCAATTTACTCGTTTAATTTAAGTCTATAGTAGTAAAGAAATGGTAAACGCAGTGTCACCTTGGCCCCACACCCAAAGCCTACACGAGCAGGTTTGTGCAGTTGATAAACCTTATCCAGGGCCCCGGGTATTGCGCGGCTGACCATTTTAATTATTGAGCTAACTTTTCGGTTTTTAATTTTTTTTTTTTATTTTAACGCGAGTATAATTTGCTACTTCATCTGCTAACCTAAACAATTTATATTTCCTTGTATGCTATGTTGTATATACAATTCGTAAATTTATGAAAAAGGTGCAATGTATACCCTATGTTCTTTGCATTCTCAGATTTGCAATAAAAGCTGCAACACTATACAACTCCTAAACATCAGTAAATTTCCAGTGTATCAATAAAATACATTAGTTCTACGTAATGCCTCGCTTCTATAGCAGAAACACATTGAAATATTTCGGCCCTGTGCTGTGAAAACTTTTTTCAGTAACCAACGATCGCAAAAATATCGTCACGGTGCGATTTCTAATTAACTTGGTGTCAACTTTCCCAAAAATATCTAAATTCTTCGCCATTGCTGCTTTATATTGCGCAGTTACAGTAGAATGTAGTTTCAATGCACTGTGTAAATTTCAGTTCGCAACATGTATAAATGTTATCTCTTACTGCCGTAAACGTTATCTTTACTCTATACTAATGCTGTCTTCTGGTGTCTTATGCATGCTTGAAGATATATCAATTCAATATATGGCCATTATTCTCAGTTGGCCTGCTGGAAAAATTGTTATACAGAGTCGTAACTGTTGTTTTTACTCTGTACTATTGCTGTTTTCTATCGCTCACTTGCACAGAGATATATAAATTAATTTTACTATAAATTGTCACACTCGCTAAACCAAAGATATTTTACATCAGTCCCGTAACTGTAATTGTACGCTGTGCCATGGTTATCTTTAATACACGCTTGCATACAAATATGCCTATTAGATGCACTGTTAACTTTTACGTTAGGATCGAAACTGAAGAAAGTTTCTCGACCGGGCTGTATCCATTATTTTTCTTTACCCTTTTGTTGTTTTCTATCGCTCAAGTGTACAAAGATGTATCAATTAATTTTCTATAATTTTTACTGTCGCAAAGTTGAATAAATATTTTCTACAGCGCCGTAACTAAATTTTTGTATCAACAACAGCCGTGTCACCTGCTGGAGGGGTCGGCGGTCAGCCTGTGGCTCCTCACAAGAGGTTGGAGAGGCAACTTGAGGAGCGCTCCAGGGAACTCAAAGACCTCCAAACCAAACTCGACAAGGCCCTTAAAGACAAAGAGGCCGCCAAGTGAGTCTCATTCTTGCTGCAAACTTTTCTTAGACAATGACTCCGTCTCTTAATTTAGCTCAGTTGGCTATAGATCTACAGAAAAATAAACAATTTTCTTTGATGTCCCGAAAAGAAATGAAACTTCTATTTGAGAATTTTATAAAGCCATAATGGTATTAAATATATAATAACTTCTCTCTTTTTCATGAAAATAAAATTGACTACTCTTGCCCCATTGTAAAGATTATAAACATGTTGCATTGTGAATGAAAAAAAAAAAGTTTGAGCGTATTTAAAGACAAGAAAATTCTTTATTTCATTGCATAAACTAACATCTTATGTAAACTAATATTTCATGCCTCATGAGTCTATCACCTGTTCATCTGCATTCCAACTGGAAACGAGTGTAATTTGAATAGTTGGTAATTATCCGTGGATTTCTTACCGCTTAAAGGAAGAAAATGAGTTTAAAGATAACTACAAGATTGTAATACCGCCAAGAAATTAGGCTTAGTTTCAATACTTGAGTCGTCAACTACCCTATACACTTGACAGCCCAGTCTCTTCTTCAAGATTCGGTAGCTGGTTGATGAAACCTCGATACACTGTTCTCTAATTACGTAGGAGCCTAAAAACATTAGCTGATGGTGACAGAAAGAATGTATTTATGAGCAAGCTACAAAAATTCTTTAGCATTGGTCATTAATAGAAAGATCATCACTTGAGGTGCCTATGTTCATAAGACTTATTATATTGAAGTTTCACTGTATTATTTCCCTAGTATGTACTCAGCCTAGAGTGATGATGTAGCGCTTCTAGAGAAGCATGCATGATATGTTCCTTGTTTCCTGAACATTTTAACGATGTAGGAATAGAATTCTGTGAACAGAGCCATACCTCACTTTAGTCACGCATGGGCATAGGAAATGATCCTTACTATATATATGTATACATTATACATATTAGTTTGATCCATGCTAAGCTGAATGCTTGTAAATTTCGTGACGCTTTTCTCCGTCTTAAGGTGCATCAAATTTTTCTGTTTCAGGAGCGACAAAACGCGGCTGTCCCACAGAATTTCTTACTTGGAAGATCAGGTCGCAGAGCTCGAAGCAGCTGCACAGAAATCCAAAGAATCCTCCGAAGCGTCGACATCTTCCTCCTCCTCCTCCTCCTCCTCCTCCTCATCTTCTTCCCCAGCCCCAGCGGGAGCGACCGTTATCCAGGTGAAGTATTTGAAAGGCTAATCTCATTAGTGTGACGCACTCATTTTTTATATAACCCAGTATCATTAGATATTACTGTGATTTCTGTTAGAGTTAATGCACGTAACTAGCGGCCATTAAATTAATCATATCTTTACTGTCTCTTTTCCTATCTGTGTTAGCTGGGAATTCGTTACCGGGATTTATGTTCGACAGTGGAAACCGGCCGACGTTTAAATCAGTCATTAATGGCTTCTTGAGGGTAGGCTTGGTAGTGTTTTGTGTGTTCTGATATTGCTAGTAATTTATTTAGGGTTTTTTACGCGTTTGTGAATGCCCGGCCGTATAGCTTTAATAATACAGAGGATATTACACTTTTTGTATTTGTATTTTGATAGCGCACATTATTCCATATTCTGACCAAAGCTAACAACAGCGTAAGATGGAGTTACTGGGCCTAGCCGATTTTTCTGAAATTGTATAAATGGACAGATTTAAGAGTTTTTACACTTTAAAAATTACTCTACCGATCTCAAACTTTGTTCTTTTATTGAATTACTGAAAATTTAGCTGTTCAGTGTTACTCCACCGGCTTCCGCTATTGACTATAGTCAGTTATACGTAACAGAAGAGTGTTTCCATTGCTTTAGCTTTGTGGGGATGCTCAGTGATCCACATTAGCTGTCATTACCAGTCCTTGGACGCCCGAGGGAGTACTACCGATGATAATGCGACAATAGTTTCTCGTTTTCCTTGAAAGTAACTAACATTGTTGAGCACTTGCACACTTTCAATTCTACGGCACTGTGCCTTCTAAAATCGCTTAGAAGTAGAAAAAAGTCCTAAGCAGCAATTTATTTATAATGCATACTTTTGCAGGTTTACCAAAAAGGTCAACAAACTTTAGCAGTGGCGAGTCCTGCCACGCGCAGCTCATATGCAGTCCCCGAAAATCATCCTTCCTTGCCACACGCTCGGCCCCGCAGCAGCGCAGCGTCCGCAACGTCGCCGCCTCGACGGACATCATCTTCGTCAAGCAAATCTAGCACCCATAACCCCTCCTGCGCTTCATCGTCATCGTCAGGATACTCGTCGTACCCGTCATTCAGGTCCCACACGCCCCAGGGGAACCACGAGGAATCTCACCCGCGGCATGACGAAGACGATGCACGAGTGCGTCCCAGTTCCTCGTCGGAACATAGACGAACAAGACGAGTATTGTCACCGAAGCCTCATTACCGAAATGAGGTAATTTTATACTATTGTATCTGTTTCCCACTTCGATTAAATTCACTTCACAATTACAGTCACACCTGTTCATAATACAAGTGAGTGAAAATATACGTATAGGGCTAAGTGATCATTCCATAATGATTCTTTCTGCCGATATAATAAATTTTTCAGTTAACTCCTGGCTTTTGTGGTGCAGGCTTGAGATCATTTAATTTGGAGCTACAAAGAAAATTTTCCACGATCAGTGTTTAATATTTTTACTTATGTGAGCAAATTGTTTTGCATATTTTATGCACTTTCAGCTTTCCATGATATTAGCTAAAAAAAACTAATAGCGTATGTCTACAAAGTCGAGAGCTGGAGCCGGATGCACAAACGCCTTGTAAAGTGAAGGTAACGTAAACTGTGTAGTTCCTTAAAGAAGTACCGATATCGCGGTTCAAATTTTGTCGCACTTCCTTACACAGAATTTTCACACACTTATGATCATAGTGGTTTGAACCTCTTACCTATACACCCTTACCTAAATAACAGATTCAGATGTTAAATCAAAGAGTAAAAATGTAAAACTTAAGCAGTTGATGGTTCCATTCATGCCTGCAGCTGTGCAGTTACGATGCTTGTAACTTTACAAGACGTTTGAGCATGCGGCCCCAGGTCTGTGCCGCAGGAGAGTATTCTGTGCTGCGGAGTATACCGAAACGCTTTACTAATGTACAATAATTATTTTGTATTACTGGCAATAGGCACCAGACTGCTGCCATCGTTGAGCCTGAAATTTGTTCAAATTCTAATTACTGCTTCGAAATATAGGCCATCGACTTCAGAGGCGTGTTGTAATCACCACCTAATTGGTCTACCGTAACCTTAAAAACGGTTACCCTAACCCTAGAAGTGATTGTGAGAGCGCCATCTAGCGATGCACGGAGTAAGCTCAGTGAAATTATAAATTCGTGTAAATTGAAACTTTGTCAATGGAAGTTCCAAGTAATTAATCTGATTTACTTATTCTGGTGCATCGATTTTATATTTTGCATATTTGAATGAAGTTAGTGCTCCTTTTATACGAAATGCTCGCGGTGACCTGCATCACAGTAACCCGTATCGGAATCGTCGTTCACGCTTATTTGGGTTGTGAATGTGACATAAATCGTAAGCGGCGAGATCACCGGTGTAGCACCGGTAACCCAGAAATATATAGTTATTACAACGCGCCTCAGCTACCGCCATCCTCATCATTATGAGAGATTTTTTAAGTTCTAATTGTTATTTTGTATTACAGACCTCTGACTCCAGACCGTCGTCACGCAGCAAGCCTGTGCCTCCTAAGAAGCCTGAGCGCCTTAGTCTTCAGAGAGCCACTAGTCTGCTCAGTGTCGACCAAGTATCTTCTTCTAGCTCAAGATCTTCCTCCCGTAAAGACGCCCTGTTCTCTCACGATGAACGACTTCATTGTTCCAGTATCTGGAAGTCTATTGGCGACGGCCTGGATAGTAATTTCTTAGAGTCTGCCGACTCGGACATCTCGTCGCACGTGTCTGGAAGAGTGAGCGTTTCCAGCTACAGGTCTGAAGCAACTCACCGGCGTAGGTCGAGGCATCGTGATTATGAAATTTCCAGGGCTCACTCCACGAGCAAAAGCGACATCTGCTCGAAAAAAAGACACTCACACCACCCAAGAAACTTGAGTCCAATTCCGCATGAAGTTGTCGACCAAAGGTTCTACAAAAACGACGAGAAATATCCTACGCCATGCCCGGGGTCCTGGTCTTCAGTTGGAAGGGCTGATTCTTTGGAGCAAACGTCAAATTCCAGTAACTCTGGAAGCAATAGCTCGGCTTACCACACTCCATCTTCTGGTGGAAGTCCATGCAATATCAGTGCCGGATCCGATGGCCACGGTACCGAAAACAACTATATCATCGAAAATACAGACCCTCAGTCCATAGATATCGATAACAGATGTCAGTCTATCACACCTACGAATTCACCGCTTAAAGTTTCCCCCCAGAAACCTGAAGAAAGAAATGTAAATGGTATCAGATATTCCCAATTTCCACCAGATGATATAAATCCACGGGACTCCAAAATATCAGCGGCTCAAGCCGAGTCCATCCTTGGTTATGGGAGCCACCAACCGGTTGAGTATTCCAGTAATTCCTCTCGAAGGCATCAGACACTCTCTTCTATCCATAACAAGAAAAACTGCATGACAAGAGAGAAAAATGACAGCCACAGCCCTATAAGCAATGGTCATGATGTTCTTTGCAATAAAGTAAAAGTATCTCAGCACAGCTTCAGTAAGGCCAAAGAGAATTATCCCGTCAGTTATTACATGCACAACTCAAAGCCAAACCATTATGATACATTTTCCTCGTTGAAACGACATTCCGGGAAAAACAACGGAACTTATTGTGACACCGCTCCGGCCACTCCTCAAACCGTCCGTAGTAATTCGTCTATGAAATTGCGAGGCCCAGTCAATGCAGGCGAAGACTGGTGCTGATATCGTCTTTTCCAGTATCTCGTCACAATAATTCTTCCAGAGCGAATTTCATGACCGAGGCTAGGATCTTATAGCTAACTGAAAAGAGTACTTGGCGAATTCTCTCTAGTGCCACTGAAAATTCCATCATATCTAATATAAATGAATGCAATTTGTTTATCTCAATAAGATCGGAAATTAGAGAATAAGGCCATTTCTTATCTTCTTGGCTAAAATAATCTACGCTCTTTATCGAGGAAAGAACTTGATTGCAGCTGTGAAATTTTCATTGATTAAAAATTTAATATCTTGAGATAATCACCATACGGAGTATCATCTAATTCGAAGACCCCGGTATTAAATGCATATATTAATGACATTTTAATTGTATTAATAATATTTTAATAATCCTTCACTTAATTGGCTTAAGGTAGGTGTACTTGATAGGCTACGAATATTTCCTTGTTAGTATATAGTCATGTACTTCTACTGCATGCTACACTCTTATATTATCTTTTATACTAAATTTTGTTTTCCTCATACAGATGAACTTGCGTATATTCATAAAAATTATTAATTAATTTTCGCGTATCTTATCCAACATATTACGATCTCATGTGAACAACGTAACGAGACAAAGTTATGTAATTCCTGTATTGTTGCTAGTACTTTATAAAAATAGGCTTATGCGTAGCTCTTAGATTTTTATGAAGAACCGTTTAGTTTTATATACGATCGTTGCACGAATAAATGAATCATTGACTACTGTGTTTAAAATTCTCTTTACAGGCAGATATATTTCCTTAATTTATTTTTATGTGTCTGGAATTCACTGAAAAGATTTAGTCACATTTCATAGCTATATAAAGGAAGGGATTTGATCGGACTGAAAAAAATATTGAAGTTAAAGTCGCCCGTCAGCAGTAAGAATATTTTCGCTGTTTAAAGTGCGATGTCTTCCGTCCTCCAACTGCAGATTGCGGAGCCTTGTAAATTTTAAGGCAAGTAATAATGATATTCGCACTGTAGTGATACTTGCGCTCTTCTTAGTTCAAAATTGTGACTTTTCGAGTATCTTTGTTTTGAAGAAATTGAGGGAACCAAATAGCAAAATGATTAGTATGGATTATCATAAAAAATAAAAATATCATTAGTTCTTGATATACTCGGAAACTGTGATTGAATAGGTAGTTCATCCTCATTGTGAATACAATTGAACGTTAATTAATGCCTGGCTTTGAGAAATTTACGAGCTTCTGTAACGATGAGGGAACATGGAGAGTAAAGGGTAAAGGTAAACTAAACTTGACCTTACTCCCAACTGGCAAACCCACCTGCACTGGTTTGTGCTCCAGATATAGAACCCTCTCCACTGCTGGGAATGGTCAGTAAACCCACAGCAGTATGCAGACTGGATACTGACTGGTCACTTCAAGTGCTACGAAAAAATTGCCTACTTGGTAAGCAAAATCGAACCTGCAGCCTTGAGAGTCAACGGCAGAGCCTTTAGTCTGACGTGCTCCGAACCTGACAATAAATGAAAAGGTTTTTGTCAGATACTTGAAGTCTTGGATTCGCTTCTGTAACAGAGAGGATTGTCTTTGTTGGCCGGAACTGTATAGCCAGCGTGTCTGACTATCACATTCACTGAGAGGACCCCGAGGTATCCAGCAGTGAGCACGGTTAGGGGGCGCAGTTGTCATAGTAAGCCTTTCGTCAAAAGACACAGAGACAGTGGTTGACTGCAGGCAGTAACTCTTCTGGTAAGTTGCCAGCATTCAATTGAAGAACAAACTTGTGCAGTTAGATTCTCCTGTTGGATTGTATTATCAAGTTTGTTCCATTTTCTTTACCGTTGTCGGAAAAAACTGTACCTGTCAGTGATTAATTTATTTCACGGAACATGTTTACCCTATTTCACGAAACTACGAGAAAACGTTGTAGAAGTTCTTGTCTAATTGTGATTTACTATTTGCTAAATCACTAGACCAGCAGGGTAATATCACCATGCAAAGGTACCACACATATTGTTTATTGCAAAAAAGAAACGGGCACCGATATATCTTGAAGGTGCACCAAGGTCGAGGTAATTCTAAATAACTTAATTGTCACATGTAACACCGAGATCAGATGAACAGAAGTGTAGCACAAAATAATCTTTAGTCTCAGTGAAGGGCACAACCTATGAATACAACCATAGGCATGCTCAAGGGCACAAAGTCTGGAAGTAAGGGCACGGCTAGGAATCCACTAGAAGTGCCATGAAAGTGTCCAGTATAGGGGTGCAAATAAGGGCACATATATAGGGTGCAATTACGGAGTATAGTGAAGGGTGCACAATTAAAGGGTGCAAGTACTGAGTACACTAAAGGGTGCACAATTAAAGGGTGCAAGTACTGAGTACAATAAAGGGTGTACAATTAAAGGGTGCAAGTACTGAGTACACTAAAGGGTGCACAATTAAAGGGTCCAGTGAGTGGGCAAAATTACAGTACTGTACTCTGCAAAAAACAAAATAAAACTGTAGTAAAGAAAATCAGCAACTTCAAGGCAATAGACAGGCCTACATATCTCATAGTTCCTTCCCTTAGCACCGAAGTTTCCTCGATAGGCTTCC
>LQNS02278174.1:6638627-6692396 GCA_001587735.2 Parhyale hawaiensis
TCCTTCTCTTGAAACATTCTAGATCCATTCCTTTCCTTCTCTTGAAACATTCTAGGAGCTATTTAATGAGACTTGAACCAAAAGAAATTAGAGAAATTAATTTGCTTGGATTGTTGTTGCATCGCTATTGAGAAAACTAATTATGTAATGAATCAGAAGAAATAAACTATAGGAATATAATAAACTATAGGAATATAAAAAAGAACCTTACTGTGAATATAAATTATTGGTGCCTTTCAAACGAGTTGCTTTGTTTATATCTGTTCCCAGTGTACAATATCTTATTCCTCAAATTGCTTGTGAGCACCATTTTAATGCGTTCTGTTTGGCTTTACGATAGTTTACTGATGTTTTTACGTTTGTTCACAGAGAACTCCAATTTCTGATCCATAACTCCTAATTGCCGATGCAGAACTTCTTATTGAGATCCGGATCCAGCACTCATATTTGATGGTGGGAAATAATTTTAAATCTCGTAACTTCAACGTCGAACTTAGCCTATGGCATCAAATTCTGGATTTTGCGGATCTCAGTCCTACAACTGGTTTAACCCTTCAGTTCTGACTCAGTCCCACATTTGGTGAAATAATTCCTATCGCGTTTTCACCCTTCTTTAATAGGACTTTGAAATTCAATAGTTCACTTACTACACATTACATATATACCACTATACGATCTTAAAGGCGCTGTGTCTGAGAGAGTGACGTCATAAAACTTAATAGCATGGACTCCTCACCCACGACAGCGTTTATTATATATTTCTTACTCTAGTCAAAAAAAGATTGTAAATTGGCCAGAATTCTAACCTTTTAAACATGTAACCTAGTTGATCTTGTATTATCTTATTGTCAGACCTACATAGAATAAAAGTAGAAGATACCTGATGCAGCAATTTAAGAAAAAAATATTAGCTATCGCTTAAGAAGTAATGTGATATCTGCTGCAATAAGATACCCATTTGCTGGTTTACTCCGTGCATCTTACCCCTCTGTTAGTGGTGGTGACGTGTTCAGTGTTCGAATGCGTGTGTCCATTCTAGTGGGTGCAATTTTGAAATTTACTTTAAAATTTCTATACGTCTATAACATGAATTTTAAATTTATACCAGTTACCAGCAAAGTTTCAAAATACATTCATTCTCCAAATAGAATATATCAGTTTCACGGATTTAATAAAATATGATACCGCACCTCAAACACAAATAGGTTACCAAAGAGGCATCTTAGAAACTTATTAGCAACGTACCTTCTTGTGCAGCTTGAATATCCATGACCGGATGTTGTCGTAGTGTTCATGTGACTGATGCTCGACGGTAAACACAGGGCCGTATTTGAGCGATTTCTGCTTCTCTGGCCAGAACGGTGGGTAGTTCTAGGGACATTTTTTCATTAAAGACACAATTTTTCAAAATGGGGTCATGTTAATACAAGGCATATTTTTCTATTTATAAAAGAGATAAATTTTGCAAACGGGTAAATTTGCCATGACAGGGAAAACATTTTCACGACTGGGACAAGTTTTGAAAATAAGGGGAATTTTTCATAAAATGGGATATTTTTCATGAAATGTATCATAATAATAATAATCAAATAGGTCGAAGATATACCCCTTGTTGAACACGCCTTCTTCATCAAGAATATAGCATACATAATGATTTTCCCACGTATTCAGCTCAAATTCTTTCTAAATAGCTCGTATTGAAAAACATACAAAAATTAAACTCCGATAAGATTAAAAAAATGAACAAAAAGAAAACGAATGTGAAATTCAATTTCAGGCAGATGAAAGTTAAAGCGTTCCCAGCATACAATCAACTGCCATCTTCTACAAACTACATGGTTATACAAAGACTACGGAATACAAGCAATATACAATGCTGTACCACATGCCAAACTCCATCTTAAGAAATAAGTACACAAAAAATCGTGTAGTACACATTTCATTAACTCAGAAGAAGCATTTGTTTAATATCAGGTAATGGGAAAAAAGTATGTCTGAAAAGGGCGAAGCATGTTCCAAAAACTGTACTGAGATGAATAGCTTTTATTAATTAAACAATGTTTACACGTTCTATCGAACATTTTGAAGCCCAGTTTCATTCAGGGCATCGTACTCTTAAAATGAATGCATCATGTAATTATGACAGCTGTACTAGACAGTTTTCATTGAAGATGTACTGAAAAATAACGTTGCATAGAAATGACATCCTGCTTAATCAAAGAAATGCATTTCCTACTTTGCTTTTCCTGCATGTATATCCTTATTGAAACAGCACCGGGGCTACAAAACTCCTCCGTCAAAGGCTGCTTCTAAACGAGAAAAAGGATAGAAGTCAATACGACTGGTAGATTGCTAGGGAAGATAAAAGAGATGCTAAAAAATTGTCGCTAAATGAGGGACGGAACTCATGTCATATTGATTTACCAATATAGGATCAGCTAATATACTTTCAAAAGAAAAAGGATAATTATGCATTAATATAGAGTACAACCTTAAATGTTTTTTTTTTTGAGCTTGGGATGTTTGTCTGGGAAGGGGGTCAATGAACACAAAAAACAAACAGTATTTACGTTCTATTGGAAATTATTACAAAATTATATTTTTTTCGCGCGAAGTCTGCACCGAAGACAAAACAGTTGTTCGTTCTTGCTAATCACTTATAACTGCTATTGAAAAATCGATTACTTTAATCAGAAACGCATACCATTCTACAGAGGTCCTTCATATAATCAATTCCTGAGGTCTGTAAGCTCTACAAAAACACGTATTATTTCATTAATACCGTCAAAAAGATGTTGAAACAAAGTGAATTGCTACAAAGGCTAAAAAATTTCACTTTCATCACGAGGTGAAACTTAATATCTACATTTTGTTTTAGTACAGTCACACCGAGTAGTCATTACGCAAAGCTATATTTACATAAATGTCGCCTTTTATTTGTGGTAATTGTTTGGAATTACCCACACCTAGTCATAATTTCATCAAATCGGTGATCTTTTCACTTTTTGAAATAAGGTGGGGAAAATAAACTTGAACAGCGCAACTGTAAAAGTAAAAAGCGTAATTTAATTTAAGTTGTAATATTCATTTAGAATAACAGTCTGGGTCAAATGATTATCTGCACAGTTGATATATTTCCTGCCTTTGGTCAGATCAACGAATAGTTGCGTCTTTTTTGTAGTATACAAATAATTGATTAGACAAATACAGAATTTTCAGCGACAACGCACTCTTTAATTGGAGTTTAACCGAATTTTAATGTCATCCATTTTCAATTGGCAATAAATACTTTCCGAGGAGGTACTCAAACGGCATCCAAAATTCTTAGGTATTTATTTATCTGACATTTACAGAGGCGGTATCCGATAATAACCTTAAAACTTCCATTTAGGAATTTCTCTGTTTCAAAAAGCTATAGCTCTCGCTGAAACTTACAGCTTGCAGCATTGCACACACGGTCAACCGACTACACTGAGCCTCCAGTTCAGAACAGACATCACCTAGTTCCGGGCTGTTACACTCTTTACTAACAATAATTATTAAGCATTCAGCAAGCATATGAAGAACGATGGTGATAGTGACAAATGGTGTAAATATATAAGGTGGGCAGATAGAATATTAAATAGACTGTCCGTGACCCATTGGGTCACTGAAATCTTTCATATGTATTCCATTTTCTTTTGCTCGATGCGTTGACTTGGAGTTGGTTGTGTCAGATTTTTTAAGTACCGAACTTCAGAGAGACGAATATTTTTCTAAAATAAAAGTACTGCCGAGCAATAGCCAGGATGCAGTTGTCACAAAGCTTTTCCATATTAATGATGAATGGAATTAGCCGAGCTCCTCACAGCTTATTCCTTAATAACAAAGATTGTGTGCACGGTCACAACCAGGCAATCAAGTAACCAAACAAGATTATCAGAGTTTTATAAGTACGGTATATAAGTGAAGAATTATTCTGCCTGGCGCCATATCCGCTGTACAAAGGAGCTACGCGTCAGAATGTCTATGATACGATCAGGTAGTGAGGAGCGCATTCATCATACTCGTAATACTGAATGACTTACCAGGCTACTTTCTCTTGCATAATCGGCGAAGAGAAAAGCACGCTAATGCAAATGCAGCTTTGAACTGGTTAAATAAGAGGACAACACTCTACCACACTATATATTGTGGTAGAGGCTGCTTATACTACCCGGAGCTCAAGGAAAACTGAAGTAATTTGGGCAGAAATGCTATTGGAATCTTGGACTGGTAAGGAAAACGTTCGCCAACATGTATACTTCATCAACTGGCAGGTTTCGTAAGTACCACAAAGCGACTCTGCATTATCAACTTCTTTCTTTTGATGAGCTGAAGGAAAACTACATCAACATGTGCAGATAATCTTCGGGAACTTTGAAGTTAGGAGCAAAATGGACAGTCAACATGAAAAGTGTGGTAATAAGCCAGTTGCACAGCACCACAACGCAACAATCAATATTGTCAATTTCTCATTCGTGATTTGCTAAAGGAAAATTAAACCATCGTGCGCAAATGTAATCAGAGGGAACTTTGAGGTAGTGAACAAAAGAACACTCATCGTACCAGAGTAACAAGTGGGTTTCTAAAGCATCGCCATGCAACAATCAACTGCCAATTATTTATCTCTCATGATGATCGGTTGAATGATAACTACATGAACATGGGCGGATAAATAGTCAGTAGGAAGTTTGGAGTTGGGAACAAGAGGGGCAGTGACCGTACCACAGTAACAGGCGGGTTGCAGAGTACCACCACAGCGCTGCAATCGTAGTCGTACACCAGCGACCAAATATCTCCTAAATTATTCGGTATTGGCCACTCAGTAACAATGTACTCCCGGGGATGTGTGTAACCCTGTGGAGGTTTGAGCAATCTCGTGATACCTTTATTAACTTGATTGCACTTTGAAGGCATGAAGGTACAGTCAGCTTACTCCCATTTCGGAATGAAGGCAGAAAGCTGAATTATTATATGCTGCCCTAATGACCCTCATTGAGGTTACTTGTAAGCCTTGTTGATACATGCCACACCAAATGATTTATAGTACCCAGGGGAAAATGAACACTGTGACTATTTCCAAAAAATATTACAGATAGTCCGATACTTCCATTGTTTTTAATTTTTTTATTTAACCGTAAGTTACAGAAAAACAGATCGTTGGTAATTTATCTTCCTAACTAGATTCCAAATTAATATTTTGCTTGTAATAGATTGATACAATCAATAGTATTTGAAAACTGTTACGTAAGACATTGGTTCTACAAAGCTTAAGTAACCAAAAGAGGGTTATTATTAATTAGGTTACGCACGACGACACAATGACAATAGAGTAAGAAACTTAGCAAATACAATAAACTCAATCAAAATTAAACTGCACGTAGAAGCGAGAGGTGAAGAGGCGTATAGGGCAATCCTGTTGCGAAAAATAGGTATTGTAAGGAAAATTAAATACTATATGAAGAAATGTTTATCAGTCTTGGTTGATGATGTTGAACAGTATACGCATGTAATCTCCAAATTTATCAATAATTTAGCCTGTAAAAATACTCCATCCTAAAAAGGAATATTTTTCTATGTGAAATTACAAATTACTCGTGGTGAATTGACCAGAAGTTCGTAAGCCTTTCGTTACTTTGTGCTAATAAGTGGTCCATAGAATTTGATCTAAGGTCTAAATAACGTTCAATAGAATTTGATCGAAGGTCTACATAACTATCAATAGAATTAGATCTAAGGTCTAAATAACGTTCAATAGAATTTGATCGAAGGTCTAAATAACGTTCAATAGAATTAGATCTAAGGTTTAAATAACGTTCAATAGAATTAGATCTAAGGTCTAATTATCGTTCAACGTAACGCTGTAAAATAGAAGAGGTAACAGGCAGTGCAGAAATTAATTTCCACCATGCATGGTGACCATTAACTTCTATGCAAATGATCCCAAACGCGATATAATTATCATCGTCAGAAATTAAATTGTAAAATCAACTATGGTAATAATACAATCAATGGAATTAAATTTTGTCTTACTGCTACCTCGCACTCTTTCCTTAGTGTGCCTTTAGCTGTACGACCTCAATTCAACAAATTTTCTAAATTTAAAATTTGCGTCGTACTGATACTTTGTCTCGCAGCTACGATCGAGGGAAGACCAACTGTTTGCAATTTATAGGGGGCTTTGTAGCTACAAATGCAATTTTCAATGTAGCTTGCGCCAAAAGCCTAACACTTGCAATTTTGTCTTTTTGAGGCTCACGTACAATGAAAAGATTACCTACGGACGACAACCATTTTCTGAAACTTTTATTGGATCGCCACTTGCAGCCGGTGATGAAATTTGACAGCGAAAGTGAAAGATTTTGTGAATTCAATAACGGTACGTGCGCTGTAGTATATTAAAAAAATTGATAATTTATGTAGGTTTTAACGAAGGTTCTAAATCGAGAGCAGAAGATTCAGTGAACATGTAAATCACACCTGTAATCTGGTTTTTGAGCTGGCATAGTTTGCGCTACTGCTATACGCATCTAGTTATAGATGAACAAGTTGAAATATTATAATACTTATAAGAAACGCAATAAACTTGTTATCACCACACAATAACTATTGCTAGAGTATGTATACATAGCGGTAATAAAGACAATACTGTCTCATATGTTTGAAAGTAAGCAATGTAAATAAGATGGATAATAGTTGTTTGACAGTAAACTGAATTTTGTTGAAAAGATTGTTAAGATGTGAAGAAAAAAATCAAAACTTCTGCCTAGATGAGGTCAAAAACCAATAAGAATTCGGTTAGATTGTTGGCAAATTAATTAGATCACTAATTACATATATGTAATCAGCTACCAGTAAATGATACTCACTGTTTTTCCTAGTAGGAATGACTATGTTTCAATGTTCTGCTAGACCATTATTATTAACTCTATGCATTAATTTTGAATTAGAAAGATTTTAGTTCCAGTACAAAATTTATGACAGTGAGTGTGACATTCTTCAGTCACTGCATCATTTGCCGATAGCTTATATTCAAAGTTTGTTACCACTGTTTGCTTACAGCAGTACAAAGCAACTAGTTACAGAGGCTAGTAGCATTATGGCAGGAATATTATCAAGAAAGGCAATTAGTTTCACATGAATTTTGGACGTCAAGTGTAGTATTTTAGCAGTAAAACTAAAGCTTTTTGGGAAATAACTGCTTCTGGCAAGTAAACCACTGAAAATAACGGAGCGGTATTTTTTTTAGGCACATCTTGACACATGACTTTAATTTTGTTCAATAGATGAAATGAACGAAAAGTCAAGTCTCAACCTCAACGGAAAAAATATGCTATTTATTATAAGAAAATAATACATATTATAAGTCAATGCATAGTGAGAACAAATGCGGGATATTATGAGGTTGTGGAAATGCAACATAGTGTTGAACAATATGCACGAGAAAAGAAAAGACATGTGATCGTTACTAATTATGTAGGTAAAAATTTATTTGATATCCCTGGTGTTTATGAATAATACAATTTTCACAGCATTTGTAGTACAGATTTTATTTTAGTATAGCTACCGTCTTTCAAAAGGTTCACCTGTCTATGCAGAATTAAGCGGTAAATAAAGTTTTTTTAAAATTATGCCACAAAAAATTAATTTATTTTGACTGTCTTAGTAATATTTATCATGAAAACTATATTCGCAGGTAGTCGTGAAGACACTTAGCGGAACGTAACGGCAAAAACAAAGATGTGACATATTATCAACGTGTTTCGCTCATCGAAACATCAGTATCTACTAAATCCATTACTCACGCTTAAATCAGCTTCTCTCATTTTGTTCAGAGATGGTTAAGTACGAAGATCAAAATACGTCCGTTAATCACATTTTCAAGAAGCGTTATTTACAAAAAGTCCAAGCATGTATTATTTACACGCGAATTGCAGCACGGAAATACCACATTGTAAATTAGCGCTGTAAAGCAAAAAAATGGCATAA
Organism: Parhyale hawaiensis; assembly: GCA_001587735.2. Lineage (NCBI taxonomy): Eukaryota > Metazoa > Arthropoda > Malacostraca > Amphipoda > Hyalidae > Parhyale > Parhyale hawaiensis. The sequence continues at coordinate 6,646,638 of LQNS02278174.1, forward strand.
CCTTACCGAATGTTCGGAGGTGTGCGGGTTATAGAGCACCACCACCGAAGTAACGTCTTGGTCGTATACCAGGGACCAAAAGTCCCCCAGAGTTGCCCTGAAGGGCCATTCTGAGACAATGTATTCTCTCGGTCTTACGTAGCCCTGTTAGCGACAGTACAGATCAAATTTTTTTCTCATTGTGTCGCCAAAAATATGACATACAATACTCGGCACAATGTGACACACTTGTAATATTCCGCTGCAATTTTATGGTTTCCTGTCGTACAAATAACTCAATCCTGTATTTTCTTTGTGGCCAAAAAGTGGCCAACGTGATTCAGCAAAGCTTATCCTACGGAGAACAGCCGAACAATATTTGAAAAGTAGATAAAAATATATTTGTGCTGTGAAACGGGATCATTAAGATTAACGAACTATAGCTCGTTCAGAAGAATTGAAAAATATTTTATAATTAAGAAGTATGATAGTACATGAGTCAAAGCTAAGATCATAAAACGGGTTAAATTAGATCTGAAGTTTGGAGACCGGTACCACATATATGGGCATCAAAATCTAAACTTTGCATGATAATTATCGTACTATTTTTTTTACTGATTCTTAATTCACCACAAGTGCTGCTCTGAGGGCTGTCGTTAATACTGATGTAGAATTCGTTTCTTCTAGCATCTAACCTGCAAATTTTTAATTTTGATATTCAAAAGTAATATTATTTGCTACTAAAGCGGGCACCTGATGCGCATCAACTAATATTCGTAATTTTAAACAAATTTTTTATTTGAATCAGTCAGTGTTTCATATTTTATTAAAAAGAGGGATCAACATGCGAGGGCATGGAAAATTTATTTACCTTTACTTCAGGTGTTTACTCAACAATTTAAAGACACAGGAACCGACTCTGATCATGCTTTTTTGTATTAATAGTATAGACAAAAAAAAAAGTAAAAAGAAAAATAGATTCGTGGCAAGTAACCCTGTACTGCACGTGATTAATAGTTGAATCATGACAGAAATATTCATGCTGTAAATATTCTAGGTGCTACTCAAGTCCTTTTACCATCCTTTAATTCATTGTAAGAAAAAAAGAGATGTAACGTTTTTGGTTAGAAGCTTACTGCTCCTTTAATACTACCAAGTAATTAATGAATTAAATTTTTAAACTATTTTAGAAGGTGTGACGAAAAGTTCCTGGATTTGCTTATTGTAATATGCATGACGATAATTCTTTAATTAATCAGGAAAAGTTTGGAGTATGTGCTTTAAATCCAGCATATTTTTGGTTAATCTTATACTGAGTAGTACTTTAGTGCTGTCTTTCCAGCAATGTTGAACGTACTAATCTCTCACGACGACTTTTAATAACCAGGAACTTTTTAACTGCCTTTCGTGACAGTGAAAACGTAATTTTTAGTGTATGTTGGCAGTACAGAGTTACCTATAGCACCGCACTGCAGCAAGGGATCTAAGGATCAAAGGAAGTAACATTATACTAAATTCACATCAAAATTTGGCAGACCTCAAAAATAGACTAAAATAACTTTTGTACACTAATGTTGGGGGAAACACCGTCAGATCGAGGGACCGAGTATACAATTAAAATGTGCTCATTTTAATTGCAGAAAAAATTTGCAACTGAATTTATTAAACTTTGAAGTCTTTCAACATTATTTTTACTTCTAGGCAAGTTTCGTCTGCTCAGGGTGTGCCATAAAAAAGTTATTAGGTTGAAAACTAGCAAAATGATGGTATAACATATTCAGTACTTTAAGAATATCAGCACTTTTCTGAATCTGAAAAGAAAACTGAGCGGTTAGAGGCTAAGTCAAGTTTTTTCGATGAAGTAGCTAAGTCGCCTTACTGTTCAATCCAATAGGTGATCAGGTATATGTAATGTATAATGTCAAGCTCTTAGATAATGATTCAGTGACTTATATCTGCTAGTTAACATCTAGGATGACTTGGAATACAGAGTACAGGAATAAATGATACTGCAGAAAAATTTACCTTGAAGAACAAAATGGTCCTTACAATATAGGGAGTGTTTGTTATCTTTACTTTTTAACTATGTCATGAATCGCAAACAGTTGGAGCTATATTTCTTCATCGCTCTTATTCGATAATTACCCCTCATTGCCAAGGATACTTGAAGGCTGAAGAAAAATAATAACTGTTAGAAAATCTGGAAAAAATCCTATCTTTTGTGGAAAAGATAGAATTTTTGACAACCCTTATAACAATTATCTGCATGCATATAAAGGATGAACACATAAGAGAATATAGTTCTATTTAGAGGCAAAAAATATGTACACCGCATAAAAATTAATTAGTTTGTCGAGTGTAGGTTGTATAGCGTAAAATGGAGATATTGAAAATGTGGGGGATTGACTTCACGATACTGAAGCTGAAAGGGAATGCACTTGCAATGACAACTTCTAAAATGAATGCTAAATATACGTATAATAGTTTGTATCCTTAAAATTACATCGGCTTAACACGCTGTTTTTCTTAAATAGATTATCCGTCACTTCTCTACTGTACAAATGGTTTATATTATATAATCTCATACGGCTTGTTGCTTTCATGCTTGCTTGGTTGGTGGGTTAGTGTACTTGTCCCCACCTGCATGATTTGATATGAGATAAAGCATCAGTTAATGCTAAATTGATGAAATAGGAAGAAAGTTGAGCCTCAAAACAGCGGCAAAGAATTTTTTGAAATTGGTGGAGATGCTTCAAGGTACTTCTCTTAGGCTTAGGAGACGAAAAGCTTCTCGTCAGCAAATCGCCTGCTGCTCGCAATCCGTCACGCGTCTGTACTTTTTTAGCAATACCAAAATACGTTAGTTTATTCGAATTTCGTTTGTATTGTCTTTTATCCGTTCTCCGTAGTAATTTTTCTTCGATTAAAATGTCTTTACTAGAAAGGATTCAGTCCACATAGAGCTGACTCTAGAAGTGAACTTCAAATTCCTAACTGAATTAATGGGCTTGATATAGTAGTCAGTAGCTAGGGTACAATAATTGTGGTTTAATTTCTGTCACTTTTTGAAGTCTTTCTATATTGTATGAAATCCAAAAGTATTGAGGCAAATGCGCATTGTTCCGTCATTTGATGGCCGGCAGCGTAGTAATATTATAGACTAGCTGGAATACATGAAAATTCCATAGAACACAAGCGTTGCTCTGCAGTAACAGCACAGACCCGTATCATGTATACGAAGTGTGAAAACATAATCAGAATCAGACAGCAAATCTGCCGATGATCTGCTAACAGTAACATGAGCATAGAAAGACACAAACGCACAACTGCTAAGCACACCTCAAATCTCCTTCGAGACCTGCGTGACGTCATCATTGTCCCTTGTCGAACTGAGCCACCAACGTTATGGTGAGAGAGAAAAGCAACAATCTCAATCATTGTGAATTTCAATGAAATTTTGGGCCACGGAAATAACAACATGACACATGGTATCATGAATACCAGTTTATGATGTAAGCGAGCAAGCGATTAGCTATGACGGCACCGTTATCACAAAAATTTTCTCCCATCCCAAAAGTACTGAAGAAATGCCCGTCCTCGTTCTTCCGTTTGTGTCACTGATAGCTTAAATTTAAACTTAACGCCTTTTGTTCTCTACCGATACCGTATCATGGATCCGCAAATTTTCGCCTATCTAATACAAAACGTGTAACGGTCGTCCTAACCAAAGAGGGAGCGAAGGAAGAAGGAAAAAACGAAGGAACGTAGAGACGTGAAAGCAGGAATATAATATGATGCTGATAAAAGGATTTATAAGGAAAATAATATCATTGCACTGCACTCACTGCAACTATTTAGACAGTCGTTTCCTCAAGTCTCAATTTTTATAGATTTAATAGCATCCATCTAATTAATTCCCGAGGGCAATTCCAGATCGCTTTTTGGCTGATGTGGGTCCTGAATTAGCATAGGACGTGTCCCCGGTACATCTCTGGCAGATCAAAGCGTTCTCTTTAAAAATTAAAGAGAACAGACCTTGCAATCCACGCAGCAAAACCTATTCGGCAAATTTGGCCAAATTGTCTCTGTCTCCGTAAAGTGTAGAGTAATATCGCTGCGTGCGGGTATTCTCTTGGTTTTTGACTGGGAGGTTTATTGTGTAATTTTGAGTAATTCCTGAGTTTGAAGAGCCTTATTATACTGTTCTTTTACATTAGATTATTGGCAGATGTATTCATTGATGTAAGAACCGAAAGACTAGGTAACGCAGGGTAGATAAAGTATGTGTTACGATCCTTGTGAGTGCGGCAATATATCAGCAGCGACGTGTGACCAACAGAGGATGGTTGTAAAATATGTGCAGTTACGTCCGTCACCAACGGAGGACAGTTGTAAATTACGAGGGTCGTTTCACAAGTATTGCCTCCTATTTTTTTCTTCCTCCCGAAAGGATCCGACGGGATTGCAAATTGCATCGTTTTAATGAAGGAACTTAAGCCCTCATGACCTGAAAGTTTCATCTCTCTGTTGCAGATATTGCCTGTTGACACTCTGAGAAAGTCATCCCAGTCATGAACGAACGTCAGAAGCAGAAGAGATGGGTTCGCCGATTTCAGAGTGGCGACAGCAGAAGTGCGAGTGACAAAGTGCGCCGTCATCTGGGGCAGGATGGGTGTCATTCTCCTTGATTTCTTGGAATTTAGGGCGACTGTCAACTCTGACCGCTATCTTGAAAAGTTGACCAAGCTAAAGGCCTTGTTTACCCGTTAGGCCAGATAAAAACAAACATTCCGTTTGCAGGCGACAATGCCAGGCCACACACATGTTTGAAGGCCACGGAATGTGTGACAAAGTTCGGTTGAATGACACTGTCTCTCCCACCGTATAGTCTCAACCCGGCATCATCAGACTTCCACTTGTTCGGACTTCTGAAGGGCACATTGCGTAGGCAGCATTTCCCAGACAACAATGCTATAATCGCAGCCTTGAAAAAATGAACCGTTTTGACAGGCGTTGATTTTTACTACTAAAGCATCAAGGTTCCCGTTCATGCTGGCAAAAGTAGATTGCAAACGTTGGTGACTACATGCAAAAATACATTTTAGAGCACAAATGGTCGCTTGTTTAAATGGTGCCGTTTTCGTATCTCTTCAACGTTTTTTGTTAAAAATAGGAGGTATTAGTTTTGGAACGATCCTCGTATATGCAGTGACGTTCATCACCAGCAGATGTTGGTTATAAAATATAGACAGTGACGTCTTTTATCAACAGAACATACTTGTAAAATATATTCAGAGCCGTCACTAACAGGGAATAGGTGTAAATTATCGGCAGTGACGCCACCAACAGCTCGTAGTTATAACACATCCTCAGATAAGTCATCGGAGTAGGCTTGCAGTGACGTTTCAGGAGTAGTCCAGCTACCCGAGCAACCCCTCACATCGCGGTGGCTTCTGCCCAGCCCGCTTACAAGATTTTAATATGCAACAGGCAGAGGCCGCTTGCAGAAATCTCGCTTGTTTCTGAATTTTTTTTTTGTCGTTATCCTGGAAAGAACGCAGCAGTTAGCAGATCATTAAGCGGTGTACCGAGTTTGAGAATGAGCCCATGAAACGGAATTTTGAGGCTTACGCAGAATAAATGAATTTAGGATCCGGATGGAGTATGAATAATGTAAATTAAACGCGAAGAAAATGAAGCGGGAGAAATTGAAATTAGAAGAAATTGAAAAATATGCAGAAAATTTTGGCTTCTCCAGTTAAAGGAAACTACACACAGAGAAAGAGAGGGAGAAAGTTGTGAATAGCGCTAATTTTACATTACAATACTTAAATGTCCCTATGTGCCTGATGAAGCTGAAGTTTTTAAAGGTGCCAACCCGAACAAGTTTCTGTGTACAAATCACACTGAATTATTATTACACTTTTTACGTTGAGTTTGTGACTGCCTAGAGTTCTTATTTGCTAATATCTAAGCTCCTTCATAGTGTTATAATAACATCATAATGATAAATACACGGATCAGCAGTTGCGGTTTGGAAGAAATTGCTATTATGGTCTACAGTGCTTTGTAGGTAAGCACAAACGATCATTGAATTGCGCTGTATGCTGTGCTAATGGGGCATGTGCAATTTTTCGTTGATGTAGATCTTAGTTTTTATTATAATAGAGACGACTATGAATGTGGCTTTCGGCTGTAGTTTCTATACACGTAGAATAGGGGTGCACTAACTTTGTAAGGGGTGTAGGGATGTACTAAGTACGTATGTATGTGGAGTTGAAATGTACAATGTATGTGGAGTAGGGATGTACGAACTTTGTAAGAGTAGGGATATATAAGTACGCGGAGTAGGGATGTACAATGTATTTGGAGTAGGGATGCAGCAACGATGTCCTGGGAGTAGGGATGTGCTATATATGTGGAGTCTATGCATGTGGAGTAAGAAAGCTCTGCATGCCATGAGCAGAAATTAACAGAACACATGTGGGTTGCTAGAACACGAAGAACCGAAATCGCTGGAGCTACAGCGTAAAGTAGCGGTAGAGGTTGATTTCCCTGAATATCTCTGCTGCCTGTTCGAAATGGGCTAAGTCCTTTGCCCTTCTATGTCCACCCAAATCCAAACCACACCGAGCCTGCTCTCATTTGTAACATCAAACGCAGTATGTCATTCAAGAGGTTCCTTTCAGCTACGCTCTCATATGCAGGTTCAGAATCGCAAAGATTTTGCTAAAATTTCTAATTTTTCGATATTGTAGTATAGTAAATCTGCTGTGCATTTAACATTTTCAGCAACCAAAGGGGCCACTAGCCTAACAAGGTGAAGGATTGTACTCGTTTAAATATTCTAAGATTTATCCAACCTACGTTTTTATTTATCCAACCTACGTTTGACGTAAAGCCACCAGCCTCTAACGGCTTTTTGGGAAATTTTGTTACGCTTGAAGCAGTGCTGCTTCTTTCTAAGAAATTGACGTAAAACTGCTACGCCGTGCAGTGAAAAAGCAGAAGGCGAAGAAGGCAGTGCAGTGTCAAAGTGTAGGCAGTGAACTATCTTCTTTAACGGTGCGTCTCCAGGAAGCATGAGGGCGAATGTAATGCTGGCTGTTCTCCGATGCTTCCAGTCGCCGGCAACTGCGCGGCCCTGTGCCTGGAGCGACGCTAGCGCTTCCGGTGCAATGCGCCTGCTATCTCTTACAACTTCCAGGCTGCCAGATATCTGAGCCGTGTGGCGGCCCTACGAAATTTGGAGCAATGGACTATGAGATATTTGAGACATGTGTCAGTCTTGTGGAATTTTGAGCAATGAACTAGGAGATACTTGAGACATGTGTCTGCTCTACTGAGTCTTGAACAATGGACAACGGGGCATCTGAGACATCTGGAAACCGCATGAAACTTTACAGTAATGGGAGATGAGGTACTTACTTAAGGTACGTGGCAGCTGTGCAAAATTTGGAGCACTGGAGTAAAATGTATTTCAGACATGTGTCAGCCTTGTGGAATTTTAGAGCAATTGACTGTGGGATCGTCTGAGACATCTGGAGGCTGTGTGGAATTTAGAGAAATGGATTATAAGATATTTCTGATATGTGGCAGTCGCATTAAATTGTAAGATATTTGAACTATTTACTAGCTGTATGTACAGTTGAACAATGGGCTATGAGCTATACGAGACATGTGGAAGTCACACAAAGCTTAGAGTATTGGTCTATGAGATATTTTTTGCTATGGTGGCTCTACGAAATATTGGAATATTGGACTTATAAGATATTTGAAGCATGCTGCAGATGCATAAAAATTGGAGTAGTTGACGCCGACAGTTTCGAGACAAGTGGTATAGCCTAGCAAAATTTAGAGGTAATGGAGCGTCAGATATTGCGTTTTTTCCAGAGTTTTTACAGCTATTTGAGATGCTGCTGCGCACGCATTGCCGCTAGACATTTTTTCTACAGACCACTGACTTTGGCTACCATGTACTTCCGAAGAACGAATGGTTTCCTTTCCAATTTTATGCGCAGAAACTGAAGGACATTTGACAACGTAATTTTGCAGATGACAACTACAAATAACGCTCGGGGTTTTGAAATGCAATGCCTTTTTAACCAGATTAAGTACATGGATTTAAGGAAGACCTTACGGAAGAAAATATGTGTATGTACATTATATATTCGAAGCATATACTGTCTATTTAACAGCTTTTTCAGCGTGCCTTACCTTGATATAGTTGGTGAATTAAAACCCTTCAAAATTTGAAATTATTTTTTATCGCCACCACGTACAAATTTAAACCCGTCACCGAGAAAAAATGTTCAATACCAGGAGCCTGCGCCTCCATAAAATGGAAGGCAGGAAATAACTACTTTGGCAATGTTCAGTTTCCTTTACTGAACTTCGTGGTTCCGTACATAGGAATCATTTTTTATTCGTTGATTCACTCAGTTTACGTATCATGAACTAAATATATATATATATATATTTAGTAGAATCCAGCTCCTATGCTAAAACAGAAAGCTACTCCATTCGCTTCCAGCTCCTCTGTTAGAAAAAAAAGTGGTAATGTAAGCTGTTGTCTTCAGGAGATGAATTTCCTGCTATCTAAACCTTCACGCAAGGTTAGAGAGACTCCAACGTCATTGTTTCTACTGTATTACATAGTGGCATAATTTGAGCACTCACTACACTGGTGCATATGGTATCACACCTGAGTGCAACAGTTCCTTGACTTGCGACTACACCAAAGGAAGAACTTTCTTATTTACGCACCGTTACAAAATCTATTTTCTGCTTTGTGTGGCGAGTCAGAACACGCGTGACATGCGAACTGGACACCAGCTACTGTTCGCCAAACATATCTGTTAACAATAACAAGCGAGCGTATTTAAGTGACGAAATGAATTCATAATATCAACTATATTGCAAAAAACATGGTTTCGATGACAACTGCTTCTTCTGTCAGCATCAACAGTCCATATCAATTGTCACACTGGTACTTTTTGTTTTTGGAGAATAAAGTGGCAAATAAACGCTCGGTTCAAGGCTTTGAATAATGTAAAGTAGTGCTCAAAATATTGTCTTTCTAGAACTTCTGGTACTATTATCGTTGTTGATACAGTAAGTAGATTAACATTTTTCAAATTCTGATCTACTTAAAAAGATGATACTCAAATTTCAAGTTTCAAATCATTAAGCACACTAACAATTTTTCAGATTGCAGGCAAATTTTTTCCAAACTTGAGACACTGAAATATCAGGTTTAATTACCGTAGAGTTTACACAATCATTTCATATTTTATTCTTTTTTTCGTAAGAATAGTAGGTAATGTTTGAAGTATCAAGAAAAGTCGACACTCCTGTTACCGGCTCTCTTCACTAAACATTCCGAATAATCAGACATTTACGAGCACGGTATTTTTTTGCTATCATTTACGTTGATGAACAATGAATCAAATTTGGTACGGGTCGAGCGTTGGCTCCTATACGAATCGTCTCAAATCAAAGCAAAGAGACCCAAACTGATTCAATACAGTGACTTTTTGGCTCTGGTTGTCTTTGGTTAGAGCTCTAAGAACGGATAAGAAATACGGTATTCGGAGAGTAAGACAGCACTGAACGCAGCCAATCATCTGATAGCGTTCCCTTGACTGACCTGCAATCGCAATCTCGCTTAGAATAAAAAAGAGCCAACTGAAGCAAGCGTCAATCGGGCCCAAAAAATAACGGGTGGTAGAGCGATGCAGCGCTGCAATGTAAATCCCAGCAACGCTCCATTTAATTCAATTATGAGCAGCTGTTTGGCGAGCATTTGCTCGATGCCGCATTTCGATTACATTGGTCCAAATAAACTCGGGGCGAAATGAATAGCATTAAATGGTCAGGAAAAAAGAAAAAGGTATGCAGAAGGCAATCGTACGCCTACAATCAGGACATCGCTACCGAGTCAGATCGATGTGAGTTATAGTCAAATAACTGATGTCAGGGCCTGCCTGTAGAGACAGGTCAATATGAATAGAAACTGAATCTTTAATTACAGGGTATTTCCAGCAAAGGCAACATGGATATGAAAGGCATTCAAACGGCTACATTCAGACTTTCGAGGGTATGTAAGGCTGAAATATGCAAAACACAGTCACATCACTGGTTTTAAGATAGGTTTTGCGAAAGAGATTGATATAAACAGCAACCGAATCTGTACTTGTAAGTGTTTTTAGCAGGAACAAGAGATGCGAAAACAACATTGGGAGCAAGGATGTGATAGAAATTAGGATGAAAGGATATGAGAGAAATTGGAAAAGACGAATATTGGAGATAGAGCAAGCGAATGTGAAATAAAATCGGGAGGAATGGAGGAGAGAGAACATGGCAGGAAGTAAATGAGAAAAGACTATAAATGACGGATATAAAACAAAGAGGGAATGTTCAGTGTCAACCAAAATATAACACATTGATATAAAAGGATGTGGAAAAAGGGATGTGAATAGCATAACGTGGACAAAAAAAATGCAGAGAAGGTGATTGCGAATAAATAGGAAAAAAAAGTGGGGAAACGGGGAATTGGTCTAAGAAAGTAAGAGTAAGTGGCAGACGTAAAAAGGAGGAGCTGCAAATGGAAGTCTATAGATAAGCAGGAAACAGCTATAAAACGTTGAACATTTATAGGTCACCTAAATGTCTTCGTAAATGACACGATTAAAAAAAAAAAGCTCAAACTGGGTTTGCGCAAGGGGTTATTTGCTCCAAATGCTTCTCTAGCTTTTCCCTCTTTTCCTGTCATATTGAACCCACTCCATTAATATTTCTAACACAAACCCCCTCTTCTATAACATTTGATTTTCAAGTCCAGGTTACAGACAGGAACACCTTGAGTTGATGCTAACACCACCTAATTTATACCAAAGTTTCACCTTGCGTTTATTCACAACATAATATTTTGTCGGGCTTTTGCTGCAATAGAAGTCTTCCAAGAGTGTGGTCCTCGAGTTAAGTCATACACAGACTGCTTGTTCGCCTACAGCTATGAGGAGGCGGTGAGGGACAGAGGGCACCGGGTGGTATCAAAGCCTGATTTTTGCTACCAAATGGAAGAAGGTACGTTCCCTTGTCTATGAGAGGAAGCTGAAGTAATAGGACCAACGTTATTGGCGCCGAGATAGTCAACGCGTTTAAAAACCGACTTGACAAGCATTGGGAAAGACTTTTTCCACAACTAAGAACACGTCCTCCAACGGGAGTAACAAACTCTTGAGCTCCACAGATCAGCGACTATAAATTGCACTTCCGTGCATGCATGATCGATTCATGGCTGAGATCCTCCTTTTTTTCTTCTTTTCTCTTCTGTCATCTATATCACGCTAACATAATGGCAATAGCTCATAGAGGGCCGGGGCGTAAGTTCCGGTGTCACTGTAGGAATGGGCCTATTGGTCCTTCTACTGCTGCCTATCTAATCTAAAAATAAAACACTGGAAGCTAACGGGGAGTCAGATTGGACGAGCTTCGGAGACCCCACCCTGGTACGTAGGAGCCGACGGGCTTCATTTCCACTTTACTCTGTCGCCGTCACTCCTTCTATGGTCAATTTTACTTCCAGTTTACTGAATCTCAGCCACATCTGTCTAAATCATTGCCTGCAGCATCCAATTGATTCCTAATTTCTTCATTCTTGGGCCGACTTCACACTAGGCGAGCGCAAGTTCAACTCGTGCTTGGAGATCACTGGCTGTATTTGCCACTCAGGTTCATTGTCTATCGGGACGACGTGCAAGCTGGACGTCCGATCATAAATTGAGCCTACGATTGCCTACAGTGTAGTCTCGGCATGATTTATTACAGAAAATAAACTTCAGTGTCAATTTCCTTGTTATTAGCCACATGTCAGTGGGTCACTGCGGATAGAATGTGGGAACTGGAGATAAATTTTCTGCGTAGATATTGTGCTTCGCAACCTAGCGAGATTATCCAAAGGATTGGGTGGTGTATGTCATAGTGCCTCGGCTACATCAGAATGTGACCAAATCGACTAAGGAGTCAGCTAAATAGTAGCAGCCTTAATCAAGAGCTGTGAAGAAGACTGCACTGTCTCCTCCTAAATAGAAAAAAATTAGTCAAGTAAGCTACGACCAGACTCTGTTGATCAGAAGAAATGAGCATCGACAGTGCCTTAATAGAAACAATCAATTTCATAATTGAGTCAGCAACAGCCAGAATTAATCATTGTGAAGAAAAGTACCTGGACAGTAACGATAAAACAACAAATAATTTAATGATTCAGCAAGGAACATCCAGCATCAGCTGACCAGAAGAAAAGAACTTCGGCAGCACCTAAAAAAACAACAAATAATTTAATAATTAAGCGAGTGACAGCCAAAAATAAGCTGGTGGGACACATTCTGGATCAACCTCATCCCGATATTAAGAACAACCTTCGTGATAGTAAGTTAAATCTATAACTTAAGTCAACTCACGTCAACAAAGACGCTGTTGATGTAGTCGGTGCAGGCGTTGCCTTGGAAAGATGTCAGGTAGGGTCGGAAGTTGTCAGCTGTTGATAACAAATGGAATTAATATTTCTTCTTTTCCCTAATATTTGCTCTCTTTCTAATTTTTCACTTATCGATGTATTTTTAGTCTTTCGATTCGCCTGCAAATTTGAAGCAAGATGAGTTTAGTCCCCTACTAACATTAGAACTGGGGAAACTTTTGATATTTTTCTCTGTGGTGTCAGAGCTTTTTTTATCAAACGGACTGTATATACTGTATATAATTAGACTAAAAAAAGGACACATGCATTGTCTATCTTTCATAGGTAGTCTTAAGAAAGTGATAAAAGTTATCACAGCACTTGAAAGAGCGCCCTTTATTATTTATTCACCACTGCAGTATTATGAAGATCATTATACATGTACGGTATCCATATATTGATAAAATTCTGATAATCTTGTTTGTTCGCTTGCTTGGTGGTCACAGTGAACCCTACCTTCAGTATTATATGTAGATAGTAGGGAATAAACTGAGAGGAGGGCAGAGATTTCAGAATAATAATGCTTCAATTCGTTATTTAAATTCACTATAAGTATAGAAAAGCTCCGTATTCTGGACGCGGTTTGACAGTATTTTTATTTCAGAAATATGTTGCTCTTTTTGAATTTTGGCATTTAAAAATGTGGCAAATCCTACTCTAAGTCCACGAATCGAGCAGAAGTAAATGGAATACTTAGGATAGGCTTTTAGTGACGGAGAGTCTAGTGGTTAGAATACTCATCAGCGTACAGCAAACTGGCAAAGAATTCGAGGATTTGTTTCTGCTCCTGTTTCTTCCAAGTTGATTTCTTTCTTTGCTAATAGTCCGGGCTCTGGGGAGGGGGTGTCCGTGTCCATTTCTCTTTTACAGCTATGCCATGCGTTTTCCTATTTCATATGATGAAGAAACTAAAAAAAAATTGGGTGGAACTTTCACACCTGGGACATTTTTGAGGCGGGGGGGCAGGCATTTGCGGAGGCTTAAAATTCTCAATTGCATTTTACTCCTATAACTTTTTTGACAAGGCCTTAGTTTTGGAGATAATGGGATTTATATAAATATACATTGGAAATTTCAAGCGAATTTAATTCAATGAGTTTTCAGGTTAGAAAAAAAAGGATAGTTTTTGAAATTCTTGAAAGATTCCTGACAAAAATATAGTGCTGGATTTTTCATTTCATATTTCGCTTCTTTTGGTATGCGATTTTCGATCACTAACTAAATGAATATTGGGAAAAAATAAAATATTTAAGTTTGAGCTGTAATAAAAAAAAATTAGGAGGGCATAAATGGAAAATCCAGCTCCTTTCTTAAAAATATTTGATGGATTCCAAAACTGTCATTATTAGTGTCTAGCACGAAAACTCTTTGAGTTCTAGCTATACTCTTTTTAATTTCCAAAAGCTTGGGTATATAAATATATTTCCCCCATTATCTAAAAAACTAAGGCCTAAATGAAAAAAGTTTATGGATTAAAATGTGTTTCTTTTTCAGAAATACATATTCTGCGCAAGTTTCTGAACAATTGGTCCACAATCGATAATTTTAAGCCCCTCCCCATAACCCCTTCAAAAATGTACCAGTTGCAAAAGTTCTACTCAACTTTTTTTTGAATATCCTTATCATATGGAATAAGCAAATACATGGTATAGCTGTAAATGAGAAATGTGTACAGAGACATCCCCCCCCCCCCGCTCCAGAGCCTGGACTATAATGAGCTTTCTGCTTCAGCGAAAAAAAAATTGACTAATATATCAAGATGTATCCGTGATACCAAGCAAAAAGTTAGATGCAAGCTAAACCTGAATAGTTTTTTGTTTTGGAGGTCCACTGAACGTAAGGAAGAATTGGGCTTCTTAGCTTGGGTGGACAGTTGTGGGATAAGAGAAAGAGGTAATCATAGAATTTTTAGAGTACCCAGCAGTCAAAATGACGGCAGTAATTTTATTATTATGCATCTTATTGCTCATGCTTGCGGTACTTGTTTAATCGCAGAAAGTATTATGCCTCATACCTGTAGACTTCATCTTTCATTGAAGTAGTGAAAGATGCGAGTGCAAAATTTCCCTCTTGCAAGTAATAAGAAGCGAAAAATCAATTTTGGAATGCACGAAAGTTAAGCAGCACCAAGAAACTATAGTGTAATCAAGCGATGTCACCGGAACTGCTTAGTGCTCGCCGTATTCTGGATACCACAATTTAGTTGAACCCCCGAGGATAAAAATTTATCTGTGACAAAAATTGAAAATATTTTGGCATCTGCTCAGCTTCAAGTTTCAACTGCTATGAAGAAATTCAGCTAAGAAACACACAGGTGAACGAATTAATTTTGCATGACTGGAGCGAAACGAAACGAAACACCGTTCAAGATTGAGCTTCTCGTTGTACCTCGCTAAAAAAAAAGTGATATCAAATAGTACCTATATTTTAGGTGATACTTGCTCCAGAAAATCGAGTAGCTCTACCATATTCCAGAAGTAATATTAGCTGTGGTTATTTTGGACCCAACTTTTCTGCCATCTCATCTTATTATTCAGTAGATGAATATTGTCCTAAATCATCAACATCGTGCTGGAGAGACGTTTCAACCAAGCAACTAAGAAAGGGAGCAAGCGACCTGGAAACTGCATTTTACAATAATTTGTTTATGAAAAATTCTTAGCCTTCATTTTTGGCGGCTGGGTACACTTGTATTTATATATTTCATGCCTTCCTTGATTCTGTTATTTTAGAAGAAAAGAGAAAGCTGTAGCTATAGCACATGCGATGCATTATCTATTGTAAAAATCAAGACTAAACGCACCAGCACTGAACAAATGCCGCTGCACATTCTTTTCCATCATTTTTGAAGGACTTGTCAACTAATTTATTTACATATTTATTCATTTATATATTTATTCCCATGTTTTTTCCTTGATGCAAAAATGTGTGGAATTAAGTTTAAGTTTAATTTTCATCCAGTTCAACTCGCAACAGATGGATTTTAAATTCGAAATTTCGTAACTGAAATGCAAATAATTTTCTTTGCCGAGTTTGTTCATGTATGACGCAGCGTTTCTCAGCTGCGCGTCGCACACGACGACATGTACCGCTCATAGAGCTCCTTTTTACCGTTTCCGCAGAATTATTTTAAGTCATAATAGAGTATTGGCCTCAAGTATGAACTGTGAACGGGTGCTGATGGGGCTTAATTACCAGACATCCGTGGCAGCCAGTGCATTAGTATGAAAAGAATTAAAAAACAAGCATATATATATCTACTTATAGTAGATGGGTCTGAATAAACAGTCAATTAATGTGTATTGCCTGCCAGCTCCTGTAAGTAGTTTTTGGCCGGTACCACCTACACAAACTATTCAACAATTCGTGTCAAATTCAACTCATTAAAGCTAGGGCACGATTAAGAACAATGTAAAGTAATACATCTAAGCAAGCAAAAACAATAAAAATGAGGATGAAAATAGACATAGTAACTTCGGTACAAGGCGTACGATAGCGCGAGATGAATCATGAGATGCTAAAAATTCTAGAAAAAAACTAGCTTCTCCCGGAGACATGCTGATGAGTTTTATTGCAGGCCAAATTCAGTTCTTAATTAACTATTTATTCATTAACAAAGAAATCGTTTTGCTATTGAAGAATTACCACACGTCTACTATGAAACATATATCTATATATATAAAGTAGGAGCTTGTAATCTATAAAAGTTATAGCACATTCCGTCTCAGGTCAATGGTCAGTAATGTTGAACTGTTCTGCCTTGAAGAACAGAAGTGGTGATGTCACCATCACTGGATACTCACGTGGTACACACAACACATTTCTGTTTTTGAAGCGGTTGTCTGCTCGATGGCCGCCAGCGCAGTCGCCGATGGTAAAACGAGGAGTCATTTTGCAGACGGTCTGTAAATTGAAAAACCCGGAAATTGGTGCTGAAGTCAACAAAACACAAAATGAACGTTAACCCTTCAGCTAACGATAGTCTGACAATTTTATCAGGTCAGTTCGGAGTTGGTCAAATTGCTCTATAGCGTTGCCAATTCTATCAGTATTTCCGCGATTTTGTTCGGCCCATATCTTAGCCCCGCCCACTACCTGTAGACTTGTAATCTTGGAGATACTCATAGCATTGACACCGCTGTAGAGGAATTTGACCACGAAAGATCTGCCTTAATAAAATGGTCAGACTAGAACCAGATTTTTTTTTACATAGCGGAACTAGCTCACGGAGGGCCGGTGACTGATTCTTGGTTCTTCTTGTAGGCGCTTGTTGGTCCTTATAAAATTTTCTTTGATGAAGAAACATCTCCCACCAGCAGTTGTCTAGTGTTTTGAGATCTTTAACTACCGATTAAAGAGCTTTAAAAAGAAGAAAGTTCTTCATTAAGATGATAACTCTTCATTGTGTGATTAAATAATGACATCATTTTCAAGGAAAAGACAGCATTTGGTAGGACGTGCAATATACTACGGAAAATAACTATTGGGAGCAGACGTTTGGGCGCCATGGGACTTTTGGGTTCACCGTTTTGGCGCAGCCGTGTGGAAAAATCAATCCGTAGCCATGGAACAGAAAATTTATGGCAAAATTTGGTCTCGCTCGAAATAAACTGAAGGAAAAAAGCTCACAGCTGCTGAAGATCAAAAAAACTGAGAAATTTTTCGTGCATCAAGATTTACGATGTGAAAGTTAGGATGGTTAAGGGTAGGCAAAGCTAAGTTAGTTTAGCTCATGGTAAGTAAGGCTTGGTTAGGTACTTATTATAAGTAAGATTTGGTGAGGTTAGGTGAGATAGCTCATGATAGATTAGGTTAGGTAATGTTAGGTAAGGTTATAATAAGTATTGTGCGGATGGGTAAAGATGTTTTTGCTGAAGCTATGATACCTTAATATAGGTAACGTTTACTTAGATAAGAATTGGATAAGGCTAAAATGAATGCTAATTTTGTTAGGATGTAGATAAGAATAGGTCAGGCTATGTTCCTCACAGTGGGATTAGATTAAATCAGATTGGATAGATGGCTGTAGAAGGACCAACAGGCCCATTCCAAGAGAGACACCGGGACTTACGCTCCGGCCCTCTATGAGCTTTTGCCATTTTGTCAAAACTACTTAGACATCTGAGGAAGAAAAGAGGATGAAGAAGACAATACTATAAGCCAAAGAATGGATCGTGCAGGTGCGATTAATTGCTGTAAGTGTTGCAAAACTGCGGAGCTCGGAGACATTAAGTTAGATGTGACACGAAAGAGGAGAGATTAGAGTGGACTCTGACGTTGTGGCAGTCAAGAGTTTGTGACTCATAGAGGATGAGTTCGTAGCTCTAGAGGGTGTTGCTCCCAGTGTTCATCAACACGATTTTTAAAAGCATTGACTGTCTCTGCATCGACAACTTTGGAGAGGAGTATATTACAAATACTGGCTATGAAGTACCTGAAAAGCTGTTGGCTGAGAGTAGTCCTTCGATCTTTAAGTTTGAGTGCTTGGCCGTTGTTTTAGAGGCGATTGTAAACGTCTCCGTTAAAAAGTTCCATTGTTGGAACGTACGTCGTTGAAGCCATTCCAGTATTTGAATGTTTCTATTTATTGCTCTAAGTCATCTTTACTCAAGACTGATGAGTCCGACTTCCTTTAAGCGACGCTCGTATCGCAACTGTGGAATCAATTTTGTTGCACTGCGTTGTATTCTTTCCAGCTTATCGATATCGTTACACTGATGTTGCTACCTTAATTATACAGTAAATTCTACATGCTAGAGCACAAGTGCATGCTATTAAAGAATGATGACGTTGTTGGATTTGTACTTAAAATCTCTGTCAATGAATTGCAGTACTCTGCTTGCCATTTTAATACTCATGTCAACTTTTTTACTGTGTTATGGTTTGTTTGTTGCAGTTATTCACAGTTCCTGTTATTAGTTAGATTTAGCCACTGAATTAGTTAGAGGAAAATATGAAAAGTTGGTGAGGTGTAAAACTCCAGTAACTGAGGCTGCGTTGCCCGATACCTGCTCGAATACGTATGAACCAAACCATCTCGCGCAAAATCAGCAGTCGCCTCCAAACAGCTCGGCCCAGAAGTACCGCGCCCTATACGCAGTATTCATTGAAAGGTTAATTAACTGAAATCCTTCAACGTCACCTCCGATAGTGAAATGAAGATTCATTCTGTAACCGGTCTGCAGAATGAAAGGTCGGACGTTACGGTTGAAGACAACAAAACTCAATACGAACTTTTTAATTAACTGAATCCTTACAACGCAGTCTTTGATGGTGAATCAGGATGTCATTTCGCACATGAACGGTCGCCAGGAATCTCATATTCATTCCTAGGAGAATTCCCCACCGAGAAGGGATGGGCACAGATCTTATTTTTACCTCTTCTGGCTGTGGAAAAAATGAAATGCAGCCAATTTACCCGGCTTACTGATTGTGTTTTTTTTTCTGCTTCCAACTTTATTTTGCACAATAAAATTCAATTTCTTGTTTGAGATAAATCACCGCGTCAAAATTGGTTAACAGTAAATATAAATCTAGCAACCGAGTAGCTTAATTTGTCAATATAGGAAAGGGTGTTTCTAGAAGAGACAGTCAATTCGGCAAAATGAAATGGAATTTCCCAGAAGCGACATTGTGTGAAATAATATTTGAAGTTTTTAACCGCTGCCACGGTAGCAGCATGCTTCCGTTCTCAGCTCTAACACCTTCTATCGCTCTTTCGGTGCCATGCCAGGCACGCGAGCTCTTTGCAGATCTTGGTGTGCTGACTCGGCACGGCGCCGTGGCGGAACTGCCTTCCTCAGAGATGAGGGGGTGGGGGGTCTCAGGTTAGATGTTCTTTCCGTCAAATTGACGCCATAGTTCTTGGTGACCCGAGGTCGACTGCAACTACACTTACTCATCTGGAGCCTATGGCCTATACCCGCAGCACAAACCAGTGCATGTGGGTTTCCCAGGTGAGGGTGTGGTCTAAGTTGACTCTACCTTTACTTTAACTAAATGTATCTCGACGTCTGCCCCTTTTCTGTCTCTCACACTCCGATCGCCTTTTCAAACAATTTTTTTTTCTGTCGGGGTGGAAGTAATTCGTCTGGAATATGTTCCTTTCATAAATGAAAACAAAATGAAATAAATTGATTCGATCTTGGGCATTACGAGAGAATGTTATTATACATGATACATGGGCTAAATAGCTATGTGACATATACAATGATCGTGAATTCCTTCAAAAATATTAATATCCGTGCTATAGAGAAATTCCCTTCAAAAAATGTATTAACACAGAAAAAGCAACAAATCGTTGGCCCTGGTGTAATTTTACAGAAGGTCGAGCGAGCATTATATCGCAAATATTTTGGCAATTATTCGATTTCCATAGGGCCACAGAGTTTAGAACAATGCATTATTAAAATTCTACGTTGTTTTCACAGCGCTTAGAAGACTGCATTGACGCACTGCACCCGACAGAGAGTTGCCTAAGAATCCAATAATGAAATTAATTTGATTTTTATCATATTTTACGACAGTTGCGCAGACAGTTAGCTCTCCCACATGTTTCAATTGTTATCAGAGAAGAACACTGAGACTGTGATAGACTAAAGTCTTCTGACAGTGAGACTAAAGAAACTTACCTTTTATTCAAAACACTTATCAGTGAGGCAAAGTTTGTATTTAATTAACTTGAGAGAGCAGGGAGCTCCTTTGCTCTAATTATTGTATTTACTTTAATTTACCAAGAGTACTTTGCTCGAACGGATAATCTTCTCAGGGGTAAGGGAAAATTGTTGGAATAAAGTTCGTCCATTTTAAATAAAGCCGTAAATGACAGACGTGTTTCACTCATAACTCTGTGTGGGTTACGCCGATGATTACACAATGACAGCTTTAATTTGAACTGCAGATATGCGTAATTCAGTCGCCCAGTTATTGCATAGGGAACTGTGACGGATCACTGCATGATGTTTCCTGGAGTATGCAGTTGAATGCAGGCTATGTTGAATCTATAATTATCAGTTGGTGTCAGTCGCCTTTACGCCAGCATCCGCTTCTGAAAATTGAGAACACTGTGCTGCGTGGGTGTGGCTCTCTGGAGATATTTGGTGTCCTCCCCGATGAGAATTTTACATCTGAGGGGCATATCAGGAGACTCGTCTTATGTGCTTCTAGTAGGGTTTGGTTCCTTCTCAAGGTTGATACTGCTTGGTGGCCATTAAGCAGTTCATAAATGCTTCTATGTATTCTTGCTTACTCTGTTGGAGTATGGTTATCCTATTTGAGCTTAATTGCTGCCAGTCACCTTCGTCTACTGTTCTAATTCGTCTGCTCAGCTGATAGGTTGTGTGCCCAGAATAATTTAGTGAACTTGTCCAGGCGGAGTGTTGCTTGCCTGTGTCTGTTTTGCATTCTATTCTACAATGATAGCCATTTTTTGCATTCCTGACTCCCTGTTCTCAATATTTTTAGGCGAGACATTGGAGCTGCGGTTGTAGCCATCTCTTCGGTGGGTGTTCTATACTCCTATCTGTACTGACATGGAATTTGTAGCCGGGATCTGTGTTCAACTTTTTTGAAATGCAGGCCTTCAAGTCATATGTGAATGGTCTTTCGAATGATTCTTTATAGCAGCACTACTGGCGTCATCGGGTTGCCTATGTACAATTATTAGGCTCTTTTACCTCTCCATAGACACTCAATCTTGTACGCTTTCTGATGATGATAATAATAATAACAACTATAGCACTATGAGAGCGCATACCTGCTTCAAGCAAGGCCATGTTAACGAAAAATACAAATTGGTCCTGAAATTATGATTTCGTCTTTATCATCAATAAAATTTGATCATTGGTGCATCTTGGCTTAACTTTTTGAGTTATGTTCTGACAAATATTTGACAAACATAAGTCAAATGCACAAACGAACTGACCGATCATTACCAAAATTTGGCAGTAATACTTCTCACAAACATCTTGACAAGCATTAAAGAACGTCTATACTGACAAACCGATCACCACCAAAATTGGCCATTTGTGGTTTTTACCATCAACAACTCCTTGAAATTTTATAAAGACCGGTCCACGACTTTTTGAGTTATGCTACCCAGAAAAGAAATGGCTTAAGAGATCTTCACCAAAAGTTACTCATCTGTTCTTCCACACAACACATAACTGTCCTTGTTTGTTTCACAGAGACCTGTCTATAACTTTTTGTGTTAATTTGGTAACAGGCAAACAAACAAACTAGACGAAACATAACCTCCTTGACGGAGGTAATATTATTAACTAGAGCACTCTGAGAGCGCACACCTCCGCCAATCAAGGCAACGGTAACGAAACAATGATTTTTTGTACGAACACCAAACTCTAATCATTTGTGCCTTTTGGCAGTGATAAAATTTTTTATAATTTCCATAACTTTTTGAGTTATGCTGCTAACAACATTCTCACAAACATTAGTCAAACACACAAACGGACCAACGGATCATCGTCAATATTAAATCAGTTATGTTTTTTAACCCCTCAAAGCATGAATTTTTTCTTCAAAATTCTATTCAATTTGCATATAATTTTGTTATAAAGTATGCAACATAGCAAAGTCCTAAATGAAGGAAAATTTGATTTTTGCGTTGTTATAAATGAGTACGGTGACACCGAAAATGACTGTCTTCATTAACCCGCATATATACGTCCAAACGATAATAGAATGCTGTAAGCGAGTTTGAAAGCTTATAATATTGAGAATACATAATAATTTTACATGCGTGTGTGCTATGTACAATTACAGTACGAAAATGTAGTACTTAGATTTACTGAGTAGCTATGGTGTCTTTTAAAGCATGGGGGCAATGCACTGCTGCACCGTTTTCTGAGCTTTCTAGACGTTCAAGATCAGAATCTTCGTCGACATGGCTACTAAGCCCAAAACCACATTCTTTGGCCGGTTTTGTGAGTTGCTTATCACGAAAAAATAACTTAATACAGCTACTAAATACCACTGCATCGTCATAAACATAGCCGGCACCAAACGTATGCATTCAATCCCTAACAGCTTGCTACAGCATTGGCATGCAGACTTACGCAAGCTTCAACAAGTGTTGGCAGCTGTCAACGCTGCCAGATGCACGCTAGAGCATTCAAGACGCAACCTTACGTCTGTGGCTCATAATGCTACACTTAGGTGGGCGTAAATGCGGCCTAATGCGATTCAATGTCTCAAAAATTAATTTGGACGTATATATGCGGGATAATGGAAAAGTGATAAACTTTGGTTGGACGTGTATATACGGGTTAATGCATTAAGGGGTTAACATTACTAACAATTCCTGTAAATTTCATAACAATCCATTCATAGTTTCAGTTATTTTGCTAACATGCGTAAAATCAAACACAGAGACAAACAAGTGAACCCACAGAGCATCAGAAAATTTTGGTCATTTGCTCTTCTTGATATACCTAATAACTCATGTAAATTTCATAACAATCCGTCCATAACTTTTTGAGTTATGGTGCTGAGAAAGAATAAGCAGACAAACAAACAAACAAACAAACAAGCAAGCAGATGGACGCATCTTTACCAACAGTTAATCACCTGGTCTTCCTAACATACCTAACAATCCCTGTGAATCTGTCTAAACTTTTCAGTTATGTTGATGACAGACGGACAAACAGTCAAACTCGACGAAAACATAACTTCATTGTCGGAGGTAATAATAATATTCAAGGGAACAAAATACTCAGTATTTGAACTTACTGCTTGTGAGACCTTTTTGAGCGGTGGGCAACACCGGCATAGCACAAGTATATCTATGGTTGTCGCATCTTGGATACGACTGAGACATTAGGTGCATATTTATCACAATTTCTGCCATTTGAAATCAATATATTAAATCTCAAAGTAATTTTTGCTGGTACGATACTGAAGAGTGCAATGTATTAGTACATTATTTTTAGATCTAGGAAGTCAAAGTTTATGGTACGCGCTTCACTATAGTAGCTAATGTTGGGCCTTTTTGGGTTAGGAAGAAGGGACATGCTGCACGCTTAGCAATACTGTTATTTCGCGCTCTAGAAAAAAAATACAAATTAGGCCTTAACTCTGTTCATGTGCCAATTTAAGAACAGGATATAGGATGATACAAACATAATAAAATATGATACAGGATAATAGCAGCAAAAATGAGCGAGATACTGGACAATGCAAACGTGGACTAGGATGCTGAATAACACTAATAAAAAGAATAGAATACAGGACGATACAAAGATAGAGCAGGGTGCTGGATAATAGAAATTAAAAGGAATGGAATGAGGGGTATTGCTAATAAAAATATGATACCAGATGAAAAAGAACATGGTACAGGATAATAAAGGTATGAAAGAACAGGATGCAGAAAGAAAGAAATTTAAAAAAAACAGGACACAGGATGATACGAGTAAAAAGAACAGGATTACGCAAAATTTGCACTTGCATTTACGGTATTATCCTGTGCCTGTTTTTATTCAATAAATAAATAAGACAAAGGATGGTATGAATAAAACAAGAATATGATTAAGGATAATACAGATAACGGGAGTAGGATACAGAATGATACAAATAAAAAAAGGACAAGACGTAGGATCCTTCAAATAAAAAAGAACATGATAAAGGATAAGGAAAAGAAAATAGAAAAGGAGGGAGGATGATACAAATAAACCAAACAGGATACTTTGTAACATAATTAAAAGCGAGCAGAGTGTAGGATAATATAAAGTAAAACAAAGAGGATACAAATAATTTACAATAAGAAAGAACAGAGTATACGTTATTAGAAATAAAAATATTAGGATACAAAATAATACAAAATCATAATAAGTGTAACTGTGTGAATAATACGAGGGGATGAGGAGAAAAAACAAGAGGTGTAATGTTTGAAAATATTAATAACTAACATTATATTGTTGCTACAGCAAAACACATTTCTTCTTATTAGTAACAACTTGTTCTTGAAGTTAGTTAACTAAAACAAGTGACAAATTGCATGATGTCAATGGTGATATACAGTAAATGCGCAAAAAATTCAAGTGGCATTTTTGATATTCATGCTTTCTTACATACACAATATCTGTCTGTCGTAAATCTATAAATTTAGGTCTTGTTACTATTATTAAAGAATCTCCAGTAATGAGAAAGGCAGGCTGAATCAGATAAGAAGTAAAACGGAAAGGGCATTTATTCAAAGCTGAGAAAAAGAAGGAACATCAAGTGAGCGCGTCAAATATGTTGCAAAAGCTAAAATCTCGTCATGCGCACCAATAGATAACTGCATCCGTTGGAAGTGTAAGGGTGTGTCCTGCCTTTTCTCCCTGAGACGAGCAATATTATATATTGGCAGTCTCAGGCTATGCACTTGGGTGTTCTACAGCTAATGCACCAAAGTGTTTCACTAACGGGCGTTTGGGGTCAATCCTTTCTCTCATAGCGCGGTCTGTGTACACCATTCCAAATGGTGTTCTGCCTACAAGAGAGGTAGATTAATTCATGAAAAAAAAGTATAGTTCCATAAAACAGGACGAATGTTTGCGTCTGTGCAAACTCACTGGTGAAATTTCTCAAAGTTTTCAGGCGAATTGATAATGGATTAAAAGTGATTAGAGGTAAGAAGGATCCCGAGTGCTCATCACACAACTCAGGACAACGCTAAGTAGTCACACTCCCAACATGCGAGTGGACGTTTAGTTTACACGTCATCCCACTATAATATGAGAGTCGGTAGCATAGATACGGCAGCATGAACGACGTGTGAGCCAAACGTTGGCTCATAAGTTGAGAGTGCGATTGCATAGCGTGTCCTCGGAATTATGCGCTCTAATTTTTGTTCTAAAGCTTAGAACTTGGGAAAAAGAGTGAGCACTAACTCTAAAACACCCGTTTCCTTTACAAAATCTGATACCCCGGCTATGTCCGAGTCATCGGGGGGGGGGGGGGGGGATTCGCCACTAGATTATTGCATTTAGGGTTCAAAAATAAAATCACTCCATAAAATACTAAGAATTTTATTATAAGTTTTTCTACAGTCGATGCGAAAGGGTAACTGGCTGCAGCTAATCCGTTCTTACAATGTCATGTTACAGTTAAATGAGCAAATTGATGAAGTCTGTCGAGCATCCTACATGTGGTCAGAACAGGTAACTACTGGGAGTTATGTAGTTAAATAGCAACAAGGAAATTAAATGAGATTGTTTCATAAAAATTAGGCTGCTAATATACATAATATCTAAGAATTTTCTACACTAGGTGTATTAACCTTAGAGAATTATTGTAACGTACGCCGAGTAATGTTCTAAGCTGTCATTAACGTTATCATTTGTGGATGCGTAACGAAAAGAACTGTCTAAACGGAATAAAAAAGAATGCTTCATAACTGCAAGCTAGGGTAGTATATGTTATTAACTATCATAAACGAAATTAACTGAGACTATGAAATTACTGCAAACTAAGTCGAGTTATCTTATTATTTAGCAATAAAGCAACGAATTACTAGCATTAAGTACTTGTAGACAAGGGGAGTTTTGTCCTTTGCGATCAAGAAAGTATTATGTTGAAAATGATTATAAGTTAAAATTTAAATAACTAAAATGAAATAAAGAAGTTGCGTAATGAATATTAAGCAGCTTGCGATCTGTCACGAGCAAAACAAAATAAAATGAAAAAATTATTCCTAAATTTCTCAACATCTAGTAAAATAAGCTAGATGTTTGCCGTAGTACAGCAGATTGATATTCATAAATTAAATGATATTCATCAAATGACTTCAATTCAATGGGAACGAAGTCGTATATTATACAGAAACTACTGTTTCCTTTACCTCTTAATTTTACATGAAACAACAGCGTTACAATAAGATAATAATAATTTTATTTAATACAATGAGCATATATTCATAAATAACATGTTACTCCGAAGACATGAGTTACAAAATTTCATTCTGGAAGTCATTGTAACAATAAAAACTGGTAGGATTACCTCTATCAAACTGGAGTATGTTATTTTGAACAACTTCTTTTCATAAAAAAAAGTAGTTAAATTCAGCTCTGCATCCCAGAAAACCAATTTATTAAAAGAAACATATATATATATTACCATTATTGAAATTTACAAAAACCATATTCAGCTCGTGAGAAATAGAACTGATTTTTTAAAAGTAAAAATCAATTGTCTCAATAGTCTCAGCGAGAAAATAATGGGATAACAAAAATAAGATGAAAAAGACTTTCTCTCTTGCATATACACTGACCAATAGAAGTTAGTGCCTATGCTAGGTTCTGAGGGGTCATTTTAAACATATGCGGGAACCTTTATGATTGCAAAAATTTTTTTGTAATGGCTTTGTTGTGCAGAATAGGCACCAGTAGAGTTCTCTAAACTGTAATATTTTGTGTTTTGTGTAGATATCCATTGTTTTGAAGATGATATTAAAGGCTTGCTTAACAATCTGTTTGTAAAAGTTGGTGGGCCTCAGCTTGTTTTGAACAGTATATAGGTAGATGCAATAATGCCAAGGGCTTGTAATGTGTTAATGGGGTACCAAGTAATAACAATGTTTTATTCCTGACCAATATTGGGTGTGCCATAGAAAATACTGTCAGTTCGAGAAAAAAAAATGCAAGGATATGAAGCAAGTACTCCCCAGTAGTTACCATTCCTGAGCACAAGACTGGGCTAGGCTGAATGCAGAAGAAAATCGTTGGGTCGACCCATCGACTAACTGCTAAATTGACAGAAATTACTCTGAAAAATCCTTGGCTATATTTTTGGTCACATAATGGGCGGAAGTAAGCTGCAAAAGTGCGGCAAAATAATAATAGTACAGCCACATAGAAGTTCAGCCGCAGTTGGCAGCTTTATCTTCGGCCACCAAAAATCCAGCCAAGATTTTTAGCAAGGACGCGCACTTGGTTGTCAAGAAATTATTGAAGTTTTCATGTTAAGGGCAGACAAGGTGTCAGGTATACTAGCATTGGGTGAAAACAATAGTTTCTTACAATGCCTATTATAAACTACGCATTAATTACAAAAAAAGCAAACTATCATGAAGCAATCGAGCATGGGCTGGAGGCCATTATTAAAAAAAACAACATTAATTCCTTGACAACTCTTTTTTTTTTTTGGATTTATGGTGAGGCAGCTAATGAGACCCTCCCAAGGAGAATATAACTAGGCGCTACTAGTGAATATCTACATCAAAGAACAGCAACAACAGGAGAAAACCAGTATAAAACTATTAGTGTTAGGAACTGTTTAGTTCAAGTAGTAGAGTGTAATGAAGGGAAATCTAGAAACAAAGTGCTCACGCTGCATCGGCACAGCAATTTGAAAAAGAAGAGGATTAACAGCACAAAGACTGTTATTAGGATATTCTTGTGTGTTAGACATAGTTGGCGCCCAGTCAGGTTCTCCATGGAGCTCAGATATACTTATTTAATCTAAAATTTTCAAGGAAAATACACGGAAATAAGAGGCAGGTAACAGAGTAGGTGTACAAACAATCGAACAGTGAGGCTGTACACGATATTGAATTACTGACGACAAAAACAGCAATGCACCCGCTTTGTTGTTAGCAATAGGTAGTAGATAGTAGGTAGGTAGTTTCCCTAGCACGCTGAAGCAATACTGGGTGTCACCTAGGAATATCATTTTCTGCAACGTCCTGTACAGAAGGCTTTCAGCGCTAGGGTTGAAGGGAACAATGTGCATTTTGATTTTCTAGTACAGAAATTCACAAGGTTTGCGAAGTAAATTAACGTGAAAGCGGTATATATAAATATTAGAGGTTGCTCAGACAGCTTAGGATATAGCTAAGTTAAAACTGAGTAACAGTATTTCGTTTGTACACACACAAGCTTCATAATAGTTACACGCAATTGGTTACAATTAATAATTATTGCGAATGCCAAATCGTACTAATTATCTTACTAGAATTGCAAAGTAATTAGTTATTGAATTTAAATGTATTAGGGTACAAAAATTTATCATGTATTACTAACCGTAATTTATTATGTAGAAATTGCCTAATTGTAATATACATTGGGAAACAAAGTGTAGAGTGGTTCTTGTGCTAGCCGTGGTTCTCAAGAGCAGACTGTAGCAAAATTGCATCACTTGTTCTATGACAATAGGGCAAATTTTAACAACCAGTTGCACTGCTTCTTGTTTCCAATTATGAAGCAAGTCTTACTGTACATATTGTTTAACTAATAACTTGCCAATAATAACAGTTTATCAATAGGAAATATAATGATAATAATGATAGTTGGGCAATAATAACAATAATATTTCGATTATCACGTTATCCAATGAATACAATATTTCAAATTATAAAACTACTAGAAATAGTTTAATTAACAATCATATACCAAAAGTAAGTACTACATCTGCCAAGCACAGGCCACCCAGCGACAGCAGCCTCTGTGCCGTTAGTTTATCCCTTCAAATCGAATAAATGTTACTAAGAACACAATAGGCTAACAAAGACGTGAATAAGTACATAATTTTCAGTTTTTAACTGTGTACCTCTTTTCTGTCGCAGAAGACTCGAAAATATTAGGATACCACCAATAAAGTAATAGTCAACTGTTAACAAAAGTGTATCCAAAAACTTAGAAGTAATTTTGTTTTAAAAAATTTACATAAAGTTGCTTCATCACTTGAGGACGACGAGCAAATAATTTCACAAGTTAGAAATTTGAGAAAATGTTCGCTTTTTTGTTGAATTTTGGCTTCCCTAATAGCATAAAATGTCCATTCAGAATTACTAACTGTGAACTAGTCAATAAAATTGGCATGTATTTCGTGCTGTATTGGTGAAAAATGCATGCAACATTTTTCTTTTTTCTGAATGGGCTTCAGGAAGACGCGTTTCTAAATTGCTGAAGTGTATGCACCTAAACTGTTATAGTTTTATCAGTTGCTGGACGCACGAAATACATAAGATAATGCGGTTCGAGTGATAATTGATATCAGTTAGCAAAGTGAAGTAATTCATTTTAAGGAAGGAATTTTTTTTATACGGTAAACAGGCGTCACATTCGCTTAACACCTTTTTGAAAAATCGGTGTTAAAAAGAAATTTCAAATAACATTAAATAGTATTAAATTAACTGGGATGTATTTGGGACATTAGCCTAACCGGACATATGACCAATTGCATTTGCTGAAACTCTTGCTCAGGGGAGGACTTTATAACAGACCGTAAGCTTCTGCTTCATGCACTTAACTTGGTGTTTAAGATAAAGCGCATAGGTATGTATTCCAGAAATCTACGAATATAGACGATTTTCATGTATAATTCCCCGGAGATACGAGTCTTCTTAAAAGAAACAAACATGCATATTAGGATTGGTTTATGAAAGATTTTGCGCAAGTCGACGTTGTCTATTAGTGCCTAGTATTTATGTTTCACTACCAGGAGATTAGTTACATGTTGTACGTTAGGGTAGTATGACAAGTTTCTGGGTAATGATTATAATGCTGTACACAACTTGTAGACAAAAAATATTTAAACTTACACTGTAAAAAATTTTTACGTGAAATGACAGAAAGTGCCCGGCAGCCCATTCGCCGGAAACTTTTAAACTTTCGGTTTAATCGCACCAGGAAGTATTTAGAGGTTCCGTCAATAAGCGGATACTTTTCTGTAACAGAAACAACTTCCCGGTAGAGTACAGATTGTGTGGTTCTTTAGAAAAACCAAAATGCCTGGGCCGGATTAGAACCCACGTAATTTAGGTTTATGAGGCAGTGCCCTAGCCAATCGAGCAATCAAAGCTCTGCCTACACAGCCGTCAAAAGAGGGTGATGTGTATCCAGCACACCATTTTTTCGAAAAGTGTACACTTGTATTATTTGTGAATAATTTGTTGACACCTAACTGTGTCTATACAATATTCATACATCTTTTGGGAGCAAGTATGTGTGATTCGTGCTGATTGTTCTTCTGTATGAGTATCCGAGTTTTGTGAGTGAATATTGTCGGAAAATTTTGCTTTTGAGCGTTGTTTACTAAACTAGAACGTTTTCATTTCATAAGGAGACTTTTACAACATATGCTGATTATAAAAAAATCTAAAATATTTAGTAATAGATACGCACATATCTGAGAGGTGCCCAAGTAATGCAACACTATAACACATCATTACTTCCGCGAAAGATGTTACCTATGTTTTGTGGTGTTTGTCTCTTTTTTCTCTGTTTGTCAGTAAGATAATTCAAAAAGTTATGAACGGATCTTCATGAAAATTGCAGAAACAGTTAATACTAGGCACGAATGACTAGACTTTTGTGTAGATACAAAGAAAATCATGGCTTCAGAACCAATTTGATTTTTTCGTTGCCGTTGCCTTGCTTAGCGGAGGTATGCGCTCTCAGAGTGCTCTCTGGTTGGTATTGTAAGCTCTCTAACATTTAATGGCACAGGAAGCTCAAGCAAATTCGATAAACGCGCTAACATAGAACTTCTGGACCTGAAATTTGACGGAGACTAGGAAAACTTTCCAGTAACACGCCTATCAAGAGGCACTTCCCGGTAATACTACAGAAACAATGCATTAATCTCTGTAATAATACGGAACGTAATATTATTTTTGTGAGCAATGGAAAGTACAGGCTCTTCCAACGAAACGACGGACACTTTAGGTGGCTTTTCAAAACGGAGAAAACTACAGACATTTTTCTAGTTTCTGCCCGTTGAAACGCTGATTTTTTTACAGTGTAGTATATGTGTAAGTATCATTTGTTTGTAGCTTATGTAGTAAAAGTAATGATTTGGAGAAAATTTCGCAATTTTCAGACTAGATTTTATGTAATTTTGTACAATTGTAATTAAAAAATCATTCGCTAACCAGTAAAAATTAACGTAAATAAACGCCTAAAAGAAACAGTTGATGTTTTTTACATGTTCTCAGTATTTCAATGTGCATCGCAGCCGGTCTATCGATTACCGATCCGGTTACAGTTGTTTGAGGTATTGATTTATTTAACATGAGGACTGGTATGAATGCTTTCAATCAGGCCAATGTATATTGCCGCCAAACGAACATTGGATTATGTAAACAAAAGCCTTTAGATCCGTACAAAGAATTGTTTGGTCAGCTACTTGCAACAAAAAGGCAATTTTTGATTGATGTTTCAACAAAACAAATGGTTGACCAAATTCAACTGCATGGAACGCTAATATGTTTATGTTCAGTTTTAATTATGTCATGAAATAAAACGGCATCAACAATTAGTGACAGCGCTTTCCTATAGTGTTGTTGTTTCGATTAATTTTACTCTATCCAAAACCTTGTTAACATTCTAATGGTAGTGGAAATATATCATTACAGATATAGTATAGAGTGATTGCCTGATGAGTGATGTTGTAATGTGTATCTATTTATAGTAAATTTATTGGACTAGAAGCTTGATTTTAGATGCTACTTGATAAAATTAAGCTCTACTCTAGATTTTGCATAATAAATGTGTGCTTGTAATGCACTAAATTCGATTAGGTTAGTATCTCTTTTTAAAATTATAAATTTTACAGTTTCTAGAGAGAGAGAGAGAGAGAGAGCTAATTTTAGTGAAAACACTAGAATCACGTACATGGAAAAATTTCGGTGCTGTCACTAAAATTTGGTTATTTGTGAAAAAAAATGTCGCTAAAAGCGTCTCAGTCTCTGGGTGTTGAACGAACAGCTGTAATTTTATTTTCTCAAATTAAAAAATTAAAAATAATTGAACAACACTCTTGACATTTTTTCTTGTTCCTTGCTTGTAGAACATGTTGCCTAGTTTCATTTCCTGAGTGAACAATCATAGAATTTGCTTCTGTAATTTTTCTTCTGGTTGTAGGATAGACATCTCTAGTTTTGTTTTCTCAAACTTGGAAGGTATGGAACTGAAATGCATAGCCATGGTAGACAGGGCCACTTCCCGAGAAAAAATTTCACATTTGTACCCAATGTATATCATTTCATCTTTCAATTTATAAGTTTCTTGCGAGCTTAATATTAATTGCGGCTTACACATATTGCGCGTTCGTAATGTATTCTTTCCGCAGATTTATTTGCACGACAAACAACATACACAAGTGCGCAGATAGCGTACGCGATCGGGATGAAAGTTCATAGGCTGATCAATATATTTCACGTATATCGTATTTAACTATCACATATATATCAAATATATTTAATATATGTATATTATCGTCTCTACATGCATTTTTTGCATATAGACGACCACACCGAGCACCTCTAACAATAACTGAAAGTTAGAAATTACCAATTTCCACCTTTTTGAGTACCTACTGGACAAAATGCGCGACCGATTGGACTTCGAAATTAGGCCTCCCAGGTTGACTTGCCCAAAAAAAAAAAAAAAAAAAAATAAAAAATTTCAGCCAGAAGCTTTGGCTTCGTAACTTTGAATCGCGCTANGCCCCCCAGGTTGACTTGCCCAAAAAAAAAAAAAAAAAAAAAATAAAAAATTTCAGCCAGAAGCTTTGGCTTCGTAACTTTGAATCGCGCTACAAGGGTCAGAAGCAGCCCGACTACGTACAGCCGACTGATAACAAAATTTCAATTTCAGGAAGTAAAATTGAGCTTTTGAAAGTTTCAAGAACAATCGATTTAGAGTCAATCCCTGGAACTTAATTTACCATGTCGAGGCCAGCGCACCTGCCTGAAATATGGAACAAGCCAAGCCTCGATGGCTTAAACTCTTAAACTTGGTGGCCCACCGAAAGCGCCCTAGATACCGTAGCCGTCGCCTTTGCTCTAGTCGTCCACTGTCACTCTCAGGTGCAATATTCGAAACTAATTTGAATGGGCGTTACTTTCGAAAAGGCTGATTAAATTTAGTTTTTATATTCAATACTGCTTGTTAATCATTTTATCATCAATGGAGCATTTGCTGGAGTTTCAAATAATGCTATTGCTGCGGAACTTGACTTTTATATGAAACGATAACATATTTATACAAATTACCCTTTCTACGCATATTCTTTGACAAACGGCGGCACAATAATTCCATTTTTGAGACATTGGGGCAAAAATACGCCTGTAAGGCATTATCACTATTTTGATAGTTGAGCCAGCCACTGAATATGAGCATTTCAATGTGTGTGTATTTTTGCCAAATAGTTCAAAATTTAAACAATGAAGGCGGGATTTGATCCGAAGTCATAAACTTTTCTGTGAAATTTTAGTTTTATAAAGTTGTGTGTGTAACTGTATCCATTGATTTTGATGAAAATATTGCTATATTAACTTTTCAGCTACAGATTTTGAGCGTTCAACGAAAACTTGACGTTTCGTAGGAACAGCATTGATTATTACGTAGAAAAGAACTTTAACTCGGAGATAGGAGATAATACCTTTTTTATTCATAATTTAACCTTGCCTCTCTCCTAATAATAGCTCTAAATAGAACATTGTATTTGTGGTAAACTATGAGACGCAGGATCAATGACATGGTACAATAATTTGCCTATGAACTATTTAATGACGGGGTACAATGATCGGCCTATGAACTATTCAACCCGCCTTTGTAAGAGAGGGTGCAAGACTCACAACAACGTCTAAGTGAGTAAATATCGAAAAGAAATTGCTAGCGGGCAGACACTGCTAAAATGAAGAATATCATCGCTTATTATCACCATAGAGCATCGATGAGCAAAATGTTAATTAGTTTTCTACGCCTTAGCATATAATCTCGGTAAGAAATAGGGCAGGAAACTGCACTCATTATTTCCGACTGTAAATATGTATTAAAACTAAAGAACAATGATTAAATAATACATGAAAATAGAAATATGATACTAAAATTATTTTAGGAGTGAAGGATAGTGATCGTGTAATGCACAGGAAATAGAATTAAAAAAGGAAAATGCCAATTATACATTGGCAGATGATTAATGAAGGTAATGGAAACGAGGACTGATATGAAAACAAATAACGGATGCATTGGGGTGTGAATGGTGCAATGAGGAGCAAGAATAGTAGTAATCATGGTGAATTATCCGTGCGTCAGTGTGATGAATTAACCGTGCGTCAATGTGATGAAGAAGAATGATGTATGGAGTGTGGTGAAAGGGATAGAATCGTTGATACGCTACTACAATGCAAAGAAATGATTAATTTATGAGAGAAAAAATGATCCAGTGAAAAGCTGATCGATGCAGAGGAGAAAGGATCAGCGCTGGTTCAAGAAGTGATCAATTGTAGACGTATAGAAGAGAAAAAGAGAAATATTACGGTGGAGGGATATAGACAATATGAAAAGAGAAATTATTATTATGACGAAGAAAAGTTACCGATGTACTGAGGGAAGTTATCAGGGCGCTGAAAGAAATGATCCGTGATAAAAAAGAAATTAGTTGTCGAAGAATGGGAAATAAAAAGAGGCAGATAAGACGTAAGAGGTCGCATTTATCAAGGCTATAAAGAGAAATGATCAGTGCAATTCCTTGCAACTAGCATTGCCTAAGATCCCTAGCGAAGCGCAAGATAGTGCTTAGATGCACAAGCGAGTAGTTACACTACATCTAAGATTCTCTATTTTTGTAAAACTAGCCAGTAATATATCTTATATTATGTTTAGCTTCATAAAGCGAATGAATAATATAAATTTAGCTTAGATTCTCTTTCTTAGTGAAAACAACGGATATTATATTTTCGATTTGCTGTATTTTTTATGAAATAAGCAAACGCTGCGTGTCGTAAGTTCTTTATTATGATGAAATCAAGAAGTAGTACAGTCTCCACTTTTCACTTTAGTGAATTTTTTATCAATCCTGCTTTGTTTTGTTCAACGTAGAAGACCTGCTTGAAGAAAAATTCTTTGTTCTAGGCAGTCATGATGAAAAAATATATATAGATAACTGCTGAGAATAGAGCAAAACTGTACTTTTAAACTCACACGCATAATTATGTATAATATGTATGTATTTACTCACTTGTGTATCCAAAAGCACTTTCAATAATATCATCACAGGGGCTATGTAAATAAATGTTTACAAGCTACTATTTCATTCATAAACGATCAAAGTCTTTCACGGTTACACTGGCTACAATGAATATATTGAATGTAATTAACTAGTACCATTGTAGTACTACGACATCTTTATGCACGTATAGATATCAACCTGTATCTTTTAATTGACGAGACCAAAAGTTAACACATTACATGTACAAATTGTACATTGTACAAGAGCAGGGAAACGATACATAAAACTTAGCAGTTTAAAAAAACTCATATTATTTGCTTAATGGCTGTACAATTTAAGCATATGCTATGTTTAGGTTTTTGAAAATGAAATAATAATGAACAAAGTTTTGAAGAGTTAAGAGCAAATTAACAGGAACTGTAAGCTATGTAACTTTCTAAAGAAAAGTACTTTGGCTTTAAAAAAATCATCGCAGTTGTGCGGTTTGTAAACACGAAGTCGAAATTGTTTCCAAACTGGATTTAGAATACTCGTTAGTTGAAGTTTCCCTAAAGAGAGAAGAAAATGGTACTTATACTATGACCATAAAAATGGAGATTCAATGCACGGGGACACCATGCAAGGGGGCACGGAGTAGTCAAAGAATAGAAATAACCGTTTGCGAACTATTAGATAGAAAAGCTTTAAAATGAATCTAAAGTTAGGAACCTGTCCCTAATTAAGTGTAAACGATGATGTCAGACCAATAGAACTTTTTCAATTTCTCATGATATGTATCAAAACATGTTGACGTTATTGAATGAAATACTTTAAAAGTTGAAATCGCTTTAGCTGAATTTAAAATTTTTTAGTTACTAAATGCTTATTAACATAAAAACAATGATTGCATGAATCTCAAAAAAATAGAAGCCAGCGAAATAAATTGCATACATTGAATATATGAATGCAGCTGTTGTTATATATATCGTTACTTGAAGCATCTATGAATTAATCAATAATTTTACAAAGAGCAACTGGCCGTAGATGAGTAAAAAAGAGAAGCCAGTGAAAGAAATTGCATACATTGAATATGTGAATACAGCTGTTGTTATATTTTTCGTTACTTGAAGCATCTATGAATTAAGGAAGAATTTTACAAAGAACAACTGGCCGTAGATGAGTAATATTCATCGCTCGATATTGTCATGACGATGACTCTGTGCGGACATCTCTCCAAATGGGTCAACATCTCTGCTGTCAATTTATCTAAACGTTTTGGTGATTCCGAGAGGATCGCTCTATAAATTCAAGTTCTAAATGCTTCAGTCACATGCGTTTCAAAGTGACATTTGCAGCCCTCGAAGGACTAATTAAATTTACGATGAAGCGAAAATTCAGGGTTAACTTCACCTTACTAATTTTAATTTTAGTGTGGCGATTTCACTCACCAATTTCACCCCACCAAGTTCTCTGTGAAAATTTCATTGTATCAACTGCACAGCACAAAGTTTTGCTCTCTCCTTTGACTGGATCCATTTCACATTTCACCACGGATAATTGAATTAGATTGGCTAGTGAACAATAAGCGTACTCAGCAATCCATACTCGGTGAGGAGTCACAGCACAGGTATCGGTTTGCTCTGAGCTATTACCGTTAAAATTTTGTTTATAGGAAAAAACGGAAACAGCGCAGGTGTGCAATGAAAATGAAACAAATTGCTAGACTTCAGAAAAGTCAATGTGGTAGTGGTAGGAACTACCTGGAGTTGTCGAAAGGTACGAACGTCAGCAAACATATTTTTTCATTCACAGTACATGAACCTCTTTTCTGCCATCGTGTTAATAGTATTTGTATAAATGCTACCAAGTAATAAAATACAGCAATAGTAGTTTAATATAAAGGTACGATAGTAAAATAGAAGTAGCTAGACCTGTTACAAAGAGTTCACAACGCCCAACACACTTGCACTTTGAAGCTCAAAAAAATATTATAGAATGTTTCTAAATATGCTAATGAAAAGTTATATTATGCACTAATACCAGTCGTTCCTCTACAGCTATGCACCGTTACTTAAAATTCATTGACAATTTTATTTTCAAAGGACAGAAAAAATATTGCGCAACGTGAACACTTTTGCAACATTGCCCACATATTTTCAATAAAGGAATAATTTCAGTGTTATAAAAATCCAGTTTACAAGTTTGTCTGCAAAGCTTATACTTCACTTCAAATTTTGACAAAACGCAGAAAAATATATCTTGTGAGTCATGTTTTTTAATGGCAAGTTACAGTACGAGCAAATAATATTTTATTTACTGAAGAACAATGTCAAAACTATGGAAATAATATTTGATTATTACAATAGTTTTTCAAGCTTCAAAAACAAACACACCCGAGCAATGCTGCATAGGCCACCGTAGAAAACATACTTTCGAAAGCTTCAAACTAGTGGCGTAATTATATTTTAATAAAAAGAATCTAAATTTCTCATTTCTTTAGCTCCATAATTTGATGGACAGGTAATTTTGCTACTCGTACAATGTTTGGCCCGTAAATTGTAGTATTTCAGCCCGTAAGCTGAAGTTGCTTTTTCCCTGTAAACACAAATCAATTGGCACCACACCAATGATAAGTTTATCAGCTACCCGAAATCATCTGATTGATACCTTGTAATTTTTGGGCTGCAGCATGAAGTAACTTGGGGACAATACAGACATTTTTTTTTCACTAAACTGAAATAACCTATTCTGTAGCAAATGAAATGTCAGTAAGTATCTCTTTAAACTAGCGAAATTTGATCCATGGAGAAAAATTGAATGAAACACTTTTTTCGGGGTTAATAATAAGCTCAACTGGTGGCATGCTAATTACTTTCCTTGTTAAGTTCTAAGTTTACTGATCTTACAGCATTTGGGTCTACATGGAAGTAGTACGAATATTAAGGATAACAACAGCAGCATTGCCCAACTTTACCAACTACAACATCTACCCAAGCACAATCTGCTCAGTTAACTTCACGCTCTCAAGAAAAGTAGCTCTTTCTATTTAAGTGCATAATAAAATAGAGATTGTCTATGTACAAACTTCAGTGGTACAAGAGAGACGACAGCAAAGTACGACATGGGAAAACTAGTAAGTTGGAAAGTTCAAGGAAAGAAACCATTAATGGTCCACATGTAATTTCCAAGAGTTTGTATCCAAAGTGTACTTCAGGGTGTCCCTTACGTCTGAACTCAGAGAAAGTCATGTTCCCATGTATGTTAATCACATTCACCACATTGAACATGATAAAAAATTGAAAATATTTCACCTTTCTTTCTGTAACACGATATATATATACACAATGTATGGCTCTACCGCTTTCCCTAACAGAATTCCGGGCAGCCTGAGAAGCTAGTGTCGTAATTTAGCTGCCGAAATGATATTCAAAATAATCTATGGACATCAAGTTCATTGGTTTATCTAGGAGCCTTCGCCATCGGCTTCAGTGCTGCTTGTAACTTAATTTGTCGCACCACATTTGTTGAGATACTTTCATTGTCAAAACAGGCCACTCAGTAATGTCTCACTTCGTATGATGCGGTGTGCAGAGCTTGGATTTTTCTTAGTAGACCATTAAGGCTTTCTAACCTTCAGTAATCTCTACATGCACTGATCCTGTATCCTAAGCTAGCAAAATCAGCTAGTGTAGTTTTCAAGCAAACNAGGCCACTCAGTAATGTCCCACTTCGTATGATGCGGTGTGCAGAGCTTGGATTTTTCTTAGTAGACCATTAAGGCTTTCTAACCTTCAGTAATCTCTACATGCACTGATCCTGTATCCTAAGCTAGCAAAATCAGCTACTGTAGTTTTCAAGCAAACTGCCTGCGCACCATAACATTATTATTCGCTTCATTCCGTCTACCAGTAAAAAATACGCTCACAACAGTTGATCAAGAAGGCTTCCAATGCACGGACAGTGTTTTATATAATTTATTAAATACTTCACTGCGTGAAATAAGATGATTCTTAGCTGGTGCCATTCAACAAGGCTCGCAAATAGTGATCAAGGAGAGTAATATAATTTTTTAGGGGGACAGGAGGGGGCGGGGTGATGTTTTGGGAGTTGAACGAGGCAAAGTTAGTCCTGTGAAATATTAGCTGGGTACGCACGTCAAGTTTGCACGGGCCGGGGCACCTAAAACTAAAAATGGGTTCACTGGAGGTCATATTCTTGGCTTGTTACCTCATAGATATTGAATAGAAAACATAATCTCGTTTCAGCTAAAGAATAACATGTTTGAGGCAACAGTACAGATGAAAACTTTGAGCCGGACTTTCCAAGCTAGTTATATTTCACCAATTTATCATGCCATGATCTGGGAACACTATATTCACTTGTAGAACAGTCATCGAATTCAATATTCTACAAATAACAAAATTAATAAAAAAGGTAAACAAGATCTACTAAACAAGGTAATACTTAACTAGCTCATGAAGTGATTTGTTGGGTAAATTATATTCAGTTGTAGTATTTTTCGACAAATGATCGGTAGTTTTATAAAGTTTTTGACCGGACCTCACTAGCTGCCAGATTTACTTTCTTTCTGGAGTTTACCGGCCGGTAGAGACAACTAATTTTAGTTAACGCACATTATTCGGGACATTTTGTATTTACGTTCCCGAAANACAAATGATAGGTAGTTTTATAAAGTTTTTGACCGGACCTCACTAGCTGCCAGATTTACTTTCTTTCTGGAGTTTACCGGCCGGTAGAGACAACTAATTTTAGTTAACGCACATTATTCGGGACATTTTGTAGTTACGTTCCCGAAACAGATTCGTTTGTGTCTTTAGATATGGAACTAAAACGCGAAAATTCGTAGGACAAAATTGCTACGTGCTTGCAGACTAACTAGCTGTATCATGCATCCAGAATATCAATTTTTCGATACAACCAGCACGTGCAGCATAAACGATCTATCACTTCTTTCGTGAGGACCTTACACCGTCCTTGAGGTACTACAGTTGTTCAAAGTGCTCTAACCCGGTACATTAGACGCTTCGAAAGTGGCCTCTGGAAGTTTACTAGGCAGTCCAGTGGTCCCAGGAGCAGTAAACAAAATTTTCAAATTTGCATGGAAGCGTAAAAAAACCGTGTTGACGCGTGTATAAATATGTGGACAGAGGGCTCACCAGAAGCCCACACTGCTGCACAAGAGAGTGGGTAAGACTCGAAAAGTTACTTCTAGCTTTTCTCTGATCAATTCGTCACCATATATTCTTTTAGGAGCATCTCTGTTGCCGTAGAAGAGGGAAATAGCGATGGTAGGTTTGACTTTTAATAATAATAGTCCTTTCTACGATTAGAGTGATTTTATTTGAGTCTTCCTAGACACTTCAGCGGCGCTTCATAAGAAGAAAGAAGGAGAAGAGATGCAGTTCATCAAAACTACGCTGCCCACACCAGTACGACGCTCATGCATGAGAAAACCAAATTTGAAAAGAGAAGAAGAACAGAATAAAGTTTGTTAACTTGCAGATACAGTATCAGAAAAGCGAAAGATAGCAGAATAAACAGAAAAACTAGATAAAACTATCAATAAATGAAAACAAATAAAATGGGCAAGAAAATGAAGCTTTCCCGTCGCTTACGAAAGTAACTTCAAATGTGCTGCACTGGAACATGTAAGCTCTTGGGACCTTGTACCCTCAACTTTAACTAACATCAAGAAACGCTGCGCACAAGCATAACTTCTCGTGCATATTCTATTTCAAATAATTGACCTTTACCTTATGGAAGAGTTGCGTCAGCCCTTGAACTATTAATCATAAAAAAGCAAGCATTCGCGTAAGCCATTTCTTCTTTTTCCCTAGAAACAAATGTTTACTATATATATTTATGCATCATTGAGTGGTAAACGAATCATGAAGAGACTTTTTATAGCGAAAAGTGAATTTCCACCGATAGGAACGGTACGGTTTTACTGCGGGGAAGTAAACAATAGGTTATTTAATTTAGAAAAAATAACGCACGCAGAAAGAAGCTTGTAGATGCATATTTAAGTAATTTCTCTTCAGCACGTGTTGAATTATACCTAAAAATGCACTACTTTGATTTCCAGCCACCCTGGGAATGAGCTTATAGTAATATGCTGAGACAACAGTTATCATTTCTGCAATATAAATTCCATAATTTAAATGATTTTAAAAGTATACTTTTTCAAAACTATACTGGAATCGATAGTGGTTACCGTGCGGTAAAATAAGAGGGAGCCAAATATTAAGAATGTCCATTGAACATTGGTAAAATAAACAGGTAACGAAATTACTGCATAATGCATACCCCATGAGGGAAAGTAACATTATTGTATTGTACATGAGCAATAACTATATCTGTTTAACAATCAAATCCATGAAATTACTCTCAAACAATCAAGTGAAGCAATGTGGCTGCCAAGTACGTTAGTCAGACAGCATTACTACAAAAAAAGCGGGGAATATCACGGTCAAGAATATATGTAAATTAATTAACATAACTGTACTATTCATCGTCGAAAATAATATTCTGTCAAACATTTAAGACAACGAACATTACTGCCCAATATCTACAGCAATATTAATATAAATACGTCAACTAAGCAATAAAACCGTGAAGTGTGCAAGCCAAGTATATTGCTGCTTAACAAACTCCGCCAGTACAAAAATATCTCCAAGAATACAGGATAAGAAAAGCTGATGCAAAATAAGAGTATCACTTGATGAGGGAAAAGCGCAGGGCGCCGATGTTGGTG
Source organism: Parhyale hawaiensis (assembly GCA_001587735.2). NCBI lineage: Eukaryota > Metazoa > Arthropoda > Malacostraca > Amphipoda > Hyalidae > Parhyale > Parhyale hawaiensis. The sequence goes on from LQNS02278174.1 coordinate 6,688,844, forward strand.
CAAACATCTTCACGGTATTCTGGTGTCTATGTTAAAATTCATTGCTATTTTCCATGTAATGTTTAATGAGCAGCACGTTTGAAAAAGATACACATTCTTTACGCGTCCAAAATTGATAGCTATTATCAGTCAGGAGTTCATTATACGCTTTTTGTCAGCATCAGTTAAGCAACTTTAACTGGTGTGGAAATAATGCATTTTGGATATTGTATTGCGTGAAAGTTGTGTCTCCATCTTGACATTAGCGCCATGTAAATCCAACTTTTCCATGTGTTATAAAATATTGAGTTTTCCCTGTCGCAAGTCTATATTAAGAATGAGTAGGACTACGAGGTAACATAACGAATATTAGGAGCTTATGTAAAACAAAAATTCATGTTCTTTATTATATGACATTGCGTAGTATTCCTGAAATAATATCAGGAAAATGAAAAGTAATAACTTCCATCTGCTCCCGCGTGATAGCTTTGTTAGTACTATACTGAAACAGGTAATCCTGCTTAATACTTAGAGCATGTGAAAATTAATTTTTTGGTACGGCTTAGTAATAACACTCAAATAATAGGAACATGTCAGAAGAAATTTCTTATACTGTTGTCGGTGAGCGGTGAAATTTTTGTGTACAACTGAAAATTAATGTTTTTGGCACCTTTAAATAATAACAGTGAAATATCAGGAACATGTGAGAATAAATTTCTTATACAATAGTAAACAATATTTTTTTTGCGTGGGATAGATATTAGGAAGCAAAGTACTTCCAGTGTTGTGGTGTTTGTTGTTGTCACTCCTTTATTATTAGCAGCGTGCAGAAAAAAGAAACAACACAATTAGAGACGGAAACATGGTCGAAAAACTACGACAATACATTCTATCAGAACATCCTATCCAACAAAACTTCAAGAACACTCCATTCCGCAAGTTACATCTTATTTCGTAAACCACATGCACTAAACCTTCAACGCTTCCACGTGCCAATTTTGTAACACTACAAATACCGCTGCTGCTTAAAGAAACTGATGATTACCATAGGGCATTGAATCCCTATAACAGTAATCATGGTCGTCCAGAAACTTAACTCTGGAAATAATTTCTAAGACGCAAAAAAAAAAAGAAAAAAAACCGGCTGGGAAGTTTGCGCATAAGTGACGCTATGAGTTTCTTTTAAAAACTTTTACTAGTCGTTTTTACAATATAAGTCACAATCGCATTTTCCTCGTTTGTTACGTGGGTTTGCTAGTAGTGAGTCCCATGCATAACTGCAGCTAAATTGCGTTTTCAATTCCAATATGTATTGTGGGGATCTATAAATGGCAAAAAGTAATATTGCCCAAATAAAAAAAAAATGTTAGCATGTTATAGTGTGAACATTTCAGCCAACAGCCGTTTCATGCACAAATATATTTCCAAAATAAAAGCGTATAGAAAAGCAGTTTACTTACCTCGAAATCCAACTATTTTTAATGTGCCGATATATAATGGCCTTACTGTGATTCATTGTTTTACTCATAGCAAAACCCAGATTTTTACGAAAATGTCTTTGACTTGCGTCAAATTGTTTTGGCATTGATATTTTTTCAGGTAAATTGATACGAATCTGTTTAACTTACCTCAAAGCCCAATTGGCCTAATTCCTTTCATTGCAATATACATAAACTTAACTGTAATGTTTATCACTTACCGCAAATTTCATTTAGCATTCTTTTCATCCAGCGTAAACAAAAAAATATTTTATCTCTTTCAGATTTCATTGGGCATTAATTTTATTGATGGTGAAACATAGACTTAACAGAGGTGTTTTTCACTTACGTCAAATTCCATCTGGTATTCACTTTTGCCGTTGGGCCCCTTCATGGATTTGTGTTTCAGCCGCTGCGACAGTTCGCTCACAGGGAAGTAACTCTGGGCACAACTGAGGTATTCTTCTAAGGCCTCGTAAACAAACCTGTATTGCTCCTGTGAAGAAGGAAAACAGTTCGTTAGTGCAACTCTTCGACGAAATATGCGCGTCGTGATTGCTGTGGTGCTTCTAATATTTTTTGCAGCTATTCCTAATCTTTTCAAGTTCACTGCGTGATAAGGATAATAAAAACTGGTTTACGTCCATTACATAGTGTTTTTTTCAGCCTGATGATGATGCTTGTGCATCAAAACGTTGCATTCTAAGATTTTAATAATGGATGTAAACCAATTTTTATTATCCTTATCACGCAGTGAACTTGAAAAAAATTTAGAAAAGCTGAAATATTAGATAAACTATTCTTAATAAATTAATAGTGCTGTTCAACACCAACTGAGAAACGATATTTAATTTCTTGTAACAATAAAATTACCGTATACTTTTCTTCAACCTATAAGTAAGGTATGGACTCTATTAATAAATAGGGAACATCTCATTCAAAGTCCAACACTGTGCCGAAATGTGAGCAGACTTTCAACAGAATACATTGCATCTCTCTGCCATGTTTTCCAAATATTATCAATACTGTTACTAGAATATGCGCTTTCAATGAGTTCGAAATCACGTATCACATTCGTACATTAATTATTTGGAACTGAAAATCTCGAACAGATACAAGATAGTGCCACAAAAAAGTAAACATACAAGGAGAAAAAATTCCTTCATATGATGTTCTACATGATCCGAGATGATGGGTATAAAGGCGTAAATTTTAACTAGAGTTTTTGTAAGAACTCACAGCCCGCAGTATAGCACGTGCTATACGTTAGAAGTTTGAAAGTCACTGAACCCCGAACGTGATATTGCTTGCGGGTGCGGAAACATGAGTAGATCCCCTCACTGTCCCTTATGCAGCACCGCTGTCGCTTTGCTACAATAGGCAGTAATTAGACGAAGGAGCCTATTGCCGTGATCATACCAAGCAAGCGCAAACACAACTTATGAGCCGTCGTCCAGCTTGCACACCGTTTAACTCCAGCTCTTTTTAGGGGTATCTTGAATATCGACATTCACAGTGCAATCGGGACGACTTGCATGCTAAACGTCCGCTCCTATAGGGTGATCGTATGGTTGTACAGTATACTGAATAACCAACCTAACCCTATGGCCTGCAGCAGTCCATCCTATGCCTCCTGAAGGAAAAGTGAAAAACAAATAAGATCCTAAAGGCCAAGGTTGAATGCAATACAGAGGAATCCTAGGCTAGCGTGATTCCTCAGTTTACTGCAATATGAATAATATAGTATATATTTACGTATAAAACTGTTTCTTCAAAAGTCCTTTGGGAGCGAAAGGTTCCTGAATTTCAAAACATTGCGCTGCCGAAGACATGGCAACAAATCGCACGCAAGTGGCCAATTGAGACAGCCAGGAAGACATTGAGAAGAGTAAACTGGGAGCGACGGTCTTGCTGGCCCTTCAGCCTCAGACAGACAGTCTTTTCTCTTCGAAATATGGGGCGCTGCAGCTGTAAAATTTCAAATAACGCACAGCAACGTTTGGACCGGCTGCTTCCAACATATATAAATTCTACTACCATTGCAGATGAAGCAGTTGCGAGTGTAAGAATGCTATGTTAGACGGGCTCTTTCGAAC
>LQNS02278174.1:6692456-6716037 GCA_001587735.2 Parhyale hawaiensis
CTGCAGCTGTAAAATTTCAAATAACGCACAGCAACGTTTGGACCGGCTGCTTCCAACATATATAAATTCTACTACCATTGCAGATGAAGCAGTTGCGAGTGTAAGAATGCTATGTTAGACGGGCTCTTTCGAACATAGATTTATCTAGCTGGTATTACAAATGTAAAAATTTCAAGAGTAAAAGTATTTTCATGAGTAAAATTACAATATGTAAGAATCGGCTACTTCAGGAGAATGTGAAGTCAGCAGATATTGCAAAGGAAATTGACGCGAGAGTTAGAATACAATTTTATATAGCCTTCTTTGAACATAATACATAGAAAATGTTATTTAATAATTTTGTGAGAATTAAAAATTAATCTGAAGAGAAAATTTTGTGTATGTTATTACCTCCACCGAGGAAGTTATGTTTTTGTGGAGTTTGTCTGCTATTCTGCCTGTCACCAGGATTTTTGAAAAAGTTATGAACGGGTCTTTGCAAAAGGGATTATTAAACATCTTAAGAGTAACAGATGATTAACTTTTGGTGAAAATCCATTTAACCATTTGCTTCTCTGCCACTTTTTTTTAGTACCATAACTGAAAAAAATATGGACGGATTTTTATCATATTTAAATGAGGGGTTAGGTATATCATGAAGAGTAAATGACCAAGTTTTTGTGATGATCTCTCTGTTCGTTTGTTTGTTCGTCTCTATATTTGATTTGGTGTTTGTTAGCAATACTCGAGAAGTTAAGAACGCGTCATTATAAAATTTTCAAGAATTGTTAGAAAGGTTCAAAGACAAAAATTGTTACATTTTGGTGATGATCGGTTAGTTTATTTGATTAATCATTGTCAGATTGTTTGTCAGCAACTGACCGTAACTCGAAAAAGTCATGAGCGGATCTTCGAGAAAATTACAAATGCTATTTTTACTGATAGAAGGCACAAATGACAAAAATTTGCAGCTGATAAAAATGAAATCATAGTTTCAAAAGAATTTGAATTTTTCTTAACGTTGCCTTGCTCGGCGGAGGTATGCGTACTCAGAGTGCTCCGGTTCCAATTATTGATTGGCTCAAGCAGCTGAAAGATTTTCTACGAGTAATATGCAGGAAAAAGCATCGAGCTTAGGAATAGATATATGTTGGTTCGATGTTTCACAGAAATACAAGTTAGCACAGCAACAGTGCGTGTAAATAAAGTAGCTCCATGGTACTAAGATATCTTTTTGGGTCTGAGGAGCCAACATTTATTCAAATTAATAATGTCTTCATGTAATGGTATTGTCTCAGAATAGCTTTGGGCTCGTATTGAGATAATAGTGATTTTCATAAAAGTGTTATTGGACAATTTTGAGTCCGATTTTACCATTTATTACGTAGATAATAATAATAATTATTTAATATATAGCTGTGATACAAACTTTCTCCGATTATCCCATACATGTCGAGATGATGTGCACATTGTTTCAGCACTAAGGCCACTCATAATGCCAAATTGGCAATATAGCCTTGAGCCAAACACAGAGGCTGTTAAGATCACTACACATTTTAATCTCATCAGATATGAGGTCCAGGTGGCGTTCTGAACGCAACCCGTCTTGTGCTGAGGTGTCACTGCATTCCGTGACCAGCGGGAGAGCTAGCAGCGAGTTATCACATCAATTAACAACATACCCATCATTCATTCAATATGGATCACTGAGGACACCTCTTTGACACACTAACCTGCCCGGAATATCATTACACATCACTGAGGACACCTCTTTGACACACTAACCTGCCCGGAATATCATTACACATCACTGAGGACACCTCTTTGACACACAAAACCCGCCCGGGATATCATTGCACATCAGGGAGGACGCCACAATGACAATTTGACCTTTGCCCAAACATTACACGTCACGGAGGACACTTCATTGACACAGTAGCATGTCCCATGACGTCACGGATCACGAAGGACATTACATCAAAAACGTAACCATCATCTAAGCAGTAGTCCTTTTCCTTTAGTAAGCCCTGCCAGCAGCAGGCAGGAGGGAGTTACTTGTGTTTCTTTTAGCAGGGATTTCCGTCGGCAGGCCTGACATAAGAGATGTTCGCAGACTCTGCAGCAGTTTCCGCAAAATAAATACTCTGTATTCAGTGGCAGTGTAGCTAAAATTTTGCCTTCATGCTAGCGCAGTACTTCAATGACTGCAGTATTTCAGGTTTATGAACACAATAAGTAAATGCAATAGGGGCTCGTGGGGTTCGAACCTAGGACTCAATTAAAGCACGGGGCATATAGAGTAGAATATGTTTAATAATGTTAACCATGTATGTTCTCCGATGGCGATATCGTTACGTTGAAGACACACCTTCTTGGTGTAGGGATCATAGAACAGCAATACCGCTGTAAATGTCTGTTATATATTTATATGTAGACTAGTGGCCCGGGCCGTCATTATAAATGACGGTAGAAAATTAGCACCTCAGGGAAACCCCCTCTGTCTCCTGTGCTTAGTACTGTTCAGAGGCTTCTTTAATGAAAATTCAGCANTCGAAATATGGGGCGCTGCAGCTGTAAAATTTCAAATAACGCACAGCAACGTTTGGACCGGCTGCTTCCAACATATATAAATTCTACTACCATTGCAGATGAAGCAGTTGCGAGTGTAAGAATGCTATGTTAGACGGGCTCTTTCGAACGAAGATTTATTTAGCTGGTATTACAAATGTAAAATTTTAAAGAGTAAAAGTATTTTCATGAGTAAAATTACAATATGTAAGAATCGGCTACTTCAGGAGAATGTAAATTTAGCTGATATTGCAAAGGAAATTGACGCGAGGGTTAAAATACAGTTACATATAGCCTTCTTTGAACATAATACACTGAAAATGTTATTTAATAATTTTGTGAGAATTAAAAACTAATCTGAAGAGAAAATTTTGTGTGTTTTGTGCAGCTGATAAAAATGAAATCATAGTTTCAGAAGAATTTGAATTTTTCTTAACGTTGTCTTGCTTGGCGGAGGTATGCGTACTCAGAGTGCTCCGGTTCCAATTATTATTGGCTCAAGCAGCTGAAAGATTTTCTACGAGTAATATGCAGGAAAAAGCATCGAGCTTAGGAATAGATATATGTTGGTTCGATGTTTCACAGAAATGCAAGTTAGCACAGTAACAGTACATATGTATATAAAGTAGCTCCATGGTACTAAGATATCTTTTTGGCTCTGAGGATAACATTCATTCAAATTAATAATGTCTTCATGTAATGGTATTGTCTCAGAATAGCTTTGTGGTTGTATTGAGATAATATTGATTTTCATCAAAGTATTATTGGATAATTTTGAGCTCGATTTTACCATTTATTACGTAGACATAATAATTATTTATCATATAGCTGCAATACAAACTTTCTCTGAATATCCCACATATGTCGAGATGATGTGCACATTGCCTCAGCACTAAGGCCACTCATAATGCCAAATTGGCAACGTAGCCTTGAGCCAATTACAGAGGCTGTTAAGATTACCACACATTTGAAGCTCATCAGATACGAGGTCCAGGTGACGTTCTGAACGCAACCCGTCTTGTGCTGAGGTGTTACTGCATTCCGTGACCAGCGGGAGAGCTAGCGGCGAGTTATCACATCGATTGACAACATAACCATCATTCATTTAATATGGACCACTGAGGACACCTCTTTGACACACTAACCTGTTAGGAATATCATTACACATCCCTTAGGACACCACAATGACAACTTAACCTTTGCCCAAGCATCCGACAACACGTCACGGAGGACACTTCATTGACACAGTAACCTGTCCCATGACGTCACTGATCACTGAGGACACTACATCAACAACGTAACCATCATCTAAGCAGTAGTCCCTTTCCTTCAGTAAGCCCTGCCGGCAGCAGGCTGGAGGAAGTTACTTGTGTCTCTTTTAGCAGGGATTTCCGTCGGCAGGCCTGACATAAGAGATGTTCGCAGACTCTGCAGCAGTTTCCGTAAAATAAATACTCTGTATTCAGGGGCAGTGTAGCTAAAATTTTGCCTTCATGCTAGCGGAGTACTGCAATGACTGCAGTATTTCAGGTTTATGTACACAATAAGTAAATGCAATAGGGGCTCGTGGGGTTCGAACCTAGGACTCAAGTAAAGCACGGCGCATATAGAGTAGAATATGTTTAATAATGTTAACTATGTATGTCCTCCAACGGCGATATCGTTACATTGAAGACACACCTTCTTGGTGTAGGGATCATAGAACAGCAATACCGCTGTAAATGTCTTTTATATATTTATATGTAGATAATGTATTTTTTTTTCTCCTAATTAAATGATCGTGCATATGCATATTGTATATTATTTCGGGGATTTTGCGTAATCCCTAGTTTCATAATATTAGTTTAGTATTATAAAGTCTAGTTCACCAGCATTTAGCTCTCATTTTGGCAGAGTACTACGCTTTTCTGCTATTGAGCTGTTGCATACAAATAATACTAAATTAAAGTTCGAAAGGAAGAAGAGATTCTTGAAGTGTATTGAAATCGTCTTCCTATGCTGCCTATATTTGTTAACTGCTGTAAAAGTGGGCATCAACTATTACTTTTGAGCCATGCAACTCTTGAAAATATTCCAATATATCTCCCACACATTCGAATTAAAAACGGCGAATACATAAAAATTAAATTCATTTGAAAAACCATAGTCCTCAGCTGTACAATATTCCCGATAACAATCTAAAAGGTGCTAAATTCCGAACAGACAATGTTTGCCCGCTCGCGGATACACGAATACAATCCCACACTGTAGCCCATACATTACTGCTTTTACCTGATCGCAGGTAACTGTAATGAATTGAAACGCTTTACAATTGAAATTTATCTTATACCTCACGTTCCACATCACTTCTCGACAGCTCGACGTTTTTACACAGAAAAGAAATTACGTTAGAGACAGTATCCGTGCAGGGCTTAAAGAGGGAAGTAAGAACGAAAATTAGTGAGGATTCTCAATATTATCAGTTTATATTTCGAATGCTCTTTTCCAAGAACATTATCTGCAAAAAGAGATGAAATTTTGATCAATGGTGCATGTAGGGGAAAATACTTCTCTACTGATGTTTAGTTTAGAAAGAGTCATTAAGAAAGCATTGTTTGGCTCATTTTAGTCTCTCAACTTACAAAATAAACCTTTAGTTCCGATAAAAATAGCATTGTTATGTTAATACTATGAAGATAGCATGTGTAATAGGTTAATAATAAACGTCTTAGCGTTTTCCGGAGTAATTCCATTGGGTCACAAGTAATACTGCTTTAACGAAAATTGTTGATTGAAGGGAACGTTAGAAGTCGGGAATAAATGGGAGCTGCAAAATAATCACACAGACTTGGCACATATACCTACACTTCAGTTTGAGATCATTTCACAAAAAATACGAAATATATACGCAGAGAGATATTTACGATTTCTCTGCATTTATTCAATTAAATTTATACATGTTTACTTACTTTCCTAATAACTATTTCCCCAAGCGAAATTAAGGATTCTTATTCTCGTCGAGCAACTACAATGAATAATTTGGATAAGTCTCTCTAGGAAATCTAATAGGAACTTTTTTTTTTTTGATATGGAAATAAAGATTTTCTTTGGAACTTAGATTCCCTGATAAAAAATAAAAAAAAAAAAACAGAAAGGACTTTGATATTCTTCAGAAACTTCAAGGGAATCGTGTTGGAAGCTCGCTATTCATCACTTAGAGCCATGAATAATTTCCATGCTTCACAATGTCTTTACCGGCAGATTTCATATTTTTGTGCTTCCTCAGTATATTTTGACGAATGTTATTAATTCCTCTTTAAAAAAAGCCCTTGTAGATCTCGTAAACATCAAACAAAACTCTTTCATCTTTCACTTTTGAGTCGACCCTAATTAACTCGCACATTTGAACACTAAAGGGACTGAGTCAAAAGTGAAAACATTCATTTTCTATAATTGCATTAACAAAGTCAAATTTTGCTTCTTTACAAACGCGCTCTTACTTATTCCCACTTAGTTGGCAGTAAAATTAGTTCTGCTCTATTTTTTGCCTTGTTAATTACAGTCATTAGGAAATTATTTGATTTACTTGACACTGACTGCCACACAACATCATAGCTGTCGAAAAACCGTGATGCAGGGCACCATTTAAGTTAACAAGAATTATGGGGTCAATTATAATTAGTAAAATTAAAAAAAAACAGTCATCCTATAGAATTAACATTCACCATTCACTATAAGCATGAGATTTCGTAGAAATAATACTATTGGATACTGGTTCGAATAGTCCCTTTCAGTAACCTCTCACCACAATGACAGCAAGCTTACCTAACGCTTGAGACCAGTATATTTCCAGCGACTTCTGGAGTGAAAGCCTGGCGTTTTTCTGAGACTAGTTAATAACTGATTTTCCTACCTCCACGAAAGATAATTTCGATCAAGTAGGCACAATCCATTAGTGAAGAAAGTTCAGAACATTTCCGGAAACCAAGAAAACAAGAACTTTTAGGTGAAAATTTTTAGCAAGTTTTGAAATTATATGACTTCCTTCCGACAGGTAAGTAACTTACACTAATGTTTACTGCGTAAAAGAAATGTTTATCAGTGAACACCTCTGTGAACACTGGCACTAGTTTGTCGGCAACCTCAGTGAGTTCCGCTAATTTGATGCTACAGGCAGTTTGCTATAATCTGAGCTCTCAGAGTTTGGCGCTCAAGAAGCAGTCGCTTTGGAGTTGGTACATGAGTGAAGGCAGACATGATCGTAAAAATACGTACCTGCTGTACCATAGCTGTGATATATACAGTTTGTGTATTATTGTGCTGGCTATTGGCTGGTTAGTTTTGGCTATCTGATGATACAGGTTGATTGTGTTCAATTCTTTTGATCACAATGTCGCTTTTTGCATTCCACCCATGGTACAACAATGGCGCGTAATTTTTTCATCTCAGTAGGTCTATAGGTAATTCTGTGACAGCCTATGCTGAAATGGTGACTGAGTTTTTGATGAAAATGATATTCATTTATATTTATATAGAAGCTCAGATTGAAGTCAGGACTTGAATCGGCATTTTGTTTTATTCTCTTGAGACACAAGGGCGGACGGATGAGTCCCTATCTGGATAATGCCACAAATATGTACCCCAAAAACCGTAAATATATTTATGTATTCATAAAAAGTTCAGAGACGATTGGATACCTGTTCTATGTAAAATTATAATTAGATGGTCAGATTTTTGAACCAAAAAACTTATTAATTTATTAAAAGAGTCCAATGTAATGTCAAATATCGTAAAAAAGTGCCCGTCTTTTGCAGTAGGTTGCGACAAAGAACGTAATAAATGATAAAATCCAAATACAGGTTGGTGTCATATATTAGAAAGAACTTTTACTGGTCACTAAATTCTTCACCGCATAGTTTGTTATTTTAATGTTTAAAACCAAACGAAGTGACCACAGAACTCAGACTAATGATTCTTCACAATCAGTAAAGAAGTGAAGTGTTACATTTGTAACAGCAAAGCACAGCCTAGCCGTGCTGAATGTGCATAATGCAAGATTGTAAAACCAGTCATATCAAGAAGTCTCTAAATTTCGGTTACTTCGTGTAGCTAGCTACTTTTTCACTCGTTTACATGAACATTCTCTCGCTTATCTTTACATTTTGCCGTCTAACCATATGAATTTCGTCTAACCTGATGACTCTTGTGAACCCTAAAGCCCGGCGTCTTATCTAGATCACCTTAACTTAGAGAACACATCTCGTCCAATTTACCCAAAATCCCTAAGATTTCAGAAACTTCGTAAAATCCCTAGATTCACATGCATCCCCAAACGATTTAATACAGGTATGCACTAATATTCTGCTGTACTCTACATTACGTACCACATTCTCAATGAGTCCTCTCCTGGCCTGCCGTAACTTTTTCAAATATCCGTATATGTCGAAGACTCCGTCGTCATCTTGTTGCCGGATATTGGCGTCCACGGCCATGAACACCCCAGACCGGCCGGCACCATCACTGTTTCGGATGCAAGAAATTATATATTTCTCTTCCACCCATTCATCAATAAGTTGAAGGTGATGTGTGCCATAAGCAATACACATAGTAATACACATAGTCATAAAATACTACCGCTACATAATAATAAATGTCAGCCTAAAGAATGCTCCTACGCAGTAGGCATAGTCCCTCCATATCGTTCAGCATTTATTAAGTAAGAGTAGACCATGGAAGAGGAAGACAGTTCCACATTATCTTACCGTTAGTGCCCTAAGGTTAGTTGTTTCAAAACTAGCAAATAAAAGAATGCTTTTCTAAACTAGTAACCCTATAGTTTATTTGTGTGGAACACAGTTTAAATTTTCTATTGGTAATGTCTTAAAACATGTTTGTATGAAATATACACTTTTTTAAGGCACGTTTTCATCCAACAAGTGTAGTAATGTGTGCGGAAGACAGTCCCGTTGCAGCGTACCTGCAGTGTATGAGCTCAGGCCCGTCTGTCGGAGATGATTTCTCAATTCGCCAAATCCTGATGCGGCGGATGAACTCAAGTAGAGCGTTGATGAAGGGCATGGTGTGAGAGGGCCACCCAGTGTAGTGGAACTGTACTATTTCACGCGCCTGCCATGACACAGAGTTAACTGGGTTATTATGCTTAGGGAGTACTCAATACGTATATCTTAAAAAATAGAATCTTTTCCGATGAATTTTGATTTTCCCTTAGGCTTCGATCTTGAGTGTTCTATCCACTAGTTTGAATCGAGCTTCAGGCATTGATCTGGAACCGATTACGCTTGAGTCAACAAAAAATTTATTCCTGCTTGCCAATACAGCCACACATAAAAAACATGAATTCTTCCTGTAAAACAGCACCATTACTTCACTTGTCAAACTAGCCATTAAATGTAGCCAGTGAATGGAGCAACATTATTGCACGTACTTTTATCGCATATCTACTTTATCACAACGACACATGAATTTCATTACATGTTGATGCGTTCCAGTGATTGATAATTACCGTTATTTCAATTCTCTTTGTCACTCAAATTTAGCATTTGATTACAATCTTCACTATATTCTGCTCACTGCAGTATATAAGTATTATTAGTAATTATATACATTTTATTTGTGGCTCTATATTATTATTAACTTGCTTCATTCGCACTATTACATTATACATCTATATACTACAGCATTAAACCATTATAACATTTATGTTACCAGTATTAGTTAATTCTTTTGATGTCTCGTTATTTCTTTTTTACGTTTGGTTATTCGTTGTAAGTTATGCATGTATACATATGCGTACTGAAATCCATTGTTCAATATCCGTAGAGTATAATTCGAATATTCTTCCCACTTCAATACTTTTCCAACACACCCTCTTTTTGTATATATACGTCCCTCTTATTTTATCGCTAAAAACCAGTTGAAGTGACAACATGTTGAGACGTGACATTGTTACGGTAGGGCTTAGCCTGATGGCGGTTTTAGATTTCCTTTGAATGTTGAGTTTTGGGGGCTGGTAGACTTGCTACTATAAGCCTGTATTACATTGAAGACTTAGATAATTATGTCTCATTAACTCAGGTTTTCTTGCAACAAAGTTGCAGAAATGAATAGCATTCTCGACATCGTTGCTTTTGATAGTCTTCAGTTGAATTAACGACAGAAGTTGAAATAATAGAAAGACATAGAGTGAGAGACTTTTTAGACATATAAAAACTTAAGTGGATTGAATATCTCGTAGCCTCTAGATGTACCTTCAGCTAATGCAACACCATTCCTATAAGAGCTAAACTGAATAATAATTCGATTACATGCCCATGATCAGTTGATATCTCGGGTTGAAGGAAGGTATAGTTTGAAAGTGAAAGAATGGCATCAAGTAGAAAGAACTTTTTGTAAAAAAAATGGAAAAAAGATCACTAAAGCTCATTTCTTTTGATACAAGCAGATAGAGAAACGGCTATGACCATTAAAAAATTTACAAAAATAAAAAACTTTTTAGGAATCCTCGGTAACCTGAAATTTCCTCATCTGATAACAGAATATACACAAGACTTTGCAAAATATACTATTTACTTGCCTCTTTGCCTCTATAGGCTTTCAGTGTCCGCATTTGGAAATTAGCCAATTCTTCTTCCTTGAGGAGTTCGACAACGATGGCTCCGTACGTTTCTTTTGTACCCACGTTCACAGGCCAGTACTGCTGACACATTACCTTTAGGGAAAAGAAATATCATTATGCAATTGCTGAGTTTACCACGAGGGCAACAAATAAAAACGGATAAATGCTATATCNCCTTGAGGAGTTCGACAACGATAGCTCCGTACGTTTCTTTTGTACCCACGTTCACAGGCCAGTACTGCTGACACATTACCTTTAGGGAAAAGAAATATCATTATGCAATTGCTGAGTTTACCACGAGGGCAACAAATAAAAAACGGATAAATGCTATATCCTGCGTAATAAAAGATACATAATAGGATACATATATGTATGTATTGTGGCCTAGTGGTAAAAGGGCGCTGTGGTGGTGATGTGTAGATCTCCATTTCGAGCCCCTGACTCGACTCTTTGTAATTATTCGACTAAAAAGACAATGTCGGAATGACGAGCGGATTCAGCGCCCTACTTGAATAATGCCTAGTACTGATGGGTCAAAAACTGGTTTTTCTATCAATTTATAGATATTTACTACTTTTACATTGTATATATAAGACGCGTACCGTCAGGTGGTAGGCATTGGCCAAGCTATATGAAATATACAGGACGTCTTCGGTATATGTAGGGCAGAGATCTGTGCAAGAACGAAGTGGTTCCGATCAAGCCCGGTTGGTTAAAACAGGACCTAAGGCGTGTTGCTATCAGCTTGCCGGTGTCAAGTGTTTTACCCCACATCCAATGCGATTCACGCTAGATGACACTGACGACAACTTCAACATTTACAGCGCTATGAGCTGGGTAAAACCACCTTTGTTTACAAACATTGTTTTTGCTGGCAAGCATTATGATCAGTTAATATCCGACAATAAAGAGAATATCCCATGGCTGACGCATATTCACCCTCTTGCAAGTTTTTCAGATTTTTATCCTAAAAACAGCCAAATTAAAGCTCCACCATAAATATCTTAGAGGTTTCCGTTTATTTTGCTAAGATTGCGTCCCATTCATCCACACTTTTGAGTCAAACGGTGTTGCACCGTAATTTCATTGCAACACTGTTTGGACTTTAGAGTCTCACTACAACACGCCTCATTCCGTGCTTTCTCATAACTCTGAAAGAAAATGAGGCGTTTTGAAGGAAACCACATTAACTTTTATTGATTCTCGAATTACTAAACGGGAAAGAGGAGAATCTTGCATTTCATAGTGGGCAGTGTTTATTGTAATTAATTTTAATAAACTTTAATTTATCTGAATTAGATAAAGGGTACACGTGGGCGAAGTACGTCTCGTAGAAGTAGGCACTAGTGCTGCAGGAAACATGGGCCAATTCAAAACCAAGGTTAAATCAAGGACCTGGAACTAAAAGTTTTTGCACTTCTGTATATCGATTCCTATATAGAACAAGTCTGATCAATAAAGAGGACTTTCTGTACTTACTTTTTTCTTCTATAATAATCTGTGAATCTAATCTAACACACTTATAATGGTTAAAATATTTATACTGGAGTGCAATTTTTGAAGTTTTTCATATACTGGCGAAAGTTTTGACAAGGCCTACTTTGAGCGTCTTCTCACGGTCCGTGTCTGAATTACATAAGTACTTATTTTTTGAATGAATATGATTAAAATTATTTGGAAACTTGTTCAGGCGGTTACTCCCCTAGCATAATTTTTGGCAGTTGTACTAGCCGATTTACTATTTTGCATTCTGGGGCCCCAAGAACTTTGTTCGGGTTAAATTTGACACCGAGCTTGAGAAACCCGTATTTAGGATATGGAAATTAAAATATTTTAAATTGCTGGACAAGCTATAATTCAGGGTCCGAAAGCTCTGGGTCATCTGTTAATAAAAACTCGAAGATTTTTTCAAAATTTCACCACCATGAATCTTCCTGGGTGTTATCATAATATTCTCCACAATAAAACAGTTTTTAAAAGAGATATCATTTTACGGCCAAGGTAGAGCTACCATGACCGTGCACCCTAACTATGAAACCTACATGGTTTGTGCTTCAGATGTAGCTATTTAAGGGCCAGGGGACTGTACGGTAGCAATCAATCACACATTGTACGACTTATGGAATTGTGGACAAGAGGCTCGTACGGTAACTGCGTCACTCGACAGTAAGGACAACTCTCCCTCCCCAGCACTATAAACAACAAAAATGCCGACCACGCGTTGCAGAGCACAAAGACTTTTATATACTTGGCGCTCAACAGAACGTCCGGCGTTACAACAACGAGTGAGGCAACATCCATAACCACTGAACACGCCACATTACTTTTAATGACAAATGACGGGAGAAAATATTTACTTGAACGAAGCTTTGCTTTCTTCGCTCTTCTTGGTTCTCTTCTCATGAGTATTTTCCCCCTCTGATCGCCTGAATTTGGGCGTAATGAACTGAGAAAAAGAATATCTGCGGTGAAGTACAAGCTGCTTTCCATGCTACAGCGTTTTGATACTTTGGTCGTCTTCAGTCCTTTCATTTCAACAGTTTGGTAGAACTATGTCACGGTTGTCTTTAAGTGAATGAATTTTCCCTTTTTTATTCCCTCACATCAGGACGGAGAGACAAGCCATGCAGGAAGGAGCAATAAAGAAAACTGTTTTATTATATACTACACGACCTGCAACCAGTTGGGTCGTCATCACGATCGTCTTCACTTTCGCAAAAAAGCAGGTGTTATTTAGCAGGGCATAGACCACCTGCTATTCGGCCGTACTCTTTTGCCCCTTAAGGAGCGGCCTGTTCTGTTTACTATCAACAGATTCTTTGCTTTTCTAACGAATATTCAATACCCAGGTTGTAAGCAGAGTCAAAGTATTATATGTTACGTATTTCAGTTGTATTGCCCATGGAACCGATGAATTGATCATGCCCGTTCTTGAGGCCCAGCTCAGTTTAGCTTCCGTATCAGATACAATCGAATTAAAGAGCTAATCCATGGAAAGAATGCCACTGCCCCCCTCTCCCAATACCTCGACTTTTTTCTCGTGTAAGAGTGAAAAAAAGTGTCAAACAAGACACAAATAAACAAGACACAAGCAAGACCGGTTAGCAGACTTTTAGTATAATAAAGATGGATATAGAGAATAATTCGAAACAGCTACTCGCGGCAACAGCCTGGATAAAAATTCTCCGTATCGGCCGTAACAGGCTGAATATCGTCAATTAACGGCAGCCGTAGAAAGGATGAGTGTGGGGCTATTTTTAGCCAGGGGCTCCGCTATTGCTTTTCTAGCAAGAATGTGCAACTTTACGAGGCAATTGTAGGGAGGCTGTGCCAGAGTTAGGGGATACGGAGGCGTAACGGAGGCGTAACGGAGGCCATGCATCCGAAAACAATGCTCCAAACTCGAAAATTCATGGCGAAAAATGGAAAAGGATCTTCAAGAGAATAGGATAGACTTAAACTTTCTAGGTGCTACCAGGGAATCAGGGTTAACGGGAATGCTATATCTTTGCAAGCTCTTAGTAACCCTCATATTCTTATTGATGTTAATGTTATTACTACTAGTACATTACAAGTTGGTTTTCTTTACTGAGGATTTCCGCGGAGTCATTCAATGATGACAAAAAATTTGCAAACCCCCGTTTATTATCCCCACTATCTCGTCGTTATAGACCTTCCCTACCAAAAATGCATTATTCTGCTTGAAAGCTTGGATCTGTATCGTCAAGTTCCTTTACCACCCTTGCATTTACGAGCGGCCTCGTGTAGAAAAACTCTGATCCATACATATATATTAAATGTATTTATTCAAAAATTGGAGGACTCCCAGGCTGAATCATTTTGTAGGCAAGAGTTAGAACGCCTTCTGGGTTTTGTAGTTTATTTGACCCCGAGCTTTCGAGCCATTATACATGACTCGTCTTCAGGGGAACGAAATTTTAAGCGACTGGAGCTATCTGCTCATAGTTAGTATCCTATTAAATGTATGTATGATGATGTATGATTACTATCCCGTATCCAGGATACATACATATGATAAGATACCGTTTTTAAATGAAAGGAACTCAATTCAATAAAGTTTTTTCGTATCACTCCCTAGGTGAGCAATTTTGGCAGGCTTCGGACAAAGAGACGGACAAACAGCTGTCTCATTGCCTTTGCCAAGGAAGTTATGTTTTCGTCGGGTTTGTCTAGGCTGTTTGGCTCTTTGTCTGTCACCAAGATAACTCAAAAAGTTAAGAACGGTTTTTAATGAAATTCGCTGGGATTGTAAAACATGTTTGGAGGAACAGGTAATTAACTTTTAGTGAAGATCCGTTCATCCGTTTGTTCGTCTGCGCTATTTTTCTTAGTGCGATAATTCAAAAAGTTATGGAGGGATTTTTATTAAATTTACAGGAGTTGTTGGGTATATCACTACAAATAAATGACACTGCTTGTGATGATTTGTTTTTCGTTCTTTTGTTTGTCGCTGTGTTTTTTTACGCTTGTTAGCACAATAACTGAAAACAGTTATGAATGGATCTTTATGACATTTACGGGTGTTGTTGGTTATGGTAGAAGAAATAAATGATGAAATTTTGGTGATGATCGGTTGCTCTGTTCATGTGTGTGACTAATGTTTGTCAAAATATTTGTAAGCAGAATAACTCACAAAGTTAAGAACGGATCCTCAAGAAAATTACTGAAACAGTTAGTACTGGTGAACGATACAAATGTTTAAATTTTGGTGTTAATACAAAGAAAATCTTGGTTTCAGAACTAATTTAAATTTTTTCTTACCGTTGCCTTGCTTGGCGGAGGTATGGGCTCTCAGAGTGCTCTAGTTATAGTAAGGATTTATACTTGAGTACGCAGCCGTCAGAAATGACCGTGATAAATTTATAATGAATTTTCTTTATCGTTCCTGCTTGAAGTACGGATTTGACTGCAAGAAACGCATCATATTTTCAAGTCCGATCTTTTAATAATTGATCAAAGATTGAATCCAAAACTAACATAAGTTTCAGGCAGCAGAATGTCCGCCCTGCCAGCAAAATCTCGAATTTTAAATAGATGGAAATCAAGCAGCATCAAGAAAACTGAGCTCAGTCAAAAGGATTCACTGGAAACGCACTGCAGCGAATTGTGGATGCCAGCAATGTCCACAACATGATCAACATTTGACGGCAGAAAAAAACTAAAATATTTGGCCCCCAAAACTGCAACTACTAGGATTGAACTTCTCATATAAGAACACGTGGAATTGATTAGTAACGGAAACTCATTTATTTGAAGAACGTCTTACAAAAACAGAGCCCTGAAGCTGATCAAGCTGGACAAAGCCAGCAGTAACTTCGATTTGAGGCACCCATATTATTTTTTCCCGTCATCTACAACGACCTCCTTGCTCTTCAGAAGATGAATATTCTTCTATCTTATCCTTTAGATTAGAATGGAGGTACCAACCAACAAACCAATCAGTCAAGCAATCAACAACCGGTTGATATTTGCATAGGAGATGACAGATATGTTATAGTAGCTCATGTATCGGGTCAAAAGTAATGAGAAATATATTCGGAGATAGTGTTCATTTCAACTGATATTTTTCTGTCCACACACATAAATCTCACAATATCTGTGTTCAAGGAAAGCGTGTTCGATGCAATCTATAGCTTTTGATTCTACTCATTTATACTTCATGCGGCATAGTTTATACGGAAAGGCTCATATGCCACATAGTTTTATATGTGTCTATTTTTTTAAATTTTAAATTATTGCAATAGACCAACTGGGAGGCTCGTTCCAAGATGGAAGCTGAATCTCAGGCTTTACCCTCTCCAATGAACTATAAATATGCTGATACATGCAAAATTTTATTGACTTTTAGAGGAATTTCGCAGCTGATTTAATGGCGATGCGAATAGGGTCAACAGCAGCAGATTGGTCTGAGTGTCGACTCGCAACGATTACTATTATTGGTAAAACTTCCCGCTCAGGCCACCACCGACAAGTAGAACAACTCAAATAGAGCATTTTATATTCACAGCGAGGTCAGAAACGCTGCTAATGGAAATCCAGCATAAAGCTATGAACAGTTGACTTAAACGCCTGCAGGCTAACATTAATTCATCGCCGATGCCGGCGATAAATTCCAAACCTTAACAGACCAGGGCACGAAGCACCGAATGAAGGGACGAGTTAGATATGTAACACGTGTAATCCTCCTAAAGAACTTGGGAGCAGAGACAGAAGGATACAACCAATCTCTCCCATATTTATACGCTTTATAGAACATACAAAATCCGGCCATCCCTCTCGTATGTGATGCATCACCAGATAATTTTCAGTGTCCAGCCTGCTTTCTGAACTAACGCATCGGTCCAGAAGTCGCAAGTGATTGTCAGCCGCTGAAGCCCAGACCGGTGAGCAATACTATAACATTGCTTGACAGTAAAAAAGCATAACAGCATCTGCGGACAACCTCACTGTCACCAAACACAGAGTCCACCATACGCAGGAGCCCAATCATACTGGAAGCACGTGAAACGAATAACCTAATATGCTGCTCAAAGCAAGCTTCTCATCAAAGACAACGCAGAGATTCTCCAAGGAGCAAGACTCCCGAAGCAATGTGTCATTCATCTTCAGATATGGATGATGTGGAAGAAGTGTTCGAGACCGACAGACAATCATAGACTTAGTCTTACTGGCATTCAGCTTCATATTTTGGATTGTTAGGGAGGGCAATGCAAGAATGGAGAAGGGTAAAACTAGGAATAAAGAGACAATAATTGTGCTAGTAATAATATTAATATTGTAGTAATTAAAATAATGATAATATTAATAATAACAACTAAAGGGCTACAGGCTGAATAACAATCTGATAGTTTATTTTACGAGACAGTGCGTAACATTAGCGCATTTTCAAGAGCTCCCGTGTATCTCAAGTCCGTATATTTTGCAAGACCGCCAGTGAATCGAGACCTACCTCGCCAGGAGCATACACACTCACATACACACACCGGTCAGGTAAGGTGGTGTGTGTCTCTTTAACCGTCCCCCTTGTGCTAAGGTGCGCCCCCTGTGCTCTCTTTTCTGCCCCCCTCCAATTATTGCAACAACTCTTTCTTTGGTAGAGAGAGATACGATCTGCCCTGCCATTAATTGGAATATCTAAAGTTAGAGTTAAGCGAGCCTCAAAGCAAACGAGGCAACAATAGACTGGGCATACAATGGATTGCTGCTTTACATCCTTTTCTTGAACAAAGCTCAGTTTGTTCAACATTCAATATAAAGCATGTAAAAGTACAGCAACTGGCTACAATCTTCACAATTTGCACAAATTGTAAATTTCGTTTGTAGCTTTTGTTATAATTTTTCCAGATCGCTGGAAATCAGAAACAATCGCGTTGGTAGAAACAAAGCAGAGAAGAAAGAACGCCTCCCCTTTAAAACAGCTCACTTCTCTTGCTTTTAGAGGAGGTTTCGCAATAACTGTTAGGTGGCTAGTTAAACTCAAAGTTTACGCATCCGAGACAAATAGTGACGGAAGGTATGAGAGGAATAACTAACGAATAGAATGTCGATGAAAAAGGACAATACCTTGCGCGAACGATTAAGGGGCATGGTCAGTAACAGCAATAATAACGATGGATTTTGCCCAGGAATAAGCAGCTCTGTCCCTTATAAGCAAAACTAGATATACGCTTCTAATCTGTAATTGAGTTGGTTCATACAATTAATTTGTTTTCAATACACGCATTACGTACCGTCCCTATGTGTTATATCAGCACATTTTTGTGATTGCGCGTGGACCAGGACCTCTAATAAAACATTATCCGGAACGTTGCTAATTAAATTCTGTGATGGCTTTTCTTGCTGGAATCGAAATCGAAAGCTTGCATCTTTTCTAAAAAATAATGTTTTTCATCGTTGCCCCTAGTCTTAACGTTACTAGTTCAGTTTCAGGCATCTCATTATAAATATTCTGAGAAAATTGTTATACAGAACACGGCGGAGCTGCTTCTGTTTCAACGTACGAAGCCACGCACTCGTACGCTGAATACTGCCTACGGAGCCAAGCTAGTCGTGTGAACTCTTCTTCTTGGATAAATTTTCGTTTGTTTCTGACTTTCCTATTTGTCTTAAATACTAACATAACTGGCCTTAGCTGGATTTTAAAATGCTAGACTCTCGGACGCAAAGTACAGAAGTCAGAGTCTGTTTGCCAGACATATGAGTTCTGGCGGTACTTGGCTTACTGCCTCATCTTCGTCGTTCAGACGCTATTGTGGGGATCGTGGGGGTACTGGCCCTAACTGGAAACGGGAGGTCGCAATCCTCGCAATCCTTCTATGATACCGTAGATCTGATAATCGGTGGTCGGCTGAAGCCGTGCTTTACTTCTGTGCCAGTGGGCAAATATCTGCAGCACGAAGAAGTGCATGTGGATTTTTCAGTTTAGGCGTGCGGTCAAGTTGACTTTACCTTTATCCCTAATATAGGTTTTGCTCATACCTTGATAAGAAGACTATCTTAGAAAAATTCTTATCTAACAAAATAGAACACTTAGGCACCACAATAGACACACAAATTCATTGTTCTCAGATTACAATGCAAATTGTTGGCAAGACACTCAACTTATCAACAATAAAACCGAGAACACATCCAACTCAAAGTGACTAAACACTAGTGGGATACTTGATAGTAAAATAACGTCAGTGATGTCATAGACTAAAACATAGAGAATGGAAACTATTGTATTAAATAGTAGAATTCAATATCATTGGCTAACAAGCACTGGGTACAAAACAATAATTAAATTTCATGGTGCTTCAGCACATCTATTATAAGCCTTTGATAAATTCCATCAGACAGATCATCAAATCATTGTGTTACACTCACGTATCCATTGGCGCATACTTACTAAGGCAAAAGTTTCTAAAGAGCCTTTGAAATGACAAATGCGACATTGGTAGCACTAAAGCTTCCGGTAGTTCATTATATGCCTTTACACTCAGGAATATGGAGAAACGCCTTACAACCTCAAGACGAATATCTGGTAAGCTAAGTCTAGTATTTCGTGTGCTATAATTATGTGTTGGCACCAGTGAACTAAAATGAGTCTGAAAATACGAATTTTCTCCTGAAATGGAAACTCCAAAAGACGTCAAGAAATAATATTGATGGATATCTTCAAAAACAAGAATTCTTAATTAATAATACGTACTATTAGTTGAGACAAGAGGATTATTGTTATGATTCCTGTTTACTCTCAAACATAACTCTCAAGGTTTCATTCATAATTATCCTAATGTTCTTCACGACGCTCTCAGTGGCCCCTCCCCATATAACTATTGCATAGTTCAACTGTGAATATATGAGTGCGTAGTATAGCGAGAGAAGTGCATCCTTTGGCAAATATTCACAAACAGCATCAATAGCTCCCCTACCTTTACTGAGCTTATTGCAAAGTTGAGTAACATGTGCTGAAAACGTCAGATTTCGATCTACCTAGTACAACCTCAAGATATCTAAAATAGTCCACCCATTCCAGTTTAGCGAATAAAAATTACACAATGAGGTATATATATATATAAAATCTTCTATAAATTTATTAAGTTATAAAATCGGGGTTCATTTTGACAATTTTATCATATCCTAAACTTCTTAACAAAAAATGAACAAATTAGTACGAAAATTTAAAATACCTGTGTACAATAATTTACAATCTTTGTTCTGTATAGGGTCAAAAGATTGGGACCAGAATGATCATCAACCGAATAGTCGCTGTTACAGTAGGTTCTGAAATAACATTCATTAGATTAGATTAGATAGGCGGCAGTAGACGAACCAAAAGGCCCATTCCCAAAAAGACACCGGGACTTGCACCCCGATCCTCTATGAGCTATTGCCATAGAGGATTAAAGAAACTGAAATTCTGGATGAGCATATTGATCATTAAGCCAGTGTTCGACTTAATTAGCCTATAATAACAAATAATGATTTAATAAAGGTTGCAGTTTTGGTGAGCATGGTGATCATTAAACCACTATTCAACCTTTTCTATATCTTAATGAACTTCGAAATTTTAGTGAGGAGAGTGAGAATTAAAGTAAATTCAGCATATCCTAGGTATATTTACGAGTATAAACAATGATCATTACCTTAATGAAGTCGAAAGTCTTGGTGAGCATGATGATAATTCTGCAGTTCATCTGCCACACCATCCGCCAGAAATCAATCACAGTTCCTTCCTTGGGCCCTTGGGCACAGATGTAGTACTTGGGGGTAAGCAAACTCTGTAGAGAGAGTAAAAAATGTAGAATTAGCTCTCAATAAACTGACATTGTTATTATCGGAAATGGGCATCCGCGGCAAATTGCGGCCCACTATGCAAGTAAATAAGGCCGGAGGCCGCGAACGTCCGTCCTATAGCTGGACGCAATGGCCGTGAGACGTTGCGTTGGATCACTTCGCCCCTGCATCTTCACTGGTCGTGTCAACTGATTTGCATGCAAAGCTGTAGTAGAAGAAAGATATGCTGGGAATAGGAAAATACACTCTAAAGCGGTGGTTAATACTGTAATATAAATTAGAATAATGGAAACTTGCAAATGTGTAACTATGCTTAGCTCATGTTGATAACGGTGGATGAAATTAAATTTATGAAGAATACATTCAAATGATGGCGTTTATAACGACGCAGCCAAGTAAATGATTTCACATTGCTTGGTGAGAATGAATAGTTTAATAATTTACGCTAGCAAAAACTACATCTCGAAATGTAATAGTGAGAACCGGTACTTTAACCGGTGCCTTCAATACCTTGCTAATTAAACATAAATTTTAAGGAACATCACAGCTTAAGCCTTTACCGGGCAATTGACCATATAAAGTTACTTCCACAAAAGTGTTCTTCACCCGACGGATACGAGGCTAATACGTGCCAACACTAGTGATGCTAGGAGCCCTGAGAGCGCATACCTCCGCCAATCAAGCAATGTTAACGAAAAATTTAAATTTATCCTGAAACCAGGCCCTTCATTCTTATCATCACCATAATATGATCATTTGGTTCTCGTGACATCAACAAAAGTTCCTGTAATTATTTGAGTTATTACTAATGAACATTCTGACACATTCAACCACACAAACAGAGGAATCGACCATCATCAAAATTCGGTCATTTGAGTCTTTTTGAATTCATTTTTAACAATTCCTACAAATTCATATAGATCCGCTCATAACTTTCTCGCTAATGTTACTGTTAAACATAAAAACAAACCTAGTGACAATCAAACAAACGGACAAATAGATCATCTCAAAAAAAGGCCATTTGCTCATTGTAACATCTCTAGCAATTCTTCCAAATTTCATGAAGATCCATCAATATCTTGCTCGAGTTATATTACTAAAAAAAAGACGCAGCCAAACAAATAAATATTGAACGGAACTTCACTTAAAGTTATTCATTTGTTTTTCCTAACATACTTAACAATACCTATAAATTCTGAAACGATCCGTCCATAAATATTTGAGCTGTCTTGGTGACAAGCAGACAGACAAACACACAGTCAAGCAGACAGACAAGCAATCAGACATACTCGACAAAACATAACTTCCTTGGCGGAGGTAAATGAATGCCTTGCAGAAACTGATGGGACGCAGCATAGCGCAATATAACCAACAAAACTGACGTGCAGTGAATCCTCTGTGTAGAAAAGACACTCCCCCGGACCGATCAGGGCTGGCACACACATGATCTCGTCGCCATTACAGCATTCGCTTTCGCTTTGCTACAGCCGCTGCAATAGCAACTCTAATTGTTGCCAGTGAGCTTAATGGCTTAAATCTTTAAAAGAAACTTAGCAAATTTGAAAACCACAATAATAGAGCACACGGAGAGCGCACACCTCCATAAAGTAGGGCAGCGGTGATGAAAAATTCAAATTGGATTTGAAGCGATTATTACCTTTGAATGAAGACCAAAAACTAATCATTTGTGCCTTTTGAGAGCAATAACAGCTTCTGCAGATTTCTTAAAGGCCCGTTCATAACTTTTGAGTTATGCTGCTAACAAACATTCTGATAAACATTAGACAAAGACACAAACAGACAGCCGATCATCACCAAAATTTAATCATTTATGTCTCTGAACATTGCTAATAATAATTTCATACCGATCCGTTAATAATTTTTTGAGCAATTTTGCTAACAAGCATGAAATCAAACAAAGAGACAAACAAACAAACGAATAGACAGTCACAAAACCTTGGTCATTTACGCTCTGTGATATAACTACCTAGCAGCTCATGCAAGTTATTTCGTATAAATCCGTCCATAACAACTTGCGCCATGGCATTAAGAAAAAAAAAAAACGGGCAAACAAACAAACAATCAAACAAACAAACGGATCTTCAACAGAAGTTAAAAACCTGTTGCTCCTAACATACCTAACAATCCCCGTAAAATTCGTAAAAATTCGTTCAGAACTTTTTGAGTTAACTTGGTGACAGACAAAGAGACAAACTCGACGAAAACATAACTTTTTTGAAGTAGGTAATTAATTTTAAGGCCAACATGATTTAATTTTAGAATAGACTTGAATGGATAACTGGAAGTAGACGCCCCAACTGGCCCATTCCCAAAAAGCAGTCGGGACTTAAGTTCCGGTCCTCAATGAGCCATTAGCATTGATTCAGAATCATGGATGTTTCAGAAGGAATAAAAGAGGAGAAAAAGGAAAACAATAAATTTAGGCAAGGTGTTGATCTTGCAAGCACAATTATTAATTGCTGCAGATCTGGCGAACTTAGATATATTAAATGCATTGTCGCATGAAATAATGGATTACGGTGCATTAGAAGCTTTGGCCGTTAAGAGTTTGGAGTTGGTTACTGTGGAGGATGTTGCTCCCAATGTTTGTCAAGACGTTTTTTAAACTCATTGACCGACTCTACACCGGAAACTTTGGAGGGTAGTCTATTCCAAACGTTCACTATGAAGTACGTGAAGAACTTCTGGCTGAGAGTACTTCTTTCGTTCTTTATACTAAATACAGGGTCATAATAAGTCATTTTGGGGATGAAAATACACAATTTCACCGATTTTGAATTTTTAATCTATAAACCTGAAGATGGCCATTGTAATGGACCGAAACGTTGGGAAAATTTTAATATAGTGATCAATGCTGTAGCAAAATTTTATTCTCGAATTGTTTTAAAGAAACTGACCGGTGAAAGTCTTTTAACTCTTTGGAAGGTGAAAAGAACTCTGAAAATAAATTATTTCAGCTTATAAAATTGAAATAAAAGTCGACACGAACTAATTAAAATTTGATTTTTCGGGATCCTTCTCCCATTTTCAAAAACCTACTAAAATCATTTATGGATACCTAACAAATTTTTTTTTATTTAAGGAGACCTAAATTATGGT
>LQNS02278174.1:6748251-6759273 GCA_001587735.2 Parhyale hawaiensis
CAAGGTTTCATTCATAATTATCCTAATGTTCTTCACCACGCTTTCAGTGGCCCCTCCCCATATAACTATTGCATAGTTCAACTGTGAATATATGAGTGCGTAGTATAGTGAGAGAAGTGCATCCTTTGGAAAATATTAAGAAACAGCATAAATAGCTCCCCTACCTTTACTGAGCTTATTGCAAAGTTGACAAACATGTGCCGAAAACGTCAGATTTCGATCTACCTAGTGCAACCACCCATTCCAGTTTGGCGAATCAAAATTACACAATGAGGTATATATATAAAATGTTCTATAAATTTATTAAGTTACAAAATCGGGGTTCAATTTGACAATTTTATCATATCCTAAACTTGTTAACAAAAAATGAACAAATTAGTACGAAAATTTGAAATACCTGTGTACAATAATTTACAATCTTTGTTCGGTATAGGGTCAAAAGATTGGGACCAGAATGATCATCAACCGAATAGTCGCTGTTACGTTAGGTTCTGAAATAACATTCATCACGCTTACTGATTAAAGAAACTGAAATTCTGGATGAGCATATTGATCATTAAGCCAGTGTTCGACTTAATTAGCCTATTATAACATATATTGATTTAAGAAAGGTTACAGTTTTGGTGAGCATGGTGATCATTAAAATACTATTCAACCTTTTCTATATTTTAATGAACTAAAAAAATTTAGTGAGGATAGTGAGAATTAAAGTAAATTTAGCATATCCTATGTATATTCACGAGTATAAGCAATGATTATTACCTTAATGAAGTCGAAAGTCTTGGTGAGCATTATGATAATTCTACAGTTCATCTGCCACACCATCCGCCAGAAATCAATCACAGTTCCTTCCTTGGGCCCCTGGGCACAGATGTAGTACTTGGGGGTAAGCAGACTCTGTAGAGAGAGTAAAATATGTAGAATTAGCTCTCAATAAACTAACATTGTTATTATCGAAAGTGGGCATCCGCGGCAAATTGCGGCCCACTATTCAAGTAAATAAGGCAGGAGGCCGCGAAACTCCGTCCTATAGCTGGACGCAATGGTCGTGAGACGTTGCGTCGGATCACTTCGCTCCGGCATCTTCACTGGTCGTGCCAACTGATTTGCATGCGAAGCTGTAGTAGAAGATAGATATGCTGGGAATAGGAAAATACACTCTAAAGCGGTGGTTAATACTATTTTATAAACGAGAATAATGGAAACTTACAAATGTATAACTATGCTTAGCTCATGTTGATAACGGTGGAAGAACTTAAATTCATGAACAATATATCCAAATGATGGCGTTTATAACGACGCAACCAAGTATATGATTTCACATTGCTTGGTAAAAATGAACAGTTTAATAAATTTACGCTAGCAAAAACTACATCTCGAAATGTAAAAGTGAGAATTAACCAGTGCCCTCAATACCTTCCTAATTAAACATAAATTTTAAAAAGAACATGACAGCTTAAGCCTTTACTGGGCAATTGACCATATAAAGTTACTTCCACAAAAGTGTTCTTCATCCGACCGACACGATGCCAATACGTGACTACACTAGTGATGCTAGAGCGATCTGAGAGCGCATACCTCCGCCAGTCAAGCACTGTTAACGAAAAATTAAAATTGATCCTGAAACCAGGGTTTCATTCTTATCATCACCCTAATATGGTCATTTGGCTCTCGTCACATCAACAAAAGTTACTGTAATTTTTTGAGTTATGCATTGAATTATGTACTGATGAATATACTGACAAACATTCAACCACATAAACAGAGGAATCGACCATCAGCAAAATTTGGTCATTTGAGTCTTTTAGAAATCATTTTTAACAATTCCAACAAATTCATATGGATCTGCTCATAACTTTCTCGCTAATGTTACTGTCAAACACAGAAAAAAACCTAGCGACAATGAAATAAACGGAAAAATAGATCATCACACAAAAAAGGCCATTTGCTTTTAGCTACATCTCTAGCAATTCTTACAAATTTCATGAAGATCCATCAATAACGTGCTCTAGTTATATTACTAAAAAAACAGAGGCAGCCAAACCAATAAAATATGGAACGGAAGTTCACTTAAAGTTATTCATCTGTTCTTCATAACATACCTAACAATCCCTATCAATTTTGTAACGATTCGTCCACAAGTTTCTGAGGTGCCTTGGTGACAAGTAGACAGACAAACACACAGGCAAGCAGACAGACCAGGAAACAAACTTGACGAATTCTAACTTCCTTGGCGGAGGCAAATGAATGCTTTGCAGAAGCTGATGGGACGCAGAATAGCACAAGGTCAACCGATAAAACTGATGTGCAGTGAGTCCTCTGTCCAGAGAAGACACTGCCCCCGGACCGATCAGGGCGGATACAAACATGATCTCGTCGCCATTACGGCCCTCGCTTTCGCTTTGCTGCAGTCGCTGCAATAACAACTCTAATTGTTGCCAGTGCGCTTAATGGCTTAAATCCTTAAAAGAAACTTAGTAAATTTGGAAACCTCGTTAACAGAGCACTCGGAAAGCGCATACCTCCACAAAGTAGGGCAGCGATGATTATTTCCTTTGCATGGAGACCAAAAACTAATAATTTCTGCAGTTTGAGAGCAATAACAGCTTTTGCAGATTTCTTAAAGACCCGTTCATAACTTTCGAGTTATGCTGCTAACAAACATTCTGACAAACATTAGTCAAAGAAACAAACAGACCAACCGATCATCACCAAAATTTAATCATTTATGTCTTTCAACATTCCTAATAATAAATTTTATAACCATCTGTCCATAATTTTTGAGTAATTTTGCTAACAAGCATGAAATCAAACATAGACACAAACAAACTAAAGAATAGACAGTCACACAAACTTGGTCATTTACGTTCTGTGATATACCTACCTAACAGCTCATGCAAGTTATTTCATATAAATTCGTCCATAACAATTTGCACCATGGCTATAAGAAAAAAGAAGCGGGCAAATAAACTAACGGATCCTCAATAGAAGTGAAAAACCTGTGGCTCCTAAGATACCTAACAATTGCCTTAAAATTGGTAAATATTCGTTCAGAACTTCTTGAGTTAACTTGGTGACAGACAAAGAGACAAACTCTTCGAAAACATAGCCTTTTTTGCGTAAGTAATTAATTTTAAGAGCAACACGATTCAATTTTAGGAACGTCATTTACTAAATTCAGAATAGACTTCAATAGATAACGGGCCCCTCCTAGAGAGCAGTCCGGACTTACGCTCCGGTCCTCTATGATGATCTATTGCCATTGATTCAGAATCATGGAGGTTTCTGAGGGAATAAAAGAGGAGAAAAAGGAAAACAATAAACTTATGCAAGGTGTTGATCGTGCAAGCACAATTATTAATTGCTGCTGATCCGGCGAACTTAGATAGATTAAAAGCATTGTCGCATGAAATAATGGATTACGGTGCATTAGAATCTTTGGCCGTTAAGAGTTTGGAGTTCGTTACTGTGATGGATGTTGCTCCCAATGTTTGTCGAGACGTTTTATAAACTCATTGCCCGACTCTACTGGCGGAAATATTGGAGGGTAGTCTATTCCAAACGTTCACTATGAAATACGTGAAAAACTTCTGGGTGAGAGTAGTTCTTTGTTCTTTATGCTAATTTCAGGGCCATAATCAGTCATGTTAGGGAAGTAAATACCTAATTTTATGAAAGTCATTAATTAATTTTACAGACATTGTTTCAGGTTAGTAACATAATTAGCCAATATCAGAGGCCTCGTCATTCTTAGTGACAATTATTATCTAATTTAGGGGCATTATTATTCAATTTAAGGAAATCATTATTTAGTTAGCTTGACACCATCATTCAACATAAGGGATATTTTATTTAAAGACTGTGGCATCACCCCTTCATTTCAGGGGCATCATTATTTGAATACAGTGAAATAATTTTTTTAATTTTAGTGAGGTTTCTTAAAAGCGGGCCCTATATTTAAGTTTAGGAACATTATTATTTAAAGCGCAAACGAAGAGTCCTTTTGCACTTTAAAAGTTTACTTCTATAGTACCATGAAAATCCAAAGTTTCGCTGCGCACCAGGTTACTTCTCTCCCCAACGCGTGCGTAACGCAGTCAATTTGACCCGCTCGTAAAATAATGGTAGGAAGGCAAGCCCTGAATCTACAAGCGACCGTAAGAACCGCGGCATTATCATAATGGCTGCCTTGATTAGAGGTCGCTGAGGGCATCGCTAAAACTCCTGGTGGGAAATCGAGCGTGTGCCTTGATTTCCGCTCCTCCGGAAATTTCAGAGGTGACCAAAGGTCACGTGACCGCCGGCCTGAGGAATTGGCCAGTGAAATGCAAGGTTGCCACATTACCGGGTATTGAGGAACACATTTCTGGGAATAGTGTTAGAAAAGTGGCCATATATGGTTACTTGCCTGTTAAAAGGCTTAGACAGAAAAATTCGCCTTATGTAATGCTTTGGTATCACAAATGATGAATCTATTGACCAAAAAGAAAAGACAACAAAAGCAGTTAACGAATAAAGGATGGAAAAAGGTTATTATCGTATTGAAGACATACAATTAGATAGGTTAAATAATCGTCATAGCTTACGTATAGCAGTAATAAAAGACCGTTCAGGAAGAAATCATAAAAAAGTCATTATTACTCGTATATGCGGTAAAAGACTGAAAGGCCATGAAAAGTTGTTATCGTATTTTAAAACTACTCTAAGAGACGGGAAAAAGTGATCACTCGGTCACCAACCCCCGCTGGCGCACTACCCCTTGGCTGCAGAGGGCACTAGCCTACTAGAGCAGCTGGCGCACCGGCGGGCCCAGTTGATCTAGCAGTGCAACACTGATCCAAAGAGTGGGTGGCGCACCAGCGTGGCCCGGGACGTGAGGGCCCGAACATCGTCCAAGAGTCCAGGATTGGTTGCCCTCTTAGTAGGAACAAAAAAAAAAAAAACTCATGGATAGAAAAAGTTATGATGGCATTATAGCATAAATAAAAAAATAAATAAAGTGAAATTTAAAGCGGAAGAACAAGCTGTCTTCTATAATTGAAAATTTTTTAAAAGATTAAGCGTTACTGCTCGAAGCGGCTCCTATGGATATCGGAAAATGTCTGTAATTTTTTGGTAGATTTCCTTTGCAGAAAATTACAAAATAACATTAATTGCAAGGAAATAGTGGCAAGGAAATCGCGGCAAAGAAATAGCGGCACGATGACATGATCCATCGGTCTCGTAGATATTGAATAGGATCGAAGCAAAGAGAAAGGACGGCACGAGAATTTATTTCTTTTGTCTCAGAAATACGCCAAAAATAAAGAAAAAAAGTTCGACATTTAAGATATCGGGGCAATCAAGATAAAATAATACAAAATATAAGATAGAAAGTAACATGTGCGATTACTTCGGTATGAAGGAAAAGTATAAAGAACTAGGGAAAACTTTGAAATATAGCACGGCTGACAAATAAAATAGCAAATATTTATATCCTTGGGGCATAGGAGCATCAAAAGGTTGTCGCATCTAATTGTAAATATTAAAGGCCCTTTAGATGTATTCCTCGAAACGCAATATAACAAGAGAGAATTTATTTGACTTCAGCTTGTTTACGAGGGGCAACAGAAAAAGCAGCTCTGCAGGCTGAGCCTGAGGAGGAAATTAAATGTTCTTTTTGTCTTCCTTGAGTAATGGGATGAGCAAACTCAATGTGTCTTACATCAACAGTTTTCCAGAGAACTGCAGTTACGGTGAGAAAAGCCAGTGAAGATTGCCAGGAGTTTTGCATGAATTTGAAATTCTCTGAAATGTAGCACTA
Source organism: Parhyale hawaiensis (assembly GCA_001587735.2). NCBI lineage: Eukaryota > Metazoa > Arthropoda > Malacostraca > Amphipoda > Hyalidae > Parhyale > Parhyale hawaiensis. The sequence goes on from LQNS02278174.1 coordinate 6,754,055, forward strand.
ATAAAATCATGAGTATGATTGCTATGATATTAAAATAGACTAAAGAAGTATAATCATACAAAATTCACAAGGAGTCTTGAAGAGTCACAAGGACTTGGTGAAGTATAGTGCTCAAAAGTCACGAGTTACTTAATGAGAAAGTATTCTACCCTGGAATCAATGCTTCATAGTGCATGAGCTGTCATGATAAGGCAGGGCGGCAAGTGCCCACGCGGTCACTCGTGGTAGGGAAAGAAGCACACAGCTCTGCAATAAGCTCTACTCACATCGACGTAGGAAGCGTTGATATAATCAGAATCCGGCACGTCATGGAGCGGGTCCAGCACCACTCTGTTGTAATCATCTGCCGATAGAACATGACCAGGTCAGAAATCAGTTTCCTCTTCGGTAAGCTCTCTATAAACTGGACTGGCTCAAATACTATAGGAGCAAGGGCTGACTGTATCAAACGGTTTGTCGCAACAGATGATTGACATTATAATTTAAAAGCCAGCTGTAGATGGATATTACTGCCGATTCGAACGCTCAGGTATAGATTTCCGTACAAGTTGAACTTAATCAGATAAGATTACATAGGGCAACAGGCAACAAATATTCTATGGTTTGGCAACCAATTTAAGTAACATTGATGACACTGGTTTTCCTCCATCAGGTCTACTTTTTTAAATAGAGTCACTAACTCTCTAGACGCTGTCGTGCACTTGAGCCGTGAGTTCCCTTCATTGGTGTGTGGTAAAATCTTATAACAGGTTTAAGTTTGATTTCAGGTAATAGATATAGCTCTAAGTAGAAGATCGTACAAGAACACGCCCGATGTATTCTGCTACATATGCGGCGAATACAACGTGAGCTGCAACAGGCTGCCAGTGAAGAGTTTCATCAACCATGCGCACCGTCACTATTTTGGTGTCGAAATTCGTCACCGAGAGAAAAAAACTGGGCACCACACATGGTGTGCAGGACATGCAGTGACTCGCTGCGTCAGTGGAGCAAGGGCACGAAAAAATATTTATAGTTTGGAACTCCCATGACTTGGAGAGCCGATAAACCACGTAACTGGTTGCTCCTTCTGTACTACTGATGGAACTGTGATCAACAGAAAAAAACCGGAGAACCTATTATGGATGAAAAAATGAAAACAATCGACCAATAATGCCGCAGGAGTGTAAGCAACGGTGACTTCATATATATATATTAATACTGACCTTCCTCAAAAACCTGACCTGATACAAAGAAACGCTTGATACTTTCAGATTCACTGCATCCAAATTAACCTAAATTCACTGCAAAATCTTAGAATATTTAGAAACAAATTTTTTGTTACCCTGTGCTATCTCTCTTTAAGGTGACCTAGTCGAAGACATATTCATAGGTAAGGAGCTAAACTGGCGCCTAGTTAAAGTCCAACATCTCAACCCAACGCACTGGCTAATGAAGGCCTACCCAGCAAACTATAGTTCTTATAGTTCTTCGTGCTATCATGGCACGCGCAGAGGACTCCACACTATTTGTAATAATGTAATTCAGTTCGAAGCATTGATCTCGTTGTGTCTAGAACTTAAAAAATCTATTTACGTTCAATGTATTTAATTCCAAAAGCTAGCGTTCTGGGGTCTACAATCGAATACTTCGTGTAGCATTTGGGGGTTACATAACAGCGAGCTTTTGAATAAAATGAGGCCATTATTCAGCTATCCAATTATTCTACTTCCAGTTATTCTATGGCCGATGATTTATCATCAAATTAAGAATATGAGAAGATAGTACAGAGTAGGGAAGTAGGAGGCCACAGAGTCCGACTCTAACTGCAATTTCTGTGACTAGTGAACACCCAGCTCATATTCGCAGTTCTCTACGATACCCCTGGCTCTGACGGATTGACAATACGCGACTGCCAAAAAGGGGTAAAGTACCAATTTTATTCAGATTCTGGATTCGATTCCTACTTCCAGCGGGTCTCCTAGCGATACGATCAACAATAGACTATTGTTAAACAAAAATATTTCTACATAATTTCTAACAATAGAAGCATATGTAACTATAAGTTGCACTAAATTTATTAGGAAATGCTATCCGCAAAACGCTCGCGTATCCTAATTAGCAAACTTTCTTTAATTTTGAGGAGGCCTCTCATTTCATCAAAGCTATTTTAAATCAGCTGCAGTCTCTTTACTGATGCATATGCAAAAGAGATGATTTAATTAATAAATAATTTTTTGAGCCAGGGCTTTCCTAACGGACGATGCATAATCCTCCAACGGACTGTAATTTTTTCTTTTTTCAGTGGCCACCCTCATTTCAGGAGCACATTTAAAACAACAACATATAGCTGTAGACCACACTAATACTATCGCTTATATCACTACTGCGGTAACGCCTTCGCTTAAAGGCGTGTCTGTACTAGTGACATTAGCACCTAATTATTCCCAATAGAGGTGGAACTGTAGCGGGGTTATTCTATTCTAGTGACCCACGCTGTCATTAATTAAATAAGGCCGATAAATGCTACAGCCGCTGCGGAGGAGCACAGATCGCAGCATAGCATAGCACAGCTACCATAACAAGAATCCACAAGCCACATCAGTAGCTCAGCACAAAACAAGCACCCTCAGTGACTGCAAAAAAAAAAAAAAAAAAAATTGAGTGGAGAGGTAGCAGTGGGCAGCATTTGAATACACGTGGTAGTCATGAAGCTGTCGTTAATACAGTGACCGCTATCGCATAGCAACAACTGGCTGGATAACTTGAACGGAACCTCCTTATACATATATTTTTTTTTACTGTTGTTCCTGGATGTGTTGTCGAAAATATCTTACAAGCTCTTCTCTTTCTTTAATCAGCTTCTAAATTTGAATATCTTGTAGCTCAGAAAAAAATCTTCGTTGCTGGATGAAAGTGACGTTCAGCATTTATGCTGCCGTTTAGATACTTTTTAGATACTTCAATGCTCAGATTTAATAAAATTTAGCAGAACAAGGCCTTCTTTACCTTTTGGCAAACGAATTACTGCAAAATAATGCTTTATATTGGGACGGAAAGACTAACCAACCAAACAAGTAGGCAGCAAACCAGCAGATTAGATTAGATATAGGCGGCAATAGACGAACCAACAGCTTTTTCCCAAAGAGACACGGGCACTTAAGCCCCGGCCCTCTATGAGCTATTGCTATTATGTCTGTAGGATATTGATGACTGGCGAAATAAAACAGAGAGAAAAGTAGGGGAAGAATCTCAGTCAAAGAGACGATCATGCATGCACCCATGCAACTACGATCTATAGCCTCTAATATGTGGAGCTTAGAGACGTCTATCTGTGTACTTTCCAGAAGAAGAAGAAGATGGATTTAGGTGGCCACGGAAGCTTTGGCCGTTAAGAGTTTGCGACACCTGGAGGAGAAGTTCTTAGCTGTGGAGGATGTCTCTCCCAATGTTTGTCAAAACGATTTTTAAACGCATTGACTGTCTTCACACCGACAACTTCGCAGGGTAGTCTATTCCAAATGCTCACTATGAAATACAAAATGAAATGCTGACTTAAGGTTGTTGTTCGAGCTATATGCTTGAGCTATTGACCGTTGTTTTGCAGGTGATCATTAACGTCCCTATGAAAAGTTCCGTTGTAGGTACGTCATTGAAGCCATTGAAATACTTAAAGGTTACAATAATATTATTAGTTACCCCCAGAGTCGTCTTTGCTCAAGAGAGAGATCATGCCCAGTTCGTTTAGGTGACATTCGTACGTATGGCATGTTTCGCATCTGAAGTTTAAATTTCGTTGCTCTGCGTTGGACTTTTGCTATATTCTAGATATCTTTCCACAGATGTGGTGACCAGAATTGAACAACAAATTCTGAGTGAAGCGGCACTAAGGCCTTGTACAAGGGAATGATGATGTCCATGGATTTGTATTCAAAATTTCTGCTTGTGAATTTAAGTATTCTGCTTGCCATTTTAACACTCATGTCAACTTGCTGACTGTGTTGCAGTTTGTTTGTATTATTAAATAGTGGAACAGTTAAACAAAATAATGTCAATCATCTCTGCGAATATATCAAATTGTCCTGCGTGCTGCATTTTCCATGTACAGTACATGCAGACACAGCAATGATTCAGGACCGAACACTGTTTTCACCGACGAGCATAGGCTAGTAAACTAATAAGAAACAGCTCTGAAACAGTTACGAGGGAATGTCTGATAAATTTCAGTCATGTGCAGCAAGTACAGTCATGCAGTCCATGTCGTCTCAGTTATTCAGCAGCACACTGAAGCAGTACATGTACAGTCTCATTCAGGTATAGCAAGTACAGCCATGTAGTACGTGTGTAATCTTAGTGATGTACATCAAGTACAGTAAAGCAGTACTAGTACAGTCTCAGTCATGAATAACAAGTAGAGTAACGCAGCATACCTACAATGTCATCACCTACAGCAAGTACAGTAATACAAGGTCTAAACGTAGATTCTAGGGTTGAGCACGTTATATTCATGCTCACAAATACTGCTGTCATGTTGATGACAATGACGATGATATCATCATTAACGGAAACTAAAGGTAATTTTATAGCTGTACGTTGATGATGATGATGATAATATTGATGATGTGGATCCAGAAGACAATTATTCCTCGAGTCGAGCTTTAGTATGGGAAATGTTTCAAAAATAAGATGCAAAAGCCTCACCAATTATTGACAGCCTCTAGCAGCCAATTATTTCCTCCAGCAATATCTCAATAGTGACTTATAGGAACGTGGAGTGCAGGACATTACTATGCAGATTGAACAATCAAGTTAGAGGCAGTCATTCATCAAAGTGAAGTACAAGAGTGATGGATCTTTTCTCGATATTAAAGATGACGGAGTTTGAAAGCAGAAGCTGTAAGCTCGTCGTCTGAACTTCACTCAATTGATGGCCGGTAATGCGATTGCCACAGTGAGCGTCGCGGCGCTGCCTGACGAGCAGCCGAAGAATGTTCGCTTTCTTTGGAATGAACATGGAATGCCATGAACGAGAGAGGCACAGATTTCTGTCCTTTTTCACAGGAATGAAAATTAAAGTCAAGAACGAGAAAGGTACAGATTTCTGTCTTTTTTTCTTTGGAATGGAAATATATGTCAAGAACGAGAAAGATACAGACTTCTGTCCTTTTTCTTTGGAATGGAAATATATGTCAAGAACGAGAAAGATACAGACTTCTGTCCTTTTTCTTTGGAATGGAAAT
>LQNS02278174.1:6764134-6778403 GCA_001587735.2 Parhyale hawaiensis
ACACCTTGGTGGCCATCTGCAAGTAGCAATAAGAGAAGTTAATCTCCCGTTAGTTTCTAACTGGGTAATTACACCTTGGTGGCCATCTGCAAGTAGCAATAAGAGAAGTTAATCTCCCGTTAGTTACTTTACTAGGTAATTACACCTTGGTGGCCATCTGCAAGTAGCAATATCAGAAGTTAATCTCCCGTTAGTTACTTACTGGGTAATTACACCTAGGTCGTCATCTGCAAGTAGCGATAAGAGAAGTTAATCTCCTGTTAGTTACTTTACTGGGTAATTACACCTTGGTGGCCATCTGCAAGCAGTAATAAGAGAAGTTAGTCTCCTGTTAGTTACTTACTGGGTAATTACACCTAGGTCGTCATCTGCAAGTAGCAATAAGAGAAGTTAATCTCCCGTTAGTTACTTATTGGGTAATTACACTTAGGTTGCCATCTGCAAGTACCAATAAGAGAAGGTAATCTACCGTAGTTAGTTTACTGGTAATTACACGTAGGTCGCCATCTGCAAGTAAGAACAAGAGAAATTAATCTACTGTACCATGTTTACTCTGTAAAATTACACCAAAGTCACTATCTGCAAGTATGAATAAAAAACTATTTAATTAGTTTTCTTTATAAAATTTCACCATATTAGAGATTCAGAAGCGTTAATAAGAGAAGCTGTCTTAGCTGTTTTCTTGCAACTAACACCTTGGCCGCCTTTTGAAAGTTTAAATGAAAAGTTTCCTAATAAATTTTGTGGGTAATTACGCCTTAGTTGCTATCTGAAATTATAAATAGAAAAAATTCTGGGTAACTACTCCACCCTCTCTTATTCTTGTTATAGGGTTTCATCAGAAAATAAAACGAATGATGGGTGCATTGCTGAAACGTTGATTTACTGTTGATTTTCACCAACGGTAATGAAACTGAAGTATGAACTATAAAATTAATCTATGATGACGTTTATCTTGGAAGGGCACACAGCGAGTGCAAAAATTGAATTTATTTACAGTAGGCCTTAACGTTCGTGGGTCAAAACGGCTAAAGCGTGCAAGTTTAGACAACGATTACCTGTTATTAAGCTTCCCTCGATACAGTAATTGAATGCAGATTCATGGCCACCAGTCACTGGCGGATCTAAAAGAAGACATTAGGAGCAACCGTCCCCTCCAGGTATTTAGGGGGCATTCTATCCAAGTTTGTCCCCGTGAAAATAGTAAAACATGCATTGAATACCCTCAAAATTCCTAGAGGGGAAAGGGGTCATTTGCTCCTAATGATCCTCTATAGATCCGTCAGTGTCTGCCAGTCGTAAACATTTTTGAATATCCTGAAAATATTTTGTTTTTTTCTCACCTAATACAAAGTACGTGTCAGATGATAATAATAATAATAAAAATAACAATTTTGGTGTGTTTTAACCCGAAAAACATGAATTCTTTTATAGATATCTAGCAACACTTTTTTCTATATACAACATGTCTGTCGCACTCGTTTTCCATGCTTATTTGTAACTACAAATTACATAGAAAATGATTTTATAAGCCAGGCAACTTGTTTTTACACTCTGTGTTTTATGTTATGGCTCTACTTTTTCCATTATTTTTCGAATCTTTACAATACACTAGATTATTTAGCTCCAGAAACATCTTTTTCAACGCGTAGAAGTATTATGACAAGTTTTTTCGGAGGCATAGTGTTGAATTTGGGTTTTTATTAGTTGTCCATTGAAGCTAGAAGTTGGAGTTTTAATAATAATTTAATATTCGAGACAAGCACGATCTCAATTGCTTTCTCTTTTTTTTACCTCAACTTATAGGCTGAATCCAGAGGTGAAGCAATATTCTTGTTTGGTCCGTTATGTTATTTACTCTTCGTACTTAATTTGGCTCACGATTCGTGCTTGAATTCTATACATAAGTACAAGGGATAAACGCCATGTGCTGGGCCTCGCAGAAAATTCTATTAGATGAACAAATAAAAAATTGCCCTCGCAGTCTGCTAGTATTAATGTTTGTAAGTTCTAGCACTTTCTGTTTTATTTAGGCAGACCGATGAAGTGAAGGAGTAGGCAAATTTCTAGATAGTTGCGAAAGCTGAGTATCGAGTAGTTTGTAAGTATCTTCATTCAAAATACACGCTACTACCTGAAATCCATTGATTTTCTATAATTTCATTAACGATTTTGGGTGGAGACGTTTTCATCAGATGAAAATATTTGATAACGGCCGGATACACATTTTACTAAATATTCTATAAATTCGTCAGTTCTTCCGTTTTGATGATCTGGTAAAAAATTAAAAGTGTCAGCAGCATACTTTGTACTTTAAGAGAAACATAGCAGCAGCACACCAGGTACATTTTTTAAAATTATTCCACAGAAATCTGCGTGCGGCTTAGTACATTTCATTCATCCTTCGCAAAGTATGCGTCCATGTGCCATGGTTTCTGTTTTGCCCCTGCTATGTCAATTCACCATATTCAGTTCACCCATTTTTTTAATTTTGAATAAATAATTTCATGGGGAGTTTGAACGCCTAGCGATACTTATTATTTGGAGTGCCTGCACTGTAATTTTCAGTTTTTAAAATTAAAATACTGAGAATGCGTGAACAGGGCAATTTTAAATCATTAAGTTAATGTGAAAATTCATACGTTGATCACTAATTTTGTCAACTGCTTCAGCTGACTTTTGGCTCAGTATTGTTTATGTCTAAAATTTCAACATAAAGCATTTATTCAAACGACAATCAATATCTTCCTTGCTTTATAGATATCTTTATGGTCAACTTCCTTTCTTTTTGGGGTTAAATTTTCAGTAAACAGTCGTAAAACACATGACTCCGGAGAAACATTTTTACTCAAACATCTGTTTTTTCATACTTCGTTTCCGCTTCCCTAAGGCAAGGCCCGATCGTGAGTAGCAAAGTAAGAAGTTTCAGTAATCAGCATATGACGACAAGGAAGCCTGGCCGACACAGAAGTAATCCCGGCTCCTCCCGCTCATGCCATCAACTTCTGGCTCATATAAGGAGTAGATATGAGCTCATGAATACGGTAGATTGGCCCTTGGATATTAAGCTTCTCTTCGTGACCGCATTTCATATGCAAAAATATGAGCCCAGAGAGGCGCCCAAGGAGAAAAATAACGATAAAAGACTCCAATTTTTTTAGTCATGACTATATCCGAAAACAAACTTTAGGTACTATAAGAAAACTAGGCACTGTACTCAGACATTCAAAAGAGAAGAATAGAAAAAATTGTGGATGAGAGAAGTATGAGTGAACAGAAGATTTGCTTGAAGTATGAGTGAACAGAAGATTTGTTTATTGCAGTTAGACTAACAAACATTCTGACACACAATAGTCAAACTCACAAATAGATCAACCTATCATCACTAAATTTTAATCATTCATGTCTCTTTGTTCGTTAGTCTGTAGCTGTTTATTTTTATGCTTTTTCACATAATAACTTAAAAAGTTATAAATGGATCTCCTTGAAATTTACAGCAGTTGTTGGCATTGTTAAAATTGCCAACAACTCCTATAAATTTCATAAAGATCGATTCATTTCTTTTGAGTTATTGTGCAAAAAAGCATAAAAATAAAAACAGCTACAATCTAACGAACAAATATATCATCACACAAATTTGGTAATTTACTCTTCGTGATATACCTAACAACTCGTATGAATTTCATAAAAATCTGTCAATATCTTTTTGAGTTACGGCATTAGCAAAAATGAGACAGACAAACAAACGGATAACCGGAACCGGATCTTTACATAAAGTTAATCATTTGTTTCTCCTAAAATCCTTTTAAATTTCATCAAAATCTATCCATACCTTTTTGAGTTATCTTGGTGACAGAGAGACAGAATGACAGACAGAATAAGAGAGAAACGGAATTACAGAAAAACAGAATAACAGACAAACAGAATAACAGACAAATAAAATAACTGTCCAACAGAATAACAGACAAATGGAGAGACAAACCCAACGAAAACATAACCTCCTTGTCCCTAAATATAATCATTTTTATGGGTAAAGGCTTACAAGTTCTTCAGGAAGTTATTACTAAGTAAAAATGGTTTCGGATATTAAGCTGGCAAATATAAATAGATTTCATTTTTATTCACTGGAAGAAACAGCGTTTAACGTATATACCAAAGCAAGTTTTTCTTCAACAGTGATACAAAATAAAGTAGAGATCTAGGTTTACATGAAAGTAACATAGGAAATAATACATACCAGCTTCAACAAGAAACAACGAAAAAGGCTACAACCCTCTAAAGTCGAATGAGTCATCATACTCCCATGCGCCTCAATTGCTTTCCAATCATAAACAACTGACGAGGATATTAAATTCCCTAAGCAAAGAAAGTATTTTTTCTCCCTGGGGAACAAAATTCTGATTAAACTCGCGCTCGAATATTCAGGAGCAGCGCATTGCAGCAGCGCAACTGTAATCTTATTGGTAGGAACTTTCGGACAAGCTCATCCGAGCTCAAACTTCAGGGTATAAACAGTCTGCCGTCCGGCCGTCCGATGTTCATAGACACGCAACAGAGAAGACGTAGACAAGACTGCAGAACCTGAATATGCATGGCGCTTCAAATTGCAGCAACTTGACATTCATAGCTTAGGAAACTGTAGAAATTAAACTATATAGGCATTTAATTTAATATTAGCCGGTGTATTCTGCAGGCCAGAGATACGAGTGGAGCTGAGAAGACGTCTAAAGGCTTGGCCTCATATTTTGCGATTCTAATAATAATTATTGTGATTTCTCCAAATTTAATTGTAAATTACCCTGCGTTAGGAAGGATAGGTCATATACGCTATCAAGATTTACAACGCGTGCCGAAAGAACATGCGCACTTCAGTAATAATCATCAAATAACGAAAATGAGCTAGCTATTTTTGTCATGAAATATGAGCATTGATATAAAGATGAAGGATGTACTGCCGTCAAGCTCTGAATTTAATCAAAAGTGGGTGGCTAACTGTATTAGGATTCAATGTATTTACAATGTTTATGATAGATAAATACTGCTTTCATTAACTTAAATTAGGGACATCTCTTTTTTTATAGATTCGGGCTTTAGATAAGTAAATGCAGTACTCAGTAAAAAAGTAAAACTTCTGTCCTTAATATAGCTATAATCATCATCATCATACGCCGCCTTTTATTCTTGATTTAGCAATTAGCACAAAGAATAATGTTCTTCACTAAATTTAGCACTTTGAACGAATTCGTTTGGTAAGCCAAAAATCACTGCGTTGTTTATATAATATTTCAATCCTCTGAACTTGGACGTCCCCATGTTCTCGAGCATGTCTCCCATTTGCGATGGCGTACTCTTCGAAAATTCAACTCTATTCCAGCCATTAAAAAGTAGAAGATAAAACATATACCAGAGTTATGCCTCTTTCTTGAGTGCCCTGTTGTGTCGAGGCAGTAGGCAGGCTTCTCTTGAAGATCTCCTTGACAACGGGAATCCAAAACCGGGAATTTCTCGGCAACTTTGGACTGAGTTTACACGTGTGTGTGTGTGTCTCTTAGTTCAGGAATGGCAATGCACTAGGAGGACTTGGGACAAAAGGCTTATTCTGTGGGGGTGGAGGGGCTTGTCCTCCTACGTCACTACTTGCCTACTTTACTGACGTCACTACGATGTTGATAAAGTCGGGTTGGCTGATTTTGAAACTTCGGCAAGTGAACTTTGAGAGTTTAAATTTCATAATATCAAAATTAAGAATTACGAGTTAACGCATATGTGTCAGGATTTGTGGGAATTCTATGATATTACAGACTTCAGGCTTGAACGATTGAAAGTTAAACTTCGGGGCTTACCTACAGACTTTTAGAATTGCAAATTTAGGCACAACATGCACATGTTAGAGTTTATAATTTAATATATGGAATACCAAAATTTTAGGTTTACCTTACAAAATTCAATCATTGAGATATCGAGCTTAGACACAAATCACACAATGAAATCAGAGGCTAGAAATCATTTTACAAACTTTGTCGGAGTTTCCATTAAAATCGAAAATTCCACCCAATATTCCCGTTCGCTTGTTGCTGCGCCTCATGCCTATTGATTCACTTAGCTTCCAGCTGAAATTTTATTTCACTACTAATTCATATGTGACCAAGCGGTCCTCTTGAGTTGAGAAATTAGTCCTTTATTCGAGCTTCAATAATTAAGTAGCGTTTTCCTAGCTAGTATGCACGTTAGGAAGAACTGGACATAGGTAATGCGTCATATTCCAAGAGAGAAATAAGATGGGATACTTGAGTATGCTGAGGGGAATCTCTGCTTCGAGGCTCGTCGTGTATGGAAAAGTCAAACTGTGAGCTAAGAACATAAAAACCGGTGAGAGTGGGAATATTGGCAACATGGACGTAGAAAAGGGTACCGAGAGTGTTTTAAAATTTACCGTACTTTAGATCCACGGTAGCCGCATGCTTACGTTTATTCCTAGCTCACATTCCTTGACTCGCTGGTGTGATGCCAACCCAGGCACGCGACCTCTTTGCTGTTCTTGGTGTGCTGACTCGGCAGTTGTGTGCATGCACTGCGCCGTGGTGGAACTTTCTCAGAGATGAACGGGAGGGGGTCATTTAATCTTTCGTAAAATTGGCGCCCTAGTTCTTGATGACCCATGGTCGACTGCCGCCGCACTTATTCTTCTGGGGCCAGTGGGCCTATATCCGCAGCACAAACCAGTGTGTGTGGGTTTCCCAGTTGAGGGTGCGGTCAAAGTTCACTTTACATTTACCTTAAAGTACCATAAAAGGTTTCCTTAAAGTACTGTAAATGTACCTAGAAGTACTGTACCGTAATAGGTACCGTATAGTACCATATCAGGTAACGTAAAGTACCGTACGTGGTATTTAGATCAGTTAGGCTCATCTATAATATTAATAGCCTTGTTCCTTCGTTCGTTCCTTCGTGTGTTACGCTCTTCAGTAATAGATAGGGGAAAATTCAACTTGTAAGAAGCTCTAATAATTTTCGCTGGAGGCAGTTCAACCCCAGCTGTTTTCTTTCAGCTCGTACTTGAAACCAAATTCATTCAGTTTCGATGCAAAGACATGAAGTTCATTTTGCACGGATCATCCCCTACCATGATACCAAATTTCATTTCTTGTAATATTCACGTTGCTGGGGTTGCATACGATCCAAATATGGGGAAATCCGATCGTAACCATAATACGCTTCAATCGAAGCTGTTCTCAACCGCATCGTTCTAAACTAAATGTTTCAAGTGCAACTGCGATGTTTAGAGAAATGACGTAAACTAACAGAATAAGTACTTTCAGCGACATGAATCAAATTGATTTTTGGGCTGAGTGTTGTATTATTTTGGCAGGCTATCGTACATCAAGTGTAAAGCAGCCACGGGTCCGCAGTAGAATGGAAATCATCAAATACACCGATGAAAAATGGAAGCGTTAAAAATATGAAAGTCCAAACAATGTTATCTTCAGACGATGAGAAACAAAATATAGCGAAGGCGAGTAAATATAGAAGAAAAGCATTGAGAAAATTACCTCCTAAAAGCGATATTGCTATCTTTGCTTATGCTCTCTTTATATCTCTATCATGATATACAGGGGCGAAAATTTTGCTAGTAAAATATCTACGAGATCCACCTGTAATAGAGTGTCTAGATATGTTGCGCATGTACAGGGTGATTCAGGGCGCGGCCATGCCTACGGAAAAGATGCATTGCCACGCAAATTTGTATCTGATTGGTCATTACTATGCCACTAAAAAGAATAACTAAGGTTTGAGTCGTTTCTGGCAGTTTGTCTGTTATAACAAGCAGCAATGGCCAAGCTTTGGGAATATGTATCTCTTACTTTGAGTTAGTTTAATGTTGCAATGACGCATAGTTTTAGCGTGATTTTCAAGCGCTATATTAGTTGTAGTCACGGCAGCATGACGGCCAAAGCGAAAAGTTAAGTGGCTGAGCAATTATTACCATCGTGTGCCCCCACCATTAGGGATGGACTTGCTACGAGTTGGAAGACCGAAGCGCTTCAGGTTCTTGGAACAGATGTGTCTGTGCGCATGATAACGGTTGAATCTGTTAAGACACATCGATTTCAAAATGTATGTACAGTTGTGAATTGCAACTCAATAGCAAATCAAAGACAGAGTCTAAAGTGAGCACTTGGCTCTCTCTGTAGTGGATTGACTGCCGCGGCTCGGAGTTTAAGCAGTTTTTTGAAGATAATAATGTTAGATAATTTGAAGCTGCATACACAGCAGCGCATGGGGAAGGATAGGGAGCAAGGTCGCCATGTTTCGACTCTCATGTGCAGCGCACTTGAGGTTTGACGTAGTAGTTCATTAGGATAAGGAACAGGCGCTATTTATCAGTAGGTTAGGTTGAGAAGCTGCATTAGGTCGAACTAAAGTGAGTTGAAATAGCGTAGGATAAGAGTGATTCATTATAAAAAGTGAGGACATTAACTAACCGGCCGTGGAATTTCCACGGGTCTCACTAGTCGTTTATAAAAACAGTGAGACGACAAAAATCTAGAAAGTCTTAACGCACAGGTTGAGTCATTCTTAGCGATGTTTACGGTCCTATTACAGTCCTTTACGATACTCATTACAGAACTTTATGGAACCTGTTACGGTACATTTAATAGTACCTTTTAAGGTAGGTACTTTACTGGTACGGTGCTCTACAGTAACTGGTACGGTACTCTACGGCAGTTTAGGGTACCTGATACAGCACTTTAACGTACATTTTATGGTACCTTGAGGTCAGTACTTTGATTGCATATTTACGGTTCTTTAAGGTACCTTTTATGATATTTTACGGCATATTTTAAGGCATTCTTCAGTACCTTTCTTCAACTTTCATGTTACGACCTCCACTTATTCCCACTCCCACCAGTTTTTTTTGTGTTCTTCGCTTCCAATATGCCTTTTCCATATACGGCGAGTCTCCAAGCAGAGGTTCCCCTGAGCCTACTACAACACCTCATCTCATGTCTCTCTTGGAATATATCGTAAACGAAACCAGCGGAAGTACTCACCTGGAACTCCACTTTGTATAGTATGGGGAAGCGGTTGTGCTCATGGCAGACCCTGTGGTGCTCAGCGCTTGGGTAGGGCTTCAGGCTCATGCTCGCCAACGCTTTCGACTCTTCAGCTGCAAGGGAAAAAAAATGTTATTGCAATCCAGTACAGTAAAGTGGAAACGAAGATGTTTGGTCAGCAGTTATTGAGAAGTCAACAAGAATAGCAACAGACTCACATTAGGTTCCGCCTACTGTATGTATCTTCTGCACTTGAATTTCTTACTCGGCGAAGGAATAATGTACAGCACCAACAATTGTATGAATGCTGTAGGCCTGATGTCAGTGTTTGGAAGAATATTGATTTGTAAGCAGTAAGCAGCGATGTCTTAATTATTGTGATTAAGTTTCATGCGTATTAAAAGACTATAAAATTGAATAAAATGAAGCAAGGAGTAGAAATGAATAAAAAAACCGGTGTTGCTTGTTTAGGAAATGTAACACTTGCGATGTAATGAAAAAAAAAGAAAAGAAAAAAAAAACAATGTACTGTTTCCACTACCAGGGTCTTCGCACATCCAGTAAACTGGAATTCTAAACGCTCCTCATAGGCATCTTTGTTTGAACGATACCCAAACAACACTAAACTTTCTAAGTAAAAAAGATATATATGTCTATATGATCCCTGCACTCCTCCGCCACTATCACTAAACTTAGCATTGTTATTATCAAAACGGATGTCTTTCTATCTAAAAACAAGGAAATTTAAGTTCATATGATGTGAACCACTTTATTTGAGATAGAAAAGAAATCCACTTCTACCACCTTTAAAAGAATCTTCCGCCGTCACCGTGCAACATAAGCCGCGAGATCAGAAATAGACCCCAGCCGTTCCCAAACCTCAACTGTTTGTCCAAACAAAAACCCAAATCCCATCACAGGACCTCACTTGGAGCTTCCTTTCGCTTTTTAAGAGATAGCTTCAAAATTTGTGCTTTTCCGAAAGGTTTTTTATCGGAGAAGTCGAGCGTCCTGAGTGAGACGGGCAGGAGGCATGCGACGCTGTCGAGGTGCGTGAGGAGCAGCCGCGGAACAGGTGAGCCTGGGAGCTCTATCGCACTTTAAGCTTTTATTATCAGTGAAAACGCTCCACCGGGCTAGTGATCATATATAGTTACTTTCATAATACTATAACTACGGAAGCGTTGATCAGCGGCCCCCGTTGAAGGCTTAAAACTTCGTCAACTGGCAAGGTAAGTTTAGCTAATCTTGTTGGCTTTGGCCTGTCCGGAACTCAATAAGAAGCACAGGATTCGATTTGGTCATTAAGCCCAAATCGATTGCTCATGAAACCGTCGAATACTCGATCAATATGGAATCTTTGTAGCCGCAAGCGTAGCTTTGTAAAGTTAAAGCCAACTTGACGGCGCACCTCAACTAAGAAACCCACGTTCACTGGTTCGTGCTGTTAGTAGTTTCCGCTAGACCTACACAATATGAAGGAGCACAGTCAACGCTCTTTCTGAAATTTCTGACCAGTTCAAGATACGCTTATGTTAATCGTCTTAGCTGTGCCAATCGATGATTTCTTTATTCAGCTTGCCAAGCAAATAGTAGGTGGTAAGTTACTTAAACCAGTAGACCAACTGTTCGATCTCTGTGGAAGTGTGACGTCATCCTGACGAGAAGGCTTACTCCGTGGAGTTTGGCATCTATTGTTGTGGGTTATACTGCACTGCGTACTGTTGGTTTTCCGTGAGGACTGTACAAAGCATGCAACCTTCAGCTCAAATTATAATTACCGCCGTCAAGGAGGTTATACTTTCGTCGAGTTTGTTCGTATATTTGTCTGTCGCCAAGACAACTTAAAAAGTTAAGGACAGATGTTATCAAAATTTACAGGGATTGTTATGTATGTTAAGAGGAACATATGATTAACTTCTGGTGAAGATCCGTTCATCCGTTTGTTTGTCTGCCTCATTATTCTTAATGCCATAACTCAAGAAGTTATCGATTGATTTTTATGACATTTACATGAGTTTTAAGGTATATCGCGAAGAGTACATGACCAAATTTTTGTGATCATCTGTTTGCTCCTTCGTTTGTCGCCGTTTTTGATTCTATGCTTGTTAGCGCAATAACTCAAAAAGTTATGAATGGATCTTTATAAAATATACAGGAGTTGTTAGTAATGTTAGAAGACATAAATGATTAAATTTTGGTGATGATCGGTTGGTCTGCTTGTGAGTTTGACCAATGTTTTTTAGAATGTTTGTTAGCAGCATAAGTGAATAAGCTATGAAGAAAACAAAATTTCTGAAACTGACAATGCTGTATAGAGACACAAATGATTAGGTTTTGGTATTGATTCATGGAAAATCATGGTTTCAGTACCAATTTGAGTTTATCGTTTCCGCTGCCTTACTTGGCGGAGGTATACGCTCTCAGAGCGCTGTAGTTTTATATGCATCAAGAGCTGATTGTCCTATAACAAGAAAAACAAATACGGTTGGCTCCTCTAAGACGCAGCCCTTAGCTCAAATTATACATGCAATAACAATAAGAAGTGGATACCTCTATTTATGATAAGACGTATGTATATATCATTTTCTTCTTTAACATGCAGTCATAAAACTCATGACATTAAATTCTAGGCACTTGCGATAGCATTCAGAATCGAATAGTTCTCCATGAGGAAAAATATTCGCCCTTTTACTTTCTTTTCCATAGCAACGGCCCAGAAGCCGCCTGATCTGCTCTAAGCAAAAGTCACCTAAAAAATCATGTAACGTCATGAGTGCTTTCGGGACAAGAAATAGAACGCGCATTTTATTCTAATTTTTTTTTTAAATCGAGGAAAATCCAGTAATCGCACTGCGACGCTCGTTATAGAATTTTTGACCCAGATAGCACGCTGCTCATTAGCAGGAAGCGACCTTGTTATAGTAAGGAGGATGTGAAGCACAGGTAACGTGATGGATGCTACTTCGCTATGTCAACTGTTATATAATATATTATAGTTACAATTATTACAATAAATATTCATTTCGTTAACAAGGCGAGATGGATGTGGAGCTCATTTAGTACATTGGTTACAATTTCACCGCTTGATGAAAACAAAAATTAATGTAGTTTTTAGTGCAATGCACTATTTCTTATGTTGAGGAGGATATGAAGCGCTGCTTGTGATCCAGTGAGAATTGACTATAACTGTAGTGCTATACCTGTCACTTTTATTGTGAACACAATGTCAAGCTCGACGACGCTCCATCATGTAAAGATTGGCCAAACTATGTCTTTCATGTATGGACGAATTTATTAAGAGTTAGTAATTCAAGACAGAACGTACCGTAAAAACTCGTGACGCACAGTAACTTTGTGACGAAACTGAAAACTATTCTGAAATTAGTTATTATTATTATTTTTGTTAACCGGGAAACAGAAGATTAGATTAGATTAGATAGGCGGCAGTAGACGAACCAACAGGCCCATTCTCAAAGAGACACCGAAACTTACGTCCCGGCCCTCTATGAGCTATTACAATTAAGTTAGTAGGATATAAAAGACTGGGGAAAAGAGAAGAAAAAAAAAAAAGGGAGAAGAGTCTCAGCAAAAGAGACGATCATCAATGCACGCAATCACGGCCAATGGCCGCTGATATGCTGAGTTAAAGATGTCAGACAGCGAAGTTGGTGTGGAATCAAAAAGACGGATTTACGAAGACTCGGAGGCTTTGGCCGTCAAGGGTGTGCAACTCCGGGAGGAGGAAACCTTAGTTGTGGGGGATGTCTCTCCCAATGCGTGTCAAGACGATTTTTAAACGCGTTGACTGATTCCGCACTTACAACATCGGAAAGGAGTCTATTCCAAATGCTGACGATGAAATACGGCAAGAACTGCTTTATGCTTTGAGCTTTATGCTTGAGTTTTTGACCGTTGTTCCGCAAGCGATCATTGAGGTCTCTTTCGTTGCAGTTACGTCGTTGAAGCCATTCAAATACTTGAATGTTTCTATTAGTTGCCCTCTGAGTCGTCTTTGCTCGAGAGTTATCAGACCCAGCTCCTTTAGGAAACATTCATACGGCTTGTTTGCAGCTGAGATATCAATTTCGTTACTCTGCGTTGGACTCTTTCCATGTTATCGATATCTTTACACAGATGTGGCGACCAGAATTGAACAGCAATTTCTAAGTGTGGCCCCACTAATGCCTTGTACAAGGGAACGATGATGTCCTTGGACTTGTATTAAAAATTTCTGCATCATCATGATGCACTTTCCCTTCATGTTGCCCTTTCGTGTTTCGGTTTTGGGACAAAAATGCATGTAATTTTGATGCACTTAAGTGCATCAAAATTTTCTCTCAGTGTAGAGCAATTAATGCCAACTGTAGAGAAAACATGCAGCAATACCGATGGATTTATTTATATTCCTGGAATTTAAATAGGGAGTAGCTTAAGCCTGAGCTTTGTCTCTTCTCTGAGAATGGGTTCCTTTGTCCATATGTCTTCAACTAATTTAGCCTAATAGCTGCAGTCTACTGAGGTGAAACGGGAGCCAGGTTAGTATAGTCTCTGTTCGAACTCTCAGGCTCGGTGGTAATTGTCTATACTAGGGCTGAGAATTCAGGCATGTCAGAGTGTTGTCGCGTGGTGCTGTGCTATACTACCGGATGTGAGAGTTCACTAGGCCTCTAGTTCATGTATACAGAATTACGGGATTTGTTTATGTCATGACTCTTGTAAGACTGTGTCTAGGAGGTTGTGCAGCGAATAAAAAATAAGTAAATGTTCATAATTAATTGGCACAGCTATCAGTAAAGCTGCATACTCGAACGTTACCGAGTTTGCGAATACAGCTAGATTAAAATAACACAATTCTACAAGTATTGTATATCAATGGAGGCATTACATCCCCCCTGATTCTCAGGGTATACTGGTGTGGAATTTTGATAATATTTAATACCAATAAATACTGGAACTCTTGTGCATTAATTTAGACACAAAACCGTCGCGGCAAGCCTGCTCTCCACCCAAAGCTCTGCCGATAATGGAGTGGTGGTGGAGGACTGTTTCTCTCGCAAAATCCTTTTTCATCCGATGAAAAGTTCATCCGTAAGCCGTGGCTCGATTCGCTCTGATGCCCAATTAATGTCCCTATAAGTCGGATAGAGTTGGAGCTTCTATCAGATTACGTTCAACAGGGTAACGGTGGTGGGTGTATTATTAGTTATTAA
>LQNS02278174.1:6802640-6825341 GCA_001587735.2 Parhyale hawaiensis
AGCCCGAGTCCCTGTTGGTTCCACGGAAACCTCCGGAGCCCAAGCGGCAGCTCTGCCAATATCGAAATCAGAAAACTCTTCCAAGAGAACACGAGAAATGTTTCAGGGCCGAACGAAAATGGGGGGAGCGATACGCAAAAATATGATACCTTCCCTGGTGATCCTCAGGAGCGTCAGCCTGCCACATGTCGGCAGATGCGATGGAATTTTGAGAAATATTTAAAAGACTAACTTTTGTAAAATAAATCCATTCAAATGGCGAACTATGTCTTCGATGTGGAAAAATAATTTGACCACATTTTTATGGCAATTTGGGGTCATTGAATACATTCAGTGCAAAACGTTAAAATTTTGAAAAGTATTTTCGAAAATATGGGGTATTACATATATGTTACGTCATAAATTACCGGGACAGGAATTGTACTGAAATGAAAACGCTCTAAAATCGAATTATGTATTAAAAATGAATGAAGCAGTAGCTTCTACTTAAAGTGAATATCTCGAAAACAGTTTCGATCTATAATTGTTCAGACACAGATTTGTCTTATATTTGAAACACCGTATAAAAATTGTTCCACTGTTGTCCTACTCCTTTGACAGCTTCAGATAATTATTGGGTAATGACCAATGTGTTCATATTTGTACTCTTGCGTAGGTATAGCGTTGATGCTGTTGTCTTAGACTTTTCTTTTTCGAGGTGGAGTGCAAGTTGAAGGCCCTCAAGTTTTTAAGTCTCTGTGCCTGTCATAAAAGAGTCATTTGCTAGCTGGGACTGAAATTCATTCAAAGTCATATACTTCTTACTGTTACCATGCAGTAACGAGTATTCTTTTCTGTTGAGTAGCCATACACTATTCACCGCAACCTTTATGAGGCAATGAAAGATAGACATGTGCCACTTATTGCTTCGTAAACGGATTCTGTAAAGAGAAATAGAAGCATATCGGCAATCTCAACTCCTCCATGTATGTGTTGCATTCGAGGACCGTTTATCTGATTTGCTGATAAGACTTGTCTTTAGATGGCCATCGTTTCACTGGACTTCCTTCTTCACTGCAAAGAAGGTGGATGCAAAATTAGCACTTTTGTTGTCTAAGCATCTAAGTGCTGTAATATTGGAATCTGATTCCATTCTCGAAACAAAAGACACCCTACCATGTGCCTCAAACTCTTTCTCCTGTAATGCTGGAGACACACTAGGCATTTACACGGACAAATTGATGCAAGGATGCGAGATTCTGACGTCATTTATGCCACGGTATCTATGCTACCGACTTTAAGTATGTATCGAAACGGCCCGCGAGCTGCCCATCCGAGCAACTAAAGTTGGGAGTAGAAATGCATATGTAGCCCCGTCATAACAGAATTTTCTGTGCACCATGCAATAATTCTGCTTCTTCTGATTGTTCCCAAGGCTAAAATGCTTTTACTGCTCAGCATTTTTAGAACCAGTAGAGATGTAAAAAAGTTGTCAAGATATTTTAAAATTATGTTTGCAGGTAAATATTCACACAAACGTACGACCACATCACCTGAAATTTCTAGATCTTCTGGCAAATTAATTGTCTTTCTTGCATAAACCTCAAAGTTATAGATAAGACCAGACGATCCACATCGAGTGATGACTTGAAACACCATTTTTGGGCTTTTTTTTAAGGGGGGAGGGAGGAGAGTTCTACTGCTTTATCAGTGACTAAGATTCTACTGGTATAACTGGCTCATCGATGGAATGATACTCTTCCACCCCTTATCTTTTTTTTTGTATTTAGTAAAGACGGTCTCACTTTATATAGTTTATCACAATCTGTCGACGAACTGTCCAGAATATTTAGCTCAATGCAGACGAGAAGTAAATATTGCCGAGAGTGGCGTTTCGCCAGCAAATGCTTAACCAAACTCGTCCAAAAAGTTGTTAAAATAGCGAATTCAACAGGATGGGTCTAGGCCAATCTTTTTCTTTGCGTGTTAGCAATTCAAAATAACTTCCAGAACAGTTTTTCCTGTTATGGCGTGTAGAGCCTGCAGTTTTATTAAAACATTACTTCTAATTTTTGCGATTGTATTTGCCTCTAGGTTAGTCCAATGGTAGCCACCAGAAACGTACTTTTCGAAGTTCCGTTTATAAGCTTCAAGATCATACAAAACACCTAATCTCTGAGTACAATGTATAGAAAATTAAAATTGTCAAATACATGTAAACCGGCAATAAAATTTTTGATGTCAATAATTTCTATTTTTGCAGCTTATAATTATCTTACACTAAAACATTGCAAAGGAAACTTATTTCATTGCTGCGTGTGCATTAAAATGCCGCGCGGCAAGCTGGATCTATCCACGATATTTTTCCGTTGAAATCAGCAAAGATGTCACTCGCCTGCGCACGGCCTTACAGTTATTATTGAAATGAAATTTTTTTCAGGGGTTCAATCCCGTCTACGGCTTTACTAAGGGTCTTGGATGTCTGTGTCGTACAAGTGGAAGGATTACAATACATTCGGTACATTGGGGAAGAGGATATATCCCCATATCGAAAAGGACTCCAAATTCACTGTTCCTTTTTATTTTTGCCATTATTGAATAAACTTGTCTTCGATTTAGTTTAGTTTTCTGCGAAACTGATCCAGTCGGAAATAGTACCTTTATTGCATGATGTAACATGTATGTTACACTTGCCAAAAACACCTCTTGAGAAAACGGCTGCCGTAAATTCAGCAAACACATGATTTTCCTGTTGTATTTCACCTTAATCCTAATATAAAATAGCAACAAAGCCCTAATTGTAGCCCAAAAACTCGGTAAAACTAACCCGATTAAAAGCACGTTACTAACCTCCCAGGCTTTCACAAACACAATAAAATTCACAGAAGCGCCACACATTCACCCGCCTGAGGCTGTACGTATACTACAACCATATGCATACTTAACGCGTTTGACAATCATTTTAAATTTTTGTATAGTGGCTTTTATTTGAAGTGTAACTCATAATGTGTCACGCCATGAAACAAAGGCATATATTCACATATTGTGTATTGTACACCAAAGGCGTGTTATAATTACAACCCGGTTAGGATATCACTGTCTGAAAAACCAATGGCTATCGCCATTGGCTTTTTCTTACTATTTATTATTGTTATCAACAGTATTATTATATTTAAGCTTCATGCCTGGGTTTCCAAGTAACTGAAGTGCAGCATATTCGGCCCCAGGAAGTCCAAACCGTTTCTAAAAAAAATCGCTACAAAAATCACGGTCGACTGGAACGCTTGCATATCAGCAGAGCCGAACACGAATACCGGCACTGAATTCCATGCAGGGCAACACAGATCAGGATATAAAACCCGGACCTACCTGCAAAGTGTGGCACTTTAGAGTCTCCAGTGGAACAGGCTGGCCTGTAGCCACGTATGTGTTTAGAGTGCTAAATAGGTCCCAGCTAGAGGAGGGACCAATCGCGGTCGACTATAAAGTGTCCGAGCCATGGCGTCGAGAAACGGAAGACTTGCTGACAAAATCTATCCTCGAAAGTGTCACCATTGCTGGCTTGGTCATTGCCTTCTCGATGAAGATTGAATGTGAGAAAGCTTACGCTGCAACTCCGAGCACAGCAAGATTTGATCTTTCCCGGCTTGGACACGAACCTCAGACCTTAAAGCGACAGCAGCGCTGTAAGCACTCAGCGAGTATGACAAAAGTTTGCAGAAGTTAAGGGGAAGAAAGAATAAATATATGTATAATAACACAAAAAATGTTACTATCTTTTTTTCCAATTTTTTTCAGTTGTCTACGCTTCTGTTAGGCATTATTGGAGTATGTCTTTGGTCTACTAAGATACAAATACCTAAATACATTGTTGTGATTTGTAGGTAGATTATTAATCAAGCTTCGCAAAGTTTGTGTACACTTTGGTCACCCCTCACCCCTTTTTACAAATACGTATAATACATGTGGACGCATAGCATTGGCGTAGAAGAGAAATTTTTTCATCATAGTAGCCACAGAAGTGAGTCGTGTGAATTGGGTTTAAGCCCTCCATCGTCGGGCAACTGCAGAGTCGTCGTACTGAGATAATTACATCAAGAATCACGTCACGTTTATCCTCCTAACGACATCAACCTGAGATGACGTTTGTCTCCCTGAGGTAAGCTCGTCGATTACAAATCTAATTAGAGAAAAGGCCACTGCAATGGAGTCTTGTCTAGATAAACAGCTCAAAAGAAGCCGTCTCTTATTCCTTTCTCCTTCAATAAGAAAGAGTTTCTTTGATGCGAGCAGTGCCCTGAGCAATTAAGACAGCTCATTTGTAAACAAAAGATGGACCGCCACTGGAGAAAAGGCCGTAAGTCATCGTTCGTCCGTTTGAACACAAGCTACTGCTGGATATTGCGGGGAGAAAGTAACTCAAATCCCATTTAAACACAAGCGATGCTGAATACTGATGGGAAAAGACAGTAACTCATCTGAAATGAACGCAAGTAGCTTACAGTGACCGCAAGCCACTTACTGTATATGCCATGTAGGAAAGCCATGTTTGACTACCATACCAAATCCCAAATTGGACCGGGTGGCAGTTGAAATGAGCAACTGCTTGGTGTGTTACTAAGCCGATATTCGGAGACAATCCACACCAAAGTGTCTCAAAAGATAAACATTAGAGGATGCATTCACAGAAAAGTAGCCGTACAAGAACCGGTTCCCCTCACCCACTCCCCACATATTCCCTGCTGCACAATTCACTCGGCGCAGCAAGCATAAGTTGACCTGGAATTTCTAACGCTCTGGCGATTCCAATGAAAATTTTATCTTGGATCTAACTTGGCTGGTCCATCGCGTCCAACTCCGGCCGTCAGGACCGTAAAGTTCTTACGGCCTCATCAAAGTCGGGCGAAATAATAGAACAAAACTTCTTCGGAAACTCTCTCTGCATTGCATTATCGAAGCAATTAAATTTGAGCTTTGAAGCGTTCCCTTGTTCCTCATTATCTTAAAAGAGGACAATAAAACGAGGAGGTAATAATACAAAAAGAATTGTTTGCTATCACAGTGGGTGGGGCTACAAAACACCAATACTGTATCTACGAAAAACTATTTTATTCGGAGGTTATACACCTGTTGGTTCGATAGAAAAATTGTAAATATTCATAAAAAGTACACTGCACGATGAAAATATTTAGTTTATTAATTTAAAACCAATCTCTGAATTACATAATATGACCTTGCGGTTCGTTACCCAATCGGAAATTTACCGGCATTTATCGGCTGTTATCCGACACCGCTCAGTAAATATTTACTCACAGGCAGCCGATAAATACCTATAAATTTTCCATTTGGTAATTACTACGTTTCTTACGGTCCCAATGTTAAACAAGGGAAACTAAATATCGCCACAGTTCGCTTAAATATAGATAATTATCCACGGTAAATATGTATTTCGTGAGTATGTTTGTACATCGGTTGTGTGCAGTGTTGTCAGCGTTAGGGTGACTGCTGATTGGCTTGCTTTCCGGCGAAGCGGCTGCTAATTGGCTGAACTTCGCAGCTCGGCTGTTGATTGGCTGAAGCTTGCCGCTCGAGTGCTCGCTTTGGTCTGACATGACTCCTTTCAGTAAAAGAACTGTGATATCCCTGAGTAACGTATCCAGGATACGGGTGACAAAGCCTGACTTCTGGCCACTATACCGATGGTTTAAAGGGTTGCAGGCATGATAAGAAAGAAATAGAAAGAGTTAGTTAAGACTCTATTCCACAAAAGGTGTAGTGAAATTAAGAACAGTGTCACTATATGCAGTATCAGTAAAATTTTATATTTTGCGGAATTTGCATCGGTCCTGCTAGCTTACGTTCACACAATACATTATGGTTTTTAAAGCCAAATTTAATTAACACACTATGTAGTTTGCTGGTTCCAAAAAAAAAAAACTTAGCTTTTACGGCTGGTGAAAGGCAAACTGTGGGTTTTTCTTGATTTGACAATTACGGAGACATTCACATCTTATCTCTGGGAGTGTCTCATTTTAGATTGTATTTGTCCTGAAAATGGCGTCAGTTTGATGTCAAAACTTTGATGCAAATTTTAGATTCTTTTCCACCGCAGCAGTTACTATATATATTTTTAAGTCTAAAATCAATACTATAGAGTATAAATGGACATCAAGAGACAATTTCGATTTCTAGAAAAAAACTAACTTACAGCTAAATGTTTGTACTGAAACAGTTTTAAGCCTGTTAGCTATAAAGAAGTTTCAATTTATTTACGTAGAGGGCAAAAAAAGACGTCTGGTGCTCTTCAGCTCTGTATCGAATTTGTAGGTTAGCGGAGCAGCGTTTACTTACAAATTCTATCAGTAGTATGGCGAACTTCCTTTTCTAAGGTGACCTGACACCCAGGCAATTTTTTTTTGCGTACATGAGAAGTTTTTTTAAAGCTTCAAAAACACTAATATTAGCATAGACAGTGAGCCTGAATGAGGCACTAATGCCCTAGGTGGTTATACACCGCATCTTAAAGAAGAAAAGTAAGTATAGATTGTGAGTAACCAAAATAACACAATATGAACCAACACAATTACAAAAAACTAATAACAATACAAGTTGTTAAAGATAAATACTACAGTATCAAAAATGAGCAAATACCAAAATAAAAAATTTTACATGAAATACTGCAGTGAACAACCATAATGTAGCAAAAAATTATGTACTACAGTATCCAAAGACAACACTGCAGTTATCACAATAGTAAAATTAAATATTGCAGCACCGACCGAATGGAAATAGTTATCGTGCGCCATGTATTTATTGCTCTGTGATTCTACCCTAATGATTACAATTAGCTAGGGGCCATCTGTGAATGGCGGCAGATGATATACACTTCAAACAAACCCTAATTTCATGCCTCTTTTTCATTGTTCTGATCTCTAGAATAGCTTTTCAATTTCTGTCGTTGAGCTTCCATTCAATTTGCGCTTTTTTCATGAGTTCAGAAACAGAAAAATATTCGTTCATGGAAACTAAAAAAATCCCTTAGTTAGAATACCACTTCCAGGTTCTTGAGCTTTTTCAGTACCTACCTAACTTTTCAAAATTTCGCTTGTAAACGGTCCCTTCGCTCTTCAGCAGATGAAATTTTTCCTATCCAACCCTTTATATCTCAACGGAAAGACGCGGCACCAAGAAACTGGGTATTATTTAAAATGGGAATCGGGTTGGTATCTCCAAAGGGCTCTTTTTGTAATGGAAGAAAATTGAGTATTTAGTGGGCAACCGATATCAGAAAACTATAAAACATTGCGAGTGTATACCTCCGCCAAGCAAGGCAACAGTAAGCAGTAACGGAAAATTCAAATTAGTTCTGAAAAATCACCACAACCATATCACAGATATGATATTGAGCAAACCTTTGCTGATTATTATTCTACGTTTATGGGTCCGCTCATAAATTATATTTACTAAGCAAAATAAACCAGAAGAGCAAACCCCACGAGCTAATATTATAATTAAACAACTTTTGAGACCTCACTTATCTTTAATAAATAAACCACAAATGCATGAGGCCATATATGTACTACCTACATATGAACTAGCAATTAATAATTTTACATTCATATGCTGTAAGCAAATTTCTTAAATGAACTATAACAGAACCTCACAATCTTAATGAAATTTAGATTTTTCTTCAAATTTTAGATTAGATCTAAAGTAAACTATGATATCTTGTGTATTGGCTCCAAAAATATGATTATTTGTGCTATTAGACAGTAATAACAGCTTCTGTAATATTCTTAAAGATCCGTTCATAACATTTCGAGTTATGTTGCTAGCAAACATTAATCAAATGCAGAAAGGCACCAACCGATCATCACCAAAATTTGATCACTTGTGTCTTTAAATATTCTTACCACTTCCTGTAAGTTCCAGAGATCGGTTGATGACTTTTGAGTTTTTTACTAAGAGTCTTAAATCAAACACTGTGGCATACAAACGAACAAACAGATCATCACAAAAGTTTGGCTTTTTATTTTCCGTAATATACCGAACAACTCATGTAAATTTCATAGATATTTCGCTTGAAATTTTTAGAGTTGCGTTTCTATAAAAAAAGAGGCATAAAAACCAACAAACAAACAAACAAACAAACAAACAAAAGGTTGAACGGATCTTCACCAAAAGTTAATCATTTGTTACTGCTAATATACCTAACAACTACTGTATATATCGTAAAGATCCGTTAGTAAATTTTTCAGTTATCTTGGTGACAGACAAACAGACTAGGCAAACCCGAAAAAAAATACAGAACCTCCTTAGCGGAGGTAGTTAAGGAGAGAATCGATTAAATTGTATTTCTTCATGGAGATTCTTGAGCAGCATGTACCTGACGGAAGATTTAAAAATTATTCAATAGAAAAGATATTAGAATTTTTACTAGTTTCAGTGGAGTCCTCGAAAAATCAAAGCTCGCAGCAAAGCACAACCTCACGGGATGGTAACTGTCAGACACCGAGCCCCAAACCGATATGACGCAGCCGAGGTTCGAATGTCCGGTATTGAGTCCCACACTGTTGCCGATATTACCTCGCTCTATTATACTGTAGAACCAAGATTAACCATGATGGCGAATATCAAAACACTGGAGTAATATCCAAAGCTAACGATCATCAATGTGAAAGATATGAAATATTAGCTTTTACCGAATGGCTAATAAATATTTACTTGGGAAAATCCATACGATAATTGCAGCATATGATCAAATACCCCATAAAACAGGTAAATATTTCATTATGCAGAGAGAACAATTTCCACAAATACAAAAATGTACTTAAATACTGTAGCAGAGGCAATACTGGTCAGTGTAAGAACATTTTGGGAGTAAAAATTTTATCTCTAGTAAAATGAAGAATAATTGGTTGCAGCTTCACATGAGCAAGGGATGTATTCGTATGCAACAACAACAACAACATTTGGTTAACTGCGCCAACTTTTCGCAAAAATAGCAAACGGTTTTGAAAATTTTTTAATGTGTACAGTGGTTGGCCGGGACTAAACATTCGCCTTGTGCCAGAAATCGTGAAACTTTATTGCCCTTTCGAGAAGTACCGACTATAGAAGGTTGAAACACTTGTGAAAGTAAAACATATCAATATCTGCAGCACTAACTATTCAGCTTTTCGTTTACAGCACCAAAGACATAGTATTTGTAAAAAACGACGGAGCAGGGATTTCTTTCTATTTTTACGATGGCATCAGTTTACTTGAGTATTTGCCCTCCCCAAACTTTAGTTTACAATTTTACGAAAAGTTCTGAATTTTCGAACAACTTTCGGTCGTTGTCAATGCAACTTAAGCCACTTGTGAGTGCTGTTCCGAGAGCCTGGGCGAGGTGAAAAAAAAAAGCTACCAATTCCAAAGCTCATTTTTTTATCGAATATCGTTTTATTTCTGCTTGATATTTATTATGAGCTATAGATATTTTTTTAATAGCTGCATAACATCGATATCTTTAAGATGAAAGCAGATTTTTCCATGTTTCGTTTCACCGCCTTGGATTGCACGAGAAGAGGATTGTTATGTAACGCTGTTACTTGAATTTTAATTTATTTTAACAGTTTTCTCTCTAACCTTTTCCTAGATTTGACTGTTAGATGTAGTTTCTATTCGGTTACATTTGAACTACGTGGGTGGTGTTTTACGGGACTGTTACGTAACGATGATGTTTGATTATTTTCACGTAGTTTCTTCTTCAACCATCTGCTAAATTTGACAATATAATTTACTCACATAATGTATCATGTATGCAACGTTTTGAATAGTGGCGCCCGCACTCCTACGAGCAATACACCATGCAAATGATGAAAGAATGAAAAGTGCTGGAAATTGAAGACATTTTATTAACTATTATATATTTCCTTCTTATTTAGATTTTTTGATTTAACCTCGAATAATCTCCAGGAAATGGCTTATACTACTGTCATGAAAGGGCCAGTGTAGTTTCTCAGGCTTTTGTTCCATCGAGCGTAGAAGATGCTTCCAGTCGATTGTTATACAACTTCAATAGTTGAATTTCGTCAGAGCTCCAATGAGCATCCCCTTTCATGTTATCAGTAGTATATAATAATTCACGCAGTAGTTTTATTTACTTATGTACAAATATATTTATATCTTTCCTGTCACGCTCTGTGGAAATAAAATATGAAGAATTTCAAGAGCGTAGCGAACCGGTGCAACTATATTTATATTTTTTTATGCTATGCTCTATGGGAATAAGATAGGAAGAAATTCATGGGCGTAGCGAACCGTGAAACTTTCACGGCTTTAGCGGGGTCTTGCAAGAACGGGGGGTTTTTCTGAATAATTAATTTTTCTGCCATCATTCATAATGATGGCTCGGGCTACTAGTTAAGAAAATAAGTATATATGAAATATGAACCGAAATAATGTGTAATTCTAGAAGTAGAGGTTAAAATAATTAATTTTCAGTGCCAGTTCCCGATGAAAGCCGCCGTTTAAAATAGCGTTGATAGTGAAGGTGAAATTACAAGACAATTGCTGGATAATTCCAAGTGAAAGGGGTAAAGTTATGAATTTAGTAGCGTTATATTGGAATATGTGTTCAAGAACACATTCATGCAAAAACTAAATGCATAATTTAAGTCCAAACATACGGCATGTTGACCCAAGTATTAGTATTGGGAACACATAAACTTCTTGTATAATATGTTAATGAAGGCATGCATAAACTACTTATTAATTAACAATATAAGTTTATGTTTAGCGGCATACATACATGCATACTTAATTACACGAATTAAATTCACGATACTAGTTCAGACGCACAGGTTTCGTGCCAAACACTTTTCAGTTCAAGGTTGCAATGAATAACTGCTCGTTCTGAACAACACACCCAGTGAACAATGGAACCTGTTTGTTGCGTAGTAAGTGTTCTGGTGAGCCCTGCACTCTACCAGATGAAATAAGCAAAGTAAACAGAGAACACGGGGGGGTTGGTGGAATAGACGGAGGTTTGTTGGATGGTGGGCGGGATGGAGTAGGTGGTCGAGGGAGGGGTCACTTCAAGGGGATGCCTCAATTGAAAGTATAGCCGCTTTATCGGATGGCCACCTCCTGGCCTCCCTAAGCGCGACTTATGATTTTCTGATGAAAAGAACGTTGATTTATTTCATGAAGAGCAGTCGTTGCTGTGCCAAATCTCTGCAAAATCAATCGTGATTTATAGATTTCTCGATGCAAAAAAAAAAAAACGCTTACGTGCTTCATTGAATGCAGCTGCCGGCCTCCAGTAAACCACTTTACTGCATCTTTGATTTCTTGATTGCAAAATAAAAAAGTGACTAAATTTATTAGTGACATTCGCTAGCATCCCCAAACGCTTCTAATGCAGTTGTATGTTATTTGAAGTAATGAAATTTTCGATCTTCACGTGAACTGAAACTAATTTAACTTGCGACATTTGTGTGCCTCCCAAAGCAGGAATATTTACTAGCCTATGCATTTAATGTGAAACACGTAGTTTACATTTGACTAGAGTGCGCGTGCTATTAAAAATGACACTGAAGAATTTGTAATGACCCTTCTTCACTGTTCATACTTTCCTCACGAACATACTTCTGAAGGATACGCTACAATTAACAGCATCAAAGCAGCATGCTCCTAACTTCCCTACGATGATATAAGAAATTTTATATCAGCAAAACAATGCAGCATCATTGAATTTAAATAAATACCCGGCTGCGTAGCTTGCATACGCCATGACAGAACGTCAGTACATTGAAATTTTTACGCGCAAGTGATAACTGCTGCGTCAAAGGAAGAAAGCGAGATGGAAAAAATAACTGCTGCATCGGTCTACATTACCCTGAAAATTGCTTCTGCAGCGCTTTGTTTTTCATGTACTCAATTTGTACATTGTGATCTAAGAGTAAATGTAGTTTCGACGTATGGAGAAAGTAATAGTAAATCATACTCCATAGCAGCGCTAAGTGAAGCTGTAAATATCTTTAGTGTTTGGATATAAAGGTTAGCTGAGCGTTGTGCATTCAATTAAAAGGACAAGTATTCCAACTTCGGCCGTCTTCTGCAACCTGGTCCAATTTTAGCTTGACAATCTCCATCAAAGGACAGTATATTTGCAAAATCTTGAGCCTGGCCTGTTTTTTCCGTTATTTCTTTCGTTTAGAACGTGACACGAATTATACATATTTATACATAAATATATACATACTAGACTCTGCGCGACACATTGGGCCACTAAAAACATATCCTATCCTGTCCCAAAACCTATCTGAGCTACTCTCTCTTTTTCCTTAAATACTATGATGGAGATTGTGTGCACGGTGGCCAGCAAACATACCAGTTTATCACAGTTTTACATGTACAGCATACAGGTAAAGATATAAACATATATTATTATGTTGTTGATGCGACGCTGCGTCATAGGAAAGTTATCTGACTAGTAATTTTTGCTCTCTCTGAATGGAAGACTTATAATAGCTGTGGGCGTGAGTAATACCACCTGGACCATATCCAAGGATCAACTAAGGTACTAATGCAGCATCCTTTAAATAAGTGGGGAAGGAAGAAAGAATGTAATTATAGGTTATGCAAATTCACTTGAGGCAATCAGTCTCACCCTTAATGTTGCAAAGAGAATATAGGCGCTAATGTGGTTCCGGCCATCGAATTTCTCAGACAATCTAAAACCAAAATTTCTGTTTCTTGCCTTTAAGGCGCACTGACATACTAAATAAAATTGAGACGACTTTTCAGATGCAGCTGCTGGCATCCGAGCATGAGGAGACAGTTGGTCTGTCACTGCTCCCCAAATTGTACGAGTATTTATATTTCCTTCAGTCAAATCAAGTTGACCGACGTGTACAACTGTATTTTTTATATTGGGCGAAAGAAAGATTTTTGTTGCAGTCTCATCTTGTAACTACTGGGAAAGTATATATATTACATCAACTGTAGCCATTTCCCTCTGGAAATGAAACAAGGTAAAATTTATGTATCATTGACCGGTTGTGAAGCAGCCAGTCAATCACAGAGTTTCGTAGTTACACGTAGGGTGAATAAAATATTCTGAGCCCCCAGTCATGGGTACCGGGCGCTTTCGGTTGGTCGGTGAAATAAATATTCGCCGTCTGTCTTATCCTGCATTGAGGCAGGTGCGCTAGTTTCGACCCTTTGATTCGCGCTTTCATCAAATACCTTAGAGATTTGAAAAAAAAATTGAGGTTGCCTCGTAAAAAGAAGTTTCCAGCTCGTTTCAAGTACTATTCAAATTGCCTCTGACACCTGGCAGTCGGTTCAATGTGACAAATCTAACCCTCCTGTCTAACGTTCAGGACAGATCAAGCTTCAGAGTTTCAAGTCCGCCGGACAATCCAAAGCACTTAAAATTGCAATGTAAGTCTTCGTTGCAAGGATAGCCACTTATATCTATTTATCTATGCAGAGAATAGAAAAAAAGGAAACTGAGGATATTCCTTATAGTAGTTGTAATTCAGTCCTCGTTCTTTGCGGGCATCGTGAGCTGCACCGCTATATATTTCACTACGGGCTACTAGATGGCCAAGAAGTTTTAAAAACGGCCTGTTAAGTGGCCAGTTTTTCGATAGAGGTACCTAGAATCCTGGCCACCTAACGGTGCAGTTAGCTTCAAAATGTGAAAAAGGTATTAAAAACACCATAGATTTATGTAAATTTGATTTCATTTTGAAGAGAAAAAAGTCTACGTTCAGCTTCACGCCCACTTCTCGATAGTAAAACGCTCCATATTTTTTTGTGCTGCCATCATGCACCTCGACCAACCAACCTTAGTACCAGCCCCCTTACAATGAGCTTTCGCCCCGCCAACCTTGTAGGTTAGGTCAACAGGACTGGTTCCCGTAGTAAAATAAGAAGCTTAGATCATAGTGAACCCGTATAAAGACCTATATATGATATAGGACATTAGCAGAACCAGTCCTGGCACTTAACCTGCAAGGTTCTCGGAGGGGATGTACCTCTATCAGGCCATAACGGAATATGTATATATATATATATATAAGCTTTGCACTTTTCTTTCGTCTCTCCATTTGTCATCCATATTTGAGCAGTCCCATTACAGATAATGACTCTACAATCATAGAAAAAGTGCACGTGGTGAACGTACGGCACTGTTCCAGGTCATCTAAGAACAGTACAAAAAGTTATGAGATGATCTGTGGAGAACAGCGAGTACCCTGCATCTACATTTCATATTAGGATATCCCCTACGGTATGTTTTTTTATTGGCTGGAACAGAAAAGTAGTTAACATGAAGAGTCAGTGTTAGGAGTCCTTTTTGACGTAGAATCTGAAGAGCCCTCCAATCCTATATATGCTAAACGTACTAAGCAGCAGCAATTTGAAGCGACTATATTAACCACTTTTCTTTTCCTGCATTTTAAGCGAGGAGAATAGCCTGCCTCGGGCTATTCACCACTTGACTGATGAAAACGACTACACACCCTTGCTAGAGGTGTCAACCTTTTCGAGCCTAGTCTTTCAAACTTGGCAACGAAAACTCTATTTTTATGCCATGTAAAAATAAACAACTAAAAAATAGCCAGCGGGCAAATCATAAAATCAACATGAAAAATACTGAAGCATAAGAAATAAACACAAAACAAAATGGATGAAAAAGAAGATCTTACAGGATCCCTCAGACAAATACCCTATAATCCTTAAGCTAAGCACAAAATCAAGGGTTTGAGAAGAACTGTACAACTCTCTCGCAATGTCAACATTCTTCAGCTTCGCCCGGGCTCTGAATGAGCTTGGCTCAGTTCCAAGCTTACAAGGTGAATGTTTTTCTGCATCTCAATCACTGCCATGGTTTGTACGAGCGTTCTTGCTAAAGCTAGCATATTAGTATATTCATTCACAGCCGCCACACTTTATTTTCCTGGGCTGAGCACTAAGGAAAAAACTACCATGGTTGCGTTCATTGCTTCATACAAGATTGCAACTCTACGATTATTTTTATCAGGGTAAATTGTTAAATTGTTTTTTCAATGTGGATGCCTTAGGAAAATTCATAATAGTAGTTAGGTTTTGTTTTTCGTTAAACACAAGGCGAAAATAGTTTGTCATACTATGTAGTTGACGAAAAACGACTAATTCATATGTTTTACATTTACATACTGTGTTTCAGGCTTGTCATCGGAACATAATGAGAAGTAATTATATTGGCTTTGCTGTTTTGCTGTACTTTGACTAATCTCATAAACACGCTAGTTTATATAAAAATTTAAATAATCGCTTTTTGTCAAAAATATTATAAATCGTACGACAATTACTCAAGATATTAATATTGTAGTAAGTACTGCTAGAGTTCTATTTCAGCTGATTATCGTTTTAAGCTCACGCCAGTTAATAAATGAATATATTAAAGCACTCATCGCTCATCTCTGCTGCATACTGTAACTCGCCTATGCACGTAAATACTGAAATATTCATGTCGAAATAAACAGACAGGGACACTGTCACTCTCTTCATCCCAGTGTCTATGCACGCCAAAAGTCTACGGAGCTGAGACCCAGGATTTCACGGAGGCGTAGAGCCTTTCGTGCATCCTGGCCATATTCAGATTCTGCAAAACCGGACAAAAACTCCTTATTGGATCCCTTCTTTTAAGCTCCCGCAGAAGTTTGTGGCCGACAAGAGGGAGAAAAAGAAGGAAAGTTGTATCCTGGGAGGCATACATCACGAGGCCCTCCAACTTTTAGCGAAATGAACGACTTTCTTGTCGTTCTTTTCTGTCATTTTTCGTTCCGCCTCAAGAAGTTCCGCCATTTCTGTTAGCGTGGATGTGTAAGTAAGATGCTAATTGATATGTACTGGCCATGCAGCAGTTACTTGAGTGAAGATGAGCCTAAAAAAGTTGTGCTAGGCTGCAAGTAAAATCCCAGTTCATATCTATTCTCCTCATTTTTTTATTGTGGCACTGAAAAGAAACATGGACATTTTGTTAGAGAGCTAGTGAAGCTCGTATGAGAAGTACACACCAAAATTATGCATTACTGCCCTTGCAGAACAAAGGTTATTTGCTCCTATGCTGCTTAACGAAGTTTTGTTTTTTGTTTACATTACTCGCTATAACATTTTCAGCTACTGCTGGTTACACAACTAGATTTTATTGTATTCTTCATAATATAATTCAGTCATTGCGATACAGTAGGCATTTTCCCTAATCTCTGCTACTCGAAAAATTTCTGCCTTTACATAATGCTTTTAAAATTGTACAGTGAGAAGCTCACAGCCACTCTGTATATATTTAAGCTTGTCAGACTGCAAAGGATTTATTAATAGCTCAGTGCATGCTTGCAGCCCAGACAGGTGTGGTACAGGTACAGTCTTATGCCAAACTGCTGCCCCCTGCCTGCCCCCCCCCTCCCACCTACGTCACCATGTTCGCCAAGGTCGTATGTTGCCGTTTATAGTATAGCATCTATGGTAAGAGGTCAATACATTTCTAGTATTGAAGTATAAGACATTAATACCGCAACTGAGGAATTTTGGACCATTGGAGAGAAGCACCGACCTTCTTATGGTTGTCATTCTCCTAAAAAAAGTAAATGAATAAAGATATAAGTAGCGGGCCTAAGGCCAATAGACAAGCTAGTCTAAAAAAAAAAATACTTACGTTTGTACACTATTCTGCAATTTTATGTTGGCTACAATTTGCTTAAAAGCTGCATCAAGACGGTTAATTAAAAAAAAAAATAGCTCAGCGT
This sequence comes from Parhyale hawaiensis, assembly GCA_001587735.2. Taxonomy (NCBI): domain Eukaryota; kingdom Metazoa; phylum Arthropoda; class Malacostraca; order Amphipoda; family Hyalidae; genus Parhyale; species Parhyale hawaiensis. The sequence goes on from LQNS02278174.1 coordinate 6,819,407, forward strand.
ATTGCCCACATATGCATCATATATAGTTAGATATTTGTATATATTTATATACCGCACAATTGTCGGTTCCAGTAGCCTCTGGATCATCCCGATTAGGTACTCATCTGTTTACTCTTGGCTTTAATTGAAATAAATACTAGGGATCAAACCAGAATTTGAGTCTGGGGCCTTGAAACAAACAAACAAACAAATAATTTGCTTCTCCCAATAGGAAAATTTTCATCAATTGAAACTATTACAGTAAGATATTTGTAAGCTAGACCTAGTGCAACACAGAACATGATAGTAATATGGGCTATAGGTTAAGTTACACACTTATGATGCTTTTATATCACACAACCTACACTCTATAAAGTTATACAAAAGTCTCTATTACAGCAATAGGTTTATACAAAGGCCTAGTGTGAATTTAGTATGCACTCTAAAGCTCGCTGCCCACTTAACAACTTTCGTTGGTGCTAGCAGCCTAGAACCAACTCAACCAGTCCAACTGCGTAGTCGTAATCGTGACTTCCGCGTAACGTCTGTGAACATCATGCTTCAATCCTTGAAGTATCCTTCTGTGTGGATATAACCTACTCATAACTAGGAACGATAGTTGAGAAATTTCACCAACGGCAGTTGCTATGGTGTAAAAATTGCGGTAGAGTGTGAGATTTGCTACAACTTTGTCTACAGTTAAATATTTGAGCAAGAGAAGCGGCCCGTGGCAGAGTAAAAGGATTACTTAGTCAACTCTGTGCTGCTAGCGTCAACGAAGTTGTTATGTGGACACCTGGCTTTATTTACAGCACTAGGTTCACACATAGGCCTGCTATGAATAGTTGATGCAACGTCACATTAATTCAGTAAAGGCGAGCTAAACTAGAGGTCCCTGGTTTGAGCCTTTAAGTTTTGGTGAAATTTATGGTGTGTATATATATATAGATACAGTATACATATTTTACTGCTCCAACATTTTTTCTATTACTACTTACAGAGATAATCTGTGCACTCAGACGTTACTTATAGCGAGAGATGTGCGCATTTTATTAATTGACCCGTTGTGTTGAATTTTAACATAAGTTACTTCGAAAACCTAAGACGCTATCAAGTGTTTTTCTTACTCAGCCTGATGATATGTATATTATAATTATGTGCATATAATTATATGTTCAATTACTTCCGCCAAGAAGGTTATGTTTTTCCTAGTTTACTGTCTGTTGGCTCTTGGTCTATATGTATGCCACCGAGATAACTCAAAAAGCTATTGGCGGATCTTTAAGAAATTTACGGGATATTTAGGTATGTTAGGAAGAACAGACGATAGCTTTTGATGAAAATCCGTTCAACAGTTTGTTCGTTTGTTAGCGTTTTTTTTTTGCTTGTACAATAACTAAAAAAAAAAAAAGATATGGACCGAGTTCTGCGAAATTCACATAAGTTGTTAAATGTATTCGATGAGTACCTAGCAAAATTTTAGTGATGATATGTTTGTCCGTTTATGTGCTTCTATGTTTGATTTTATGTTTATTAGCAATGTAAATCAAAAAGTTTTGACGAATCTTTATGACTAGGATTGTGACTTTGCAAAATATGAACGCATATTCTATCAAATTCCAATTATATAATTGAATTTCGATATCTGGCATAAAATATGATGCCTATACGTACACTTCACTAGTGTAAAACTATCAAAATCAAAATTCAGTCATACAATTGGATAGAATATGCGTGCATATTTAGCGAAGTCACAACCCAAATAATGACATTTACAAAAATTGTTAGTAATGTTAGAAGACTTAAATAACCGAATTTTGATGATGATCTGTTTGCCTGTTTGTGGGTTTGACTGTTTGTTAAAAATGCTTTTGAGAACATAACTCAAAAGTTACGACGGATCTTTAAAAAAATTACAGAAGCTGTTCTTACTGTCAAGAGGCGCAAGCAATCAGATTTTGGTGCTGATCAAGAGAAAATCATCGTTTCAGAACCAATTTGAATTTTTCGTTAACGTTACCTTGCTTGGCGGAGGTATGCGCTCTCAGAGTGGTCTAGTTGAACATGTACGAGTGACCGTCTCCGTTATTAAATGCCAGTCAAAAATAATCAATTCAAAGAAACCCCCGTTTTTTAAAAGTTAGCTACTCTTCAAAAAGATTTCTCAAACGAGAATTTAATATTCTGCCTTAGGTTTCAATAACAACAGTTATGTATAATACGTGGCGTCATCAGCATCGCTGCCACCATCGCTTCCTCTTCTATGAAGGGCTAAAGACTTATTCAAGCTCGAGTTTATCCCTAACTTACTAAGGGAAAGATCTTTACAGAAGACTGGACGCCCAAAAAGTGAAACCACAAACTCAGTTGCCTTGGAGGTGAAATTTCTGTTAGGGATATTGACCAGTAAGTTACTTTCTCGGTCATTATACGTGGAAATTTGGAAAGGAGATCAGTTGCTTGAGTAGGCTTTCCGTTTCCCCAATTTTCGTTTAAAAAACAAACATGTACTCTAGAGATACTCCCGTACAGAGCAGAGAGCTGGGCGCTTGCGGCCATCTGCTGTAACTTTCGACCCAACATCAAGAGTATAAAAGGCCGGAGCTCTGTAGTCTAGGGCAATTTTCTTACTTGACTGGACAGCGGCAGGACCGCACCTCCGCTCATTAACTCGCGGACCAACAGCAGAATTATTGTGTCTCTCATTAGCGACACAGCAATGGTTCAGTGTCCAGGTTTGCTGAGTAGCGTGTACGATTCCTGCTTTACAGCGCTTGATGTACCGTTGCTGCGAGAATGCATCAGCTCGTAGAAAATTTATATATGCACGTCCGCTTCCCGCATGGTTTTGTCGATAGAGGTTTTATAATTGTATAAATGAGTTTAATACCGCCTTATAAATCAGATAATTAATAATAGCTTCACTCGTCACATGGTTCTGTGAAGATCATTTCCATAGCTGTTTGAGATCGTACAGCAGAATATTATAAATAGGATGTTTGAGTTGCGGCGCTCACTTTCTTTAACGCAATAATTTTTTGAAAGTTTTTAACGGATTTTATTACAGCCATAAACTCTGATTATTACGCCGCTGTGCTGGCCGGATGCGCTCGTTATGCTTGCTTGAACTTTGGTTCGCTGCCATCAGAGAAAGGTTGCCTCTATGCAAACTAATATTTAGCTGTGTCGGTAGGATGTTATCTGGAACTGAATATGCTTCCTGCCTTCTTTCGACGAAATATTTTTCCAATTGTTTTACTAAAATCCTAACGAATAAATATTATGAAAACCGTACACTTCAAACTAGTTCTATTTTTAATTTATAGCTGTAAAAATTATACATTTAGTTACTATGCAGTTCGATACTTCAACGTCTCAATTGCTCAGATTATAACCAGCCAGATCTACAAAAAAAAAAAAACTTTATTTGAAACTGCTTCAATGAGTACCACTGTTATTATACGCTTTGATTTTCGTAGGGTTACTTCTAGTTGAAACGCGTCCTTTGTGGGGTTAATTATGGACGAATATTTGCCACAACATATCGCGAGCTAGTGTGTTAGACATGAAACAATAGACTGAGGCCCATTCCTGGATAGAAGACGATGCCTACACCTCTGTCCTTTCTGGGTAATTGCCATCCTGAAGAGTAGATTCGATTAGTTCCATAAAGCGTCCGTATATGTATACATATTACATATATATTATATTTATAGTATATATATGTTATTTCGGCGAGATACTTTTGACAGAATGGCAATAGATTTGAGCGGGACGAAGCCTGGGTCGCAGATCATTTCTGGGATTGGGCCCGACTATCTAATCTAATGTGGCGAAATCGTCCTCGTCTTACGAACATTACTGATGACAGAATGAGGTTGCACTTAAGATTACTTCTGCTACATAGTGGCTGTTGCAACGATACACTTCTTTACGAGACTGCGAAAGATTGAGAAGATCGTATGTGGAAAATCAATCAAGTTATTGGTGGATTTATGGAGCTAGGATCCGAAGCTACGGAGGGTGCTGCTCCCTGTGTTCATCCAGAATGTTTCTGGATGTTTTTGTTTAAGCGCTAAATGTTGCCAACTTTCTTTTATTCAGACGGTAGTAAACATACTTCCCTTTCTTTCTAATCTCGTTACAACAAAATTACTTTGTATTTTACGACTAGTACGAGTGATATTCTTGATTTCTTTTGCAAAAAAACACAGCATTGTGTGAAGGCAAAGAATGAAAACTGTATACATTCAGTGTACCAATATTGTTACGTTTGTTCAACTAAGTATACATCTTGAGCCTTGCGGAGGTACACAGCCGGCAGCATATCAACATTCCCAGGATAAGAATCTAAAAGCTGTAAATACAGTTAAATACAAAGCAACCACCCGCAACAACAGCCGTGTACTAAGATAAAGACAGCGGCTGGCAGCAAGTCATTGGACTCAAGGGGTGGACAGGGAGCTAATGCTTCTGCATCGTTACGGCGGAGTAGGATTATATTAAACATAATGAAGTAGAGTAGTATAATGCTGTTGCTTCACCAATACCCTACGTTCAATGGTCTCCCGAGCTAGTTATTTTTTATTTTAATTTTTGCATTTATTATTTCAAGCTGCAACGATCTCTTTTAATGTTTTTAATGCGTATCAAGTTAGTTATCCGAGAACGTAAAATACACCGTGATGATAAAAATGGTCAATGCTTGCAGCTAGTCTTTGCACCTTTTCTTTTCATATATATATTTTTTGCATGCATGTTTATGAAATATAAACGTGTAGGAAAGCCAGAGGTCAATGTTCCCAGGTATTCTTTGAGTTACCGTTACTTGAATAATGATTTTTTGACTGTATTAAATGATAAAATCGTTCGTTAGAAGATTCTTGCCGCAAGCAATTCTTCCTCAGTCCTTTTCTCAAGACATTCTCTCTTCCTGCTCTAAATATCATGTGTAAAGAAATATTGCATGGTTAGCTGAATATTCCTCTAGTGGCAATGTATGAAAGGTCAACGCTTCATACTATTATTCGTAAATCTATATAGTTTATCAAGAAGGGTTCCTTAACTCTAATACATAACGTATGCTTTCAAAGAGTGATTAGCTCTTTGAACTTCCCGCTAGGAGAAAAAGCTTCAAATGTCAAAGATTTCAGCCACTCTTGGTAAGTTCTCTTTTAGAAATACCCTTATTTAAATCTATCCTGATATTTCAGGGTATAAAAGACATGAAGAAGCATTGCATCGCTCTTTGAATTCCAACAGTTGGTAAGTTCCTTAAAGGTCAACAGTATTTCCTTCTCACTGTGATTAATACTATTAATCTTCTATATTATAATTCTGTTCCATCCGTCCGTACGTCCGGTGTCTGTACGTGACGCCTTTCAGTATTATATACGGGGGAACCTCAATTTGCAAGAAGCTCTGATTTTCGCCGGAAAGAAAGTTCAGCCATAGCAGTCTCTGTAGCGCTTCTTGAAAACAAATTCAGCCACTTTCAAAACGAATACATGAAGATCATTTCACTCGTATCTTATCCACCGCTTTCCATATATTTCACAACATATTATGTTTGCTTTGCTTGTGGCGCTCGACGATCTTAATAATGCCAACCAGGTACGTATTTAGGATACGCTGCTAGAGAATGGAGCGGGTAGCGTTGGACATATCGGCTCTAAGGTATTCTTTCAAGCGAATATGCGATGTCTAATTAAGGAAATTGATAAAGCAGGCTTAAGAAGCTGTTGTATATCTGTGGCGTCAAAGAGAGCAGGGAAATCATGGGCTACTGATCAATAGCCATGGGTCCTGTAGTGGTAAAAAAAAAGAAAAATTGGACACGTTAAAAAAAAATTGAAACGCGTAAGATGATGATCGGCAAAATTATCTGTAAACTAGTGGCCCATGCCGTCATTATAAATGACGGCAAAAAATTAACACTTCACCGTAACCCCCGCCG
>LQNS02278174.1:6842193-6857707 GCA_001587735.2 Parhyale hawaiensis
CCCTAACTCTTGCAGCGCAGCCCTGTCTCTGACTGTGCAGTCCCTATCTCTTGCAGCGCAGCCCCTGTCTCTTACTGTGCAGTCCCTACCTATTGCAGCGCAGCCCTGTCTCTTACTGTGCAGTCTCTATCTCTTGCAGCGCAGCCCTGTCTCTTACTGTGCAGTCCCTATCTCTTGCAGCGCAGCCCTTGTCTCTTACTTTGCAGTCCCTATCTCTTGCAGCGCAGCCCTGTTTCTTACTGTGCAGTCCCTATCTCTTGCAGCGCAGCCCCTGTCTCTTACTTTGCAGTCCCTATCTCTTACAGGGTAGCCCTGATCTCTTACTGTGCAGTCCCTATCTCTTGCAGCGCAGCCCCTGTCTGTTACTGTGCAGTCTCTATCTCTTGCAGCGCAGCCCTGTCTCTTACTGTGCAGTCCCTATCGCTTGCAGCGCAGCCCCTGTCTCTTACTTTGCAGTCCCTATCTCTTGCAGCGCAGCCCCTGTCTCTTACTGTGCAGTCCCTATCTCTTGCAGCGCAGCATCTGTCTCTTACTTTGCAGTCCCTATCTCTTGCAGGGTAGCCCTGATCTCTTACTGTGCAGTCCCTATCTCTTGCAGCGCAGCCCTGATCTCTTACTGTGCAGTCCCTATCTCTTGCAGCGCAGCCCCTGTCTCTTACTGTGCAGTCCCTATCTCTTGCAGGGTAGCCCTGATCTCTTACTGTGCAGTCCCTATCTCTTGCAGGGTAGCCCTGATCTCTTACTGCTCAGTCTCTATCTCATGCAGGGCAGCCCTCTCCCCTGCCGCGCGGTCCCTATCTTTTGCCGCGAAGTCTCTATCTCGTTGAGGCAGCTTCCCTCGCACGCCGTGCACGACAGCACCAATGGGTCCCAAATTCAAGGGAATATCACCATTAGCAGCTCCCACCCTATACATATAAATCCCAAGCCTTCCTTCCTTCCTCTCTCACCATCCCATTCTCCTCCGCCTGCTTTATAGCGCGCGTTGACGCTCCTCTGCCTCAGTTGCCAGTGAGAACAAACTCGTTTGTGCGTCGAGCGTAAATGTTGAGGGCTGCAAATGTTTCCAAATATATGAAGTGGTGTACAATAACCGAATCTTGCGCTTCGAAATCTTTCCTAAATGCCCAGGAAAACTCGTTTGACGTTGTCTCTGATCTACACGGGAACATTGTCGGAGTAGATTGGAAAATTCGTGTACAAATATGGCAACCTTAGAACGTGAAATTGCTGAAGATACTATGATATTAGAGATAGTAGAATATATTGACTATAGTGGACATCAGACAGGCAAATTAATGGCAAGTCTGAGATAATACCTGAATGATGTCAGTGACTGTAATCTTCAGAAGGTTCAGTTCATTGTATTTAATTAGGTCAAGAGATAGTATAATCACACTATAGAGGCATCTTCAAAGTTGTGATAATTAAATCTGACAACAAACTCTTTTACCCGACGTCAAATAACAGGAGGTATCTCTCAATCCATTATTTTACAAATTAGCCAAGATTATTTCACTGAATATATAAAGCAGAAAAGGAGCAAATAAATCAAGAGATACGTATTTAGTTATGCTGTAAGAAATCTTACATTAGAAAAAATTGATTGCAACAAATTACTGGCTACAATGCAATGTAGTTAATTCGTCAAAAATTGAACAGCCGGTTTCTGCACTCACCAATTTACAATTTCAAATATTCAGTCAATTCAGTGAGTAGCTGTTGGCACCCTTCAGTTTTAAATCGGCGCTTCCTGGTGCCGTAAGAGAATATGATCTTCAACCTGGCCTTCTTCCTGGAACTTCCCGCGACCTCACCAGGTCATTGGTGCAGTGCGCGGCAGTTCCAGTAACTGAGGCGTGATCGACTGGAGAGTAAAATTAAGAATTCCAGGCTTCGCTTGTTCGCAACCTAAAAGAGTTGTTCTGCAAAATAGAAATTTTAGCAGGCTCAACGTAACTGGGTTGCTCCTAACACTTGCGACACGATTTGAAGGGGCAAAGCCAACACTCGCGTCCAAAGTTACTGAGGAGTCAAGTCTTGAAATATTATTTCTGCTCTCGAAGGCACCGTTTGCTGTGATGATGATGTAGCTAGGAAGGCATTAGCTTTAATGTCTTCGATCAATAGATTCTAATCTCATTATGCTCTCTCCCTAAGACTATCTCAAATTGTTCTCTGCTTCCTGGAAGGAGAAGTACTTCTTTGAAGGATCAACAACGAGGACTCTTAATATAAATGCTTGCACTGCTCTAAGCAGCGGGGTCCCTACTTCCCCTCTCAACCAGTCATAGAATGAAAAAAATAGGCTTTGGTAGCAGCTCTTTGCAAATGTTCACCTCTGTTGATGCTATTATAAAGAAAAATAAACATCATATAATAATGATGCCTTTTCACACAACAGTGGCTTAGTGGTTAAGATTGTAGATAAGCTGAAACCTACTGAAACCTAAGGATAAACGCCATTAAGTTGCCTTAAGTACCCTATTTTCTTCATTTAGGAATAGCCTTTATTGACACGCATTGAGAAAGACCATTAACAAAGTACCAAAACACACTATATATATATATATATATATATATATATATATATTTGCGTCGGAAACACTGCTTGAAACCAGCCCCATGATGAACACTGGGCAGTTTATCGATCTCAGTAGTGGAATATGAGATTGCAACTAACTGTTGAAATAAGTTGTACTTTCATCGCCGTCACAGAAATCCATTTTACACGCTCTGGAAAGCCACTTTGCACCACGAGGCAAGAGCTCTCCAGCTAGGCTATAAAACGCGTTTTTTCCAGGCAGCAACGTGAAGCGGAAGTGAAGCTGCCTCGGCGACATTGTGGTGGGTGTGTGCGTGGGGGGGGGGGCATGTGTGTCTGCTATCTGCTCTCCGAGGGCGATATCTGTTCGGGACTGAGGGCTAAATGAAGGTCACATGGCTATCGTCTGACGTTGTGTGGTGCTTAGGGCCGTGGATTTCACCGAGAGCTCTAGTGAATAACGCAAGAGATTTTTTCAATAAAGTTTTCAAGACCCTCCTGACATAATCTGTTTTAGAAAATGTATTGTTAGCAACGTCATGGGTAGCTGACACCCTGAGCTGCAGCGACATGGACTAAAACACAGCTTGCATCAACATTTTGCTTTAGTATCATTTTCGTTCTTATGATGAAGTTTGTAAGCTAAAACTCCTCGTTGACGCCTCCCACAACCCGTAGTATAGCACAACCTCGGCCATTAGATTTTGGCAGCTGCTGAGGGCCTCCGAACAGAAAAACAGACTTCGTCCTCTAGGCTGGGATCTGCATCATACTGTCATCCATACATCCTCGCTTTTGCTCCGGGTACACCAGGTCGTAACTAATTTTTTTTTCGAAAGAGCGTCAATAATTTTCATCTGACTCACTGTATATTAACCGTTTAACGGCCAAGGGGACCATTTGGTCACATTTCAGTCATATTTCTTGGCAGCTTTAGAGGTTAAAAGGGAACAACCGCGTGTCGTGCGACCAAAGATTTTACTAAGGGAACTTTAACTGTGTCTCTAAATTAACGAAAGTGCCGCAAGACTGTATGCCAATAATTGAGTTTCAAAATTGGAGGGCTGGTATGAGAAGTGCAGTACCCTAACAAAATTTGGGATAACCGCTCCAAAGCTGAATTGCGGTCTTAGCTTATGGGTCGGCCCTGATTTTTGGTAGTGTAACGCCTTTGGCTAAGTCTAATATGTTACTGCGCGGTTCATATTAGCCCTTTAATTTACGTCAGCGTACTGTCCGATGCTTGGCTAATGGCTATCATAATTAGAGCGTGATAGCATAGCCAAGCTTTAGTTTCTCGATTAATTAATTTTGATGGCATGTACGCCGAAATTTTCGGAGATTATGACATACAAATGAAAAACAATAATAAAATCGAGAGCTGATGCTTTGGGTATTCATAAGTTTCGAGAATGTACAATCGTAGAAAGGAGTACATATAAGGAATGTTTATAGTATAATGATTTAGTAATATATTTTCAGAGAGTGAATAATTTGGGATTATAAATGAGTTCAGAGAAATTCATATTCCATTTTCAACTGCTCGTACTATTATTATCACTTTTAAAAGCTATGAATTTAGGAATGCGATCACAAAATAATTTTTGTGTAACCCATTAGTGTCTCCATTGCAGATTACTTTTCGCAGGAACAACACTACATGTAATGTCATCATATGTGTAGAGTAGGCACTAAAGTGTTAATGGTTTTGGTACCGATACAATAATGGCATAACACCATTTTGGAAAGTGTGATGATCTTCTTGTGTTCAGTTCAAGCGCTTAATTCACTAGGGTAACCAATGCCTAGCACCCACCGCTGTTTCATCGTTTCCCAAGATAATCGCACAAAATGTGTAAGTTATGTTAATAATACGCTTTTTCTCATATCACTTTCCCCATTCTCGTCACCATCTACATTAAATGCAAATAAGTATGGAGGTAATATTCTTTTCACCTCGGTTTTACCTGTATCAGATGCTAAATTCCTATCACCCTACGAAACAATATTGCAGTTCATCAACGGCAAGGCTGATTTTCTTGGGTTGCGGGCTACATTTTCATCACCTCCCAAAATACCCCAAATAGAGAAGAAGGGACTGTTAATATCGGCACATCTTTTGGTGCATCATTCGCCTGATTTTTCTCTAGCCGAGAAACACACAGATAAATCAGAGAGTAAGGTGAATATCACAACACTCTTATATTTTTCCCCTTCCACACTCTCATTACCTTCCTAAATACCTGAAAAAGTACAGAAAGTAACAATAGGTACGCATACCGTATCTATCAAAATACTTTCTATTATCTAACCCGCCATAGCTTCATCATTTTCCTAATATCTCTGACGGTTCTATTGTACAGCATTTTGGATCATCCATCGATGAGGTGCAATCCAGTCTCCTCCTTACAGCAGACGCCGGCCCACGCTCTCTGGCCATCACCATGGAGGATATGAAATATTTTATGTGATTCCAGAGTCACTGGGGGCGAAGGTGCCCAATTTTTTAGTGTTTTTTTATGTATGGCTTATGAAATATAGAAGATGATGCGCCGGTCCAGCGAGTAATGCTAAGTGGCATGGATAAATGAACTGAAAAGATTCCTGGCGGTAAGGACATCATCAACGACAGCTGTTACCATTAGGGTGGAAACAGGGCAATTATATTGGAGAAAATATCTATGTAACAGTGCATAAGAGCTATGAAGTAATAATTTGTTCCACAGCCTGCGAGATTACCTAATTGACTGAATCCCAATCATCAATTTTCGATGTTAACCAAACATCTTTAATTTCCAATGAAATTAACTCTATTCAAGCCAGGCCGTAAATTTTCTACCAGTGACTTCTTCACCAAGTATTATCTTATAGATTATTCAAGTTAATTTATGAGCTCATGCTATTTTTCAAACAGACACTGAAGGCTTCACTCAGCTTAGAAAAAAGAGGAATATCGCAGAATTATTTCGCAAATAAAAAATTATATTAAGTTATCAGTTCCGGGAAGCAACGTTACAGTGATCAGTGAGCTGTGCCGTAAGACCAGTAGCATATCAGCTGCTGCCGTATTGGTAGAGGATGACAGTGAGAGCCGCGTTCACGAATATTCCAGCAAATTAAAACTTGCTTTCAATTAAAAAAAGATGAATACCTGGAAGCATATTTAGATGAGTTGCGTAGAGCAGCAGATATTAAGACGGCATGAGCATATAAACTCAAACTTTTGCCGTATACAGAGCTGTGAAGCGAATCAACGGCAACCGAGAGGGCGGAGCATCCACGGCCAGCGGCGCTATTCACAGCTCCTCATTTACCTTCATATAATATCGATCTAACAAAAAATATGCAGCAAATGAAACTCTATTTTTTGTTAGCGTGTTAAGATGAATAGTTAATCTATCTAATAACTGACGTCGACATCGAAATACAAAAATAATCGATGAACTTTAAGGGATGTAAAATCCCAGCGTAAATTTTCTTCCAGCTTGGAGGTTGAAAGCGGAGTTAGGCTTGACGCGGATAGGGTTAATGTAATGGTTCCTGATTTTCTCTCAAATATTGTTATTCATGATTACAGTACAAGTTTGTTCTCCAGTTTATCCAGTTTTTTTTTTATCTGTGGTGGAAGTGCCAAGCCATACTATTTTATTACTCTAAGTTTCTAAATCCACACGATTCACTCATCGTATCACTTCGTAATCTCATCCCAAAGTATCTCAACTGTAATTTTCCATTTTAAGACAAAATTGTTCGATTCGGAAGCAATTTGTAAGTATTATTCCTGACTTTACATCGACAATTTCCCAATTCACAAACGCAACAGAAACACCATTCCTATTTGCTCATCCAATATTTTCAATTCTCAATTGCAGCAGAAGAATCATCCCTGATTTTATTGCTAGTATTCTCGTCGCGCCATCGAACTGAAGGAATCATATCCTGGCATCTTCAGAGATCTTCTCCATTCGGCAAAGTCATGCAATGATCGTCGCATGCGCTGTCTCCTGGAATTGTTGGTCGTAAAACCTCTTTATTTTGAGCTTGCAGCAATCCCAAATCACAACAGCAATTTGCAGCCACCTGCGTTTCTGCAGGAAATCTGAGAGGTTCTGGAAAGGGCAAAGGCTGCCTGAGATTGTATGTACCTGGTGGCCGGGCTTGCCCCTTATGAATGATGCACCTAAAGGGGAGTCGCGGACCAGGCAAAACACGTTCCTACAGTCCGCAATATTGGATTGCTTCGCCTATGTTCCGTAGTATTGGTAAACAGCTCTGCGTACGGGTTTTAAATATCAGACATTCTATTTTTGTAGGTATTTGTTGAACCAGTGAGTTCGCAATAAATAAATAAATAAAGAAAGCGTATCGTAGGTGCTTATCATGAATTGGTTGAAAGACACACAAAGTTAGCATCTGATATAAAAATGAACTTCTGAAAGAACATATCGGAAAAGATTGAGAAATCAACTTGGGCAAAAATGTATTGAAGAGATTGAGAAATCTACTGCCACAACCTACAGGGACACATGTATAAACGTGTTGAGAAATCTATTGTTTCTATACTTAAATATTTAAACAAAGCCAAAGACTCGTAGACGGAAATAGACTTTGTACTAACAAGAATTGTAACAAAACAAGCGTCAACAGAAATAAATACTGTTTTAGTGTTGCCAGTGGACGCCAAGGCAGGCTTTTTCTATCGGCGCACGCAATGGTGTGCTGGTGTTGGAGTAAGTCTCTTCCCAACGTAGTTAAGAAGTTGCTCTGTTTTGCAGGGTCAACTGAAAAGACTGTTTTGATAAATTGATCCTAATTTACAAAAAACTGTTCAGTGAAATAGATTCCAATTGGAGTCAAGGTTAACCTAGAAAATTTACATGGAAAACAGACTCCAACCTATAGGTAGAAAGATTGCATTGAGAATAAGACTCCAACCTAGCTAAAAATCTTGCTGTGAGAAATAGACGCCAGCCTTGGAAAAACTGCAGTAAAAAATAGAATTTCACCTAGAGAAATTCAAGTGAAAAATAGAATCCAACCTAGAGAAATTATAGTGAAGTGAAATGTCAGTCTAACCTTTAAAAACTGTTCTGAGAGAAATAGTCCAACCTGAAAAAGACTACACTGCCAAACGCAAAGTAGAAGAAAAATAGACTGCGCCAGGAGAGGTGTTTTCCTCAGCCAACCACCACTTCCAGTGCACCGTTGAGAAAAAATACTTGCATAAGAAACCTCCCCCCCCAACGGCAAGGTTAGCAAGTACGAATTGTTCTTAGTGCCCTAAAAGGCATGCCAATTTTGAGCGAGCCCTTTGCCCGTATGGAAAACAGATTTGAGCTTAGAAAATTCCATTGCAAAATAGACTACAGCCTAGAAAAATTATACTCCTAAGTTGACGTTAACTTGGTAAACTATGAGCAGCTAAGGAAGCCTCAGCATGAAAATCTGCAATTTTTCACGATGCCTGGAGGTTCCCAGAACAAAAAATAAGCATGCACCACTCCAGATCTGGAAGATCCGACTTCAAAAGTTGTGACTTGCCGTGCCACCGCATAAACCAAGTTGTACATCGTGGCCAGAGCTCAAGAACTTGTCGTTTGCTGGAAGCCTAAAAGAAATTGGTGGTGCATAAGTAAAGCCTCTTTGGTATATGATAAATTTGTGTGAAATAAAAACGTTATCATTTTAGCTAGCGCAAAAAAAGATTCTTCGTTTTACCCCTGGGATTGGGTGGTGAAAGAGAAATTGTGTAAGATGAATTTGCGGTTTTGGAAGGAAATTCCGCTGAGGCGAAGAAATATGAACTTAAAAATGCACGAAAAATCGAGTCTGTTTAACAGGATGGTTTGTTTAGCATTAGAGACATTTAATATTGGGCTACTATAAAGTGGCGGGTTTCTCATGCCGAAAACGGTCTTCTATTTCAGATGTTCGTACGAGGGAGACGTGATCAGATTACAAATAATAAGGGAGATTAGATATTATAAATTGATGTTAAGAAAATATTCATTTTTCACATCCCATTCTACGTATATGAGTGCACCTTGTGAAGGACACGTACGTACGTACGTACGTACGTAGTAGCTTCATATTCTTTACAGGAGTTTTTTTTATTTTAAGTAAGCCAGGTTTATAGCATCTGGCTAGAATTTTTTGTTTTTGCGTTGGAGGACGTTGCTTTTTTTAATTGTCCTGAAACAGTGATTTTCAATGCCCATTCATTAACGAGGGGGAAAATGTTATACATGAAAACAATGATTTCTCTGCTGGGCAGTAACTGTCCATTGGAATATACGTTTGTTTTTTCTGACGAAAAATGACAAGCGTGCCTGGACTTTTTTTAAGGAGTCCAAAACTTGTGTTTGGTTGATTCATTTGCTACTAAACAAAAATGTGTAAAGAGACATAACGTGTATATGCTTATTAAAAAAATTATTGCAATGGGAAACTGAATTTCTAGCTCAAGTCAATATTACCGTCAACATCTACTTTGTCTGCTCGAGTAAAACTCAAAACCAAATATAGTTTATGGCCGCCCTAGAGGAGTATAATTCTGTTTGGGAATTGTGGCGAAAATAGACATTCTAGTTCGGCAAGACTTGTCTTTGAGAAGTACTTTGAATTGTTAGACAAAGATTATTCTGTGTTGCTAACTGCTTGGAGAAACAATACACTCTAAAGGTACTTACTTCGGTAGAGAGAAATATCATTTTTTTAATCGCCTTACTATGGGGAAAAATGATCAATCGCTTCTATAAATCTACGAAATTTTCAACACTCTGCAGCCTCATGCGTACTGCACGGTCCTCTGGCCATCTTCATTTGTCCCGGACGGACGCAATTGGAGCGTTGGTTACAGTCCGCACTTGCGATGAATGCCCCGGGAAGATTTGCTGACTGCTTTGCATTGCTAAATAGATCCGCCCTCGACAACAGATGTCGGCCTGGGCCCAGGCTCTCTATCAATACAGGCACAAGCACCAGCTGCATCACCAGAGCCAGAAGACACCTTTGAAGAGCACTACAATAGGAACATCTGAAGGGCTGAGTTCAAAGCGTTGATGAACTGTTACCCGATAATAGTATTGGTATATAATACAATAGGCAATCCCTGTGAACCGACATTGGCTAATGACGCGACACAATACTTTTATTAATTGATTGTTCTGTTCTATCGAGAATATTCGTTATTAACAATAGGTCGTCCGTTAATGACGAACACGAATCATGTTATGCGAGATAATTAATATTCGTATATAATTATATATGCATTGACTGAGAGTTAATTTCTCTTTGGGACGTTCATTGATTACAATAGTGTGCTTACTTGAACTACGTTTTTGGATGATCATAGGTACCCGTTAGACACGTTCGCTGTATATATTGAACAGTTTCTAGGACGGGTTCTTGTTCGCCACTAGTACCCGCACCAGGGGCTGGGTGGAGGTACTGATATCAATGGTGTTGAATATCGCACGGGGCGAATACCAACCCAAGCAAGCGAGCTCTTGAGGCGCTTGATGTAGTTTTTCAGCAATTGATGTCTGAAAACATTTTTGGGGGTAGTGACCCTTGCTAGAAGTGATGAGGGTCGGATGGGGGGCACAGGTCGTTGCATAAGAGCCGTTCATTGATGGCGCCATAGCTCTTGACCATCTATCATTGACTGCAGCCTCACACTCTTCTAGGACCAGCTGGCTTGTATCTGCAGCACGAACCAGTGCGTGTGGATTTTTCAGTAGGGTTTCGGTCAAGATTACTTTGCCTTTTCAGATAGTGACCAACTTACTGGTTACTTATAGTTATTGGCTTCTCCATCCCACCAAACTTTGCCTGTACCACAAGTTACGTTGGTGACGTGGTAGGTAGTTTATTATATTTATAGGTATTTTTCGTATCTTGCCAGCTCTCGCCTTCCCCACACCGTGAGTAACAGCTGAGCTGTTTTTTTTCTTTCCCTTCACAGAAATAACCAATTGATTCTATCGGCTCGCTGCAACTGTTGAAACAATTTTTGTTTTTCGGAGTAACAACGAACTCAGTCTTTTAACTCAGAGCAACACTAAACTGCTTGTTTCAACTCACAGGAACGACGAACTCATTCCTTCAATTGACAGTAATTGTAATAACGAACTGTTTGTTTCAACTCCTAGTAAAAAACGAACTGTTTGTTTCAACTCCTAGTAAAAAACGAACTGTTTGTTTCAACTCAAAGGAACAACGAACTCATTCCTTCAATTCACAGTGATAGTAATAAGGAACTGTTTGTTTCAATTCCTAGTAAAATACGAACTGTTTGTTTCAACTCCTAGTAAAAAACAAACTGTTTGTTTCAACTCACAGAAACAACGAACTCATTCCTTCAATTCACAGTGATAGTAATAAGGAACTGTTTGTTTCAATTCCTAGTAAAAAACGAACAGTTTGTTTCAACTCCTAGTAAAAAACAAACTGTTTGTTTCAACTCCTAGTAAAAAACAAACTGTTTGTTTCAACTCACAGGAACAACGAACTCATTCCTTCAATTCACAGTGATAGTAATAAGGAACTGTTTGTTTCAATTCCTAGTAAAAAACGAACTGTTTGTTTCAACTCCTAGTGACGACGAACTGTTTTTGCACTTCACGGTTTCTTCTTCCCCTGTCGATACCCACCTGCCAGACACGCCTCAGCCTCAAGTGGGCTGGTCGCCAGTCCGATAATTTGGGGAAGATCTCGTCTCGCGCCCTGGGGAGGGAACGACGCCTCGCGCCGACGAGTCAGCTGTAAAGTGGGATTGCTAGAGGCTTCTTTTCTCTAGTGCTAGGCGAGCACAATCGAAATTTTCGAGAGCTTTTCAAGATGATGCAAGTGATTGGAGTGCTATTGTAACTTTCTTAAAGCTGCGTGCTCTAGACCGTCACGACTGTTGCTGTGTATTGGAAATTCACTTGAGATGGCATGCAATTCTTTCGCATTTTTAGATGTATATAAATGTACTTAATACTAATAATTTATTATTATCAGCATATACAATAACTATTGTATGCATGGTTCAAGTCTCCTGTACAATATTTCTCAAATCTTGCTCTCCGTATATATGGTTTACTGTAAATTCAGGACAGGTTATTCATTGATTGTGAACTTGTTACCTCCGCCAAGGAGGTTATGTTTTCGTTGTGTTTGTCTGTCACTAATATAACTCAAAAAGTTATGAACCGATTTGGATGAAATTTACAGGGATTGTTAGTTATGTTAGGAGAAACAGATGATTACCTTTGGGTGAAGATATGTCTATCCGTTTGTTTGTTTGTCTGCGTCATTTTTCTTGATGCCATAACTCAAAAAGTTATAGATGGATTTTGATTAAATTAACATGAGTTGTTAGGTATATAACAAAGAGTAGATAACCAAATTTTCGTAATGGTCCGTTTGTTCGTTCGTTCGTTTGTCACTGTTTTTAATTTTATTCTTGTTAGCACAATAACTCAAAAAATATAGAATGGATCGTTATGAAATTTATAGGAGTTGTTAATAATAGTAAAACACATAAATGATCAAATTTTTATACAGATCGGTTGGTTCGTTTGTATGTTTGACTCATATTTGTCATAACGTTTGTTAACAGTATAACTCAAAAAGTTATGAACGGATCTTCAAAAAAATTGAACAAGCTGTTACTAATATAAAAAGGCACAAATGGTTAGATTTTGGAGTTTATACAAAGAAAATTATGGTTTCAGAGCCAATTTGAATGTTTGCTACCGTTGGCTCACTTGGCGGAGGTATGCGCTCTCAGAGTGCTCTAGTTTCCTAATAAATTCACATCGATTAATTCAGGATGCATCATATAATGCTATTCTTATTAGGAGAATGACAAGTACGAATATCTAAAAAAATCCGCTGTGCTAGCCAAGTTTCAGTTGTAGGTCTAAAATCAGCTTCTAATTGTAAATTTTTAAATCTGCAGTCAGTGAAAAAGAATTTTTTTCTAGACCAGTGTTATTGAACATCTAACTAGCATTTTGAAGCAAATCAAGACCCCAAGCTATGGTAGTGAATAGGAGTCAGAGCAAATTTCCCCATCAATATTGATGTTTTTACATATTACTAAGGTTAATATATTATCATCTTGACCGTAAAATGCCCTAATATACGTCTCTCCACAATGAAAATACTCAACTAGTGATTCCTATAAGTGTTTTTATCTCTCCGCATATCTCTGGAAAAAATCAACTTTCCAACGTGAACTGTTTTCGTAGAACTGTACATTGTGCAGATTTATGAGTGAGGTAGAATGATGCTCCGTGCAACAGGTAATGTTGTAACATTGACTATTGCTAGATATTATTGCTTTTTACATTCAAAAACCAGCACAAAGTATTTTTAGTATCTTCTAAGAATTCCGACTTCTACCTAGGCCGTTTACAAATTTTACAATTTTTTCTATACGGAAAGCAAATTTTATAAACATGAAGAAGCATTATAAATGAAAAACATAACCTTTCCTCCTATTATGACACACATTACCTAATATTACTTTAAGTGCCCAACAACTGAAGATTGCGTGCATTCAGTCATTGAAAAAGTAGGTACGTGCTCGCACCTTTTATATTGTGGCTATAGCTCTGTGCTGCATCGTCACACCATTTTTTCCTATGTGTATCGGAGTATAAAGAGAAGTTAGATCTACGCTCCACATGATAATTTGTAGGTGTCATACTGCCAATACTTTGTTTCATTGTAAAAATAATGGAGATCTTCCCTAGCGAGCATCAGCAAATCGAGACATTGGGTTGGCTGTCGAATTTTTTACAATAACTTGGGCGTCGTTGGGCCAGGTCCAGGTGACGTAATTCACGTCACATCTGTTGGACAGTGTCAGGCCTACTGGTTCTCTACTGTTGGGTGGGAGCTTTTACTCAAATGGAGAGCCAGTAGCAAATCATCTCCACATTGCACATAACCACTGACCGCCTGATTTATCTAGCATTCTTTTTAACCCAGGAGCAATAACCATGGGTAATAAATACTCTATACCTACACTATGCCTACCGATATGGTTCATACTCGATATGTGGTACAATCCGCAATTTCATATTCTATGCGTTTCAGGATATAGACAAATAAATGTTAACAGTAATGATCGTTGTGGCTATGCGGGAGTGGTTGCAGACTCTATGGGAGCAAAATAACACCAGCCAAACCAAAAGACTGACAACCATAAAAGCCGGTAGAGCACCTCTTATAAGTGCCTACCTTTGCATAAATTTAACAGGGATACGAAGTAATATTTTCGTTGTTGTGTGTCAGTACCAAGTAATGTACCAGTAAAGTTAAGCTTTTTTGGACAGGAAACGAAAACTCGTTAAAACAATTATTTTTTTTTGTGTATGGGAGCCTGAAAATGATTAAAATTCACTGGTTTTCTCATCAACAACGCAGTGTCGCCCTTAATCATCGCATTAATTTTTTTTCAATTTGCCATCTATTATTTGGTTAGTATGGTAACCTTTTACCGTCATCGGTAATCATCACATTTAGTATAATTAACACTGTTCAAACCGTTACCACAAAATCCGTTTGGACGAAAACCCAAGCAGAATCTTTGGCCTCCCCGGACGCTGACTTTCGATTTTAGCTTTTAGTGCGGTCAAGAATTTTCTTAGGGACGACAGGGCGAGATGTGTACCAGAAAGTCTTTCGGAGCTTACAGAAGTAACGAGACCCTCGCCCTGCACCTCGTCTCGAGGTTATTTATCTGTTATCAGCAAAGCATTCGCAGCTCACGGCCCCCTCTGGTGTAGCTGATAACAACTTGGCCTGCTATGATAACGGGTCGAAAATATTCGCAAAAATGGCAAGCTGCGAAGCGACAGCGCTTTCTGTAGATACGAGTGCCTCAAGCGGGCAGCAGGAACGATAGACGCAAAATGGTACGAGTTGAAATAAATATAGGGCGCCACGACAGGCACCACATCAGCCAAATATTAGAGGGAGAAAAGCGTTATGTGGGTTCAGGGTGGATTTATCAGTTAGGGCATGAGTTGTAGGTTGCAGCATAACTTAGATGAGTTAGGGTATGAATTGTGCGAGTTGCATCATGAGTTACAACAGATAGAGCATCAGTTGTTCGAGTTATAATCATGATTTGTATTAGAGATTATACCTGTCAGCCCTTAGGTTAGTCTGATTAAAACATGGCGTGTGCAGTTAGAACATAACTTACACCAGTTAGATCGTTGCTAATACCAGTTAGCACATTATTTAAATGAATTGGGATCATTTCTTAATTGCACGGTTACGCATGTTCTAGCAACACCAAACCGGGTTATAGCAAATACCGCACCAAACACAGCATTCACTATGCAATACTAACAGTAGTTGAACCTCTTACAACAATATTCATGACTCCTATAACTGAAGATAAAAATGTTTCAACAACAGTTGCTCCAGTTAAGGCATCAATAATTGAGCCAGTTACACAATCAGTTACACCAGTTTCAACGACAGTTACTCTTGTACCGTTAATCCACTAACTATTTCACATGTTGCACGAACAACTAGGCCAGTTTCAGGATAGTTATACCACTTGTTGCATCGGTTTTAGCAATTATACAGTTATTGAAATCCGGTATAAATTTCAGCAAATACAGCATGAATTTTTTTCCGGCTGGAGCATCATTTACGTACAACGATGGTACAAATACAATAACTGAAATACAGCAATAATTTTAGCAAACATACTATATTGATTTCAGTAGACACAGCATCAATTCCGCCGCTTGCAGCGTCAACTATTACGCTACATCAGCATAAATTGCAGCATTAGTTGCAACGTCACCTGTAGGAATAGCTGCAGCTTCCGTTGCAACATCATTGCGTCATTGACCTCAAGATATTTGACTTATCACTCCTTGGAAATGGGTACGATGGTAAATTGGTAAAATCTCCATTAAATTTTTCCAAGTTGCATAGCGACCTGAAACA
>LQNS02278174.1:6863842-6877415 GCA_001587735.2 Parhyale hawaiensis
AAATTTTGTTGTTAGGTATATATCCTTAGAAGGTTTTATTAGATTTTTGAAAATGGAAGGATACTTCCGAAACGTCAAAGTTTTATATTAGTTCATGTCGACTTCATCTTAATTTTAGACAAAATAGCTTAACGTCGCTGGGCACGTACGTTTATTAAATGATTAGCAGTATGTATACATGAAAACCCACTAAATCAGGCAAACCGTGTGAATCCAAATGTTGGGTCAATACGCTCTCGGTAAATCGTCCACACGTTTGCTTTATCCGACTAGCCTAGTGAGGGGCAAGATTGGTTACGCCGGTGACGCTGTAGTGATTCATTTGATACGCCGACAATTGGAGCAAATCAAACGCTTCGCCATTTACTCCGAATCTTTTAAAGAATTTCAATATTATCTTCCACGGGCCTCTCCAATAAGTTCGATTTACCGAGGGTATACTAGATAACTTGGGAAATTAACAAAGGTGGGCAGCTACGGTCATTTGCGGCCTCGCCGCAGGAGTAGAAAGGTCAGAGGTCTGAGGAGTCTGGCCTTTTGCTCATGTGATTGGGACGCAAGTGCCCAGCATATGACTGGCACATCATCCTGAGGCTTTTCTATGGGTAAGTGAATTAGCACCTGGCAGGTAGATTTACAATTGTAAACCAGATCCACATGTTATATGTAGAGAGCGAGAACATGCTACAAATAATATAAGTTTTCATAGAGAAGAATAATGTCGTTCTGACAGAGTTTTTAACCGTATGAAGGATGACGTGATTTTTACATCCGCCAAGGCCGTTATGTTTTCGTCGTGTTTGTCTGTCTGTCATTCTGTCTATCACCGATATAACTCAAAAAAGGTATGGACGAATTTTAACGAAATTTACATGGATTGTTAAGTTTGTAAGGAGGAACAGATGACTCACCGTCCATCTGTTTGTTTATTTGTTTGTCTGCTTCCTTTTTCTTAAAGTCATAACTCAAAAAATTATGGACGGATTTTTATTAAATTTACTTGAGTGAATTGTTAGGTATAATTTACAGAGTAAATGACGAAATTTTTATGATGATCTGTTTGTTCGTTCGTTTGTTTGTGGCTGTATTTAATTTGATGCTCGTTAGCAAAATAACTCAAAAAGTTATCAATGGATCTTTATGAAATTTACAGGAGTGTTTAGTAAAGTTAAAAAGACATAAATGATTAAATTTTGGCGATGATCGGTTTGTCTGTTTATGTGTTTGACTAATGTTTGTCAGAATGATCGTCAACGGCATAACTCGAAAATTTATGAACGGATCTTCAAGAAAATAATTGGAATTGCTAATACCGTCAAAAGGCACAAATGATTAGATTTTGGTGTTGATACAAGGAAAATCATAGTTTCAGAGCCAATTTGATCTTTGCGTTACCGTTGCCTTGCTTGGCGGAGGTATGCACTCTCAGAGTGCTCTAGTTTACAATGTGAATAGAAATAGGTATTCCCACAACTACGCAATGCATTACTCAGCTGGAAAGCTTACGACTAAACTGCAATAACTAGAGCAACATTCCGAGACCGTAGACATCCACCAAGCAGCGTAATACAAATAGACAGAATAGTGGACAGACAGACAAATAGATAACTGGACCGACGGATCCTTCAAAAATTTTTTATTTGTGTGACTCACGACATTTTCGGTATATTTCAAAAAGATCCGTTCATACGTTTTTTGTGTTATTTTGCTAGCAGACTAACGCAGACAAACGGAGAGACGGATCTCTACCGAAAGTTTTTGATCTGTTCGAACATTAAGAAATCTGTAAGCTATGTTGCTCACAGACAAACAAAGACAAGCCTCGCCCAAAATATAACCTCCTTGATAAAGGGGGTAATGACAGGATAAACCTCATTCAGCACGCACGTTATGCCCTGGCTGCTAAATTACCCTAAATTATGGTTTTGATGACCCAACAAAAACCTGACCTCGGTCGTACCAGCACCAGAGGAACCTCTACAAGGTAACGGGGTGCACGGAACGGCTTCTCAATCATGGCGGTTCAACATCCGTGAAGTTTTTCAATCAACGCTCGCTTTTATTTCACGTGTGAGGGATTGCTTTGTTTATTTTCAGTTTAAAATGGAAAAACAAAGAACGAAATATAAAACGGAGAAATGAATTATTTGTAGTTTCGCTTAAGGAAGGGGAATATATTGATTCGTTTCTGCTTAGATGTTAAAACCCGTGGAGATAATTTTCAAATATAAGGAAAAAAATCTCTTTTATTTATGTTAGTGCTATTTGCATGCCTAAATATTGCCACAGAAGTATACTTTATTGACTGAAACAGTACTTGAGAAAATTTCTATTTTCCATAAACGAAGGTTTTACATGGAAGACCATAAAAATCTTTAATGACCACTGCCTACATGAACTTAAGAAACTTTCTTTATAACCCCTGGGGGGTGTGGGCTTGTACATTAATGTGTTCCCTGCGAATATAGATTTGGGCTTTTTCACTTGTTGCGAAACACTTCCATTCGAAATCCAGTGCTTGCAAATTTTGTTTGGCCACTTTGGTTGAGCGCCTGCACTGCAGAGAGAAGATGTGAGTGTTATTCTGTGTTATCGTAGCTTCACATGACTGCAATAAGAACGATGGTACACATATAATTCAAAGCGCACATAGATACTATGAATATGCTGAAATTGCGTGTTGTACCCCATGCGTATCATTACACAACAGTGAAATTTTAGTGTCGGTACACGTACTGTAATGTTGCCTAAATTTTAGCCACTACTGCAATGTTTACACCGTAGCTAGTGCCAATAATTGTGAAGTTTCGAAATTCTCCCATAATATGGAATGAGTTCGACTTCCCAAAGGCATTGATTATTGAACGCGATCTTCAATTCATTATTATTTTAAATTATTATTACTTAAGGTGAACGTCCTAGAAAGATTTGCTTAGAGCAACTGAAAAGCTTCGCATTTGGTAAACTCGTCAGCAGCGGTAGAAGACACGCTGCTGAACAAGATACTCCATCTAGTTTTCTTTTCTTCATACAATCAGCTTGTTAGGTAACTAGCTCATCTACGCAAATTAAATTCAGGTAGCAGCAGCCTATTGTACTGAACTGGTGGCACTGGATGTTGAGGGTTCGAGCACCAAGCCAGGCAGGCGAGCTTTACGGCGCTTAGCGTGCTGAGTCAGCAGTTGATAGGTATGCGCAGCTACCTTGGGTCACTTACCTTTTCCAAAAATGGGGAGGGTAGGGGGCTCGGATCGCTGCTTGAGAACCTTCCGTCGATAACGCCATACTTCTCGACGACTCATGCTGATCTGCAGCCATACATTTGTCTGGGACAAGTTGGCCTATGTCCGCAGCACAAACCAGTGCGTGTGGGTTTCCCGTTAGGGGTTGCGGTCACGTTGACTTAACCTTCATTTGATCTGAAAAGTTCAATAGTTTTTCCTAATTTTTAGAATACTGCAAACGCTCGTCTTCCTATGCTTAATGAGTCAAGTATTACATTCTGTTTTCCCTTTTGGCTAAGATCCAAAGAGTTCATCTTCGTTCCTTTAGAGTATAATGCTACAATATGTTAATAATAGTACCTGAGGAAGTACTCAATGCTTTGATCCAGTAAATTCACATTGATCCATGATAAAGTGTTTTGACTTTAGGTCCAATGCTATGATAACTGATGATTAAGGAAATTCGAGACATTATATATATCAAATGTACAGTAACTAGACTTGTCAAATTCATACAGACATATGATGTTCGATCAAACACAAGTATACATTTGAAACATTGAAGCATATTTCTTGTAATTATAGCGTATTTAATTTATGACGTTCGGCAATAAAGTGCTTTGATGCTTCAATATTATCATTACTGTTATTTTCAATACAGTTAATCGATTAATTTTATTATTATTTAAGTACGGATTTCACGACCCAAAGTGGATCGACTCAGCGATTTTTTGTTCTACGCTCTAGCGCCGTGTTGCCTCCCGCTACCTAAGGCAAAGAGCACTTTGCGAATTATTATTGTCACTATTATTTTTTACAGTTTAATATTGTTACCAGTGGAAATTGCCGCCATTAAATTGCGTTAGAAAATTAGTAATTCACATATTTTTCAATATAAAAAAGTAAACCACGTTATTCATAATTATGGAGTAAATTATCATTACTAAATTATTTTAGTTCAACTATTATAAGAAAAATATTCCTCACAAAAATTTTAGAGCGTACCTACTGTGCATGTACTGACCAGCTGCGTAGCCCTAAGCCACCAACTAACGAGGTTGCAGAACAAAACAAAGCTCGGATTCGTAATGTCCTGAGCGGAAGTTGCATAGCAGAGCAGGTATTTCTGAACTCTTGCCAGCTCTTGCCCTTGCCAACGATAGGTGAACACTGAATTCCCTGACCTGGTGGCTACTATACTCTCAAGGAAATACTGAGATCCCTCATGTGGCAACTATTATACTGTCAGATGGATACTGAATATCCTGGTTTATTGGGTACGCTATTCTTAGAGTAATATTGCATTTTTGGATCTGGTTGCTGCAACATATACCTCAGGAAATACTGACTGCTGAATTTTATGACATGATTGTTAGTTAACTGCAAAAGAAACAACGAATGCTAATTTCTCTGAACTGATGAGTATTGCAGAGTAAGGTAATACTAACTACGAGTAATACTTTTATGAAATACTCCACTCGCAATAAGCGCAGCTGATATTCTCACGGAAATACTTGTAGATGCGCTAAGAATTAATACTTTGAAATCTTTTTATCTCGAAATGAATTGTTGTAAAATTTGTACAATACATACTAGACTAGATACGATAGCCTTTACCATGTAATTCTTTACAATGTGCATTCAAAATTAATTTTCTTAGGAATAACACTGCACTTAAAATGGACCAGAATGGGCCTCTTCGGTGTTAAAGAGATAACGATAGCTAGAGCAGAGGTAAGCTATGCTAGTAACCTAGTGTGTCGTGTTCCCTTTTCAACCCCTTCGCAACCTCTTTGTAAAAAACTTCCTAAGACTTTCCCCAGCCCTTTCATTATTTCATCTCAACCCCTCAAAGCACCTCCCAACACCTTTCACATCCTCTTCTACCCATAGCGTTTTTTTTTTTCACTCATGCAGACGACCAAACATGAAAAATGCGCATCTGACAAAAGACTTTTACAAGCGTATCCGCCTGTGAAGAGGTTAAGATGGCTGCATTGAGCCCCTCAGTACTACTTCAAGTTGGCTGTCATGCCGTCAAAACTCGAAATGCACTTTGGAAGTCCAGTAATACTTGATGTCTGGCCTTCTCCGCTTCGAGCATTTGTATCACAGTCACAGCGTTCGATTCGTAGCCTCTTTAACTCCAAAGAGGCCCATTCCAGTCCATTTCAAGTGCATTGTAATTCCTATAAATGTCAATCAAACGCTATAGAAATAATGATTTTCTAATTCTAGTAGCTTGGCCAGCTTTTCCATTCGTTTTCTCCACTATTCATTTGTACATCAGAATTTACTTCTAAATATTATTATTGCATTTAATCCAGCCGTATCTTCGATTCTTGGTCAGGTGTTAATATCTTGACAAAGAAAATATTTTTTGGCCAGAAAGAGTATTATCTTTCATAAAATTTGCAGCACCATTTGAAGGATGATGGTAATGTTTTTATCGATTAGAGATATGCTGCCTTCCTTTTCATTATGAAATTCTATGTTGAAAATCCTACAGACTGGTTTCCTTTACAGCATCTCAAATACTATAGGTTTACTACAACTATTTTACCATCAAATTTGTCGTATAGATCAACCCTTGTCGATGATAATCCCGATGTGAAACTAAATTACACAAAAGAATGAATTTTTAATAGTTTCTTATCGTGTCATCGTGTCGGTCACCTTACACTCAGCTTATTTGCAGCGGATGTTAAGAAACTGAGAATGCTAATTCTTTTCACACTTTCACTGCAACGTGAGACGTGTATGGTACATGTTCGTAAACTGAATTATTTTTCGAAATCATGTTTATCCTAAAATATGAATACACCCTTCTAGACATACACTTAACAGAATATATTTAGAGTTATTAATGGTAACAGGTTTTGATGTCAGAACCTTTACTTTATAACGTTCAAGTAACAAAATTCAAGTATGATATTAGTGGTCCTCAAGGACCATGATGCAGTACACAGATAAATGATTGCCCATTGCGTAAATCGAAGTCGCAGGCAAAGTGCTGAAGCAAATAAATAAAACAATTTTAAGAGTGCAGGACAAACCATAGCGAGGGTGGAGCTGATGAGCTTTGACTTTTAATTAAGTCTCAGAATTACAGCCAGCAGTAACGCAAGTGAGAGACTACCGTAGTTCTGTGTTTCCGTGTCTGTCTGGGATCAGTGCGTCTCCGACTGCTGCGCTGCGATATTATGCTGTGCAACAGGTTACAGTTGTCTTTCGATCTTTGTCCTAGCAACGGACTGTGTGTCCCAGCTAATTTTTTTAAAATCATATCCCTATAATGCATCAAGCAACCTTTTGTAATCTTTAGGTATAAGAACAAGTGCAACAGTTTTTTTTATTTTACTGACAATTTAAAAATATTGTTTCATATATGACAGACAACCGGGGGAATCTGGGCGTCCGTAGGCATTATTTGTACCTCAAAGAAATCTGATGTCCACATTTTTTTTGCCGTTAAAGCAATAACATCACAGAGGCAGCTGATGAAATATTTTTATTGAATTTCTTTTATGTATTCTTCTAAGTGATTATCAAAGTTCTTAATCATAATGTGTGTACTTCAGGGAACCAATTGTTTAAAGTACTATTACAACAGCTTTAGAAGTGGTTGCTCGGTGATGTATGTAGTAGGCTTAATCTTTGGCCGCCCAGAACCTGTTTTACCATTTGAGCGTATGGGGTGGCACAGAATTCTGTCAGGGGTAATATGATGAATCAAGAGCAAGACATCGTGCGTGTGCATGTGCGTGTGTGTGCTTGTGTGCGTGTGTGTGCGTAGAAGCACGACGTAATAACTAGAATGGTACCACAAAGTGACTTGACCAAAACTAATATTGCATTTTAGTTATTGTCCAGTAGAATGAGACGACAATGATTTGAATGGCAGAAATAGCTGAAGTAAATAACTAAAATAGATAATTCACATTCCCCTTTCACTGATGTGCATTAAAGTGTGTAATTTCGCAATAGTAAAACTGGAGAAAAACTGAACAGCTTAGTGGCAAACAAGCAGTGAAACGCAGCTGCATCGTACTCTTCCATGGAGACAGCTGCCCCTGGCCTACGTAGTTTTCAAGATAAGGAGGAAAAGCAAAACTCTCGAGAGCATCCGCTTTTCCGCTCTGATTATTTCCCTGTGAACAGCCCCTATTGTAATTTCATCTCAGTTGGCCCCAGATTTGGCACAGAAAACTGAATGTTTTCTCTGCACAATGAAGTGTTTTACGCGCCTCAGTTGTTTTGGTCGCTGGTTTTTCGCGAGGGTGAATACGCGCCCTGCTATTGAAGTGCCTAGCGGAAATCTCGCTACCCCTTTGAAAAGAAAGTAATTGTTTGCCAAGATAAGGGCTGTTTTCTTCTTGCCCTTGATGAGCAAATGCTTGTGCGTTCCGAAACGTAGGTGTAAGAAATGTTTACTGAGGCTACAATGTAAGTCTTGAGTACCTTTGAGGTTCTAAGTTAAGAATGTGGGGGTATAAACAAGTTCAAATGCTGTAAATTATTTTTTTTTAAATATTAAAATGAAGTTCGTTGCAAAAGTGGTGTTCACGGTGATACTGAATTCGTGCGGGCTGCAAAAATTGTATTTTAACACTGAATTCCTCGGAAATGACATCATTCGAGGAAAGCGGTTCACCTGTGAAGTAATTGTAGGATTTTGTTCAGTTTGCAGAACAAGCCTGAAGAACAACGAAATAGAAGACCAGAACGCGAGAACAATTGCACCAGGTGTAATATAAATGGAAAATGAAATATATATGTTTCACCTTCTATTTTGTCATAAGTACAAGACGGAATAAGTAGTCACTGCTATGAAATAAATGAGGGCAATAACTGAGAAGAATAATATTATTGAGTTCTAGCTATATGAAAAAATAAGAACAACACAAAATAGTGGACGAATTTAGGAGTTCAAACAATGAAAAGGAAAGTATTATTACGCTAGTTCATAAGAAAGTAATACGATTAACGAATATAGAAGTCAACATGTATAAAACAATCTAGACGATGAAGATTTATCAATTGCAAGAGCGAAATTCGACTGTGAATAGCTTCCAAAATGCATTTAGCGGAATTTAGTAAATGTGGATGAAACTATAAATTAAAAAAATTTGCTCGAGACAAAAATGTAAAATTAATTGTCTTGATAATACCGTAATAAAATGAGGAGAGCACTCCTTAGTATTTCATGCTAAATAATGGTCGCTTATACACATATTATAAATTGCTTTAACAAGATTGCCTCTGCTCTTGGTTGATGCGTATAATACGCACTTGCATTATGAGGTCCAAATACCTATAGATGCGCACCACGACACCAAACTAAAATCAATATAATCCCCATTCATATGACATATTATATGTATAGTGCATATTTATATTGTTAATGTATAGCATGCGTTGCAGCAGAATCCGACACTTGACGTTATTTAGTTGTTAAATGTCGGAATCTGCTGTAACACCCGGTATATGTACATTAGAGCACCGTCCTCTTACGTTAGCGTGCATAAAAATTGGTTGTTGCGCAGATCTTTTGATTTTTGACCTATTAATTAATAGTACCCGTGTTTTCTCGGGGCATTAACAGTGCTATGCTTACGAGCAATAGAAATTCACGTTATGACCTACTAGGTCACTGCAATTCCTTAGTAAAAATAATACCAATACACATGTCGGAAGACATGAAGAACACCACCAGGACTTCGTTTGAGCTTCATAAAAATTTTTAGGTGTCCTCGATTTGCATACTTCCTTCAAGATTCAGCCTTGACGTACCCATATTTTCCATTTTGAACGTTCAATTCTTTACTTTGTATAAAGTTTCGGGGTTATTCCATACCGATTGTCTTTGAAACTTGATTTAAAGAGGCAAATAACGAGCTTAAAGTTAAAATACCGGCCAAACCACTG
Organism: Parhyale hawaiensis; assembly: GCA_001587735.2. Lineage (NCBI taxonomy): Eukaryota > Metazoa > Arthropoda > Malacostraca > Amphipoda > Hyalidae > Parhyale > Parhyale hawaiensis. The sequence continues at coordinate 6,872,995 of LQNS02278174.1, forward strand.
CTTATTGAATTATATTATGCCATTGGAGTTGCACAAATGTAGCACTACTTTAATCCCAGCCACGTCGTCTATTTACTCTTTAGAAAGCTAGAAAAACTTAATTTTTGTTTAAACTTGTTACAATACGAATCAAGTGTCGGTCGAGGTATTTAATGAAATTATTATTTCGTATATTATCTCTTTTCTTTGCATGGGTACTCTGGTGTAGATAACAGAATATAATAGTGATTTTGATATAGCTATGGCTAAGCATAGTAACATATCTTTACTTCATGTATTTGAAAATAGCAACTGATTTTGATGAATCTTTAGGTGAACAGAGAAGCCCTAAGCTGAAGATGAAAGTTATTCTTTGCTTTACTTATTCGAAAAGACTCATTGATTATCATAAACCTTTAGATTAGTTCGGGAATTTATATCCACTTTAAATATTTGATTATACTCACTGATTTTGATAAGTCCGTAGCTGAGCATGGAAAGCTGTATTCTGTTTGGTATAGAAGAGAGTGACATAGATGCTGAGTTGAAGTAACTTCTTGATCTTCGAGGTCTTTCATCTGTCCTAGATGAAGACTTAGACCTTCCTTTAGTCCTTGAGCGACTTGTGTGACTGTCTCCGTTGACAGCAGCGGCACTGTCTCCACTGCCCCCAAGTCTCGAGTCCTCGACGAATGTCTCAGAAACGTCGGCTCCCAACGACGATGCTCGTTCCAGTGTCTCATCCTTGCGGGCGGCCATGTTGGATTCCAAGGCTGCTCGATCCCGCATGGTGGACCTTAACGCGGCAACTCAAACTACTGATTCCCAACGCAATTCCAGCCTACTGTACACCACTTGTATTGAAATTAATAACTAATTCTTTTGGTTAACAATCACGAAGAGAGAAACGGTGAAAATTAAAAAATGTGAATGCCTACAAGGTGTCAAAATAATACAACAGTACCACGAATTTCTCAGTACAAAGAGCTAAAAGATCTTTTAAAAATAATGTGCGACTGTCCTTTTTTATATTGTGAGAATAAATGGTGCTAATGTAGCAGTTAATTTTAGCTTGTAACTAGCGTACTCCGAGAGCGCATGCCTCCTCCAAGCAATGTTAACGAAACAGTTAAATTAGTCCTGAAACTAGGATTTTCGTTTCATGATAAAATTGCAATTTTGTCATTTGTACCACTTGAGAATAAAAACTGTTCCTGTAAGTTTTCTGAAGATCCATCTCTAACTTTTTAAGTTATGTTTTATCAAACACTAATAAAAACTTTAGTCAAACACACGAACAGGCACGCCGATCATCATCAAAATTTTCTCATTTAAGTCTTGTAGCATTTCTAACTGTTCCTATGAATTTCATAATGATCTTTTTATAACTTTTTGAAATATATCGGTAGCAAACATAACATAAGAGGTAACATAGGAACAAACAAATAAAAGGCAACAGAACATCACAAAAATTTGGTCATTTGCTCTTAATATCATACCTAACAATTCGTACAAGTTTGAAAAAACCGTCCATAACTTTTTGAGTTATGATACCCAGACAAAAGAGGTGTACAAACAAACAAACGGTTGAATGGATCTCAGATAAAAGTCAGCCTTTTGTTTCTCCTAACGTGCCTGACAATCCCTGTAAATTTTGTAAAGATTCGTCTATACCTTCATGAGTTGTCTTGATGACAGACAAACAGTCACACAGAAAGACAGACAGACACATGTTAGCTCGACAAAAGCATAACCTCTTTGACGGAGGTAATTATGTAAGAATAAACATTAAACAAAGCACCATTACTAATTACATCCGCCAAGAAGGTTATATTTTTGTTGAGCTAACGTTCGTCGGTCTCTTTGTCTCTTTGCCCGTTTGTCCGTCACCAAGACAACTCACAAAGTTGTAAGCGGATCTCTACGAAATTTACAAAGATTGTTAGGTATACTTAGAGTGACAAATGAGTAACTTCAGGTGAAGATCCGTTCAACCGTTTGTTTGTTTTTCTGCCTAATTTTTCATAGTAGCGTACCTCAAAAAGTTGAGAACGGATTTTTATGAAATTCGCATGAGTTGTTAACGTCACAACGAGCAAATGACAAAACTTTTGTGATGATTTGTTTGTTAGTTAGTTTATCGCTGTGTTTGATTTTATATTTGTGAGCAAAGTAACCCAAAAAGTTTTGAGCGAATTTTTACACGAGTGCTTATGTATATTCCGAAAAGTAATTGATCAAATTTCGGTGACGATCTGTCCATCTGTTTGTGTATTTGACTAATGTTTGTTAGCAACATAACTCGAAAAGTTATGAATGGATCTAAAAAAATGAAGATGACAGAAATTATCATATTTTGGTGCTGACAAGGCAAACACGGTTTCAGAACCAATTTTGATTTTTTTGTTAGCGCTGGCTTGCTTGGCGGAGGTATGCTCTATTAGAGCGCTCTAGCTTCTGTTTGGTACTGTACGTAAAAAAAAGAATTCCTTAGTTCGATGAGCAGTATAATTCACGAAAATGAAACAGAAGTCAATAGAACTAAGCACGGCTTCTTTTTACAGCTGCAGTATAATAGAAGCAGTAAATACCACATTTTTTTGCAGAAATATTATAATTTTAGAAATAAATTAGATACAGTGAATTGTTTTTGTATAATACGAGCGAGTGGCTAGAACCCTCGCTTACATGGTTGAAGCTTAATAGTTGTTGTTGAAGCTCACTATGTAAATGCATAAGTGGTTGTAAGCTATTCACTATACTTGGGTTTATTCATTCAGAACTAGTCACTAATTGATTCCTGAAAGCCCATCACTTACGAGATCTTGAAAAAAGCTCAAAGCTTCTAGGCTAAGCTGTGATACAAATGATGTTTTTCACACAAACTAGTACATTGTCACAAAAGCAGTTCAACTTCGTATGGACTTGAAGCGTCTGTTAATTAGACACAGTACCCGTTTTTTCATACAAAAATTTATGTTTCAAATTGTCAGCAGAGCAATAGAGAATGAATGAATTCTCTGCCTTTAATCTGATGTTTTAACAGAGTTGCTTTTTCGCAACTTTACTATATCGTGAAAATGTTTTCCATGAAAAATTTGACCTGATGCTTCACTAGCAAATCACACCAACAGCAGTCCGCACACTATGTGCTCAGCAACAGCTGTATAACTAATTGGTTGGCCATATATTCGGTTAGTTAACTTGAATGTTTGCACAGTGATAATTTGTAGTATTACACACGTTCTAATATAACTCTACTTCAGTATCAGCCATTGGTATCAAAAGTCTTGTTATGATAATATTGGGTTGATAAAAAAATTCGTTCGTCTTGATTTTCAAGTGAAAGACTTAAGACCGCACTTCGATCTCGTCTTAATCTCTGTTTTTCGTCAAGCTGAATTGCCAAATGTATGACGATTGCGCAGGCGAGACGAAACAAATAACAGCAGTTAACTATGTCTTTTTAGCTGCAGTTTACTGTCTGCGAAACTGCAGTAGAGTTTTCAACTAGCCAGATATTACATGCGTGTGGGGTAATGGTTTTGCAGTCTTCAAGGAGAAAAGTTAAGTAGTATAATAATAGGTATGTGTTATACTCTAAAGTTCAGTTGGATACCAAGTCCAAAATCTGATATGAACTAACAGGCAAGATTAAAAAGTGTATCTATTTCACATGCGCACTTGTAGCAGCGATGATACAAAGACAATTCATGAGAACAATCGGCGATAGTCTTTGTACTTTCAAACAGCAGTGTGCGCTTTTAAACCCTCTGGTTCTCATAACTTCAGGGTTGACCAAAATAGCTAAGCGTTCTATATTAAAACAAATATATATATATATATCACAGTTACTGTCACACTTATTTATTGCAATGATGATTCGAAATGATCCGAGCACTTATGCACTCAAACTACTTTAAAAAAGCATAACTCATACTGGTACATTAACTATAAGCTCAATTTAGCGTAATTTTTTTTACTTTCAGTGCAAGCATGTAGATGCACATTTGGTCAGTGGATATTCACTAGCAGAAGGTACACTGTAGTGTACACACACACACATACACAGACGCACACGCACATACTACTGGTAAGAGCACCAGCCTGTAACTGCACCTGAGGCTGCAGTAGCCGCGGCCACCGCAGCCTGTGCCAAGGACATACGTTGGTGGTTGCTCACGCCGAGGCTCGACGATATCGTTAAATTCTGCATTATTTGCGCTTGCTACGCGTGCGATGCTATGTAGTTGTTCTCATTGTGCTACGAGACGTAAAGCTCTGTAGTCGTTCTCATTGTGCTACGAGACGTAGAGTTCTGTAGTTGTTCTCATTGTGCTACGAGACGTAAAGTTCTGTAGTTGTTCTCATTGTGCTACGAGACGTAAAGTTCTGTAGTTGTTCTCATTGTGCTACGAGACGTAAAGCTCTGTAGTTGTTCT
>LQNS02278174.1:6878996-6919513 GCA_001587735.2 Parhyale hawaiensis
TGTTCTCATTTTGCTACGTGACGTAGGGTTCTGTAGTTGTTCTCATTTTGCTAAGTGACGTAGAACATTGTAGTTGTTCTCATTTTGCTACGTGACGTAAAGTTCTGTAGTTGTTCTCATTTTGCTACGTGACGTAAAGTTCTGTAGTTGTTCTCATTCCTCTACGTGACGTAAAGCTCTGTAGTTGTTCTTATTTTGCTACGCGGCGTAAAGTTCTGTAGCTCTTCACAGCTCGTCGTTGGTCTCACTTTGCTATACGTTACTTGAAGCAATGTTGTGTTGGTATTTTGCTACATAAATTGATGCTTTACTGCTATTTTGATTTTGCTACGCTATTGAAATTCAACCATTGGTCTGATATTACTCCTCGAATGAAAGTTCGGTTTCTCATCTAATTTTGCTACGCAAATTTAAAGTCTGTCGTTCATCTGTTTCAGATTGTCTATTGAAACTATGTCGCTTTGATTTTATACGTATATGAATAAGAAATAGCTCCGTACCGGTAGTTGTTCTGTCAACACTGCGTGAAGTGACGCAACATCGTTATCGTAATAATTTTACTGAATGAATTGCAGATTGCAGGCTCAGAGGTCATTAAAAGAAAGCTCAGAATATGACATGGTACAAAGACATAAAGCTCAGAAGTTATGACTTTATTACGAAGCACAGCTGAGTATTTGTGGATTTACTACACGACGTGGAGCAGTGCTGTATTTCTGGCATTACTACCTGTCTCTCGCGGCTGGCTCATTATTCTGCTTTTGTTAGGAGATATGAAGCTCCGATGCACTAGTTTATTTTACGATGTAAACAGCACCTGCAGCAATTGTTTTTCCTCCGACACGTGACCTGAAGCTTTGAAGTTGTTCTTCGCTCGAGCCCGATGCGTGACTGCTGTTGTGGTTTACTAAGGAATTGCAGCTTGCAATATTTTTTCAATTTTTTCTTTGATAAGAAGATCTTTAGCTGATTATCGGTTGCTACTCTATGTAATTGTCACCGTAAAACTCACAAGCCTTCGATTGCATTCATTCTACTTCATCACCACCCCCTTTCCCACGAAAATAAAGAAAAGGAAATCACTCCAAGCTGCTCGTCTGAAAACAAACCTTTAATCAGAGGCGTCTCGCACCGCCAACTTTCGCAAGAAGTTTTTAATTCATCCCACGATTTAATGACAGTTTGTTTTCCAGGGTCACCACTGGATTCAATTTAATTAGAGACGACGTTCACATTAGAGTGCGGTGGCGGTTGACTGGGGAGGCGAGGCGTCAGGGGGACTTCGACATTCACCTGCATTTGCGATTAGAACTTTGCGGCGGCTGACCGTTAGAAAGACGTCTTAAGTTAGAGTTTCCAACGGTGGGTGTTCCTTAGCACCAAATTGATTAGAATCTTCGTGGGAAGTGTTTGTTCTCAATGCAAGATGGATAGAAAATTTGGATTGTTGTCGAAAAAGCTTTGGAAGTTGAAGAATGTCCCCCCAAATGTGTGGGTAACTTTGACTTGCCAAAAAAAAAAGAAAAAAGTGAGAGTCAAGGAAAATGCAATACAGTGTAAAGGCAAATGAAGAAAGAATTTTGGATTGTTAACACAGAAGTTGAGTTTAGTTTTGAATGCTGGCTGTGATGTACTGATGACTTTTGAATAGCATATACGTATAAATATCTGTCACCCAAGGAAACTGAAGTAAAACATAGGTTCTACAGTAAAACAAAAATCTTGGATTATTTGTAGTTTTGATGAGACATACAGATTTGACTAAATTTGGTGGCTGTATATAGAAAATAGTTTCAAGAAAAGCGCGATAAAGGGATTAATTATCACCAGCGAACAAAGCGAGAGAGGTGATAATGTTTTCTTTGAAGATTTAAGTATATTTATATTTGTATATATATTTGTTTGTCCACCCACTAAGTGGTGGAAGAAGTAGAGCAATCTTCATAATTTTTTGTAGGCAGTTTGTTGGGTTGACCTAGATGCGACCCATGCCAAAAAACTACACCTAGCTGCCCATAAAAAAATACGGTGTTGAATTTTCACCACCGCGGCGAATTTGCCTCTACCGCGGCAGACTGGCTGTAGAATGGGGCGTTCTATTTTTCCTATGTTATTATTGAAGAGCTAATCCATGGAATGAATGCGGCTGTGCCCTAGCCTCGTTCATCAGAAATGACTTCGTTGAATTTGATCCTACCGCGGGTGATGGTCTTACGCCACCGAGGCGTTCTAGTTTCTTTATGCATTGCTATAGCATTTCTTTACCTCCATGAATATGCATTAAGAATTTCAAATTATCATCAAGCAAATGCAAACCAATCAACTGAACTCGAAAAAAAGGGCTACTTCTTTAACATAACAACAATTACTACGTATTGTTTACGATAGCAGAGACTATAATGACCAGGAGAGTACTCTACTACATCCAACAACAAAGGTCAAGCAATCCAATATGTAGAGTAGGAAATTTCCATCTATGCTGGATGACAATAGATTCCACAGCGAGGACATACTCATATTATTAGGTAATCCAGGAAATGCTATTTTTTATTAGACAGTTTCACTATGTAATAACTGCAGTTGATTGGTCTCCCCAGGTCTCCATCTGAATGAACAGACTAAGTAAAATTCATTCACTGTTCAGAAATAGGGAGAGGAAGGCTGTTATTTCCCAAATTTTAAATTTTAGAATTGAACACTTCTGACGTATGCTTTTAGGTGGTGCCATAGATAGTAGATTGTGTACCCTTCAAACAACGTATTTTTTTCTATAAGCTCATAACTGTCAAGTTACCCGGGTGTTAGTCCCGGTGTCTCTTTGGGAATGGGCCTCTTGGTTCGTCTACTGCCGCCTATCTAATCAAATCTAATCTAAAGTTGAACAGATGCTCAAAACAGAAAATGGGAAAGGTATTTTCGAGAAGAGAATATTGAAAGAGACTTAAGGAATCGGGGGTTTTGCAAAAACAAAAACTACAAAAACATTTTTGGTTATCTTAATGTTAAGGAAATCAGTTTATCAGTTCACGAATTCCGTCGACACAAGCATCTCTTTAAATTGATGCTCTTTAATATCTAGTAACGCAATTTAGCAGTTTTCCACCAGTAAACTAACTTTTGCTGCACATTCAAGCGGAGCAAGCTACGTGACCAGCACGCAGCCATGAACAAGCGATATTTGTTGCATCAAATTTCGATTAAGTCTCAGTTTGACATCTCCTCGCATAAGTTGGACCGTAATTAATTGGTTCGTTCCCCTCCGAGAAAGTTGGTAATTTTCCTACTGAATTATTACAGCTCTGACGGATTTCCCGCTAGCTACTGAGATCTCATTTATTGTATTACGCAACTGACAAACGGTGTCGTGCTGTGTTTCCCAACGTGGCTGTACCGCCCATACGGCAGATGGAGTTGTATATACGGTCAGGAAGCCAAGTCGTTAGCGAACTTTGTTGTGAATGTTTCAAGAATTCCAAATCTGTCTTTGTTTTTTCCTAGCTTGAACACTTATTGACATCTATTCTTTTTTAGGCGAAGAAGCAACATTTTACAGGAAAGGAAAAAAACGCAAAAATTTGTGGTGAAACATCATATACTGCACTTTTTTCCACTATAAATGGAATTTGAATGCTATATTTATGTTGTATTAGCATCTACAAATAATATGCTTGCATCGTTTCGTGATTTTTGACCCCCCGATCAGCCCTTCGTTAGGAAACCTCTGCGTTGGGTCTTATATAAATAGGTATAAATATACATATAGGTATTTCCTATTATCTAAAAAATTACGGCATAAATCACAAGAGTTGTATGACAAAAATGTGTTTTTTTTACATAAATACATATAATGTGCAAATTTCAGTACAATCTGTCACAATAGATATTTTTTACCCTCTGCCCCCGCCCCTTTGGACCCCTCTTTGTGAAGAGGNTTGACATCTCCTCGCATAAGTTGGACCGTAATTAATTGGTTCGTTCCCCTCCGAGAAAGTTGGTAATTTTCCTACTGAATTATTACAGCTCTGACGGATTTCCCGCTAGCTACTGAGATCTCATTTATTGTATTACGCAACTGATAAGCGGTCTCGAGCTGTGTTTCCCTACGTGGGCTGTACCGCCCATAGGGAAGATGGAGTTGTATATACGGTCAGGAAGCCAAGTGGTTAGCGAATAGGGGAAATGGATGACGTTAGAAGTAGTAATTGGATACTTCCATATATTGTTGCGGTTGGTAGCGGTAATAATTCATTCATTGTGGGTGCTAGACAGTTGAACAGAAGGATCAACACAATATAATACACACCGTCGTGTGTTTATTTGTTTATAAATTTGTATGTTTTGGGTCACACTCTTAAGGGGATCAACTCAGATTTCTAGAAACGTTTTTATTTCTGGACCGATCGGTCTGACATTTGCTCAAGGTATTTTTTTTTTTAAAAAAAAAGAAACAAATTTTGCTTGTGCAACTTTTTTGATTTAGGCCTTAGTTTTTGAGATACTGGGATAGGCCTATATATATGTATATTTTTTTGCTAAATTAAAAAAAAATAGGAATCAATAAGTGTCCATGCTAGAAAAAAAACATAGACTGTTTTAGAAGCCTCGAAACATTCCTAACAAAGTCATAGAGACAGATTTTCCATTTTCTGTATCGTTTTCTTTTGATATGCGATTTCTGATCGCTCACTGAAATATAGTGAAAAAAAGCAAAATTTATGGTTTTGAGCTGGAGTAAAAAAATACGAGGGCAAACAGAAAATTGTTCCTCTATAACTTTGTTATGAATATTTCAAGAATTCCAAATCTGTCTTTGTTTTTTCCTAGCTTGAACACTTATTGACATCTATTCTTTTTTAGGCGAAAAAATAACATTTTACAGGAAAGGAAAAAAACGCAAAAATTTGTGGTGAAACGTCATATACTACACTTTTTTCCACTATAAATGGAATTTGAATGCTCTATTTATGTTGTATTAGCATCTACAAATAATATGCTTGCATCGTTTTGTGATTCTTGACCCCCGATCAGCCCCTCGTTAGGAACCCTCTGCGTTGGGTCTTATATAAATACGTATAAATATACATATAGCATTATAGGTAATCCCCATTATCTAAAAAATTACGGCCTATATCACAAAAGTTGTAGGACAAATATGTGTTTTTTTTTCAAAAATACATAGAATGTGCAAATTTCAGTACAATCGGTCCACAATAGATATTTTTTACCCGCTGCCCCCCGCCACGTTGGACCCCTCTTTGTGAAGAGGGGGGGGGGGTTCTATTGCCCCTAGCTCCATAAAATTTTTATTACACATTTTCACACTACCTAAGGACTCTTTTTCAGCAAAAACATAATAAATGATAATTTCGGCCAAAATCGTGAGTTGATCCCCTTAAAGAAATAGATAAGCGAAAAATATAGGCCAGGTTGCAGACTTTGTAATTAGGTTGCATTTTCATGGAGATCGATGACCAGGTTGCAGAAGATGGCAAAAATGGGATCCTTATTCCTTTATCTCAATGCACATCATGTTTAATAGACTTCTTAGAATCGAGAAAATAGAGATATTACAGCTTCTCTTAGCGCGGCCCTGCAGCCTTTTTTCATAACTTTCTCCATATATCGAACCATATGTTTGTTCTCAGTTTGTCACGTACAAGTTCAGAAGCTAATCAACGAAGAGCGGATGAAGTACGGATTTTTCACGGGCAGTAAACGTTATTTATTTCAGCATACTGTCTTCCTTTTGACGGAGCAGATTTCACTTCATCACAAACTCTTCGATGTATTGAAGGCTTGTTTGGTGTCATGTATAAGCGGCGGATAATTGAATTAAATTCATTGAGGCTTTGCTGCTGGCTAATGCAAGATTTTTCCGCATGTAACCTATGGCGGTAAACGATTGTGCTTACTACATTAATGAAAAGAGAGAGCACTTATCTCTTTTTTGCAATTTGAGTCGGCTGTTGTCGCGTATCTTCAGAAGCATATCTCCGAAAGAGGCATATTAAATGAAAACGGGTCGTCTCAAATTCGTCGCTGTCATATTTGACAGCGCGGGCACTCTAGTTTATATAAAATATTGATGGACTGGAAGATGGTTCCTTATAGTAAGTTTATTTATTAGATAATGTTTGCAATGCTCATATATGGAAGAAAGAAAAAAGACTCGTTGTGTTGAATGATATTTATTATACGTAGTGGCAGTAGGGGTGCTGTAATTTCACAGTGTCAATAAGCATAAGCCACCATTGACTAGATAGTACAAAGTTTGTCTGTTGCTTTCATCTTTGCTGGATTAATCGGCGTTGCTGTTCGTTGGTAGTACTGTACATGAGAAAATCATTTGATCTGTGGCATATGGACTTTTGATATCTAAGCACTAAAAAAATGTTTGAAGTGCCTTTTAGCAGCAGCATGGATACTGAGTTTCACTTTCTGCCTACGGTAAAGCTTTGCTTGTATGGGGCTCATAATTCTTCAGTTGAGCAGATCAACGAGGGAAATGGAAAAGATACTCTTATGAAAACCACAAAATACAGCGGCGTGAGGTTATTTATGACAATTATCGGCACTGACACCCGTACCAACTGAATATATAGAAACAAAGAAGACAAGTGTACGTCCATTCTCATGTGCGTTATGGTGAAAAAGGGTCCTCCAGACCAATAGCAGGTACTGCCATAGAAAACTTTGTGAGTCGCTTCTGCAGTAACGCTTTTGTTCTGCTTAAAATTTATTGTATCGTTGTCGTGAAACTAAAGTAGTTTTACTTGGTTCAGAACATCAGTTACTACGGGTCTAAAACTTGCGCTTTACGTAGAAATTTAAGCCAAGAAAGACCCCGAATTTGTACATCAGCATGATTAAGAACAGAAGGGACAGCTCTAATTCTAGTCAGTGTTGTTCTTTTCCATTAGCAACACTTTTCTTCTATTCTACAGTCAGGACGCTTTCCAGAATTTGTGTCACTGTAGATTAAATTCGATTAAAGATATAGAGGTTAAATATTTCTTTTTATTACTAAATACTCCATCGATTATGTCAATTTTTTATTACTATTACCTTTGTTGTTTTACCCTCACTTTTGAACTTGAGCTTCGTTTAGCTCAGAGACTTAATTGTGTGCACATTTTGGTCATATATATACTTCTTCAACGGTAGAAGCTATGAGGCAAATCAGTCGTATTAATTATCCCGATTTTCAGACGCTGCCAGCATCACCTAAATTTTCCTTCGCCTGATTCTGCTATCATTACCTCTGTACTGCAGTACTACAATCTACTAGCATTACTTATCCGTTGTTCTGTACTATCACCTTTACCAGTCTGTCGGCCCTCCGTATGCCCCCGTGCTCCATCTCGCCTGTCCACCGGAGCACCCTGCAGCATACCTGCGTCCCCCTGCTCCATACCTGCATCCCCCCGCTCCATACCTGCGTCCCCCTGCAGCATACCTGCGTCCCCCTGCACCATACCTGCATCCCCCCGCTCCATACCTGCGTCCCCCTGCAGCATACCTGCGTCCCCCGCGCCATACCTGCGTCCCGCTGCACCACACCTGCGTCCCCTACGCCATACCTGCGTCCCTCTGCACCATACCTGCGTCCCTCTGCACCATACCTACGTCGCCCTGCACCATACCTGCGTCCCCCTGCACCATACCTGCGACCAGGTAGCGCAACTTTCGCAAGTAAACTCCCCAGAGCAAGTTACTGAAGCGATACTATGCTCCGAAAACTCGCAACCTGATGAAAACTCTCACGATGTTCCGAGTCCAGCGAAAAAGACTTCAACTTTGCATAGTAAAGGTGAGCGACTGCGAGCTGGGGCGCCATAAAGGAGAAATGAAGCTTAGTTCCATCGCACTTCGCCATTTTCTTCATTATTATTATTTTTTTAGTAGACGCTAACGATGGCGAAACTGTTCAATTCTTAATTGAAGAAAATGGCGTCTGGATATTTTCATGGAAGATAAGATGAATTTGCAAGGCAATGCACCTCAGTTTGTAAAATTACACGCGTGGCTGTAACAATCGTAGACAAGCTAAATTTTAAGAGCAATGCAAAAAAGTTTACAAAATGGTAGGTTAGCTACGTGAGAACGTGTTATTTATATTTTATTTTCAGACCTACAGCCCCGCACAATAAAAATAAGCTTTTATTACAAAGTAAATCAGATATATATATATATATATATGTATAAAGTATGCAAGAGCAATGTATGTTTTATGCAATCATGTAGTTCTGTCAGTTATATATAGTGGGAAAATTATCAGCATGCATTGAAAATTATTTAATTAATAACAATTAACGAAGTAATAGCTGCTGTCGACTCAGTCAAGAGAAAGAAACATAATAACGTATTTTCATGTAAATGGAACGCAACTTGCTGAAACCTCTGGAAATTTTGCAGAACAGAGGTCTCATTCTTAATTAAATGTTATAGCATCATCCGTAAATTGACTAAGAAGTGTGCAAACTTGCTGCAAGAGGGACAATACTTTTGTACCTATTCGCAGTATCAGTTTAAAACGGACTCCTGCTGATACCTCTAGAGACCGTAACGCAGTAAATTTTTCAATCTCTAATACTGAAAGTGCAACGTGCGGACCAAGGAGCTTCTAATGGGAAGTGCAAGCCCAAGCACTCTCTGGGCGAGTAAACACATGGCTTTGTCACGTTTGGAGTCCTTAAAGTGGCTGAAGTGGCAGTGGTCAGCACATATAATTAAGGAAGATACAGACAGGCAGTTCTTTAATATTTTTGCAAAGGCAATCGTGTCTGAAGATTTATATCCCAGTGCTCAATCTGTTACATTCATCATCAGATGGTATACAGGATACAAGTTTGTTTACATACTTACATCCGCTCAGAATTTCGTCGATGGTTAATGGCTAGAAAAATTTGAGCTCAGGACTGCTTCCTATATAGGCTACGTGAGGCAATTTCCGCCATCCGATTGGATAAGCCACTCAGCTAGTTTAAGGGAAAAGTTTACTCGCAACGCTCCCGTAGGATAAATAGAGAGGGTGCGCTCCTCTCTATTAGAACCTCCTTGGTGAGGACGCACGAACGAATGGAAATTTGGACGAATGAACCACGGGCAGAACAATTTTATTGATGACAGTATGGGAAAACAATAAAATCGGTAGTTAGGATGCTATGTACAACACGTTAGGTTTTCATTTCAAAATCGAGTTTTTTAATCAGTAAAAAATGGATTGCTAAGGTTGAAACTCGTTCTATCCAAAGTCAGAGCTTCTTGCAAGTTGAAAGCGTGATATGCAAACGGATGGATGTATGTACGTATGGAACCACAAACAAAATAATATTATTGACTAGACTGACGTGACTCCACTAGGTAACTAAAAATAATATCATCTATCAGTTTGTTTCCTATTTATGACAGCGAAGATTGTGTGCACGGTGACATACAAGAAAACACGAAAACAAGCAAGATGATCCGAGTTTTACAATTATACGTGTCTCACTGGGTCACCATCACCATCTTCTTTGCTCTTCAATGGAAGAGCAAAGCACTAGACCTGTCAGCAAGGAAAATATATATATATATAACGTAGTCCACTGGTGTATTGCCTATATCACCTTCTATTTAACGTGCGCGTTTATGTAGCCAAGCTCAGGCGGGCTTCGCCACCATTGATGCCCTTTCACCCATTGATATAATGCAATTAAATTTTCAATGCTTGAATTTCCTTCTATCTTATAGCGAATGCTGATATTCCTTTTCGCTTTAAAAACAGCAGACTGATGCTGTTATTCAATCGTCTTAGATAGTGATACTGGCCACGCGACTAAAAGATTTGAATTTCAAATCTTCAGTGCACTCGACGTATACAGCAATCGGTATCCAAGCTACGACGCTCCTTAAGTATACGTGTCGTCCTGGTGACTGAAAGATATTTTGCCCGCCAACTTGTGCGCTCAGTTAATTTTCCCTAGGCATAATAACATAGATTATGTGCAGACAAGTAAGTCTGCATGCAAGTAAATCAGTACGAAAAGAAATTTCACAGAGTTTTGGTATAATACAAAACTGCCCGTGACCCATTGGATCACCATCCCCATCTTCTTTGCTTCTTAAAGGAATATTGAACACTATGCTTACAAGCAGTGATACATTTATATGTATCTATATAACGTAGTCCAGTTGTATTTCCCTAATTAACTTTACGTTTAACGTACACCTTATGTAGCCGAGCTCAGGCGCCCTCCCCCTTCACCATTGATCCCTCATTTATATAGTGACATTAAGTCTTTAATGTTCGAATTTCTTCCTATGATACAGCGAAAGCTGATAATCCTATCAGATTTAAAACCAGGAGACTGATGCTATTCTTCAATCGTCTCTTATACCGACTACGCGACTAAAATTTCAGAATTTAAATTCTTTAGTGCACTCCATCTATGTAGCAATCGGTATCCAAGTTACGACGCTTTTCTCTGACTCTCTGAACGTCTCTTTCACTCCTGAACGATAACATAGATTGCATGGCTGACCCTATATTTCCCCAAAGGGCGGGCCCCACATATGACGTTCAAATTTCTTCCTATCTTAAAGCGATAATTCTGTGCACAAATAAGCAAGTGAGTAATAAAGAAATAGATGAATAAACGTGCAAAACAAGTAAATGAACTGAACAGACTTTTAATATAACAGAGATAGACAGTACAGAGTTCGCAACTCGCCTAGTATTTGAGTGTGCTTTCGTAAATTCATGAAATGTATTTTCTTCACTATAGGAGTTAACACTTTGACAGTCAGACTGCCTATGAAAATGACGGCAATGAATACGCATAGCTTCATTTCTTTTGGCTGCCAAGCAATGAGGCTAAAAAATCTGTTTTATAATAATTACGTTAGAATAGAAAACTGTCAATAGACTTACCAACGGGCCCATTCCCAGAGCTCGGCGTGGAGTTACGCTCTGGCCCTCTATGAGCTATTGCTATTATGTTGGTATCATTTAGCTATCTGAAGAAGAAAAGAAAACAAAACTCAACGAAAGAGATAATCGTGCAAGCACGATCGATTGTTGCAGGTTCGAGGAGCTTGAAGATGTTAAGTTAGCGAGAACTGAAAAGATAATGGAATAAGGTTGCCTCCGAATCTTTTGCCGTTAAGAGTTTGTGACTCCTGGAGGAGGTGTTCGTAACTGTAGAGGGTGACGCTCCCAATGCTTTTCAAAACGATTTTTAAATACGTTTACTAGTAGTTCTTCAAGCTTTATGTTTGAGCATTTGAATATTTCATACTGTATGTTTGTTTATTTCTTTATTATTATGTAAATTTATTTATTGATAATTATATTTAAATTTCTCCAGTCACACTCGTTTGGAATAAGACAGAAAAATTCGAGCCCTGTGACGTCGCTATATTACCCAAAATACTGGGTCGCATCTGAACCCGGGCTCCCTTGCATGATCGTGTTTGTATGTAAATTTAATGTAGAAACTGAAAATGCCACTCGACTGCGTCATTGTTATCTGTATTATATCCTAGCTTTTAGGCAGAATGTTGAATTTTCATTTGAGAAGTCCTTTGAAGTGTTGGTAACGGTAGTCTTGCTAAGGTAGTAATTTTTGCAGTCGTAAAATGACGACGAAGGGCATTAGTGAATTAATGAATAGATATATAAAAATAAATTTTAAGAAGGGGATGAAATGTATGTAGTCACAATGGTAACATAGCTACAGAGATTGGTGTATCAAGCGCAGTAAACGGGTGAAAATCTAATGTTCAAATCCGAAGTTTACTCTGCGTAAACAACATCATCTCTAGAGGAGATACTAAATAATCGAAGGAATAAGATTGAGGAGACTGAAAAAATTTATAAAACAAACTGTTAAAAAATAGGCACTGCTTTTAAGCACCATGAGAAGCATCGGGAGCAGTGGGCGATTTACGGAGGCGAAGTTGTTCATATGCCAAGCTGAAGAGAAACGTTATATAGAACAGATATTATTCTAAGGGAAGTTTAATTTAGCAAGAGCAGTGTCTTACTATAGAGCATGTTCAAGGATTTTTCTCTCTCCTTTTCTTGGCTATCGGCAGGCGAATGTTCTTCTATCTTATCCTTCAGACAGGGACTTTGAGACGAACCAATCAAGCAGCCAACCAACAAGCTGTGTAGCTAAAATTAGTATGTTTATAGTTTATCTGAATCTTTAGTTACGTTATGCTGCAACTAACACAATTTTTCTATCCTTTAAGCTTATTTATAAGCTCCATTTTAGGATACTATTAAAAAATAATTAAATTCTTTCAGCTTGAAATCAATAAAGGTGAAAAATTACAGTCATATCAATACTTTGATCGAGCTGTCATTAGTGTGCTTGCATTTCAAAGAAAATAAACAAAATTATGTTATCCAGCTACTAAAGTCCACGGATGACTCACTTATAATTTCATTACACTTCTAAATTTCACGCCAGTTGTTTTAGCTTGAGAGAGAAAAACCTTCACATCTAGCCTGAAACGATTACAAACAGAAAATTGTAATGGATCGGAAAAAAAGAACAATTCCCGATAAGAAGGTGCATCGCTGACAATCCTTAGGTATTTAGAGCTTTAGATGCTCCATGGACAGTTATATCGAAAGGCTACGGTTTATTTTACTCCTATTTAACTACAATATCTGAATTTTCAGTTTCTTACAAATGTTCTTAGTCAAAAATTGCAAATTACGTAAGCTTTCTGAAGATTCCTTGTTCGTCCATTATTATTTATTATTAAATCACACCAGGCTGGCGACGTAGGAACGGAGAAACTCCATCCTTCCAACTTCCTCAAAGTTTATTTTTCACCCAAATAACTCCTTCTATCAATATCTGAATGTTTGAAGATTCATTTATTCTTCCCTACACTGCATAGTACTCCCTCTGTAGGCTAATGAGTCGGGTCTAGCTTAAAAATATAATACCAAATATGGTTTAATTATAAAAGTACAATTCCATCGGCGTTCTTGATCAGTGTTTATCGAATTTTTTTATTTACAAAGCGTAGAAGTGACAAGATCGAGAAGAACAGATCTGATCAGAGGGTACTTACCAAAGTTGTGTCGCTGGAGACAAAGTCAAGCAGGTCGACGACACATTCCTCATTATGTCCATTAGTGGTTCTTGAACCGTGGTGGTGGAGTTACGATGACCTGACTTTTACTTCCATTAGTTCTTGATTTATGGCTGGTGAAGTTTGACCGCGTCCCTTTTCCTTCCATTTAGTTCATGATCATAGGGCGGTCATGATGACCTGCCATATACTTCCATTAGTTCTTGATTTGAGGCTGGTGAAGTTTGACCGCGTCCCTTTTACTTCCATCAATAATGTTGGTCATAGGACGGTCAAGACGGTGACTCAATTGTGTCAATTACTTCTTGATGTGTGGCAGGTATATTGTGGCTGTGGTGCTTATATATTTTAGTTTGGGGCATGGCATTGAGATCCATGGCGATTTTCTGTTATATTTGCTGGCTTTGATCATTGGTTGTGATTTTATGATGATTTTTATATTAGGTCCGAGACGCAGGACGCGTGTCAACGGCATTATGGCTGCAGTCTGCTCCAGATCATAGGTGACACATTCTTAAGATCTCCAAGTATCCATGAGCGGTTTCTTCGCTTGAGACTGAAGAGCAGTGAGTAATGTATGCATGTCTCCGTTATTGTCTTTGCAATTTGCTCACAGGATCAACGAGCAGTGAAATGTTTTGACTTTACGGTTTCCATGAATAAAAAAAAAAATAACTTGATCGACGCGCGAAGCAAGTCATCGTTGCGATGCAATGCAACTTTTGGTGTCCAGAAGTTTATGCCTTGTTATTGTAATTTCTTTTATATTGAGCAAAACGTGTTAAGGGCTTGCTTGGTAGAAAGCTTAATGTTATTTTCTTCAAATAAAAGACTGTTGTTATTCGCAACAGTTCAAATTTCTTTCTCAAAAATATTGGTGTACTTCATTTTGCAATAAAATTTACCTGTAGTGCTTGTTCTTCCATAAATGACACAATTTATTTTTTTTGCTGCTCAAGCGGGTGCAATTTCGCCATATCATATTACTTGTTTTCCACTCCAGTTCAATACATTTCAATGGGGCTCCTAGTACCTTCACTAAAATTATCGGTTAGATATGGACATTTTCGCCACCTCTGAGATATCAACTCTTGCTGTGGCCCATCAGAGAGATTTTATTATATTTTTAAAATTTTCAGGAGGACTTCAAGAGTCAATGAAAGTCTCGGAAAAAATAAAAAAAAAATAAGTCTTAAAAAACATTTTTCGTTACAAGCGCAAAGCCACTACGTTTATTTAGATCGCAACATTTCATCTTAAAATTATATATATTAAAACCTCCTCCTCTTCAAGAAAAGTAACGAATGTTACGCGAAGGAAAATCGAAAAATGCAATTTTCATTTTCATCTTAATTGCCCGCACTCGCACAAATTTTTTCAAAATTTTTTTCTCATTTTTAAGCGAAGTAAAGAGCGTATTTGAAAAATCATGTCGAAAACATCGTGTTTATGGGCCTTGAATTCTGAAAATTCACCAAATTGAAGGAGTACAGGAATCGGTGACGTGTATCAAAGAAATTATTTTCTTTTTCTTGATAAAACCAACGCATCATTAATTGTGTGGCACAAACGCGTTCTATAGTTGATATTTCAGCAATCAAATGTAAAAGCGGCGATTTTATCAGGAGTATTGTTATTATCCAGCGTATCTTATTTTTTGCAGAGCAATATATAAATATAGTTCACCTTCGCCAAACTTTCTTCAACATTTTGCAATGTCTTAGAGAACAGTGAATCTTTTCCTTGGGTGCTGGTAGATATTTGAAGAAGTACATTGGAAACAAAATTTTGTGAATATAAGTTGAGCTTGGAAACGTGAGAAAAACGAAGGCTAATAGTGCAAAGAATGAGATTAATACACTAAAATATCTTAATACAGCATTCTACATTGGCACTGAGCACTTTATTTACTATTCGTCAGCTTCATTTCACGTAGGTATATACTGATCATATTCGTTTTCGAGCACTCTTTCACAGTTCACTTGTGAACAACTTATCCGCACTGAACAGTTCCATTTCCCAGCTATTTTTTACATTATTCATATCACTTCCAAAGCTGTATTAGTTACTCATGCATATTCACTTATTCAGTCACGGTCAAAAATAGAACTGAACCACTATGGTTTCTCTAGGGTTAATTAGCTTCTAACAGAAAAATGAGCATTGCACAGCAAGCATATATATATATATTTATATATATATTGAAGTGAGGGTGATATAAGCATATATGTATATCTAATCGCTAAACCCATATATAAGGGCAGTTTAGCATATATAAGTATTATACGTATAAAAGTGTCTTTTATTTTTTCAAACCTCGCTAAGCATCGTAAGTATATTCCGTTAGAGCTGAAAACACTTCACTCGTTCAACTCGGTGTACACTCGTACAACTCCCTGTAGTAACTCGAAGAGATGGAATTGGGGATTGCACCTACACTCAACTTCTGGCGTCACAACTGACAGCCTGGGAAAGCTTATTTCACTAGTTCAACATCAAAAAATGTTATTTCTTCCATAATAAATAATCAGAAAAAACACCGACTGAAGCAGCACAGTACAACACTAGACTTACAGTAAATAACGTTCATTATTATTATTATTATTAATAATTAGTAATTTTATAGCCAGCTAGATATAAAAATAGCTCACAGAGTTGCGATCAGTGAAATGAACGGTTGTCTCTTCATCGCTAGTTATGATTCGTCGAGATTTTCCAGAATCTCTGGCTGATAGAGACTGTCGCCGTTCTTCAATTACAGATTCCCGTCTTGTCACCAAAGCGGTGACCGAAGTGTGCTTGTTAATCACGAGTTTTTTCGATGGAGTTGCTGAGCCAAATGGTGGGGCCGATGCCCCGGCTGTCGAAAGTGAAAGACACGATGACGATGAGGATGATGATTGAAGCCGATGCAGAGATGCTTGTGGTGGCGGTGGAGGAGGCAGATGTACCGTCGCCGGCGGTGAAGAGGATAGGAGATAAAAATGGCGATCCATGCCTAGAGGTGGAGAAGCCCTGGAGGTGGATGGTAAGCTGTCGATAGCGGTTTGCGTGTACGGTGGGGATGGGGGAGACAACACTGAGGTGGATACGGTGGTGGCGGAGCAGCAGAGCGTTGCCGTTGTTGAAGAGCAGGTCCTCGAAGTGAATGCGGCTGATCCAGGACGGCGGCGAGACCGACCCCGACCGTTATTAAAAAAGCGTAATATAGCAGCGGTAGTCGAAGAGCAGAGACCTGAGGTGACATTTGTTAACGCGGGACGGACCTGAGACCCGTCCCGCTCATTATCAAATAAATACAATAAAACACACACAAAACAGAATGAAGACAAACAGCACCACCGACAGCACGATGAGAAAGACGTTGATGGGAACCATGGACTCTGTAGCGACGTGAGTGTACGTGAGTAGAATGATGAGAACCCCAAGATAAAACGTGTACAAAAATATACGAACTCCCCACCACCCTACAGCGCTTAGCACCAATTTCAAACTTCTCTTAGTATCGTCATCCTCTTCTATACTTAAGGTAGTTTGGACGCTTCTCGTTCCAGAGAATTCCCGCCCAAAATGGCTAATGCTTGGAGCTGACACCATTCGTCCAGCCCCAATGCCAATACCGAGGCCAGCAGCCCCAACTATTCCTCTAGAACCAAGGCTGCCAGATATTGTTTTGGATCCCGCAATGCTTCCTTCAAAGCCAGGCCTTCCATTTCTGCCAAATGACCAACTGTTGTACAAATTACCTGTAGATCCTGATTTCATTTTGTTCGTATCCTTGAGAGTGCACTTACTTAGCGTGCGACTTTCGATCGATAGTTCATGGGGATCAAAAATATTTATGGACTCATTTGAATTGGCCTTTGATAGAACACCTGGGGATCTTTGACACTCACAGTGGGAGCCCGCGTCCCCTGGCGATAGTCTATCAAGAGTTCGACTGTCATTGCTGAGAACGTGCAATGTCTGTTGATGGAGCGACGTTGTGGACCCGCCGATATTTTCTTCGGATGGAGCAGACGATGAACATAGAGGAGGGGATTGAGAAAATGCGCCAACATTGTACTGAGATGATAGTGATGACAGTCGAAGCAGCGGCGTTGAATCAGAGGCACATGAAACAGGATTTTCAGGAATGGTGTACTCACTCTTGTAGAAATCGGTGAGGCCTTCTTTGCCTCCGCAGGCTCCTGGACCTTGTCGGTATCTCCTGCTGTAGTATCTTTTAGGAAAAGGATTTGGATATTCGGCGCAAGTGACGATATTTTCCCTTGGGCAACTGCTTATTTCGAATGACTGAGAGAGGGTGCTGGACCTACCGATTGCACCCAATTTGGCCCTTCTTTGATCGCCAAGCGGAGACATACCGTTGTCGCTGTTCATGTTTGTTTCTAGATCTTCCAAACGACAGGTAAAGGGCGATAAATTCCTTCATGTAACTCAAAACGGGCAAGAAGCAGTAGATGTTTATTTTTTCCTTTATCTCGATGGGTGCCCTGAGACAAATTTTTTTTTCCTCGAAAAATACTCTTGGCACTAAAATATTTTTCTAAATTTCTTGCAAAGAGCATTTACCTAGAACACAGTTTTTTTTAATGGCTCCGAGAAAACTATGTTTGACGCTAAAAAATGAAAGTTTTACCAGTTTTTTCGACAATGTTAGGGTTATCGAAATACATTGTCAGTATGTTGGAAAAACACTTCTAGCTTTAAACTCGGAAATTTTTCTGGGTTTCTTGGAACGTATGACAGTCACAAAAACTGCGCAAATTTCCATTTCAATTAATAGCTGCTTATACTGCAGATACCAATAGTTTTCTTTGAATGTAGAGATTCCATTCCAAACTACACCTTGAATGAAAGTAATGAACAGTTAATGACGGAACTTCCTTGTTGGAAACTCAAGATCATATTCACATTAAGATTACGAAGGTTATTTCTATAGTCCAGTAAAAAATAACATAGGAAGCCTAATTGAATTCATGGGACAAAACTGAATACTTGCAGCATAGTTTCAACAGAATTTACTTTCTGAAACAATAACCTAGTCATCTGCAGTAGTTCGAGGCCATTTACCATTCCACAGATTGCAATAGCTTGTCGGCAAACATATTTTCAAGCCGTACTCTGTGCATCATTTTCCATTTAAAAATTCAAACCATTAGGAAAGGTCTACATGAGAAAATTTGAATTATGTTATTGTCTTCTTTGCTTCCTTTAGGGCACAAGCTGGCATCTTGTTTTCTTCATTACTAAACATTGGATAAATCTCGATAAATTTCAGAAAAAATTGAAAAGTTTTCAACTATATTCAGATGTAAATCGACAGCAGTCATTTATCAAAGACACTTTCCTTTCCCGAATTGCTACTCAAAATTCATCCGCGTTCTCCTAAATTCATTTTCAACAGCAATTTCTCCATCGATACGTGACGAACCATTGCTTTTCAGTATCAGAATGCTTTTTCAATATCAGAATGCTTCTACGTCGCTCTCTCATCAAAGACACAAGCCTCCGAGCTAACACAAACAGAATTTTCATCAAAATTCGTGGAAGTTTGTCGTTGATCCTCTGAGTCCGGATCAAAGATGCGACAACTTCCGTTCACTGAGGAATCTCTAAAAAGTTCAGCTGGAGTCGAAAGGCTCAGAAATCAATTTCGAACGACCAAGAAGTTTCGTGCCTTCACGGCCATCAAGGCAACTTGAGCTGATTTGCAGAGTCTCTAAGGTGGAGTCCTCAGCGACGCCGTACCTGGAAGAGAGATAAAAATCTTTATGCATCTATGCTTTCAGGTATATTAATAGTATCATAATTATAGTCCAAATTGGCATTTACTACAAAAAGGCAAACTACCTATTTTAATAATTTACCTAGATAATTTATATTCAATAAA
The DNA here is from genome assembly GCA_001587735.2 of Parhyale hawaiensis. NCBI lineage: Eukaryota > Metazoa > Arthropoda > Malacostraca > Amphipoda > Hyalidae > Parhyale > Parhyale hawaiensis. The sequence continues at coordinate 6,897,988 of LQNS02278174.1, forward strand.
TTGTTGCGAGCCCTGTTCGAATTTAAATCTTTACCTACAATATAGCTGGAAATTTTTTACTTAACTCAAATGCAATAGGCTGTTCATGTCACTGTTCCTATATACCCCTTCTCTTAAAACTTACTAACAAGTCTTCTTTATAGTTAGCTTATTACCTCCGCCAAGGAGGTTATGTATTTTGTTGAGTTTGTCTATCCGGTGTAGTCTTTGTCTATCTCCAAGATAACTCAAAAAGCTATGGACGGATCTTTGCAACAATTTACAGGGATTGTCAGGCATGTTAGCAATAACAGATGATTAACTTTTGGTGACAATCCGTTCAACCGTTTATTTGTTTGTCTGTCTATTTTTCTTAGTAATGTAACTCAAAAAGTTATCAACGAATTTTTATAAAACTTACGTGAGTTGTTAGGTGTATTACGAAGATTATATGATCAAATTTTTGTAATTGTCTGTTAGTTTCTTCGTTTGTTATCACCCGCGAACAAAGTGAGAGAGGTGATGATGTTTTTGTTGAAGATCTAAGTATATATATTTGTCGGTCCTCGCAAAAAGAGGGAGAAGGAGTGGAGCAATGTTCATAATTTTTTGCAGGGAGTCTTGTGGGTTGACCAAGATGTGATCAATGCCAAAATTGTAGAGTAAGTTGACGGCGTTGAAATTTGCCCCATCGCGGCTGATGGTCTTACGCCACGAGGTGTTCTAGTTTGTCTCTGTGCTTGATTTTATGCCAGTTAGTAAAATAACTAGAAAATATTTGAGCGGATCTTTATGAAATTTACAAGAATTGTTAATAATGGTGAAAGACCTAAATGACTAAATTTTGTTGATGATCGGTTTGTCTCTTTGTGTGTTTGACTAATGTTTGCTTGAATGTAAGTTAGCAGCATAGCTCGAAAAGTTATGAAAGGATGTTCTAGGAATTAAAGAAGCTGTTATTGCAGTCAAAAAGCACATCTGATTAGATTTCGTGCTGATGCAAACAAAATCATTGTTTCTAAACCAGTTCTGTTTTTCGTTACTGTTGCCTTGCTTGGCGGAGGTATGTGTTCTCAGAGTGCTCTAGTTTTCAATCGATTGTTCAAACGATCTTCTTTCTTAGCTCTTCACGCAAGATACTGCTATGAATATTTTGTTTTTCTGTTATTTATTTCGTATTTATTTATAAATATATTAAAAATATTTTTACATAGATACGTTGCTGTTACTGTCTTGTTGTGACTGTATACTATATGATTTGATGTAAAGTTATTACCTAAGCTGCCAATCAAATTCTGTTCTCATTCAGCCTACAATATTCATTTCCGACGCCATCTGCTGTCTGCATTCCGAAGCCATCTGCCACATTCAATTTCTGCACCATCTGTCTCGGTCACTCCACACCATCTGGAAGCGTCCTCTCCAATTCCAGCTTATTCCAGAATTTGAATGTCGGTGCAGCATTCGCTTAGGTTGAATTAAAAGTTCTTGTTGATAAATATTGGACAGGCTGAAAATTTCTTTCGACTTTGGTCGACATTAAACTGCAAGTGCAACTAAGCTGAGAGCTTCAATAATTTGATTTTTTTTGCGTAATCGTTAGACACTTCACACGTGACGCCGGCAGCAAGACGAGATTACGGCGAGATCAAATTTATTTTTGAGTGTTCCAAAAACATCATTGAATCAAAGGAAATTTTTGATCATTCCAGTGCATACACTATCTGGGCTTTGCATAAACAAAATCAATTTAAACATTGTACACTCCAATGATTATGAGAATTCGAGGTGGCTGATAAATCTGCGAAATATTTATCATATTGTGTAAACGTAAAATGGTGCATCAATGATAAATGAAAATATTATCTTCAGCAAACTTTTTTTTACAAACTTTAGGCTAACAAGTTAATCAACAGAGCTAAGCAGACAGTGGGAAACCTCAAGGTTCATCATCAGGCAACTTTCCTCTCTAACTTTTCCAATTTATGTTTAACGTGCATATTGAAATAGCAAAAAATTGCACTGGCCACTGGTCTAAAGTACAATATTTTTGTCAAGAGCACATATGTTGTTGGCCTGAACATCCAAATGCTAGAATTAAAACAACGTTGCATTAGTAACGTCCATGAAATTCTGTGAATAAATTCAGCGTGATTTTCTATAGATACAGATAAGGATAGATATTATATGCAACAGATATTGTAGATATAACTTTAACAGGCTTTTTCTTCAGAATATGTCCTATTATTTTTCAATCATTTTATAATATCAAACAAACCGATACATAACAAGCAGTGAATAGTGAATGTCAATATAATTATGTTTATCAGATGTAGAAATATTTTTGCCATTCTTTCACGAATGAAAAGTAAAAGTACATGGTGCACTATCAGTGAAAGTGACAGTGTGGTACATCTAATAATCATTTGATACATTTTTCACTGCGCTGTTTCTTTCCTTTCGTAAAGAGGACGGAATAGAAATAGAATAGAAACGTACACAATATCAAAGAAAGCATGCAACGTTTAACAAACACTATTCAGCATTGTTTCTCGGTTATACGGATTGTAATTTTTTTCCCACAAACGGTATGTAAGCAGCCACCAAGTAGCTAACTGTCAGAAGAGCATGGGCGATATGCACGCTCGTCACATTCTTTTTTTTTCTAATTTTTTCACAAACAGCATGTAAATAGCTACATAAACAGCGGTCGGAAGAGCATGCCTAGGCACAACAGAACAATTATTTCCCTGCTCTGCTGCAAATTTCGCTGCTAAAGCCTAATTTATTCAGGCTTAATTAGTGGACAGAAGAGACGAGCGCGGGGAAGAGAATTCAAAAGACGTCGAATATTTGCGCAATGTTTTCCTTGCTGGCCTTTGTTCTTTAGACGGAAGGCTGATAGCAAAAGTACAGTAACCGTAAAAGCGTCACTTTACTTTATACGGAAAAAAAAAATGGGAAGTTACCTAACTTGCAGCAGGTTGTCGAAAAGAACGTAATTATGAAAGAGACTGAAGTCGAGGTTCAAAATTGCGAAGCGTTAACCTTTTAAGGGTCATCGTCCCATCTTTGGGATGCAAGTTTGCGACTTTGTAATTTTGATTTAAGACATCTAATACATATGTCTTACTTTCACAAGTAAATTTACTGCTTGATTTAGCCGTACAGTTAAAAAAAAAAAACTGGCCCCGGGAAGCTTGCAGGGACTATGGGTAACTTTAGACAGACAAAAAAATTGTAGCTCATTTTCTTTTACTAAGAAATGCAGTCACCAGTTGGAAATCCTTTCGATATCATTATAGAGCAATGACGGGCTGTCCTTTTATGCTGAAGAAAACGCGCTGAAAACTATTAGTTTCGTGTTGTATTTAGCTTTGCGTAACATTAAAAATTTTTAATCTGAAATGTAATTCAATAATTTTGCTGTCGGAAGAGTTGAGTGAAGAAATTATGAAGAAAGCAATGGTTTGACAGCCTCAACCTTTGCACTGATGTGGTAACTGCTAATTAGTTTTTGGTGGATAGATTGCTATTTGCTATTCTTTAACGATCGAAATCACGTGACAATTGAAATCCAATGCCAAATTCATTTTAAGTTACGCAGAATGTTAACATGACAAATTAAAAAGTTGTCAGCTAAGCGAAATGTCATTGAATCTAATAACATAGACTGAAAGATGTAAAAATAGTGCTGAAAATGTTTAGTAGTAGTAGAAGTAGTTGTTGAAGTAGTCATAGTAGTAGTAGTAGNAATGTTAACATGACAAATTAAAAAGTTGTCAGCTAAGCGAAATGTCATTGAATCTAATAACATAGACTGAAAGATGTAAAAATAGTGCTGAAAATGTTTAGTAGTAGTAGAAGTAGTTGTTGAAGTAGTCATAGTAGTAGTAGTAGTAGTAGTAGCAGTAGTAGCAGCTGCAGTAGTAGAAGAATTACTAGCGTAACAATACTAAATTGCATCAAGTTGAATTTTATTCATGGAGATTTTTCTTCCGCTTTTCTGCCGAAAGGTCTCAAATTTTTAAATTTAATGGACACTCAGATCAGTTGTTATTGCTACTGATTTCAAGTGGCCAATGCGCTACTACTGACAGGAAATAAGGCTCAGAGAAAGGANTTTCTGCCGAAAGGTCTCAAATTTTTAAATTTAATGGACACTCAGATCAGTTGTTATTGCTACTGATTTCAAGTGGCCAATGCGCTACTACTGACAGGAAATAAGGCTCAGAGAAAGGAGTGTATATAGCGGACCTACCTAATGCCGTAAGCTAACTTCGTCAGCAGAAACGGAGACCAACTGCAATATCTGGTGTGGAAAAGGCACTCGGGACAGCCCTCGGGTGAGCGCGACCCATATATATATACTCACAGGCCGACAGAATATAACCCTGAGGAATTAGATGTTTACCACAGATAGTAACGTGGAAGTAACAGTTACCATTCTGATACTGTGGCGTCGATATCTGCACCGTAGTATTTCAGCTGCGTTTGGATTTTTCAGTATGTGATCTTGTCTTGTTGGGATTCTAGCCGTAGTAACAGCCTTTCCGATGACGAGAATAGATATCGAATGTCGTATTTTCTGATTCCCTTGTCCTGAAGTGAATATTTGGGTCCTATATATAGGTCTGGCCGCTACTATGCATTTGGTAGCAAGTCAGTGTGCATTCTTCTTTCAACCACATTATTGATTTCGCTAACATTCGTGAGTTAGTTTTTGCAACTTGAATTAATATTGTCTAATATTTTTTTTTCATTTTTATAAGTAAGCTTAAGAAATATAGTTCCTTTAATACTTTTTCCTTTGTCTTGAGAAAGGAGCTTTGAAATATGTTGTGGGTAATATTCACTAATTATCACAATGAGCATCAAAATGGAAAATACATTTGAAGTAGGGAATAATAATCTAGACGAGGATATCTCACATTTAGTTCAGTTCGAGTAATCAGCCAGTGCATCATGAGTTGTGTAATCTCTACGCGTCAGACTACATAATTTATCGCTATTATTTAAAACTCTGCTTTGTAGAAAAGTCCGAAGTGAGACAGTAATGCCTACAATTTATTTTAGATTAAAAAATCACATAATCTCATCATGACTTTTAATACGAATTAGAGTGCATTCAACATTTTAAAACTTGAACTTGTCAGTTATTATTATTATTATTATTATTAAAACTTCACGGACAGGAGTGTGCGGCGGAGATGCACTAGTTAAACAACACACTTACAAAGAATTTTTACTTATTATGAGCTATAATTCTGTAAAAAAAAAAGAAATATTGGAAACTTAACTTATAGCACTTGTTGAGCAAACTGAATTCGATGGCTAATATTTTTACACTTTTTGGTAAACCCAAGCTGTGTTTACAAAGGCTCAACAAAAGGTTTGGACGATTCGTTGAGGAAGCTCGTTCTTTGAGCTAGCGTGTGCACGAATCTAGAATCTGCTTGTAGTTTCATCCATCTGTCTTACTCTCTGCATCGCCCTTTCAGTGTTTCATACAAGGTGAGATGTAAGGTCTCTATGATACAGGCTAGACAACACAGCTAGTGTGTCGATTTTAAACACTACTCCTAACTTATCTATAATATTAATAGCGTTGTTACTTCGTTCGTTCGTGTGTTCCACTTTTCAATAATAGATAGAATAAAAATTGGTCTTGATAGTTTTAAAGGTCAGCAGCTGTTATCTGTCAAATAGCTTCTAAGAAAGTCGGTAAAATCTCTAAAATAATGTGAATCAGGCAGCAACATGAAGCTAACGTAGGTATCTGTGATACGGCGGGGATCATCAATCGGATGCAACAGAGCAAGGTTTTGTCTAATAATTACTAGTGGACCCGCGCGTGAAAAAAATCACGCAATAATCGATATTTGTTATTAATATGCAGTAGGCCGTTGCGTAATCTTCTCTTCTCTGACTTGCTTCATCTTCTTCACTGATCCTTTGTCGTGCTTTTGACATTAGGATTTTTTTCTCTGACTTGTCGTTTCCTCATTTTCTTGCTGACGCTTATCAGCAGCTCTCATTCACTGCGCTAACATTTCTGCTTCAAGTCTTTCTTGACTGTATCGCATAGACGATTCATTTCTCTCCATGCATTCGTAGCACGTCTTCAATCTTGTGACTGTATTAGTCCCGTACTACTTATACGTTCCCCATCTTCCTTCTTGATTAGGCTTGCGTCTTCAATAGTGAGAGGCAGAAGAAAATCTTCAGCAAAATACTGCAACAAACTTGAATGTAACTCCAGCCAGCTTGTTTGCATGTCAGCGCTCTGTAACTAAGATATGGTCTTGCTAACTTAAATATCTGCTTCACTGAAATTTTAAAATTTTGGGTGATGAAACATAATTCGCCCCTTCAGAGAACGACAGCGAGAGGGATGATATACGTGCTATGGAGCTGAAGGAGCACAAAGTAACGGACAGAAATACATGGAATAGCAAGAACTGCTTCAGCGACCTCCCTTTGAACGGAAATAATACTGCTGTGGAAGAAAAAGTGAAAGACAGTAAGCCAGTAGAAATAGTTGTCTACTGCCAGTAAAAAATCACCCCTCCAGACCGCTTCGTTGACCATCTGCCGAATACGTCGTGACCTGGGAAAAAAGTTATAAAATGGGACTCCAGAAGCTACATACATAGTGTTCCGATTTCAAGAAGTGTTTCAAGCAAGAAGTGTCTTCAGATAAAAGGATAAGGATCAGCCGTCGGCCCGTCGCCATCTTCTGCAACCTGGTCATCGATTTACAAAATCTGCAACCTGGTTTATTTTTCGCCCATCTATTTCCTTCAAAGTGGACGCGAAGTAAATAAATACACGAAGCGTTTTATTATATAATAAAGCTTTTTATTATGTTAGGTTATTAAGGACTAGTACAGACATTAGATTATATATGGCCAAGCTTTCGGCACAAACTCAACCTGTGCCGAAAGCTTGGCCAAATATAATCTAATGTCTGTACCAGTCCTTAATAACCTAATATGATGAACCTCGACTGACGTCCAGCCGCGTTTTCGATACAAGGCTTTTTATGTACCTGAGCTGTTCTGTGGCCAATGGTTCTGTGTTAGCGCGTTAGAATCTGTATCATGGTTTGCCGTTGCCGAGGGAATTTCGCCAGAACAGTGCGATGTCTGAGCACATACAATGACAGCTTAAGAACAGAAGACTGCCCTACTGCGAATGAAAAAAATGATCGAATCTGCTTTCTTTTATTACATAGCTATGCCATTAAACAAAGCAGAAAAATCATGGGCTATTGATCAGTATCCTAGGGTCCCGAAATAGTGAGAAAAATGGAATGCGCCGACGAAGAATTGAAATGCGTAAGAATAGAAAAGGCTAAATTTCCTGTAAACTGTGGGAAACAGAGCTTGGAAAAGGTGTGCAAAATAAATAGGAAAAAAAAACAATGCAAGAACTGCCGTCATGTTTTTGTCTCTATCAAGACACCAATGCGAATTCTTTGCTGACAGAATAAATTTGTGATTAATTTTAGTGGTGAAATAAAAGTACTACGAAAGATTAGGCGAGACGTAAGGTAGACGGACTGCGTAACGAAAGACAGGAGTAAGCGACGGACGTCAGCTCAGACGGGTTGGGTTGAGTTAGAAGCACTACTTCAGGTTAAACTATGGTATGTGAAAACATTTACCAACCGTAGAATATCCACGGGTCCCGTAGACGACAGATACCTAAATAGGAGGACAACTATCCCCACAGGAGGTTTACTACTCGGAAGGACAACTACCCACTGGGAGAACAACTACTCCCAGGAGGACATCTACCCCTGGGAAGTTTTAACTGCCCCCAGGAGAACAACTACCTACTGGGAGGGCAACTACCGATTTGCACTAATAACCACGATAAAGTTAAATGTGCAACTAATAACTTTAAAATCCAGTAATAAGCATACCGGTACCGGGAAATTTTCCAAACACCTAAAATAAAGTTAGTGAACCGTGAATTTTTTCACGGGTCCAGCTAGTAATTGATTAATTGTCTAATTTAGAATAGATCTGGACGCTAATGTTCAGCGAAATTTTCACGGTCCAGGCTAGTGAAGATAGCACATTTTTTTTTTTTTTTTTATTTTATCGAAATAGAGCGACGATCATTCGCCTCATTGCCAGTATAGGAGGCGTTCCATTTGACGCCCAGCCTGGAATCTCTGGCTCCAACTTGTTGCAACGCAATTCGATTCAGGACGATGGTTCCGTGAACTGCAAGCCATTTTTTATTCTATAGGGAGCTTCGGTATCAGGGATAGAGGGGCTCTAAACAAAGTACAGCGGCCTGGCTTCCTGAGCTCCGCAGGTTCTCAGATTTGGCGAGGCATTCCCTGTAATCCTGTTAGATTTACCAGGGCTATGCAGTGAATTCTTTAACCTGCATTGGCTTGTTGCTTCAGAGGTCGGCCTCCTCTAGAAACGGTTCCACACTGCAGTCTTTTGTTCTTCGTAAGCAATACAAATTCTTTGGAAAGTGCATTGTGCTCTTGGCTGACTATCTAAAACATTGGTTATGCCGAGGCCACACTATGCATTTATAAAGACAACTTCCAAGAATAAAAAGGAGAACCAGGCTACTGATAAAAAACATATTTACTATCTGGATCGCAATCGTTTCGGATCATATTATATGTCCATCATCAGTGCTGTAAAATCGAGGAAGAAATCGTACATAAAATTGCTGAAGTAAAATTAGGAAGGAAAGTATTCACTGTAACACTCTATAAGACTTAAAAGGAAAAACAAAACATAGTAAGATAAGCCTAACTAAGAATTTTCTAAACTACGTCCTAAGGAAAGAACATAACTAATAACACTAGCCTAACTAAGAACATTCAAGGGAACTGCCGATTGATTATTGTTGAGGACCGGTTTTTCTGTGTGAATTAAAATGGATTCTAGTAATCTAAGGTCTTGCACATCATTTGCACTCCCGATTTTTGAAAAAAATTATTGCACATAATTGGGTGATTTTCAGCTAAACTTTGATTTCTAATGACTGAATTCGATGGTGTTGTGAGCTGTTGCCCCGCACGGTGCGATATTCCCCAGTGTTGTGCTATCCTAACGTGAAGCTGCACGGAAGTGCCGCCCACGTACGACAGCTGGCAGCTGTCACAAATACATTTATACACAACACCAGAACGAACAAACGCATCCGTCGGATCACAACGCTTAAAGAAAGAACCGATTGTTGCTGTATTGCGGTAGTAAAATATTTGGGTAATTTGCGGGAAGAAATGATTTAACAGATTCCGCATCTCGCGTTCGAGGTTCCTGCTTTGTGAACCTAAATATGGCAAGTTCAGGTAATATTTGTCCTTTTCCACAGTTTGTGTCGGCATTTCACGGCTATATTTTCGATCTAGAACCCTCCTTAGTACAGTATTCACCAGTTTTAGTGGATAGTTATTGTTTAAAAAATACTTCTTAAGGTACTCTCCATCTTTATGAAACAAGTCAAACGAAGAAGAAACACGATAGGCTCTGTTTAGCAAAGTAAAAATGATCGCGGTTTTGTATTTGTTGGAGATGTTACTGAAAAAGATCGCGCAAAGGCCTGAAAAAGTTGGCTTACGGTATACTGAGGTAAAAAAATATTTCCATTGCGAGTCGTACGTGAGCAGCACTTCCGTGCAGCTTCACGTTAGGATAGCACAACACTGGGGAATATCGCACCGTGCGGGGCAACAGCTCACAACACCATCGAATTCAACCATTAGAAATCAAAGTTTAGCTGAAAATCACCCAATTAAGTGCAATAATTTTTTTCAAAAATCGGGAGTGCAAATGATGTGCAAGACCTTAGATTACTAGAATCCGTTTTAATTCACACCAAAAAACCGGTCCTCAACAATAATCAATCGGCAGTTCCCTTGAATGTTCTTAGTTAGTCTAGTGTTACTAGTTATGTTCTTTCCTTAGCACGTAGCTTAGAAAATTCTTAGTAAGGCTGATCTTACTATCTTTTGTTTTTCTTTTTACGGCTTATAGAGTGTTACAGTGAATACTTTCCTTCCTAATTTTGCTTCAGCAATTTTATGTACGATTTCTTTCTCTGTTTTACAGCACTGATGATGTACAAGTAATATGATCCGAAACGTTTGGATCCAGATGGTAGTAGTAGATAGCCTGGTTCTCCTTTTTGTTCTTAGAATACAGTTCCCTAGTGACCAGTCCATTGCTAATAAAGTTAACTTTATGCAGGGATGCGAGACTCGGACGCAATTTATGCCACGGTATCTATGCTACCGATTTTAAGCATGTATTGAAACGGCCCGCGAGCTCCTTGTCCTAGCAACCGGTTGGGCGTAGAAATGCACATGCGGCCTAGGCATAACAGTGTTGGCTTTCAATGTAGAGGAAGAAACAAGAGTCAAAATTTCGATATGGATTTCTCTTCAAATTTGCAGCAACTTAGCACTCGGAGAGCTAAGCGCTTTCCTAATAATTACAAAGAAGGGAAAAAATATTCAAGCACCTTACACTACTTACAGGAAACAAAAGGTTAGCGTGTGAACCATGAGCCTGCTCTTGTTTGGTTCCGTGCATGGGCGTCTGTAGTTCTGATATAATCAAACAAAGTACATTGATTAATTATCAGCAGCAAGCGAAGGGAAGAGAGGTGATCATATTTTTATTGAAGATTTAAGTGTATACATATTTGTTTGTCTGTCCGCCCAAAAAGAGGGAGAAGGAGTTGAACAATGTTCATGATTTTTGCAGGGAGTCAGGTGGGTTGACCTAGATATCTCATCTGGATGCCGCGCCCACAATTAATAAGGAAGCAGCCGCAAACACATGAACACGGACTGGTATTTCTTCAGTTTTTATACGAGAAAATTATCGATGACGACGACGACGGCACGATTGATTCTTAGCTCCAACTGTATGTTCGTATCTATGATACCAGTGCTACTTAGATATCTCCAGCCGCGCTAAGAGGCAATGATGACGTCACAACGGACTCAAACGGTCGATTTGAGGTGCGCTGAAAAGTTGTGCGTCTTCCCACTATATAACATTTTACAGTTTATTGCTTGATCGCTGTTCCCGTTTACGTATTAACGGAAGATATTAATTTAGCGAACAATATCAGAGCCATTGTTTTGCTAAAGTTGAAACTCACTCTTAAGCATGGCCGCGGTCTCAAGTGCACATCCTAGTGGTAGTGCAGTTTATCCTTCCTCCCTAAGTCAAAATCAATTTTCAGGTACCATCTGAACCACAAATTGCGTAGAATTCCAGCGAATATAAAAGGAAAATTGTGTATTGACAAGAACCAGAGGAATGAGCGAGGTAAGATGGGGCTTTGTTGAAGACTTATTATTATTACATTTTTTTTGCAGTCATTACACGGGCTACTTCTAATCACTATTCATGGTGGTATGACTTGTAGGACAATAATCATCAGATAACATCTGATTTTTTATTAATCATTTCAAACCCCATAATGATGTAAAAACAAACTATGATAAACACCAATTGATGTGTGTCTGTGTTTAATATGGTGTCCATATCTTTGAGTGTACACTCATGATAAACAGAGCCTATTGAAAAAAAGTAAAATTTCAAATGAACCTACAGACTATTTGTGCTGAGTGAACTTCTCTTGTGGAACTAGTGACATCATCGATTGGTCGGCAAAGATAACCCAATAGGGTTGACTTGCCCGAAACTGAGACAGATACGCTGGCTTAGAGCCGGTGAATCGAATTTCAGGCCTTTGCCCTTAGTCGCTAACTCTTGAGACTTCTTGCCCCGTAAAATGGAATTTCCAGCCGCACCAAATATAATTAATTTGCTTCTAATCTGTGGCACGTTGATGATAGCGAAACCAACGCTCCTCTCTGACGCTCTGGTCAAGTCAAGCTCTATAGGTTTAGCTTAGCTTGACTTCGACTGGCCATTAATGACGACACCTCACCCGTGGCCACATCTCGGGGGCCCAGTAAAAACTGCTCTGCTTCGAGTGCAGCGGTACCCGTCTTCGAGTCGAGTAACGGGTAACGGAATTACATTGCACGAAGTACCCGGAGATCGAGAGGCGAGGGTAGGCACTCACGGAAATGGCACTCGACACTGACTAGGTCTTCATGTTTTTCACACTCGCAGATCTTCAAAGTTCTAGAATTAAAAAAAGAATCCGTTAGGTGTACTCACTGTACGCTATGTAAATTTAATGAATTATCGCTTTCATTTTCAGCCGAGTTTTGAAGCTTTCGGGAATTGGTGATAAAGTCGTGCATATCCCTCTGGCGAGTCAACAACCTGTACGAACTTTCCACCTTAGAAACTAATCATCTACCAATTGGTAAGGTACCATTTCGAGACCCTTATGAACTGATAAAAAAAAACAAGTATATCCTGCAATTTACTTCGGGGTATTAAAGACTTAGAGCTAACTTTTCTTGCGTAATTGCGAATTGACAATATGATTAAAATACAGAACTGGTCTTTTACGACTACGAGAGTATATAAAGGGCCGGAACATATCAGAACTCTGCTCGTGATTATCTCCGCCAAGGAGATAATGTTTTTTTTAGCTTATCTGTCTGTTTGCTTGTCTGCCACTAAGATAACTCAAAAAGTTACGGACGGAAATTCACGAAATTACAGAAATTGGCAGGTATGTTAGGAGCAACAGAAAATTAATTTTTTGTGAATATCAGTTCAACCGTTTGTTTGATCCTGATTATTACGCTCCTAAAATCCGCGGGGCCTGCCACCTATAACTACTATTAGCATTTGTGATTCACATTTTATAGAAAAATATGTTTAACCTCAAATGAAACAGTTAAACTTATCAACTAATGTGCCAAACTGTAAAAAAAAAGACGGTTTGCCAATGGAGACGTGTAGAACCTGTCAGCTTGGTATCAGAAGGTACAGAAAATGATTCCTGCGAATGCTCACAAAAGACCAACCACATCAACGAGTGGACCTTCCATTGAATTTTTTCGCCGCTATTCAAACGGTATTTGACTGGAATTTGATTGTAATAGTTGACAAAAGGCGAGAACTCCATTTTGAAACCTAAAAATAGAAAAGGCCTTACATGAGTGAATTAGTTTTCAAAATGACAGCAAACTGGCATCATCAGTGATGATATGAGATCCTTTAAATATATCTACGACCAGGAATTCTCAATTTTCTTAGTATTCTCCAATGCAATTTTTGTGTACTGATAATGTACATACATCAATCCATAAGTTCGGAGCTGTTAACTTCCAGAGGATGATCTGTGGATCTGTGTGAGAATCAAAACAGTGGCTATTATTATAGCACTAAATATGAGTTTTAGTATAGCGCTTGTTTTTCTAATTCATTTTAAAACTTAGCTTCCATAAAGGCAAAATTTATTTGGTAAGAGAAAAGTCTGTACAAGCGTTTCCTCCAGTATCACAGTTCCAGTACATATGTTCCGGATGAAGTTGCCAATACCTCGAATTTCTTCTCGTGTAAAAAGTGAAGAAAATGTGTTAAACAAGACACAAATAAACAAGACACAAATAAATAAACAAGACCCAAGCAATAACGGTTCCCAAACTTCTAGTATAATCTAGATAGATGCAATGCGAAATACAACTAGATGGGCAAATCAGCACGCGATTTCTGTATCTAGATACCTGCATTGCAAAGTTAATTTCGTCATTGTTATTCGTAGCAATATAACTGCAATTTCAGCTTGTCTGCTCAGAATAACTGTCGTTTGTCATGAAGCTTGCACTGATTACATGTAAGATATTAAACGCTAGCAAGCTACCCTATCAAACAATCGGCCTTTAACTATTGCCGTACGAAAGAGACCCCAAAACTTCTGACGGGAAGCATTCTTTTAACTGCAGGGCCGGTGGAGCAAAATATCTCCTTGGAGCAACAAACGACCGCCGTTACCGTGATTCTCGTGTTCATTTTATATGCTGAATTTCCGTAGGAAGATTTTGCGGAATTCTTACGCTCTGCGCGGCTGTCCAGAGCAGCGGAAGCGGATGGTAGTGAATGGCTCTGCATAAACCTTCCCAGCTCCGGAACTGCATTATGAAGTCTTGTATGAATATCTGCATCCTTTCAATAAATTACGTGCATGTGTATACTATGTATATAGTACTACCAGTGGCTCGCGACAGCATCAAATTGCTGCGGCAATGTAATTGTAAGAAAGATGCAGTTTCTTTCGCAGGATTTTGGGTTTCTAATCAGAGGAATATTTTGCTTCTCGTTTATTGAACTCTAAATGTGCTCATCATGACCTAAGGAAACAATTCACAGTGGAAGTGCTATTGGGTATTGATGGTAGTTGTCTTCAGTCTTTCAATTTAACAAAAAAAATCTCGATAAAGAACTGCCTTCTTGCCTTTCAAATGATGAAGTAAGCAAACAACAAACGTGTGTTTTATTCTATAGCGAGATAACAATGAGTGTTATATATATGTTATACATTTGGGATTCATTACCTGGAATTCTAAGTACATATCTAAGGTTATAATGCGTTCCCTAGGTAAAATACTAGTTGCTGTAGAGACACTGATAAAAGGAAAATAATCCAAAGCTGGGCTTCGAAATATGGTGAAGAACATGTCAGAGAATGCCACGTATCACTTAGCTTGACCTTGGATTCATTTCTCTTGAGCAGAGACTTCTTTATGACCAGCTTCTAGAAATATTCTGGTACCTGAATGGCTTCACGGCATCTTAGTAGTGTTTTCTTTAATAATGTATTACTAAATACCGTCCTGTGTTTATACATTTATTTACATATTTATTTATACATTTACTCCTTTATATGTTTCGTGTCACGCTCTTAACGAAATAGTTAAGAAGAAATTAGCACTGGCGTTCTTGGTTTCAGCTCCCTAGTAAATTAATATACTTCTTATTGATTACATAATCATCGATGAAAATGGTAAGATATTCTTCAGCGGTCAGCAAGCAGGTAAAGAGCACGAAGATTTCTCGGCAGCAAATAATTTTCTCCAATTTGGGTTCTTCCTTGAACAGAACATTTTTTCGAATATCCTGGATACCGAGCTCAGTATTTATTAGGAGACAATATCGACTGCTGGACAAAAAAAAATATGCTTTTCAGCGTAACCCCGTAGGAAAGCTAGGCGTTGTTCAGCCGTAGCATGCTTATCTGCTACCTTCCATAATTCAAGCTGGCTATTGCAGTGCATTCTGCATAAGGAAGTTAATAAGAAAATTATAATCGATGAAGACGGGTTTCACAAATTCCTGGCTGTCATTTTTTGACTGCGATTGCACTCTAGTTTTACATTGTACCTCAGCAAAATACAGTCGCATAACGACTCAGTGGGACTTTCTCTAAATATAAAGAGATTCAAGTCTTCGATATGGATGCTTTTCACTTGTTGACGTCAATTATAGGTGATTTATTTACATGCAAACTTCGTATCTTAAATTGGAGCACCAACACCAGATTAGAAAAGATAGCTGGCGGAAGAAGGACTTAGAGGCCTGTTCGAGGAAAGCAGCTGCGACTAATGCTTCGGCCCTCTATGAGCTATTGTTGTTGTGTCAAACCAGTTAGCTTCTGTACATGGTTGTGCATTAATCCCCCATTGTATTTTGATGAAGAAACATACCCAAAAAATGCCATTGATTTATACTCTAAGGGGACTTAAGCTACGCTTAACTGGTCTGGAACTTCAAAGAAGAGCGATGGTTTTGCTCATTTCCATCGTACGTATCGCTAGTGTTAGAAGCAATCCCGTTACGCTTGAGACGGGTTGTTTTGGAATTGGTGAAACTCATAATTATTCTTCCCTTCCGATTTCAGGGAAATCCATAGTAACCTTATTGTTTCTACACCTCAACATCTTTGAAACATGAAATAATTTTAAAAACTTTTCTTCAAAATACGTTAGATTATTGCCAATAGACAGTTTACTGTTTCAAGAACTGCCTGTATGTATTAAAATTATTATAGTTGCTATTTTAATTTTTCCAAACGTCTTGAGAATCACACATATTATGAGCTTATATTATTTTTAAACTCTATTTTAATTTTTTATATCCATACTACGTACAAACGTTAAATATCGTACCTTTGTTTTATTTAAATCATTTTTGAATTTATGAAGCCTTTCTAGCGCTCCTGAGTCTTGCCTGCAGCAATTCAGTAGGCGTGCGATCTTCCGCCTGCCTCTGTTTGCTTCCAATTATGCAGGCAACCAAATCCAACTCCTCTATTGCTGGCTATGAGGCCGAGAGATCTGAATTAATGCATTCCTCCTCATTAAAAAATCATTACAGCGCAGCGAGGACAATTCGGGTAACTTAATAAGAGCCCTTCGGTCACCGGGCTTTTCGTTGACTTGAGCATAGGCCGCAGTTGCAAGAAGATAAACGTAATTATGCTAAATAATCTGCATAAAGGCAGCCAGCGCACCCCATAAAATTTGCGTTTTTAACAGACCATTATGGAAAACATTCGTTATGTAACCTTTGTTTGCCTAACTACTGGTTATATCTTGTAAAGAGCCTGCAAAAACACTTACTTTCCCTCAATAACAACAGACTCTGATAAAGCTAATAAGAACATCAATATATTGCAAATTTGGTATTACGGATGATCAATCCTATTGAGAAGCATTCATTCGACAAAGCTCACAAAATCAACATAAAATCATTACCGGTAACATGAGACAATTAGAAATAAAAATGCAATAATTATCAGCAACGCACAAAACGCGCCAAAAAGAACATTTTATTAATACTAAACTAAAATGGATTTTAATTAAACTATTAAATAAATAATAATAACAGTATTTAAAATCTATACAGCGTGGCCAAAAGCTTGTTCATATTATATATTTATATATGAGTAGGTACCTTGGGAGCAGTCCTGATCTAACCTAGCTTTCATAAAAAACGCCTTATTCTATGATAAAACTTCTTTGTTAGTTTTCACATGCAAATTAAGGAATTGTTAAAATAATCTGTTGGTTTATCAAGTGCAATTGCTGGCCAAAATTACTTGCTTCCTAGTTTGTTGCAGGGGAGCTTGGCGAAGCGTTGCAATCAAGATATCTGTTCATGTTCCGGCCGTTGGTTGGTACCCAGTCGGGAATATCGTAGGCATTTATCCGATGTTATTCGATACATTTCACTATTTATTCATAAGCAGCCGATAAATGCCGATAAATAAGCAGCCGATAATTGCCTATAAATATGCAGCCGATAAATGCCTATAGATAAGCAGCTGATACATGCCTATAAATAAGCAGCCAATAAATGCCTATAAATTTCCGGTTGGGCTAGGAACTCAGAAGCGAACGTCCCTGGCTGCTCTCAGACAGTACAGACCATTACCACTTAGCTCCTGAAGATTTATTTTGAAAGAAAAGCGAGGTGAGCTCAAGTTTCTAAACTTAGCTGCATTTAAAAGGGCAATCTGGAACCTTTTGACACAAACTACTACAGGATGTGTGCATATTTGACGACATATTTGGCAGATATTGTTGGATTTAAATAAACATTAAATTAAATTCTGTAAATTTGTGACTTCTTATGGTATTAATCATGTAAATGAGACGCCTATCTAGAGTTTTCCTTTATTAGGCAGTGTATATTTTTCCGTAAATAGTGTTTTAACTTTTTTCCATAATAAGAAACCTCTTGCTTCCTATAGAAAGCTGTTCTCGATAACATACCGAACCCTACAAAAAATCAGTTATAACTGATTGCCAGTTGAATAGAGAATCCAAAAAACATATCGACCATCAGCCAGCAACACACCTAAACAAAGATAAGATTGGAGGCACCAATAACATACCCTCTGCAGCTGGCGCACGCAACCCACACTAAGCCCACAATTTACCGAAAGCTTGGCAATCTCCAAAACTTGAGCCATTTCTCTGCGGGATTGTCCATTGAATCTGTTAGCGAGGGTCAAGTTTTAAAGCCATCGACCATTACGGTCTCCCATACACAGGACCACAATCCCATTTAGCGGCAAAATACAGACTCGGTTCACTTTGTAAAAGCGAAATAACACCGGCCAGCCGGGTTCCAGTATTTAACTCCAGCATTTGCTCTCTCATAACCGGCGTAAGTTTCTGCCATAACGACTTCGAAATATTTGCCGAGGCTTTCAGGTCTCTCAAGCGTTTACTGAAAGTCGCAGAACGGCAACAACTCCAGGAGAATAAATTTTATTGAGAGGAAATATCGATGAACGTTTTCTAGTCTGTTCAAAATTTCTAGAAACCCTGAGTTGACCAAGAAATATAATGAAATCAAATTGTTGAAGGTTATAGGTAATGAGCTATTATCATTATTAATTATTATTATTAGATTCAGTGTATTACCACCCCAGATGAGAGGCAATGAAAGTTAAATGATACGATCGCTTCCTGGTTAACTGAAATGATTGCCCTTATGCCAGCGCTAGTGAACCTTTCTCTCTATCGCAATAGATTGCTTCACCTCCAACTTCTAGGCAAGTACTAAATTTGCAGGACATAAACATCGCATGGCAAGTTGAGTTTCCGCTCTTGCAGAGCTTGAAATCACCTAGGTACTTTTAAAATTGTGATTGTGAACAACACGCGTAGTAATAAAGTCTCTACACCAGCAGAACAGACTGGAACTACACGAATGTGAACAGCACTCCTAGTACATAAATAAAATTTCCATTCCAGCAGAGCAGAATGCCTCGTTTCCAATTTTCCAGCTCAACAATAATATCGCCGGATACGTAGAGCAGGCTCACTGACATGAAATATTCTAGAGGTATAGGTCACGACCTCCATCAAACCTGCTAGCGCAAGCAGTAAAATCTCTCAGAATGAACCAGGCTTTTCAGAAATTCCCGCGTAACTTAACTCGTCTCAGGGCGTAAGTCAAAGATTTTCTCAGTACAGCGTCTGGCTTAAGCTGGCATTGGCGGCCCCAGCTTCGTCTTCCCTTAAAAGCTTCGCCAAAATTCCACTCAATTCCGGGAAAGTCCCACCATAAAATAAGGGGCAATGGAAGTGCGGAGATGAGCAACGTCTTCTGCTTGCATCGAGTGCCTTATGTTGCGGGCGTCGACCCAATTACCAGTGAAGGGGAAATACAAGACAGCTTGTGCACACTGTCCACTTTGAAGGAGAAATATTACCTTGCTTTCACTTGAGAAAGTTTTTCCTTAAGTAAGAAACTGACCACTCTGACTTCTCAATATTTATGAGCTGCTGGAGCAGAATGTGCTCATCAACTTCCAGATGTTTTCTGGATTTTTGCTTGGCAAAGATTTTTGGGTACGTAGCAGGCTGACCCCGTTCCATCACAATATTCATGATTTTTTGTGAAATAGACTGACAACTTTGGCTTCAAAAAAATTACCGAGTGCTTTTCCTGTGAAAGAATGCCTGATGAAAAAATTCCACTTGTATTTTAGATTTTTACTCATTTCTGAACAGACTGGATGCTTTCGTTTTGAAGTATTTCGTTTCGTTCCCTTCAAAAATTCTTTGTTAGTTTTTGTGTTACACTAACGGCACAGCCAAGACTAGATAGAGTCCACGAGGAGCACATGTTGCTTTACCGCCTCTAACCCCATTGATCCTGCATATTTATCGTGTAAACTGAGCCAAGTTGGATACCACCTCGAATTTAGCTGGACCTCTTATGGCTACCACGTGAGAAGCACTTGTTACAGCACAAATTGTCAAGTGGAAACCAAACCACATGGGCTACGTAGCAACGACATTTCAGACGTCAATGCAATTTAAACCAAGTATTACTTTATTGGTACAGAGCAGCCCCTTTGGCTTAAGATTGCAGTGATAGGCCACTTCCTTGAGACCATGTCGGCACCTAAAAAGCACGCAGGACCCACTTGGCACAGTTAGCGGGGCACTTCAGCTTGTCTGATTTTTACCTCCGCCAAGGAGGTGATGTTTTCGTCGTGTTTATCTGTTTGTCTGTCTTTTTGTCGGTCTGTCTGTCACCAAGATAACTAAAAAATTATGAACCGATTTGGATGAAATTTACAGGGATTGTTAGGTATGTTAGGAGGAACAGATGATTAACTTTTGGTAAAGATATGTCCATCCGTTTGTTTGTTTGTCTACCTTATTTTTCTCGATGCCATAACTCAAAAAGTTATTGATGGATTTTGATGAAATCAACATGAATTGTTAGGTATATAACAAAGAGTATATGACCAAATTTTGGTAATGATTCGTTTGTTCGTTCGTTTGTCACTGTTTTTAATTTCATGCTTGTTAGCACAATAACTCAAAAAATAATGAATGGATCTTTATGAAATTTATAGGGGTTGTTGGTAATGTTAAAAGACATAAATGATCAAAATTTGGTGCAGATCGGTTGGTTCGTTTGCATGTTTGACTTATGTTTGTCATAACGTTTGTTGAAACTATAACTCAAAAAGTCATGAACGGATCTTCAAGAAAATTGAACAAACTGTTATTAATATAAAAAGGCATAAATGATTAGATTTTGGAGTTTATAAAAAAATTATGGTTTCAGAACCAATTTGAATTTTTTGCTACCGTTGCCTCTCTTGGCGGAGACATGCGCTCTCAGAGTGCTATAGTTCAGCTTGCATTTACTTGTTTGTTTCTTGTAGTAGATAGCTATTTCGTGTTTGAAACGTTTCAAACGCAAAAGGTAAATTATTATTCTGGTTAAAAACTACGTTTCACTGCTCAAACTATCCACGTAGTTCAAGTGTTTTACACTTTCTTCTAATTTTAAGTCTTTTCGAGCTATCTCTTCCTTGAGATATACCAGGTGCGCAATTATTACAAACCAAGCTAGACTAGAAGCTATTGCCGCCAATGACTGCTAAGGCATGTGTATTTTCCCAGTTTGAGAGAGCTATCTCATCCGATGAGTATTATTTCCTTCGGAACTTTAGTCCTGTGCGTTCGAATAAGGTTTCGACCAACCAGCGTAGTCAGTTTGCGACTAACGCTTGAAATTGAATCCAAAGTCATGAATCATACTCTCAAGAATAAAGTCCCGGCAATTTAAAACGAGCAAGGTTAGGTTATCAAATCGAAGACGCCTTTTGATAAGTGAATCCTACCACCTCCGTGACATTACTTTTAGTTAGCCTATGTCAAAAAAAAAAAAAGACAGTTAATCTGGCGTTTCAAAATAATTCAGTTACAAAACATTACTAACCTAAAATTTCCATTCCAAAATGGCTATTGTAAATTCAACAAGCTACGCACACAAAAACGTGCAAGATCTTTTTTTTTCTTCAATGTTGCCACTTCAGTAGCTGGTTTGTTTAGTTACTGCTGCTGTTGCATTGGAATCTGCAATAATATAGATACATTGGGCAGTGTTGGTGGAAGTCATAGGTAGGTAGCGTTGCCCACGTAACTGGCAACTTAATTAGTGTTTGAGCCAACGTTTAATCTTCACTGAGTTCGAATGCTCTGTTGTGTTGCTAGAGAAATGAGCACATGCTTCTAAGTTCTAATTCGCTACAAATTTAAAGAGATATCAGAAACTTTATTAGCAATACATTGCTAAGCAAA
>LQNS02278174.1:6919586-6931070 GCA_001587735.2 Parhyale hawaiensis
TTAATCTTCACTGAGTTCGAATGCTCTGTTGTGTTGCTAGAGAAATGAGCACATGCTTCTAAGTTCTAATTCGCTACAAATTTAAAGAGATATCAGAAACTTTATTAGCAATACATTGCTAAGCAAATTGGCTTATGAGCTAACATTTTAGTAAATCCCTCAATATACACTCAGTTTGGATTGTACGTGTAGTTTTGAAGTATGGATGAAGAGCAAAAGGCTGCCATGTGAAGCGGTTTTATGAGTCACTCATACTTTTTTCGTAGCGAAATTAGATGTTACCGTGCTTTTCATATCAACCCCTATTTTACTCATAACAATATACACTGTTCCGTGCTGATACAAATGAAACACCGAAAGCAAGGTTCTAAAGTAAGAAAAAGGGAAGCGTTTAACACTTGAGTGGTTGCACTCTCAAATGCCAGTGTCTCTGGAGGTATGAATACTTAATAGACATTAAAGATTTTGCTAATATTCATGATTCCAGCTAACCTACTAACCAATAAACTACTCCCACCAATTTTTGAAAATTGGCTACTTAAATCAAAAAAGTTTAATTGTCAGCAACTCTCATGAATCTGCTCGCTAACGCAAATGTCACAAACACAACTTAGCCACAAAGTCAATGTAGGCATCATTTAGATATTAACCCCGTCATAATGAAATGCAGATAACGAATTGTTTTAAGTGAAATTTATATAGTGAGCTGCTGCAAAAAATTTTTGATATCAAGCGAATTTTAGGCGCCACGTTACCTACTCTACAGTAGATGAAATTTAGATTTAAAGCTACCCTATGTGAACTTTCGATACCAAGCGACTCTAAGCGAAATTTAGATTACGTGCTTCTCTTCCCAAAAGTTGGATAACAAGTTACTCTATCTAGGTGGACTTTAGATGGCGCAAACCCTGAGAGAATTTGTGACTGCATATACTCGCTGAGTCAAATGTCACTAACTAAGTGGATTTTAATAACAAAGTACTTAAGGACAGACACACACTATCTAGCGACTCTAGCTAGGCACATATTAGATAATAAGCGACTCTAGGCGCAGTTTAGATAACAAGTGACTCTAGGCGCAGTTTAGATAACATGCTAGTGTAGGCGCACAACTCACTAATAAAAGTAGGCCGTAATGGCCCTGCTCCAAACAATCTAACATCTAGCGTACCTACGATGGCAGCGCAAACTGTTGCCTGACGGAGGCCAAGCAATGGGGCGTAATTAATGAGGTCTAGTATGTAAGACCACTGCGACATGTCTTTTGTAACCTAGAAACAAAATGCATTTTCTTGTATATCATGTAGCATTTCAATATTGTAATATGTCCATGAGTATTTGATAAAGTATATCATTGTTATTATCAACCTTATTATTAACCCAAGAGCAATCTATGCATCAGTCGTCTCATCTCACAAGAATCTCGTGCCCTGTGTGTAGCCTAGATATAAGATGCATTCTCTTGTGTACCATATAACCTTTCATTTTTGTAATGTCTCTATGAGTACTTCATAAAGATTTTTATTATTATTTAGTCACAAGCTACTATTGGCACATATTACATAACAGGCTACTCTAGGCGCGGTTTAGATATTAAAGTACCTTAGGCGCACTTTAGATAACAAGCTGCTCTAGGTGCGCTTTAAATAACAAGCTACCGTACTCCAGACGCACTTTAGACAACAAACTACCCTAGGCGTACTCTAGCTAACACGCTGCACTAGGCGAAAATGCACAATCCCTGAAAGAAATTAGTGACCGCATGTACTCGCTGAAAAAAAAATCACTAACTAAACTTTTAAAGCAAACTACTCAAAGAAAGAAAGCGAAAGCCTCTGAAACGTGAGTGTCACCCCCCGGTGACATTGCCCGTAGGAGTGTCGGCGATAGTCCTGAGGAGGAGAGCCATCAATAGAATTCTCCTGCTCCCTGGCCCACTTTACTGCCATCTACGGCAGCCCTGATCGGCTTACCTGCCGCTCAGCTCCTCTGGATTACGTCGGAGCAGAATAACGTACGACAGCACCAAAGTACGTAAGATTTTATGCACGTGTAGCCATTGGTACCTCTTTAGATCTGTGAGGTATTCGCGGCAGAGCAAAGTAGCGTACGACAGCTCCGAAGTGAGTAAGATTTTATGCACGTGTAGCCATTGGTACTTCTTTAGACCTGTGAGGTATTCGCGGCAGAGCAAAGTAGCGTACGACAGCTCCGAAGTGAGTAAGATTTTATGCACGTGTAGCCATTGGTATTTCTTTATAACTGCGAGGTATTCGCCGCATTAACTTTTCATTTCATCCGCCGGTATTCCTGTGGCATGTTAGTGTTAGATTTTCTGTATTTCGTAGCTCTATTGGTACCTCTTCACACCTGTGAGGTATTCGTTACATTAACGCTGCTGTAAAGTGTGCACAAGACGAACTGCAGAGTACTAAAACAAAGTACGTATTATATAACGACTACCTCGAACTACATATATAATAGCTGCTCCAGTGAAAGCGTGACATTTCGATTTAACACAATTACGCGTTCATATAACGGAAATGTAATTTTCTCGCAGTACGTTGCGTAACTCTGGTAACTGTGGAAATATTGCATGGGTTGTAATAAAAACTTTCGCTACTTCACGGTGCTGCTGTTGAACTTTTTCCGGAGCTAATAACATTGCCCTGTTCTATCGATGAAGTTTGGGCAAAAAATAAATTCAAAATTACATGTATTTTTAATACCTAAAATGAGTTTCCTCAACTGTCCACCTACATTTTAATTAATATGATATGTACCTCATATAGAGAGCGAATATATAGAGAGAATACAGCACAAGTGGCTATCTTTTAGCACGTCACAATCGGGACACAGGTAAAGACATAGTTATCTTGATCGCACTTTCAGCTAGGATATCCATTTACAGCGGGTCGTGCTCAAGATAAATGCCCGCTATGCGTGCTAAGGATAAATGCCCGCTATGCGTGCTGAGGATAAATGCCCGCTATGCGTGCTAAGGATAAATGCCCGCTATGCGTGCTAAGGATAAATGCCCGCTATGCGTGCTAAGGATAAATGCCCGCTATGCGTGCTAAGGATAAATGCCCGCTATGCGTGCTAAGGATAANTTTAATCTTCACTGAGTTCGAATGCTCTGTTGTGTTGCTAGAGAAATGAGCACATGCTTCTAAGTTCTAATTCGCTACAAATTTAAAGAGATATCAGAAACTTTATTAGCAATACATTGCTAAGCAAACTGACTTATGAGCAAACATTTTAGTAAATCCCTCAATGTACACTCAGTTTGGATTGTACGTGTAGTTTTGAAGTATGGATGAAGAGCAAAAGGCTGCCATGTGAAGCGGTCTTATGAGTCACTCATACTTTTTTCGCAGCGAAATTAGATGTTACCGTGCTTTTCATATCAACCCCCATTTTACTCGTAACAATATACACTGTTCCGTGCTGATACAAATGAAACACCGAAAGCAAGGTTCTAAAGTAAGAAAAAGGGAAGCCTTTAACACTTGAGTGGTTGCACTCTCAAATGCCAGTGTCTCTGGAGGTATGAATACTTAATAGACATTAAAGATTTTGCTAATATTCATGATTCCAGCTGTTACTAACCTCGAATATAAACTACTCCCACCAATTTTCGAAAATAGGCTACTTAAACCAAAAAAAGTTTAATCGTCAGCAACTCTCATGAATCTGCTCGCTAACGCAAATGTCACAAACACAACTTAGCCACAAAGTCAATGTAGGCATCATTTAGATAACAACCCCGTCATAATGAAATGCAGATAACGAATTGTTTTAAGTGAAATTTATATAGTGAGCTGCTGCAAAAAATTTTTGATATCAAGTGAATTTTAGGCGCCACGTTACCTGCTCTAAATGAAATTTAGATTTCAAGCTACCCTATGTGAACTTTCGATACCAAGCGGCTCTAAGCGAAATTTAGATTACGTGCTACTCTTCCCAAAAGTTGGATAACAAGTTACTCTATCTAGGTGGACATTAGATGGCGCAAACCCTGAGAGAATTTGTGACTGCATGTACTCGCTGAGTCAAATATCACTAACTATGTGGATTTTAATAACAAAGTACTTAAGGACAGACACACACTATCTAGCGACTCTAGCTAGGCACATATTAGATAATAAGCGACTCTAGGCGCAGTTTAGATAACAAGTGACACTAGGCGCAGTTTAGATAACATGCTAGTGTAGGTGCACAACTCACTAAATAAAAGCAGGCCGTAATGACCCTGCTCCAAACAATCTAACATCTAGCGTACCTACGATGGCAGCGCAAACTGTTGCCTGACGGAGGCCAAGCAATGGGGCGTAATTAATGAGGTCTAGTATGTAAGACCACTGCGACATGTCTTTTGTAACCTAGAAAGAAAATGCATTTTCTTGTGTATCATGTAGCATTTCAATATTGTAATATGTCCATGAGTATTTGATAAAGTATATTATTGTTATTATCATCCTTATTATTAACCCAAGAGTAATTTATGCATGAGTCGTCTCATCTCACAAGAATACAAGAATGTCGTGCTCTGTGTGTAGCCTAGATATAAGATGCATTCTCTTGTGTACCATATAACCTTTCATTTTTGTAATGTAGCGTACGACAGCTCCGAAGTGAGTAAGATTTTATGCACGTGTAGCCATTGGTATTTCTTTATAACTGCGAGGTATTCGCCGCATTAAATTTTCATTTCATCCGCCGGTATGCCTGTGGCATCTTAGTGTTAGATTTTCTGTATTTCGTAGCTCTATTGGTACCTTTTCATACCTGTGAGGTATTTGTTACATTAACGCTGCTGTAAAGTGTGCACAAGACGAACTGCAGAGTACTAAAACAAAGTACGTATTATATAACGACTACCTCGAATTACATATATAATAGCTGCACCAGTTAAAGCGTGACATTTCGATATAACACAATTACGCGTTCATATAACGGAAATGTAATTTTCTCGCAGTACGTTGCGTAACTCTGGTAACTCTGGAAATATTATATGGGTTGAAATAAAAACTTTCGTTACTTCACGGTGCTGCTGTTGAACTTTTTTCGAGCTAATAATATTGCCCAGTTCTATCGTTGAAGCTTGGGCAAGAAATAAATTTAAAATTACATGTATTTTTAATACCCAAAATGAGTTTCCGCAACTGTCCACTTACACCTTAATTATTATGATATGTACCTCATATAGAGAGCAAATAGAGAGAATACCGCACAAGTGGCTATCTTTTAGCACGTGAAAATCAGAACCCAAATAATGACATAGTTATCTTGATCGCACTTTCAGCTGGGATATCATTTATTGTGGTTCGTGCTAAAGATAAATGCCCGCTATGCGTGCAAAAAATAAATGTCCGCTATGCGTGTAAAAGATAAATGCCCGCTATGCGTGCAAAAGATAAATGCCCGCTATGCGTGCAAAAGATAAATGCCCGCTATGCGTGCTAAAGATAAATGTCCGCTATGCGTGCAAAAGATAAATGTCCGCTATGCGTGCAAAAGATAAATGCCCGCTATGCGTGCAAAAGATAAATGCCCGCTATGCATGCAAAAGATAAATGCCCGCTATGCGTGCTAAAGATAAATGTCCGCTATGCGTGCAAAAGATAAATGTCCGAAATGCGTGCAAAAGATAAATGCCCGCTATGCGTGCAAAAGATAAATGCCCGCTATGCGTGCAAAAGATAAATGCCCGCTATGCGTGCAAAACATAAATGCCCGCTATGCGTGCAAAAGATAAATGCCCGCTATGCGTGCAAAAGATAAATGCCCGCTATGCGTGCAAAAGATAAATGCCCGCTATGCGTGCAGAATATAAATGCCCGCTATGCGTGCAAAAGATAAATGCCCGCTATGCGTGCAAAAGATAAGTGCCCACTATGCGTGCAAAAGATAAGTGCCCGCTATGCGTGCAAAAGATAAGTGCCCGCTATGCGTGCAAAAGATAAGTGCTCGCTATGCGTGCTAAAGATAAATGCCCACTATGCGTGCAAAAGATAAGTGCCCGCTATGCGTGCAAAAGATAAGTGCCCGCTATGCGTGCAAAAGATAAGTGCCCGCTATGCGTGCAAAAGATAAGTGCCCGCTATGTTCGAGAAGCATCTGGGATGAAGTCGCTCACAGACTGTGAGAGGAATGGTGTCAAATATGGAAGACTCATAAAACAATAGCGACCCATGGCTGTACCCATTTCTGGTACAGGTCAGTATCCCCACCCCCTCCAGTGAAGTATTAATGCCAGGAACGCTGACGCCACAAGTCGAGCGACTCAAGAAGTCACCAGCCGGAGAAGGAGGCAAATGCTTGACAAGCTTGGAATTCTAGCATTCCAAACTATTGCACTGTGAGAGCTCATACCTCCGGAAAGCAAGGCAATGTACCAAACAATTTAAATTGGTCCTGAAAATAGAAACCTTTTTAACCCTCACCAAAATTTGGTCATATGTGGCTATTGTCAGTAATAACAGCTTCTGTAATTTTCTTGAAGATCCCTTGTTAACTTTTCGAGCAATGTTCTGACAGACATTTTGACAAACATTAGTCTAACCATAGACTACACTATTCCTTGACGCTCCGTTGGCTAGATTCCTATCAGAGCGCTTTGCAAGTAGGCCTGGCTGTGCTCTGTCAAAGATACGCTTTCATTAGCAGATTCTATCTTGAGACCATTTATTTCATATTGTTCTACTGAGTAATAATTATTAAACTTGTTCATGTTCTAAAGCCGATGTCAATAAGATATTTACACAAGTATGGCGAGTTGAAACGAAGTATTGTAACAAAGATGTAAATTACACATTGCATCGTTGCAGCAAACTACAGTACAGTACTTTTAGAAACTTAGTGATATAATGAATCACCAATTAGGCTAGAAAACAAGATATTCGACCAAGTTCATAAATTATAATAACTTTTTATTTAGAAAAATATTTTTCAACGTATATAGGTAGTGTATTTTAAGCATGGTCTGTGTTCAATACTAATGTTTGTTTTTACTGGATACTGGAGTTTAGGTATTTTTCGAAATCCTGCATACCAAGTCTATTATTAAGACTTGGAGCTGATAAATTTCATACTAGTTTTAAGTAAAAAATAATCATTCCTTTATTCATTCACAGTGCTTGTATCATGTGATATGCGCTTCAGTCTACAGGACAGAATTAGCAAACTTATGTAGATGCTTTATTATAGTTTTTCTTATACTATTAAGGTGTTGCCAACAAATACACGCAAAATGTGTTCTGTAATTGCGTTGAAGTGTTTGATATAAAATTGTCCACGATACGTGAACTCGGTTGATTAAGCAGAAATATAAGCACAAAAAATTAAATATCCATGCAGAGGCATACTATTTTTTTTTTAAGCATAGCCCACATTATGTAAACTAAGACGGATGCTATTATTACAGTTTTTCTAATATGATGAAGTTGTGTTACTGACTAGTGCATGCAAGATAATATATTCTGTAAAGTGTACTGCACCGTTTCAAATCCATTTTGCTCACGAAATACTAGTAGGATAAAAACTAAATATCCACACGGGGGCCTGATTGCACAAGTGATGCAAGTGCCAACTCCCTGACCATGTAGCTCCAACTCTAATACAGGGAATCATACTGCGAAATATTATGAGAAATAATAATTTCAGCATGCCAGCGGTAAAATAGCATAAATGAAATAACTATTAACATTAAATTTTAATAGCTAAATATATGTATAAATTTGTACGTTCTTATGATGCCTCTCTATTTGAGTGCATTGGCGACCGCCCCTTCAGTGCCTCTCTCTGCACGCGACTAGTCGAATGGAGAAAAGTCAGCTGGATCGCATACTAAAAGATTATTATGTGCCCTACCTATGAATGGGATTTCTGACATCATAATTTAAAATTTTTGGAAGATGTGGTGATTTTTAGATCATTTTCGACTTGTACAGAATCAACTAGGAAGCCTCGTGGAGTAAGACCATCACCCACGGAAAGGGCAATTTCAATGCCGTCATTTTTGATGGCCAACTAACTCTGGTTTTTTCCATTGTTCACATCTACGTCAACGCACCTGACTCCCAACAAAAAACTGTGAATATTGCTTAACTCCTTCTGCTTGTTTTCGGGTGGAAGTGCAGATTCAACGCCGTCATTGTTTATGGCCAGCAAAATCAAAATTTTTGCTATTTTTCACATCTCAGACAACCCACATGACTGCCTGGCTCAACTCAACTGCTTCTGCCTCTCTTAAAAGGGACCGAAAACAAATTCGTCGTCGTCATTTTTATGGCAAGCTAATCCTAGTTTTTTGGCATGAGTCACATCTAGGTCAACCCACCAGACTCCCTGCAAAAAATTTTGAACATTGTTCAAGTCGTTCTACAACTTTTTGGTTGACAGACAAACAAATATCATGATATGTATACATACTTAAATATTCAACGAAAAGATTATCACGTCTCTCACTTCGTTCTCGGGTGATAATTATTATCCACCAGNACATTATGTAAACTAAGACGGATGCTATTATTACAGTTTTTCTAATATGATGAAGTTGTGTTACTGACTAGTGCATGCAAGATAATATATTCTGTAAAGTGTACTGCACCGTTTCAAATCAATTTTGCTCACGAAATACTAGTAGGATAAAAACTAAATATCCACACGGGGGGCCTGATTGCACAAGTTATGCAAAAGCCAACTCCCTGACCATGTAGCTCCAACTCTAATGCAGGGAATCATACTGCGAAATATTATGAGAAATAACAATTTCAGCATGCCAGCGGTAAAATAGCATATATGAAATAACTATTAACATTAAATTTTAATAGCTAAATATATGTCTAGATTTATACGTTCTTATGATGCCTCTCCTTTTGAGTGCATTGGCGACCGCCCCTTCAGTGCCTCTCTCTGCACGCGACTAGTCGAATGGAGAAAAGTCAACTGGATCGCATACTAAAAGATTATTATGTGCCCTACCTAAAAGATTATTATGTGCCCTACCTAAAAGATTATTATGTGCCCTACCTAAAAGATTATTATGTGCCCTACCTAAAAGATTATTATGTGCCCTACCTAAAAGATTATTATGTGCCCTACCTATGAATGGGATTTCTGACATCACAATTTAAAATTTTTGGAAGATGTGGTGATTTTTAGATCATTTTCGATTTGTACAGAATCAACTAGGAAGCCTCGTGGAGTAAGACCATCACCCACGGAAAGAGCAATTTCAACGCCGTCATTTTTGATGGCCAACTAACTCTAGTTTTTTTCCATTGTTCACATCTACGTCAACGCACCTGACTCCCAACAAAAAACTGTGAATATTGCTTAACTCCTTCTGCTTGTTTTCGGGTGGAAGTGCAGATTCAACGCCGTCATTGTTTGCTATTTTTCACATCTCAGACAACCCACATGACTGCCTGGCTCAACTCAACGGCTTCTGCCTCTCTTAAAAGGGACCGAAAACAAAATTCGTCATCGTCATTTTTATGGCAAGCTAATCCTAGTTTTTTGGCATGAGTCACATCTAGGTCAACCCACCAGACTCCCTGCAAAAAATTTTGAACATTGTTCAAGTCCTTCTACAACTTTTTGGTTGACAGACAAACAAATATCATGATATGTATACATACTTAAATATTCAACGAAAAGATTATCACGTCTCTCACTTCGTTCTCGGGTGATAATTATTATCCACCAGCGACAGCTTTTTTTTCTGACAAATCAGTGTTGCTTGTTCATAATACATATTGTCCCCACAGCCCTATGAGTAATCTAATTTTATTTGAGGTTTCTAGGTTAACCAGAAAGCGTTTTAGCTTAGATTATAGATATGCGCCATCAGGCCAGCTTGCGACCGGCCCGATTTTATTGTGGAGTTGAGGCATAGTATTAATCTATGGTCTAGGACACCAGAGGACCGATCATCACCATAATTATTCATTTCTATCTTTTGATAGGTTGAACAGTCCTACAAACTTCACAGAGAACAGTTCACGACTTTTTGAGTTACGTTACTAATAAACATAAAGAGAAACTGACTAACAGATTATCACAAAAATTTGGTTAATTGGCATTAGCAATATCCCCAGTAACTCTCAGAAATTTTCTATAAATCAGTCCATAACATTTGGACTTTTGGTACCGAGCAAAAAAGTTAGGCAAAAAGTCAAACGGATCTTCCCGAAAAGTGAGTCATCTGTTCCTCTTAGCATGTCTAACAATCCCTGAAAATTTCCTAAAGACCTGTCCATAACTTTTTGAGTTATTTTGGTGACACACAAACTAGACAGAAATGCAGCCTCCTTCTTGGAGGTAATAAATAGCTGTAAATAGCTAGACTAGAGTATTCTCAGAGCATCAACCCCCCTCCTCAAGTAAACCATCAGTAACGAAAAATGCAAATTGGCTCTGTCGCTATGAT
This sequence comes from Parhyale hawaiensis, assembly GCA_001587735.2. Taxonomy (NCBI): domain Eukaryota; kingdom Metazoa; phylum Arthropoda; class Malacostraca; order Amphipoda; family Hyalidae; genus Parhyale; species Parhyale hawaiensis. The sequence continues at coordinate 6,930,025 of LQNS02278174.1, forward strand.
TTTCTCATTATCAGAAGCAAAATTTGATCCATGAGGCCTTGACAGTAATAATATTTGCCGCAATTTTCTTCAAGATCCATCTGTAATTTGATCGTTATGTACTGAAAAATGTCTTTGGCAAATAATAGTAAATTCAGGAACAGACAACCTATCGTCACCAACATTTGGTAATTTGTGTCTTCCATCACCTAACAATTTCTAGAATTTTGATAAAGCTCTCCTCATAACTTTTTGACTCAATTTACTGAAAAATACAAAATCAAATATAGAGACAAACAAACAGACTAATAGATCATCACAAAAATTTGGTCATTTACTCTTCATAATATAGCTAACAACTCCGTGAATTTCATGGTACTAAGAAAAAAAAAAAAAAGGCAGACAAACGAATAAATGGTTGAACTGATCTTCACCAAAGGTTATTAATAGGTTCCTCTTGATATCCCTAGCAATCCTTAGATATTTCTTAAGAATCGTCGGCAACTTTTTGAGTTATCTTGGCGACAAACTGACATACAAAAAAAAAAAAAAGACAGACGAAATCGACAAAGCTCTAACCTCCTTGGCGGAGGTAATAACGTGCGACTTTTTGTTACAGGGGTAATAAATTCACGTCGTTTGACGGTTATATTTTGCTGGTGTGCTATATTTTTACAAAGAAATAAGAGAAGCCGCAGCAAGCTTACAGTTAGATTAGATAGGCGGCAGTAGACGGACGGAGGTGGTGTCAAGCGCTTCCACTAAGATTGGGCTACTGCGTAAGGTGAATTCCGTGTTTGGTGATACATATAGTCAGGTTGCCCGCAGATGTTTTTTATGCATTTTTGTTGCCTGTGGTGCAGTATTGCTCACCGGTCTGGGCTTCAGCTGCTGACACTCACTTGCGTCTGTTAGACCAACTTGTTAGTTCAGCCATCAGCCTGTGCGCTGATGATGATCTAGTGAACCTGTCCCACAAGAGAAGAGTTGCAGAGCTATGTATGTTTTATAAAGTGTACAATAATGAGAGGCATTGGTTGTATTCTTCTCTCCCTGTCCTCAAGGTT
>LQNS02278174.1:6940916-6963806 GCA_001587735.2 Parhyale hawaiensis
ATATAGTGCTTCATACATTGCCTAAACTTCCCTGCATCATATAGTGCTTCATACATTGCCTAAACTTCCCGGCATCATATAGTGCTTCATACATTGCCTAAACTTCCCGGCATCATATAGTGCTTCATACATTGCCTAAACTTCCCGGCATCATAATTGTCCTGCCCTATATATTGCCAAAATTTTCCGGGTTTGGGTAACATGTCTAGTATTCGTCCACCATGCTAGTAGCCGTCCACTTAGCACTAAAAAACTTCCTGTGTGAAAACTAACAGTGCTAGAATGCCGTCCATAAGCTTAAACTGTAGGGCTAGCAGTTCCACACCTCCCTGAAAATGTTGGGTGGAAAAATAAATAGAACAGTAAATAAGTAAATGATGTAGGTTATCACATTTTTTTCAAGTTTTAGTGAAAAAATGTGAAAACCACCGAATTTTTTTGTATAATTTTTTTCGCCCGTCATTTTTAGGGATGATGCGGCACTACAATTAGCCTACAGTTTAAGCCTATGTACGGCTTTCTAGCATTGCTAGTTTTAACACGGGAAGTTTTTTAGTGCCAAGTGGACGGCTACTAGCATGGCGGACAGGTACTAGACTTGTTACCCCATATTGTGCTCCAGACACTGACTGAGCTTCCATAGCTTAAACTTCTGTGGTCTTATTGTGCTCCATATATTACGGAAACTTCAAGGGTCAAATCGTGCTCTCTGTATTGTCCTAACTTTGTTAGTCATATCGTGCTCTCTATCTTACCAAAACACTCTGGTTCATATCACGATCCCTAAACTTCCCACACCATATCGTGCTAATTATGTTGCATTAACTTCCGTGCGTCATATCGTATTACATATACAAATTTCCAAAGTATCCCGGGTCATATCGTGCTTTATTCATTGCCCAATTTTCAACCGCATCATATCGTGTTTCTATATTGCTTCAACTTCCGTACGTCTCATCGTGTTTTATTCCTTGCCAAAATTTTCCTGGCCATGTCGTGCTCCTTATATGTATTTCCCAAACTTCCTTGCATTATATCGCAATCCATATATTATCCAAACTTATTTGGATTACTTCGTGCTCCATACATTGCCTAAACTTCCGTGCGTCATATCGTGCTCTGTGTATTGCAGAAACGTCCCCGATTCATATCATGCTCTATTTTATATGAAACTTCTCCGCTCATATCGTGCTCCATATATTGCCTGAACTTCTCAGAGTCATGTCGTGCTCCATGTGTTGACGAAATTTCCCTGGGCCAATACTGATGAAACTTCTTGTGGTGATTTCATGCTCCATATATTGCCTAAGCTTCTCGGGCCGCATTGTGGTCCATATATTGCCTAAACTTCCCTATATCATTATCATGTACCATATATTGCCTAAATTTGCGTGCGTCATATTATGCTTTGTTTATTGCTGAAGCGACACAGGTCATATCGTGCTTCATTTCGCTGAAACTCTCCTGGGCATATATTGGTTCATATATTGCCGAAACTTCCTGTATCAGTTCATGCTCGTACTTTGTCTGATCTTCTCGGGTTATATCGTGCGAATCATATTGTCTAAACTTTCTCCCATGGCATCGTGATTCATGCATATGTTGCCTAAACATTCCTGCATCAGTTTGTGTTTCATACATTAACGAAACCTCCATGCTTCATATCGTGTTGTATATATTGATGATAGTATCTGGGTGATATCGTGCTGTATTCAATGTTAGATCTTCCCAGGCCGTATAGGGCTCCATGCAGTGCCTATACTTCCCTGCATAAACTCTTGCGGCTTACATTGGCTAAACCTCCGTGCGTCATATCATGCTCCATACATTGCAGAAGACTCCCGTGTCATATCGTGCTCCATACAGTGCCTAAACTTCCAATCACTATAACATGCTACATGTATTGAAGAAACTTCCCTGGGTATACCTTGCTCTACATATCGCCTAACAGCCGTACGTCATACCGTACTGTGCTCTATAGTATTGTCAAAGTTTCTTGGGTCATATCGTGCTTCATACTTTGCCTAAACTTCAAGATGTTATCACGTCTTTATATATTGCCCTAAGCCTTCCGGGTGTCATATCCTGCTACATACAATGACTGAAATGAAGCCAAGCCCATTAGGTTCTCTAGACAGATCTATGTAGATGCTGTCGACGCTATGGATCTCATCTACTTTCCCTGAAGTTTCCTCCCACAACCTCAACCTTCATGTGGCTCATACCCCGCAAAGTAGCTACCATTGGTCAACGAGAAGGGTGCTAAGTTTAGTCACTTGGGGTCGACCCTGCTTTAGTCGCCTTTACTTACACTAGTAGAACAGTGAAAGGGTATTCTAACATTCTATTCTAAGGTTTTTAGTGTTCTGTAAATCTACTGACTACAAATTCAACTCTTTGGCATTTGCAATTATTGCATTGTGCAGTTCATAAAAAATAGTAACTGTTCTCAAAGTCCGTAATAATAATTTTATATAAAAGTTCTGTTTTTGATCAGAGTTTTCAATTCTCTTCCTGGCTCAGAAGCACCAGTTTAATGCATTAATAAGTAAACTTTGCGTCCTCGCAGTCTTAAGATTGCAGCAGAACGCGAGATTCAAGTGGATTTTCGCTCAAAGTAGCTGCACATCTGCATGATTAATCAGCATTAACTTCAATCGCCAATCAAGCTATTGAAATTCGCGTGGCACTGATCAAATAAATCAGGCACTAACATCAAACGAAATTCAGATACAGGTATGATCTTATGCAGATATATTCGCCGGCAAACTCCGTGAGTAACGTAAGTTTTAACAAATTGTAGCTCAAATCGTTGGAAAAAGCCACTGACTGTCATATGCTTATATTAATACATGAAATCATAGACATGAAGTCTCCTCTCTATTGATGTAACTAGTGCTAGTAACTACAATATTCGACTCAAAGTCCGTAGACTAATATGATAGGAGTAACTGAAATTTTCGAATCAAAGTCCGTAGACTGATTGAAGAAGATTGGAGTAACTGAAATTATTGTATGGGTATGAGGAGAAAAATGCTTGATTATAGGAACAGTTGAACTCATTGGATTGGAGTTAGTTGGCTAGTGTGCGTTTTCGACTACTATGATCTTTAATCGAGCGACCTTACACTGATAGAGACAAAAAATAAGTGAATGAGTCCATTTAATGTTTGTAAATACCGGTAGTAATATTCTCCTATAGTATCACAAGCCGATGATCTTCTATATATCAATCTTCTATATATCAATACGCTACTACCTACCTACCTGCGTACTTGCCTTTTGTGTCACGCTCTTCATCACAAATAGATACAAGAAAATTCGAGCTTTATTGAGTTCCGGAAGCTGGCGTATCTGTGATACGGCTGGTGACTAATCTCTCTGCCACAGGCCAGGTCTTTNATCAATACGCTAGTACCTACCTACCTGCGTACTTGCCTTTTGTGTCACGCTCTTCATCACAAATAGATACAAGAAAATTCGAGCTTTATTGAGTTCCGGAAGCTGGCGTATCTGTGATACGGCTGGTGACTAATCTCTCGGCCACAGGCCAGGTCTTTTTAATTGTTTACACACCCAAAATTTTTAAGAATAAACCTTTGGGAACCTGCATCGTGGTTTACTGTCAAATAAATTCCACGGGTCCAGTTAAACAGAGTAACTTATAAATATATCCCACGGGTCCACCTATACACGGGCAGCTTCAGTAATAATTATCAGCAAAAAGGCTGGTCGTATAAGATATCATACATCGAATCTCGGTTTTGTTTGTGATGTTGATGGGGAATTGCCATGGTACAATGCGAAGGTTTCACTGATCTATCTGTAGCGCCTTATTAAGCCAGATAGTAAACGTTTCACGGGTGCTGCTAGCTTATATAAATATTTCAAGGGTCCAATGATCCGCGGAGGTCAGCAGTCCTGTGCAGCTGGGCAAGGTCTTTTTAATAAATTTTCTGCCCCTGGGCTCTTCTGAATGATCGGGTTGGGATCTGGAAAATTTCTATGTGTGGGTGGGCACTAAGAGTGCTAGCGAAATTCAACGGGGGAGGGGGGGAGCAGCGAGACACACACTATAAGCAGTACATATTTTTTAAGGCCTCATTTCCAGTGAAGGGGGCGTGTAACTTTTTAGGGAGGGAGTGTGTCCCCCACGATCCTAACCTGGCTACTCCACTCCAGGGATATTATTATCAACCAAGAGGATGGACTTAATATATCACACACCGAGTCCCTGTGTTGAGGAATAAGTGTAGTGTTACTATACTAAAATATGAACGCTTCACTTGTCTGTCTGAAAAGCTTTGCAAAGCCGTGAAAGTTTCACTGGTCTAACTAGCTAGTATACAGTATTACAAGTAATTGCTACAAGGTGGTAGATGCAAGAAAAACACGTAATTGAATCAGTTTCTACAGCATTAACAAAAGCAATGCACTCGATTAATAAATTACCTCTGATGTCCTCTTCGTAGAAAGTAGAGATGAAACATATACAACAACAAGGTCTAGCACTGAGTATGTTCTGTTGGCGCACTGCAACAGTGAAGATTAGTTTATCAAAACGGAGAACAACGCTATTCACTACTGCATCAGGAAGCCGCATACTACTATTCAAGCACTGATGTGAGCAATGTTGTTATACAAAAAAATCTAACTGTTGGCTTGTTTAAAAGGCAGAACTTTACGTTCAATATTTTTTTTTCGAGTTGCTTTGGCACTTCAGTGTACACAAATCTCTGCTGTTAGAACACGAATTTTTCTTTTCTGCTGGAGCATAACACTCACACTTATTTTGTGTCTTTCATGTTTTCTTTGACTGTTAATAGTACGAAAAGAAATCAGTCGCTTGAGACTACATATACATATAAATTTATCAATTAAATGTCACATGACAAAGTGAAGATACGAGTCTCGTCCATTTCTGTGAGTGAGATACATTGCATCCATCAAATATTCCTTCTTCTAGTGCAGGAATTACTGGGGCACCGATAATAGTTTCTATTTATTGCTCACCTACGCCTGGGTCACAGCTGGATTCTTCCTTGATAAGCAATAACTTTTAGGCACCTGTTTACAGCGTCAATCACGGAATTATTCTCCAAATTAGTAATATTTGCATTTCTCAGATATTAAACTGTGCTCAATGATACATATTTTGATCATAAGTCAATCGTTGAGTGCTAAGTGCAAGCAGTGTCCCAGATCAGCAAGCAAGAATCGTTGGCGAGTGCTTATAATAGTTCAAATATTCCACAAGACCGTGCATTAAACGGTGTATGGCAATAATTTATGTTTACGTCCAAGGATTCTGTTGTTTGTCGGTCTTCTTAAGCGTCACACTGTACTGCACTTGTTTTCCAACTTGTCAAAGATCTACTAAAGACAGTAAAAATTTCTGTCTTCTGCTACACAAGGTGAAACTTTGTATAAAATATTTCTTTCAGCTGTAAAGCGGAATCCCTTATTCGATGCTAATCGATCTCTAAGAACTCTTTGCTAGCTACTGTCGGCGGCTACGCGAAGAAGGCATGTGTAAATAACAGTTGGGTGATGATAGGCACTATTTTGAAGCTTTTTCTATCTCGCTACGAAGTAACCATTATGGGCACATAAATCTTAACGTCAGTTTTCGAAATTAATGTCTATCAGTTCTAATTTCTGTTCTTTTTTCATCCTTAAAAGCTCGTTGTTTAGGAAAATTCCCTCTTCACTCTCATAACTGCTTGTAAACATGACTGCGGAGGAACAGCAAGAATTCCTATCCTGCTGGCATTGCTAAGATACCCGTATATTTACTTGGAAATCTTCACAATTTATTCAGGCAGTCAGTGAGAAATAAGTAAATTACACTGGAAGTTTTATGCCCTGAGGCTCTAGGCATGAGACTGCGGGCAGTAAAGCTCTTCTTCAACTGTCGTTAAATTGCGGCCAAAAATAAGTTGAGTTCCACCTGCTCTCGCCGTTTAAAAGCGGTGCCGAATACTCGCCGATTCCTTGTTCAGAATATAGTAAGGGATTTCTTAGATCAAGAATTTGTTGATTAAATTTCCATGGAAATACTAATGTAAAAATATTTTCCTGCCTGGGGTAAAAACGAAGTAAAGTTCTCAATTTTTAGAAATAACAGAGCACATTTTCTAGTCATGTGAAATAGTGCAACGGCTTCCCACATTGGAAGAGCTGGCGGAGTAAATTTCCTCATTATATTGACTAGTGAAGTAAATTAAGCCTTTTTAAGAAGTTGAAAAGTAACTCTTCTAGTTTTTTTAGTCACCGTAGAGAAAATGAAACAGACATCGACTAAAGCTGCAGTAATATAAGTAAAAGTGTTCGTATGGCTAATTTTAGTGTATAAAACGAAGCATTTTTCACTGTAGGCACACACACATACACGTTAAATGTGCTCTTATTGTGTCTTAAGCTTACACAGATGTTACATATGGGAATTTTTCACACTACTTATTCACTCTTAATCGACATTGCACAATGTTGATAAGATAAACCCAACATTTATTACTTATTCTAGGTTTCAAAAGTTGAAAAGTTATACTGGAGAATGAGTCATACTTTCTGTTAACAGAACTTCGAACTTCTCAGGTTGAGACACGAATAATGCACATTATCACTAAGACGAACACAGAACATTCAGTACGGCTTATTTGGAAATTGGAAAGCAGCTGTGGCTAAATAGGTAGTAAACTTATGACTGCAAAAATTCCTCTTTTAGTTCTTGAGACATAGAATTAGCAATCGAAATCAGTGCAGAATCTGTGCCTCGTTCTGTAATAAATATGCTGATTAATGAAAAGACATAATACATACAATTAAAGCACATAGTACACAGGTTAACCACAACAGTGAGGCAACTGGTTGACACAAGCAATCTCAGGCTAGTTAGGTTTGATTGAGACACAGAGTAGGTCGCCAGGATGCGTTAGCAGCACAATGACACTAGGTAATAAAGGGTAATTCAATATGCGCTTTTTCTTACTTTTTCTGAGAAATAACACATTTGCATAGGCGCCCGGCGTGTATATTTACGCATTTATACCGAACGCAATGACAGTAGATGAGTAGGCCAACACTTCAATGCTCGATATTTACACTATGGGGGTGGGTGCGTTCCTTAGTTACTGGTACAGAGGCAGCGCAGTGACTACAGATGCATAATAGGTCAGCCCTCCAACGCGTAATTTGATCTTCCTTTTTCGGTATGAATAACACAGTACTGTATGCACCAGTTTTGACACAGAGCAGGGTAAAAACGGCACATTAGTCACTGCAGGAAAACAGGGCGGCGGCTGTACACAGTCCGTGAGTCCCAGTTGTCTCGACAACACACTACTTGCTCTCGCAATGTGAGAATCGCTTCAAGTAGAGCGAAGGAAGCAGCGAGGGGTACGAGCTGCTCGAGTTGGGGCTTGTATCGGCGAGGCTCGCTACAGGTACACTGAGAGCCAGCATGAGGATAGGTCAGAGAACTAGGGAGGGACAGAGATGGGGCATGTCAAGAGGCCAGGGAGGAACCCATGTAGGAGGGGCTACAACAGCATCACTTGCAGCATCCACAGAAAGAGAGCATCGGGCGTTCCAGCCTCCCCACCCTCCTCAGTTTCTCTCTCTCTCTCGCTCATAGCCAACTCTTCTTATCTCTTATCGATGCTCATGGCTTACTGGCTGATACCATATACTGTATCGTTAGTCATTGTGAATATTATACACTTTGACTTCATGAATTCTATACATGTGTAGAGTGGTGTAATGGTGTGTGGATTTTTACCAAGCGTAAGGTTTGTCACGTGGGTTTCCGGTCTAGGGAGTCTGACCCCCACCTCTCCTTGCCGCTTGCTCCCCCACACCCCTGCATACTCCCCACCTCCAGTCTGGCCGAGACCACACGTCAGCCCAGGTGTCACAAACCGCACCTTCGAGCTACACTCCCTCCGGCCCTCTTTTATTACCAAAGATTGTTACGGCCTCTGCACGGCTCAATAACAAAGGCTATACTGTGGACAACGTATCACCATGGATGTTCTATCTTTTTATTCCAGAGAAGGCGTTCTTATCAAAAGGTTTTTGTCCTTCGAGGAGTGTATAAGCCAAACGCTAGACGCATGGAACTCGATACTTGGGTACAGATTGTTTTTGAATAAACAGTTTTGGAGCCAATATCGGCAACTTTCTCGCAACACAGAACTTTCTTCTGTTTTTCTTTTTTCTTTGACAGTTTGCTATAAAAACAGCAATAACTTGATTGCCTCCGCCAAGGAGGTTATGTTTTCGTCTAATTTGTCTATCTGTTTCTTAGTCTATCTGTTTGTCTGTCACCAAGATAACTCAAAAAGTTATGAACGGGTTTCAACGAAATTTTCAGGGATTGTTAGGTATGTTAAGAGGAACAGATGATTAACTTTTGATGAAAATTAGTTCATCTCTTTGTTTGTTTGTCTGCCTCATTTTTATTATTGTCATAACTCAAGTTATGGACGGATTTCAATGAAATTTGCACTAGCTGGTAAACATATTGCGAAAAGTAAATGACCAAATTTTTGTGATGATCTGTGAATTTGTCTGTCGGCGTGCTTGATTTTATGTTTGTTAGCACAATAACTCAAAGAGTTATGAATGGATTTTTATGAAAGTCACAGAAATTTTTAGCGATGTTAAGAAACATAACTGATAACATTTTGGTGATGATCGTTGGTTCCGTTTAGGTTTTAGACTAATGTTTGTCAGAATGTTTGTTAGCAGTATAACTCAAAAAGTTATCAACTGATCTTCACGAAAATTACAGAAGCTCTTAATGCTGTTAAAAGGCACAAATGATCAGATTTTGGTGTTGATACAAAGGAAATCATAGTTTCAGAACCAATTTTAATATTTCATTACCGTGTTCGCTTGGCGAAGGTATGCGCTCTCACAGTGCTCTAGTTGGTTCAGCGATGATAATATACACACATAAGATAACTGTAGGTTCTGTCAACCCTGGTTTTTCCAGGGAAGGAGCTCAACCGTCTACCCTGGGGTTCAATAATTGAAGTAAATACTATAGGGCCAACAACTGTGATATATCTCAGGACGAACGTCTGTTGTAGAACAATCTGGACGAGACTCGTAAAGGCGAGTTCACACGTCCTTCAACTCAACACTCAAACTGGTGGTCACTGCGCATTCAGTTGGTGAAAGGAGGTGTGGCAAACGCGCTAATTTGAAGAATGAAGCGTGTCTATTTTTTCAACACGTTGCGAGATTCACGTTCGATGAACTGAATAAATGAATTGACCAATTTGTCCCTCGTAGCACACAGAGATTTTAGAAAATCCATAAAAAATGGATTTTGTTGCCACATTAGTGATCAGAATCCCTATCATCCCGTCTAACACTAGAAAACACGAAAACGTAATAAGCACAAGAAAGAGGCCATGTTTCTTTTAGGTAGAAAAAAAAACAGCTGGTTGCTGTGTGATTATTTCACTTCTATTGGTTAAACAGGCTTTACATTCTCTAGAAATTGGCATATACTCTTGAAATCAAGCTATAAGATTATGGAACAAGAATGCCGCGTCCAACAGAGTAAAATAGAACAAAACTAGAGCACTCTCAGAGTGCATACCTCCGCCAAGCGAGGCAACTTTACCAAAAAATTCAAATTAGCTCTGAAACCCTAATTTTCTTTGTATAAGCACCAAAATCTAATGATTTGTGTCTTCCAATAGTAATAACAGCTTGTGCAATTTTCGTAAAGATCCGTTGATAACTTTTTGAGTTATACTGCTAACAAACGTTATGACAAACATGAGTCAAACATGCAAACGAACAAACCGATGTGCACCAAAATTTAATCATTTATGTCTTCAAACATTACTAACAACCCCTATAAATTTCAAAAATATCCATACATTATTTTATTAGTTACCTCCGCCAAGGAGGTTGTGTTTTCGTCGTGTTTGTCTGTCTGTCTGTCTGTTTGTTTGTCTGTCTGTCACCAGGATAACTCAAAAAGTTATGAACCGATTTAGATGAAATTTACAGGGATTGTTAGGTATGTTAGGAGGAACAGATGATTAACTTTTGGTGAAGATATGTCCATCCGTTTGTTTGTTTGTCTGCATCATTTTTCTCGATGCCATAACTCAAAAAGTTATCAATGGATTTTGATGAAATTAACATGAGTTGTTAGGTATATAACAAAGAGTAGATTACCAAATTTTGGTAATGGTCCGTTCGTTCGTTCGTTCGTTTGTCACTGTTTTTAATTTTATGCTTGTTAGCACAATAACTCACATAATAATGAATGGATCTTTATGAAATTTAAAGGAGTTGTTAGTAATGTTAAAAGACATAAATGATCAAATTTTGGTGCAGATCGGTTGGTTTGTTTGTATGTTTGACTCATATTTGTCATAACGTTTGTTAACAGTTTAACTCAAAAAGTTATGAACAGATCTTCAAAAAAATTGGACAAGCTGTTATTAATTTAAAAAAGCACAAATGATTAGATTTTGGAGTTTATGCAAAGAAAATTATGGTTCCAGAGATAATTTGAATTTTTGCTACCGTTGGCTCACTTGGCGGAGGTATGCGCTCTCAGAGTGCTCTAGTTATTGTTGTAACAAGTACATAAATTAAAAACAGTGACAAACGAAGGAACGAACAAACGGATCATTACCAAAACTTGGTAATCCACTCTATGTTATATACCTAACAACTCGTGGTTACTTCATAAAAATCCATCCACAACTTTTTGAGTAATGGCACTGAGAAAAATGAGGCAAACAAACAAACGGATGAAGATATCTTCACCAAAAGTTAATCATCCGTTCCTCCTAACATACCTAACAATCTCTGTAAATTTCGTCTAAATCGGTTCATAACTTTTTGAGTTATCTTGGTGACAGACAGACAGACAAACACGACGAAAACATAACCTCCTTGTCGGAGGTAAATATGAAAAAAAAAAAATTCATGACTGAACGAGCATCGTTGTTCATTTCCCACAGGGGCGCATCTACGTGCAGACAGGGTCATGAATTGTATAGATCGTGTTCATTGACCTGATCGAACGCGTTGAGATGAATTACGTATGAAGTCGCCGTAGGAGTGAACCATAACTTCAGGCCCTTCGTCGAGTTCGTCACGGTAGTGTCAACAAGTGTTGCATGTTACCTTTTTAACATACACTTTAGGAGTGTGCCATTGGCGAAATTTCATCGCTAAATCTAGTCTAATCACCCCCAACCCTTTACTGGGCAAGTGACAATATATGGTCACTTTCGTAATGCTGTTCCTACGAAAGCGTGTTTTAGCGGCCAAATGAAGGGCTAACTTACCAAAAATTTCACTCCCCAGCTCCAGATCTGCTGTTTCGAATCAAGTTTCGATCGTTAATCGTGAGCCCACTGAGGTCATCTCAAGCGTAATTGGTTTACTGGTAACCCCCTTGAACCCGACCCACCGCAGCGAAGCTAAAGTCTAATCTATTATGTTTATGTGACTTGATCAACTCGATGGAGCTGAGTCAACTGAACGCACTCCAAGTCTGCCACGCCACTATTGCCCAGCTTGCCATTGGGTGTCGGTCGTACTAATCGTATTTAAATAAGGAAATAAACATATGTTTACCAACTTAACCCTGATTCTTGCAGTAATGTGGCTATAACTACCTCCGCCAAGGAGGTTATGTTTTCGTCGTGTTTGTCTGTCTGTCTCTTAGTCTGTCACCAAGATAGCTCAAAAAGTTCTGAGCCGATTTGGACGAAATTTACAGGAATTGTTAGGTATGTTAGGAGAAACAGATGATTAACTTTTGGTGAAGATATCTCAATCCGTTTGTTTGTCTGCTTCATTTTTCTCAATACCATAACTCATAAGGTCATGAACGGATTTTTATGAAATTACCATGAGTTGTTATGAAGATATCAAAGAGTAAATGATCAAATTTTGGTAATGATCCATTTGTTCATTCGTTCGTATTTCATTGTTTTTTAATTTTATGCTTGTTAACACAATAACTTAAAAAAAAATGAATGGATCTTTATGAAATTTATAGAGTTTCTTAGTAATGTAAAAGAAATAAACGATTAAGTTTTTGTGCAGATCGGTTCTTTTGTTTGTTTGTTTGACTCATGTTTCTCATAACATTTGTTAGCAGTATAACTGAAAAAGTTACGAACGGATCTTTGAGAAATTGCACGAGCTGTTATTACTATTAAAAGACGCAAATGATTAGATTTTGGAGTTTATATCAAGAAAATTATGGTGTCAGAGCCAATTTGAATTTTTTGCTACCGTTGCCTGGCTTGGCAGAGGTATGCGCTCTCAGAGTGCTCTAGTTATACATTGGGTGCGTTCGACTGGACGCCGAAATTAGGCCCTCTAGACTTGACGTGTCCAACGCTTCAGCCAGAAACTTTGGCCGTGAAAGTGTTAGAAGCAACCGGATTACGTTGAGCCGGCTGGAAACTTCATGTTACTGAGCAGGCTGAGATTCAAAAAATCTCAAGAGTAACCGATTAGAGGGAAATGACTGAAACTCAATTTAACGCGTCGAAACCAACGCACCTGCCTGAAGTTTGGTAAAAATCAAGCCTTGAAGGCTTAATTTTTGTACCCAATAGAACGTGCTCTCTCTTATTCCGTTTTAATTATATCTAAAACTCTTCTGCATCGCAGGTTCACAAGGAAGGTGAGGACCAGGAAGGCTGTATGTATCATCTTATACTAAATTTGAACGCTTCGGGCATCCTACCCATCATCAGCAAAAACAATAGACTTCATACGTACTCGCTACGGCCCTGATGGCGTACGTATGCTCAGACTGGCCATCAACAACGTCTATTGTTTTTGCTGATGATGGGTAGGATGGCCGAAACGTAAAAATTTAGTATAAGATGATACGTACAGCCTTCCTGTTCCTCACCTTCCTTGTGAACCTGCTATGCAGAAGAGTTTTAGTTATAATTGACTTCATACGTACTCGCTACGGCCCTGATGGCGTACGTAAACTCAGACTGGCCATCAACAACGTCTATTGTTTTTGCTGATGATGGGTAGGATGCCCGAAGCGTTCAAATTTAGTATAAGATGATACGTGCAGCCTTCCTGGTCTTCAACTTCCTTATTCCTTTTCAATTTCGATGCCTGGTTTATCCAATCGATGCATATAGTAGCCAGAATCATGCCGATCCCAAAGATTCTGCTTCAAGACGTTGCCAATTACTTAAATAAGTTTAGCTTACGAGTGCTAATATGTTCAACAAATCAGTAAAAGCCTCACAATAATTTTATGTTTACAAAATCGAATTCAATATTAATAAACAGTTGGGTATTTTTTGTCCATTTAGCTGTCTTATCTCTGCATCTTCTGTAACGCTTGAAAGACTTAGCGGGCTTTAAGTACATGTAGCTTACCTTTTTTATTAGCATTTATTTACATACTGAACATTTTCTCATCTAATATACATGGGCGGCATGGTAAGAAAATTCGTTCCAATCTAAAAATTACGATGTTTCGTTTTGTTAATTTTTACACGCCTGTCCCATTTCAATGACAAAAGTGTAACAAAAATTACAATAATGATATATTTGTGCTTACAATGAGCCCTTTCCCACGTTAAGAAGATATGTGCGATGAAAGAGGTTCTAAAAATATTTGCACGACAATACATCTGATATTTATATATGCATGGGCAATGATTTAATTAGTCCTTAATTACTGTAACGATTTTTGGTGCTAAAGCGAGACATGCTTCAAATTACTAACTTTTTTTTATTTAGCAAAATGATTTTCACCCGAGGCATACCAGCACAACAACACCGCAATGTAAATAGCAATAATTTTTACCTCCGCCAAAGAGGTTATGTTTTGGTCTGCTATGCCTGGCTGTTTGTCTCTCACCAAGATATAATGCAAAAAGTTGTAGACGGATCTTTACGAAATTCACAGAGATTGTTAGGCATGTTTAGAGTAACAAATGATTTGAACTTTTGGCGATCCATTCAACCGTTTGTGTGTCTGCCTCTTCTTCCTTAGAACCACAACTTAAAAAGTTATGAACGAATTTTATAGAATTTAGGTGAGTTGTGAGGTATATTACGAAGAGGAAATAACTACATTTTTGTGGTGATCTATTTGTTCGTTTGTTTGCTTTTCTCTGAGTTTGGTTTTATGTTTGTTCCCAAAATAACTGAAAAAATATGAACGAATCTTTTTGAAATTTTCAGTAGTCGTTAGAAATATTAAAAGACATACATGATCCAATTTTTGCGATGATCGGTGGGTTTGTTGGTGTGTTTGACTGATTGTCAGCAAAAGAACTCAAAAAGTTAGTAACGGAGCTTCGAGAAAATTTCAGAAGTCATTATTAGTGTCCAAAGGAACAAACGACCCGGTTTCAGCGCTGGTACAAAGGAAGTCATACTTTCAGAACCAATTTCAATTTTCCGTTAACGGTGCCTCGCCTGGCGCAGGTATGCGCTCTAGTTTTGAAATAGGATATTCCGCAGTCAGCTGTTTTGATGCTTGATATTGAACATCATCCATGCAAGTGCGTGGCTTCCTTCATATTAGTGTCAGGATACGAGTGAAACTACTTAAGTTGCAGCAATTAATTATCTTATCGTCACCATGATGGTAGTGGTTCACTAGTTGCTTGCGTTAATCATGAACCTACTAGGCATTTTCTTTCATTTTATTGCTTAAACTAGTGCGGTAACATTGCTTATAATATTGATGAACTGAAAAATGCTTCTGTGTGGGTTGTAATTATTTAACTATTTGCTCTCCAAATTATAAAATTATACGATGGTGAGGTCATCCTCTTCTCCCTTGAACTCATGTATAAATCTCGCCTTTAGCACCTGACTAAATCTCGGCTTTACCTCATGATTAGAGGCCGGACATTATGCAACAACGGTTTAAGCGCTTTAAGCAGTAAAAATAAGCAAGTATAGCATCCAAAACATGCGCTTATGTTGACGAATTTAAGCATAGTACTTTAGGCGGGAAAAAATACAAAGTAAAATAAGCACAAGCATTTTCCTATTATAAGTGCTTAAAATAAAAAAATATCATTTCAAACATTTTTGGAGCTATGTCAACACGAAAAACAACTCTAAGCGGGTATTATTGGTGGCATAGACCTTCGGCGTTTCCGCTCTTAACATAAACGAACACCCATCATGGAATTAGCCTTTTCCCCGCTGCATGTAAGCCTACAAATTTACCTCAATCTGTAACAGAAAGTTTCGGAGACGAAACGAGAAGAACATTTAAAATTATTTCAAGAAAAACAATTGCAGAAGCCAGTTAGAAATTGTAACGGAATTTTAGTCCTTAAGCAAACTCAGTCGACGTAGGCTAGCTTGAAAAAAAATAAATTGTAAGTTTGTTGAGAAAATAGCGCTCTTCATGTGAAGAGCTACTGAAGCTTCACCATCTTGTTTTTTCTTTTTTTGCAAAGTTTTTCCTCAGAGCAACGTAAAGTGCGAGAAGTGTCTATAGGCGTCTTTTTGTGACCACCTAGCGGATCCTTCGGCATGATCCGTGCGTTTCTATGACCACTTTTTGACCAGATTCTGATAGCAATCAACCGTGTTCATTGGTGAAAATTGATCGAAACGTGATTTCACTAGCGGGCTGATTATGCATAATCAAAGAGTAATTACAGCCGTTTAACAAGGAAAATTTCAAAATTTGAAATGCGAAGTTTTTGATGTTTTCTTATATTTAGGAATAAATTGGATAATAATATCATAATTGTTTGTATTACTGACTTTCAGATTTGCAATTTCGTTTTAGTGTGGGCACACTATCACAAAAATTACTCAGTCATGCAACTTTTCCCTTCGGCCGTCTCGTTGCCTTGAATGCCAGGCTAAAACTGTGCATCATTGCAACTTCAAACTAACACAGAAGTAGGAGGTATATTAAAAGCTTCACCATTGCTGCTTGTTATAACGAACAAACTGCGAAAAACGACTCCTACCGAATGTTTTCTTTTCAGTCCGAGCCGAAGCCTAAGGCCCTGCAGCACAATCAAATACTAAGTTGCGTTGCAATGCAACTTTGGCGTACGTGTGTCTACGCTTTTAGTTTTATGCCTGTGCATATTCAATTGCATCAAATACTGCTGGTATTTGACGTAGGCTAATTGCCGGAAAAACTTAAGCACTAGCAAATATATTCAAGCACTAGCACTAACAAAATTTGGATGGTGCTTACAAGCATTTCAAGCGCTGCAAAATCTCACCATTTTTTTTTTAACAGCTCAAGCATTCAGTATTTATTTCAAGCAATGTCCGGGCTCTACTCATGATTAAATATCACCGCTACCTTGTGACTGCCTCATGGTTTAATCACACCTTGTTTTGATGATTAAATTTCGCCCATATGTCATGATTGCATCTTCCTTTTACCTCATATTTATTTTATTTTGCCTCTACCACCTACATTAATCTCGCTTTTCTCGGTTGAGTAACAACATTATGGAACCTTGCGTACGTGCAACAAAATGAGACAGAGGATTAACACTTCACGCTCGAAAAACACATATCAGAACAGAGAATAGCCACTATTTACGTCTTTTACTTTCTAATGTCACAGTGCTAACATACTTTCTATTAGACGAAACAGCCATACAATGAAAGAAACGGATTTCTTCCAATTTAACAATCTCCGACTTTAATCTAAAATTAGGAGGTTTTCAGCGCCTTCCATGTGTTTCAACTCTTCTTTTCTTTGCCCCAGTAATTTTGGCATTTGGGACCTTGCCTGTCAAGGTTCCTTCCTTCCTGCCTTCCTTCCTTCCTTGCTTCTTTGCCGAGGTAGTCTCAGTGTCTTCCCGGAATGTTCGATAAAGAGAATTTCCCGAGGCCCCCAAAAGTTAGAGCGCGTCTCTTAAGCTGTTCTGGGTGCACCCTAAATAAATAAGATTTGCAACTTGGAATTTGCAGCTTTAGGCGGGCGAGACTTTGGCTCGCGTTGGCTTCTTTCTTCTTTCGGAGCGTCTCTAGGCGCTGCTGAGTGGCATTTAGAAGGGAAAAATCCCTTATGCTTATCAGTTAGTCGCAGGGTTTATTGGATCCATCAAATGCTCAAAGAAAATACATCGAATGTATTAATAATTTTAATTTGCTATAATATTCTAGGGTTTTATATAATAGATTGGAGCAGATTCCCAATAATTATTTACTATTCACAGCGCACTCCAGCATAAGCGCCATAATGGTTGCATTGCAATAATGAATTATAAATAAATATTAATCAATAACCTTTATTAAAGACAAAATAGGTTCACAAATACGGTGTTTACTGTAATTCTGTGTGTCCGTTGCGGAGAATCTGTCTGTCTGGGCCTTACACCTCTCCGGCTCTTGTGATGGGATAGTGTATGTGCCACGAATGCGGCTTGCTTGGGGGGGAACATGAATCATCAGCGGGATCTATGTGTCCAGACGGACCCTAGTTTGTGTGGCTCACTTGAATCATCAGCAGATACGATGGTGTGGTGCAGGTTCCAGAAACAACCCTATTTGCTGAACGCTTACGGAGTCAATTTTTCTTTCTAAAAGTGGGCTATTAGAGTAGAAATTGAGTTTTAATTTGGATATTACTGGCCTGAAAATGCATGGAACATATTCTCCGAGAGGCTACCAGACATCTACATGATATATGCACATTTATACTTACAGATATTTTCATATCTCATTCTAGGTATGATTTCGTTAAACGCAAATCGTTTTTCAAAACCAAACAAAAACTTTTGATTTATATCGTCGGGTACGAGAAAAACGCTAGAACTACTTTTGAGCTATTAAAAGATAATTCTCTACCAAAATTCTAGGCATGCGAGAGTACGACTTAGCTGTCTCTAGTTGTATTCAATACAGCGAAGGTTCGTGTGTATCGCAATCTACATATTTGGAAAAGTCTAGACGAGATCACTGTGAATGTGAATGTGTCGTTTGGACACTTTATAATTACACTTTAAGTTCGATTTTTCAGGAAAGCTTCGATCCATCTTGGACATTTTCCACGGATGCCCATGTTGAACAGTTTGAGTAATAATAGTTCATGATCCACTTTATCAAAGGCTTTGGCAAAATCTAAATATATTACATCCACATTTTTACCTTGGCATAGTAGGTCTAGAATAGAGTCATAATGCTCAAGCAACTGCGAGGTGGTTGAACGTTTATGGCGAAAGCCGTGTTGACTTGACGTAAGCAGGTTATTGCTCTCCAAATGATGTACAAGGTGTTTCCTAAAGTCCCTTTCAAATGTTTTCACTACGTGGCTCGTTATGGAGACATGTCTATAGTTGGCTGGATCCAAGCTATTTCCAGCTTTAGGAATACGTGAAATAATTGCGTGGTTGTAGGTGAGTGGGACCACTCCATCATCTATCGATTTTCGCCACATAAGGTACAGTGGGTAAGAGATGCTTAGCTTGCACATTGTAAGAATTTTTGCAGGCACATCATCCGGTCCCGCTGCACTTTTGCCGCTAAGTTCATCAATGGCTAATTCACTGCTTAGTTTTGTGAACTCAAAGTCCGTTAGGTAGTTTGTGGTTAAATCAATTCTGGGAATTTCAGGATTTGGAATTTTGTCACTAACGACTTCTTGATATTGACGGCTTAGTATTTCGCTCATTTCTTGGTCATCATCAACAATAGAACCTGTATCATTCACCAGTGGCCCGATTTTCGATTTTACCGAAGAATGTTGTGATGCATAGGCAAAAAAATATTTGCTGCTGTTTTTTATTTTTTCAATGACTTGCTTTTCTTTTTCCTGTTTTTCTTCATCATGTGATCTCGCAAGCTGACGTTCTATCTCATTTAGCTTCTTCTTGCACTCGGATTGTCGATGCAGTAACTTCGTTGAGTTTTTGCATTTTATGAAATTTGCACGTTTCTTAAGTAGTCCTTTAAGAAGTTTGTGGTGTCGATTTTTAATAAATTTTCTTTTTGCCGGGCTAAGGTACTTCATGTACTTTTTCTAATAAAATCTTTTCGAATGTCTCATTCATCCTTTCACTCTTTATTGAGCTATTTAGACTTACGGCCCAGTTTACTGACTGTAAAATTCTAATGAAATCTCAAGAAAATTCTCCATAAAGTCCCTATTTAGTCCGGTAGGTGAGCCTGCATATAAAGGAACAAGAGTTATAGCTTTACTCTACAGTATATATAGCTGTCAATATTTCACGTGTTTCAACTACGGTATTTACACAGTACATTTTGCAATGGCAATAGGCTGGTATCCGGCCAGCTCCATAACACACGTGCGACCGGTGTGCGTGGGACAAGTTAGGAGTCATGATTGGAGATAGTACAGCACCTCCCACCTACGCCTACTAAAAAAAAGTTGAATCTCGAATAGGTGCACACAGCTTCTAGTACTGCAGACTATGGAACCGATATAAAAGCAGCGGAATGGGACTTTATGGCGCCGATGTTTTGGCGCACAATGTTTTTTGGCACCGAAATTATTTTTCACTATAACCCCCACTCAAATCCAGTACTTTTGTTGACATATTTAGGTAAATTAAGGCATTCTGAGACTTTTTTCATGAATATCTTATCGTCGACAATGCTTAGTTTTCGAAATATTTGACTTTGAAGTTTCCATTATTTTTCTATGGAGAACTAGTCGGCGTCATTATAGGCTCGCTAGCGACCCACCCCATAGGAACCTAACCGAACCTTACTAGGCTAACCTAACTTAACCCAACCTGACCTTATTCAACCAAAGCTAACCCGAAAAACCTATCAAAAGAGATTTTCCATCACACTGTACCACTGTGGTTATTTTCCCTTATAGAAAAACAATAGGAACTTTAAAGTCAAACATCTCGAAGACTAAGCATTTCCGACGCAAATGTCATTTGTGAAAAAAGCATAGAATGCCTTAATTTACCTTAACATGTCAACAAAAGTACTGGATTTGAGAGGGGGTGGTAGCAAACATTTACAGCGCCGAATATTTAGCACCCAATATATAGGTTAGATTAATTTAGGTAAGGTTAGGTTAGGTATGGTTAGTCTAGGTATGGTCAGGTTTGGTATGGTCAGGCTTAGCCCACAATCACGACCAGCATTAATTAAATAAATAACTTTAGTCAATACAGTATAACTTTGATGCTATCTTCTTTAGTATGTGGCACTTGACAAACACATTTTACATAGTGTGAGACTATTCCAATGTTAGTTTTTGATATTATTCTAAAATAACAGGTTTTATAGTAATTTCATCTCGTCCATATATCCTGTTTCAATATCAATCAGCACCAAGATACTCGGCGCCAAAACATCGACGCCAAAAATCAGCGCCAAAAAGTACCGGGGCCGAATGCAGAATATCCACAGAAAAACCAGAATAAATAACAAAAATAAAAAAAAATTAAATTAAACTGAATGACCTAAGCTGCCCAATTTTTTGAGCTAGCAATAATGATAATACAGTAATGAATTACACAAGCTGACTATGGACGTTACTAAGTTGAAGAAATTTACATTTACTTGGTAAAGGAAAAGTTAATTTGCTCGAGCACCGTAACTGGTATCCTCACCTTATAAGCTGCTGCATGCTGTTTATAAATGTCCGCTATGCCTAGAGTAGTATGCGGCTGCATTCGACCAATAATCGTTAAATACGGAAGGCTCATATGACAACTGTAAAACTGTCAACCCTCCTTCCAACTCCAGTTATTTATAGCCATTTCACAACGCCACAAAGAAAAAAACTTTATTTCGTAAAGGCATTAAAATATCGGTCTTATTAATGGGATAAACAACATGGGTTTAGTTTGTTGAGGGATAAAAGAATCAGTAATAACACCTTTATTGCTCTCATACATTATGTCAGAGGCTAAAAATCATACATTATAGAGAAGCAGTACAGTGAACAAGCCCATCAAAAAGTACAGTAAACTTATTGGGCAGATGACATTTTCTATGTGATAAATTTGGCCTTTATCTAGAAACATCGTCCGACATTTGTAAAATTCGTTGTTCTGGAACTTTATCAAAAATTGATACTGCTCTAAAAATGGTAGAACGTTTCTCGACCTCTAATCTAACTGTCGGCAAATTGAACCGGTCATTTCGCATTTCGTAGTGTCCGTTTGGCAGCAAGAGTAGAAAATGATTTTCAAATACATTCGAGACTGTGGCAATAGCAATTCTAGTAAATTTAAGCGATAAATAGTTACATGCATCGTCATATTTTAAAACTTTTAATCTACAGTACATACCTTTAGTAGGCATCAACGGTATATTGTTGGCATCTTTCCTGACATTTCACATAATACGTAACGTTTCATTTATTATGGTTTTAATTTTTGTGGTGTGATTAGAAATTGCACCTCCCAAATAATAATGTCGTAGTTTATGTGCGACAACACTAAGAAATAATAAAGTGATAGTAGTGAGTCCATGCATAAGTGTTCGGCAGCTGAATAAACTGCTCCTTTGGCCTTGCTTAGCTTCAGACATAACTCTTCGATATGATTTGCAAATGTCAGTTTATCGTTAATTATCACCCCTAAATAGTTGAATCATCAGACCCACTCTAATGCTATGTTATTAAAATAAACAACTGGTAGATCAATTGCCGGTGTTGAGCTGAATAACATAAGTTTTTTCTTCTTTGCATTTGGGGTTAGTCGATTACTATTAAGCCACGCTGAAAGACTCGATAAATTCCGATATTTTGTTTATTGGACTTGGCAACGTAGGATCATTGACGTAAAATACGGCATCATCTGCAAAAAGTGTAGATTTCGCTTCTCTAAAACAGGCAATGTCATTAATAAATTCATAGTACCAAATCGGGAAAATATTGGTCTCTTCACGGTGAGTAGAAAAAATTAACTTATTTCATTTGGAGGCGTCAGAAATTCGGCCATAACACTTGGACAGAATGACCTGGCGCCATTGCGTCTAGACATGAAAATTTGCACCCAATAGTCTATTGACTTGCTGAGGAGTTACGTTCCAGTTGCCATAATTAGGTGCTTCTGCTGGAGTATGCCAGGCCAAACTTTAGCAAAGCTGTGGCATAAATGACAGCTTCCACCGGCAGCTTAAATTATCAGCTTAGGAAATTGTGAGAGCGAGTGACAGAACGCTAACTGAATTCTGCTCCGTCCCAGCAGCGAAAAACAATAAATCAACTTTTGGGGCAGTTGGGAGTGCTATTAGAGATTCGCTTCGACTAACTTTTAGAAAACGCACCAGACAGCGATCACGAGGCGGTTTGTAATCACAGCCCATTTGATCGACCGAAATCTTAAATATGACAACTGTAGCCCGAAATGCGCTTATATGAAAGGGTTATCTGTCGTCCGGCGGTATATGCTTGGCAACAATGACATTGTACGCTGATTTTAATGTCATCGACGGAAGCTCGAGGTAAGTAAACTTATCTAATTACTCTGGGCTACGCAGTTTACTTGTTACTCATTTGTACGTATAATTCTCTTTTCCTTCTATTTGCAGTAGTTAGTTACAAGCAGTTACTTGCATCACCGTAACCCGTGTCTCAATCGTCGTTACTGCTTTTCGGGTTGTGAATACAAGTAATTTGTGAGCGGTAGCGTTACCGGGAACCCAGAATTTGTAATTACAACACGCTTCTCTCCTGGTAGTAATGCCTTTCTGCTGCCCATTCCGAATCTGTTAGGCACTCGCGAAAGATTATGTGATTAAGACATCGGTTATTTGCTTAAAATATTCTAAGTGGATATAAGGATAGAGCGCAGTTTGCCATATTCATATCATTCAAGTTTCGCCCCCGGAAACTTATGCGGGAACTGTACCCCACCGCCATAATAAATACTCCCAACTGCAGCTAAGCAGGAGGTGTGGCTGTGTTGGGAACAA
>LQNS02278174.1:6984065-7000964 GCA_001587735.2 Parhyale hawaiensis
ATTTTGTGACGTAGGAAGTTTGTGATCAGTTAAAACAGAGAGTACGTATGTGCTCTAGATATCAGATACTTTGAAAGGCTTAGGAGATATAAGAAACAGTATTCGGCCATAATAGGCAATAACAATGAAATGCAAAGTGCAATACTTTTAATACGGCGGCTACTCATTGAGTAAATACTTAATAGGATTGAATAATGATTTCCGCTTAGCGAAAAGAGGCTAGAATTCCGGCAAATTTCTGGTAGCTCTCTTTAAGTAAATTGAGAAAATTAATCGTTGTAATTATAATGTAAGTTATACAGAAGCCACTTTTTGAGATGCAAGAAAAAAAAGCGCAATAATATCACCACTTAGTAATAATTCACGGTTAAGCTGTGTACAAGCAATCTACGTAGTATTTGGAAAAAGAATTCATATAAGCAGTAAGCGTAATGTAGTGTTAGTAGAGTATATATGAACTGTCTACGTCATATAGCTTCCATGAAATTTATATCAGCACACTGTGTAATACATAGCGACAATGGAATATTTATGAACATTTTGCGTAATACAGTGGTCATAAAATATACATGAGCACGCTACGTAACATAGCAGCAATAGAATATATATGAGCACGCTACGTAATAAAGCAGCAATAGAATATACATGAACACGTTGCGCAATATAGCAGCAATAGAATATAAATGAGCACGCTGCGTAATATAGCGGCAATAGAATATATATGAACACGTTGCGCAATATAGCAGCAATAGAATATAAACGAGCATGCTGCATAATATAGCAGCAATAGAATATTATATGAGCACGCTACGTAACATAGCTGCAATAGAATATGTATGAACACTCTTTGTAATATAGCGACAATAGGATATAATATGAACACGCTGCGTAATATACCAGGTAGTAGTCATATGTTATATTATTGTTATTATAAAGTCGGAAATGTTATATTCGTGTTATTTATTAGTTTTGGTATGTTATTATTTTGTTATTTTCATGTCATCATGTTATTCTTACAACGTAAAATTTCATTGTTGTGTTTGTGTCCTATACTATGATCATACTATAATGAAGTACTCTTTAATATTGTCTCCTAACATTGATTTAATGTTAAAAATGTTAATTTAGCATAATTTCATATACTAAATTGGTGTTTTAGACTAACAAATAAAATATACTTCTTCAATATTTAAAAAAAAAATATTAGATAAATATCAATACGATATTTTAGACTAACAAATAAGTTATAGTTTTTTTTACATTTCTCTTCACTGTTTTTGTGAATTAAACCAACATTCTACCAGTTAGCGATGCAGTCCACCGCAAATGTCTCTATGACAGACAGAAAGAGAGATAGACCGTTATATAGAGACAACAACATATGTGTAAGCACGGTACGTAATATGACAGCAATAGACATTATATGAACACGTTGCATGATATAGCGGCATTAGAATAGGTATGGGCACGTTGGGAAGTATAGCGACAGGTATACGAATGTACACTGTGTAATGCAGGGTCAGCAAAATAAATTTAAGTGTAACTTTTAGCCCTTTGCGCAATAGAGTGGTAATAGAATATATGTATATACGATCACCCGTGCAATATAATGGCAGTAGATTACATGGGCACGCTGTGCAATAATTTGTAATAGACTATGAATGGGCATTGTGTGCAATACAGCTGCACTAAATTATGTGCGCTAGGTCCAAAACAGCTGTGTCATGGAATTTGTGAACTTTATGATACTGCCGCTATTAAAATATTCTAGTGGTAAAGGTAAAGTCAACTTTGACTGTACCCTCCCCTTGGAAACCCATATGCACTGGTTTGTGCTGGAGATATAGGCTAACTGGCCCAGAGGAGTTAGCAGAGCCGCAGCCAACCACGGGTCGCTAAGACGTATGGCGTAGAAACGGAAGGTTCAGCGACTCGAGCTCCCCCCCCCTCCCATTCCTGGTCAGGCAGGTGCCCCCACCCAGCTTCCGCATGCCAATGCCAATGAATTATCTAAATAACTACTCTAAATAAAACAGCGCCCGAGTTCTCACAATGCATAGAAGCTCCAGTGAATCGCCTGCTCACTGATGACGTCACTGCTAGTCATTCTGGGCAGCGACAGCCAATAGCTGGAGTCTTGCAAGACTGATCGACCAATCACTGACTGGTTGAAAGTCAGAACTGATACAGGCTCCGAGCACACCGGCCACTTGTGGCTAGTGTGCACCGGGCCTTAAGGTGACGTCATCGCAGAGCTAGTCACCAAACTTGATGCTTCTCTTAGCTTTCAATGTCATTACATAGTAGTCTAGCAGGTAGATGAACATTATATATGTAATATCTATGGTAATTAGACTATAGATGAACATTTTTAAACATTCTTACTGTTTTCTTCCTCTTCACTCCATTCTTCCAGTTACGTTATGAAGCTTCTAAAGTAAATCATTGCAGCTGCAACGCCCCCATTTTTCTTCGATGTCACAAGAACTTCTCTCATTGTGGAACCGTTTCTTTCTCATGGAATGGGGGAGCAGATGTAGGCATACTGCCAGCCTCTCGATGTGTCATCCAATAGGAACTGTGAGTCGTTTCTAAGCCTCGCAACGCTTTCCAACCAAAATCCATTCGGTGCGTGGGAAGCCCATGGAAAAGTGCCTTTGTCTGAGGAAATCTCTGTGCCGTCGCTCCACCGCCACTCGCCTAATTTCTTCGTAGCGCCAACCCACCAGTTTGCTTCAGCTGTGGATATGGGGAAAGTATTTTATCTTAAGGCGAAGGTGACAGGGCAGGGTTTTCCTTCCCGTATGTCGAATAGTCTCAGCTCTCGGAGTGCTAAGTTGTTCAATCCTTTACACGCGTGAGCTTGTTCAATAAAATACTCCATCATACTCTAAACGCCACCAATACTGAAACTGTGAAGTTCAATAACTTACTTTAGCTCGTATTATTTACTTTAGCTCGTATTATTTACTTTAGCTCGTATTATTTACTTTAGCTCGTATTATTTACTTTAGCTCGTATTATTTACTTTAGCTCGTATTATTTACTTTAGCTCGTACTTATTGAAAGCACCAGATAAACCAGTTGTTAGTAGTTACGTGCAATGTGGGATAACTCACAAATAGCTTCCCCGCTGGTTGCAAATTCAATGCAGCATCACCTCTGCACAATGTAGGCGGCATGTGTTACTTCACGTGAATCTCATACAAAGATTTTCAATGTAGGATCTCTATATAAACTGTGCAAATGATTTGGCGCTTTCTCATCATCCTCTCTGCATATAGACGGAAAAACTAGGTAGCTAAAATGTATGCTTAATAGTAAGCGTTGAAGTGAATTTTTCGGGGTGCACTTAAACTTGAAATAAATGTTAGCTACTATTATACTATTATAAATACATTGAAGCTATATCTGGCAAAAAGAGAGAGGCTGCTCAAGAACTTTTATCAGCCATGCATGAATTTGGCTTTGCTGTACCAACAGTTTGCTGTAGTCAATTTATTTGACCTATAAAATTTGCATTTGAAATGCGTCTATCGTAACCAGAGTAGCAGCCAATGTATGATAATCATGGCCAGGAACACTTTTTGCTATTCAAGACGGTTGGATACACTCAGTGACGGTATTATGTGGCGTTAGATATTGGAAAAAAAACCATGGCGACAAAAGGGGAATGAAATGCAATATATGTTGCTACGGTTTCCCTTTTAACGCCGTTACAGTGCATTTGACGCTACCACAGTAAATGAAAAAATCAATCACCTCGGTCCTCCTCATTATGTTACTGTATACGTCCGTGTGCCCTAACTATCCGAATAAAAAATCATTAAGGTCTCCAGGTTCACGCATTGATCACTATGTCTGTTAGGCAGGGATTCTTCTCCCCTTTTTTTCTCTCTTTTCTCCATCCTTCTATCATAATGGCAATAGCTCATAGAGGGCCTAGGCGTAAGTTCCAGTGTCTCTTTGGGAATGGGCCTATTGGTTCGTCTACTGCCGCCTATCTAATCTATTCTAATGGCGGATACGCACAAACGCAAAAGTTAACCAACAACTCAACTGTTCAGTTTGTCCGTCACTTTGTCGTGACTACAGCTTAGGGCGTTTGAATATGACACTAAGACTACACGTCATTGTAATTTTAAACCAAGAAATAAGAGATATAATCTCAGCGTGACCATTACCGCCTGCCATAGCGAACACACTGCATAAAACGACTCATAGTTTACCTATTCATTTTAATGGTAGAGCACTCTTCAAGCTAAAGCCTAGTTCGAAGCAACATATTCGAACATGGAATCCCGACGAGTTGTAGCCTTTACGTAAGTGTGCACGCGCCATCACGTTCTTTTGACAATACAAGTCCAAATTATTGCGTATCAAGTTACACTAACCAGTTATTTCGTTCGTCTGCCGAAGTTTATTCAATTTGTCCGGGGTGCTAAAAGAAGCCAACTGACCCTGGAGGACTTCGCACTGTTTCTCTGCTGCAGTGAATGAAAGTTTTTCATTCGAGAAGTAGAGGCAGCCTACGCTCGGAATGAACTTGTAACCGAGGTGGTCCAGATTTTCACTGCACACTGCAACATACATCAGAAAGTATTTATGGAAAAAAGCCTATCTATGCAGTCTCAGCCACATGCTAAGTATGCCACTACTATGGGTTTCACCCAACTACTTGCCAGTCCAGTCTTGACTTGACTTTGGAATTTTGTGAAAATGCTCCAGTAAAAACAGTTGGTTTGGGATTTTTTATATGTGTCACCCACGGCAGAACCCATACTTAAACCAGAATTTAAAGGATATTTCTTTATAACGAACAGTAAATGCTATTGTTCACTATTTTGGGCAGTACTGTACATTAAAAAATTCAAGCAAAATGTAGACATGGGACGGGGTCGCATTTTGTAAAGTTTATTTCAAATACTTTCTTTCACCGAGTTCCTTGAATGTTGTACATAAATTTTTCTATACAATAATTTAGGAATCAGCTATCTGCACTAAATTTACTTGAATAATTCCTGTGGCAAGACAATGACGAACAATGCTGCAAAGGTCGCTCAACAATTATTATTCGATAAAAACAGTGGTTAACCCTTTAAGGACCACTGGGCCTCACGAGTCCCGTTCCGCAAAAAAATTAGGTTTCTAAATAAAGAAGGGATCAGTGATTTTTAGACCTATGAGCGCCGCGACTATGAGACGGTAGTCGGAGGACTACAATTTTAGATTCCAAAAATCTAAGAGAAACGGAAACTTGGTCATTAAATGGTTCTGTAAGTCATTATATAAAATTTAATTGCACCTTAATAATTCGCCCCTCAATCTTTATAGAAACGTAGCTATAGAAAATGTTCTATAAAAATTTTGCGTTTGTTTTCAATGGTAATTATTAGTAATCAGACTGACTCATTTATTCACACAATAACCTGGTAAGTAAAGTTGGTTACTGCTGCAGAGGAATTACTACTTTCTATAAACTACATGCCTATTTTTATTTTATGTTCACTTACTCATTGTTATTTAAGCTGAATTAGAATAACATAGGCAAATATAAGAGATATAATTGATATCATACTAGGAATTTGAAACTTATATATTAACTATACTCTTCGGAGACCTGCTGGAATTCAAATATAAATTTCATTAATAATTGTTTCTGCAATGACAGATAAAAATATACAGAGATTTTGCTCAATTATGCTGAAAAATCATTCTAGTTATCTATTTGCTCTCTTTTTGGGATGAGAACCATCATTGCTGCTTAGGTTAAATTTTACTTTTTTGTATCAAAAGAGGATTCTAATATCCGTTACGGAACCACTATATAAACTTTGAAAAGAATTACTTTGTACAGAGAAGCTCGGGTTTCACTTGTACAAGAAAAATAGTTTTTATTCCTCAAAGTTACTAAATGCGTGACTTATATAATTTATTTACGTGTACCTGATTAAAAAGTTTGCATAGTCACATTAGGCTCTAAAAAAAATTTTTGTTGGACTCCTGTATTCGAATTTTAGAACTGATGATGGTGTAGGTTTCGTGAACGTATTCGTAATACATCAATTTCAAATTCTTTGTGACATAAATTCAAACTCTTATGATTTCTTTTGCAAGTTATTAAATCTATGATTGACCCTAACTCTACTGGGTACGCCACACTGCAACAAAAATTATTTCCCCCTCACGGAAACAAGCCAATTGGCTTTGTTAAAAAAAAAGCTGAATGACATATGTTTAAGACAACAGAGTGGGTTTCACTATGCAAATTTCCTTAGCATAGACGGACCATTACTCACCATATGGCGATGGTGGAACACGAAGATAGGTCCTCGCAGATCCATCACAGGATTCCGAAGCTGCTGCATGAGGCAAACAGTTGAGCAGTCCGTTCGTCCCAATGCTGTGGGTTGTCATGAAGCAGGCCGTCTGGCCCACCTTGCCAACCACTTGGGATCGAAGCATTGAGATGTCCATGATGCCTGCTTCGTACTTACCGTAAGTGGCTGCTGCACAGGTTGGCTGTACGTAGCACTGCCGGTAGCACTGACCTATGTTTTAGATATCCGCTGAGTCTTTGTGATGAGCTAGTTGAAATGTTATAAAAAAATTAGGTCCCAAATAGATACTAACGGGTTCAAAATCCATCAAAATCAACCATCAAAACACAAAGCAAGTTAAGATTGTCGAAAGAATCAAAATATATTAATAAATGACCGAGATGACAGCTCAGAGGGTATTTACGAGTATCATACAACTGAGAATTTATTTGTAGCTTCCACACTCTAAAACTGCCGCCAGTCATTGTTTGATTCTCATAGAATTTTAATTGTCAATATTATAGCAATATAATATGCAGTTTTAACAGCCCTCTGTTGCGTAGGAGGAAGCATGGCTCTATTGAGAACAGCGTCCGTATATCTACAGTTGTTATGTTTGGTTGATAACACATGTCTCATTCTGTCGATGAATCCGAATGGTCCATTTCTAGCCTATACAGTATTCCTGTGCGCTTTATACTCATTTTATTCATATATTGGACCACTTTTACTGCACAAAGTATTTTTTATCAAACAAATAAACAGTTGGAGTTTCAACGTGAGTCGCAGTGTATGTGCAAGTACACTATTGCCTGGAGCCTCAATATTAATGCTTTACCAAACGTACAATACACAAAATTTGTCTAGTGATGAATACCGTCACTCCTGTGGCGCTTCGGCTTCTCTATTAAATATAAATTTTCAAAAGACCAACACTATGCAGAAATAACCAGGGTGTTTCATTGACTATTATTTGATTAACTTAATACGCTATTTAAAACTGTTGTCAGCTTCTATATACTCACATCCTGAGACCGAGTCCATTGCTGATGTGACTTGCTCCAGTGCAATCATGTGATTGTCGTATATATCAAACCTTTCCTTAGTTTGGCCATATGCCACTCGACAAAAAATTGAAAATGTCGAGAGAAAAAAACATACTCGTGTGTCGCACCTCATTGTATCCTTTAAATGTCGACAAAGAAAATTTAAGTTTTTATTCGATGACACGGTTTAGTCAACAAAATTATTGTCATTGGTTTCGTATGAACTAAATTTTGTAGGGTATTTTCAATAGGTGAAATGCAATTTAAGAATTTTGGCTTGGAAAACTTGGACTATGCTTCAGTTTTAGAAATAAATTACCGGATTTGTTTTGTTTCTCTGTTTTTTCTTCAAGTAAAATTTTAATAGGGTGAAGTTGTGGTTGACGATTTAAGGAAAAATATTATATGCAGAATAAGTACAGGAAATCACAAAAAAAGTTTTACGATGTAAAAACTTACAACTAATCCCAACATAAATTTTCAAATTATCAATACCTAATTTAAACAAATTGCCTATGCATGTAAAAAATGAATAAATGCTCTAAATCACAGCAAATTAGGAAATTACAGGAACCTGCTTAAAACTAGCGCAGCCTCAGCAAAGGTCACCTCAGCACTGAATGTGCCAATGGAAGCACGTGTATTCCAGCGGAAAATAATAGCAGTGCATGGAAAGTTTCTTCGTTGCCCATACATTAGGTAAAAAGTTTGAGTGGGTCTGACATGCAAATACTCCTCCAGAAACCGGAGCAAGTAAGTGATTGGAAAAATTCGGTAATTTTCTGCAAATCAAATTCCAGCGGTTTTCAATGTGGGCGGTACAGCCTCGTTGGCCAATAGGTGGGGGCGCTGACAGAAACAGCTGCAGAATGGTGAGGGGAAAATGTATACAGAGGTTTCCTGGGTGGCATTACGAGAAATATATTTAAACTTCATGAGTGCAGAGCATATAAAACGAGAGTCCTGTGGGTACCTCAGCCCGCTGTACCCCAAAATTCGAAGGGGTTCTCACCCCAAAATTCAAAGGACCCCTACGTCTAAGCTCTGTAGTTGTTACATGCACAAAGGGTGAGTACAACATATACTTACCTCGCAAGTAACAGAGGGCGAGATCAAAAAACTATGGAAATCACTGATCTGATGCACTTTCGGCCTCTCCACCTTTAATATGTCAGACTGTCTCTCTCTGTCACGCTCTGGCTGATTTCCACTGTCTCTCATGCGGTTGAGCTCCACCACAACATGAAAGATATCATTATTCCTGGAATACGACACTCAATTTGTCAGAGACATATCAAAACTTCGTGGATATAATAGCGTATTAGTGCTGCACCTAATGAACGCGGAAAGCTCAAATTTGGATAGGTCTCGCTGTCTGAACTTGAGGATAATTGCACCGCTCCACCTAACTTTTAGAACCTCCACCTGGCAACGGCACTGGTAATAATGCGCTGAGTCACAGGTAACCTGGGGATGTTGGTTCAGATCGAAGGCTCCAGTTGAGTCTCTCTTGCTTTTTGCTCATTACGAAAGCGTTGGTACGCTGCTGGGATCTGGATCCGATGTGATCGAGATTTCAAAGAGCTCGTCCTCTCCGGGGGATCTCGCCCGATATGATGGAAGGCGCTAACTCTACCATTACTATTATTATCATCGACCTTCTCATAAAGATTATAATTCTACGATCATCACGTAATAATCTGCTCGTCAAAGTGGTGGTGAGTAGGTAGCTGTGTGCGATGCACTTTCAGTAACAGATATGGTAAAAATTATGGTAATGCGGACTCAGCAACAACTGTGGTCAGTTTTGAGTGGTTCTCACAGGTAATAAAGAGCAGTCAGACCTGGAAAGTAACCTTGTTCTTACTTCTCGAGCATGATACGGGCAGAGGGCGTAAATTTTTCACTCATTACCCCTAATAACAGGATATATATTACTATCAATACAAATTCTATTTCTTTCACATTGTAAGTGAAAGACAACGATTGTGTAATAATATCCTTAACTTTATAGATTACACTTCCAGTGTAATTTAATCTTCACCGTTTAATCGTCTGCTTTTTGAACTATTTTTTTCAGTTTCTCATACATAATCAGAGCTCTGGGGGAAGGGAGTGTCTGTGTACATTTCTCTTTTACAGCTCAACCATGTATTTTCGTATTCCATATGATGAGGTCATTGAAAAAAAAACTTGGCTGATAGAGCTGGATGCTCCATTCTCTGTTTCTTTGCGGTTGCTAACTAAAGTAGAGAGAAAAAACAAAGAATTCGGTTCTGAGCCGAGTTAAAAACAAAAAATATTATGAGGGCAAAAATAGAAAATCCGGCTTTATAGTTTTGTTAGAAGTCTTTCAAGGATTCAAAAACTGTAATTTTTTTTCTAGCATGAAAACTCATTGAGTTCTATTTTTTGAAATTCCAAAAATGCATATATATTTTTATACATTTCTCATTATCCCGGAAACTAAGGCCTAAATAAAAAATTATGGGAGAAAAATAAGTTTTTTCAAATACATATTCTGAGAAAGTTTTAGAACAATCGGCCTACAATTTATAATTTTGGGTTCCCCATGCCCCCCCCCCCATCAGAAATGTACCGGGTGAGAAAAAAGTTCTACCCAATTTTTTTCAGTGTCCTCATCATATGGAATAGGAAATACATGGTAGAGCTGTAAAAGAGAAATGTACACAGATACCCCCTCAGTACCTGGACTAATATATAAAAACTCTAGCTTTACCATACGTTATTTCTATTTCCGTTCGTCTGGCAATGCATGCTTTTTTTTCTTTTTTTTTTGTTTTTTACTTGTCAAGATAGAAGCCATCTATGTAATTGCATGGTCATAAATGTTAGTCCTTTCACTGCTCATACATATGAATAAAGTCGTTGCACGTGAAAAAAGACAAATTTAGGTAGTTGTCAAGGTCGTGTTAAAGTAAAGTCGCTGGGACTAGACGTGGTATATTCGCCCACTGATTATGGCCCTGGGGAGTTTGAGTCATCACTTATTGACATAAAAATTCCATCTCTGAGAGATGTGAAAACCTTGGGCTATTAGTCATGAACGTGCAATATGGTATTCGTAAATCTATTGACTCGTTGAAAAATTCTGATACATATCCCTTAAATAAATTCAATTGTTTGTGTATTATTACATGCAAACTATTAATAGTAAGGAAAATGATCATTTCCTACATAGCTTATGTTGTTGAAGTGGGGGACGGGGGTGATAGGACAGTAAGTCATTGCCTCTGCTAAGGAGGTCATGTTTTCGTCGAGTCTGTCTCTTTGTTTGTCTGCCTGTCACCAAGATAACTCAAATAGTTATGGAAAGATTGAAGCAAAATCTACAGGTACTGTTAAGTATGTTAGGAGGAATAAAATTAAGTTTTGGTGAAGATTAGTCCATCTGTTTGTTTGTCTGGCTCATTTTTCTTAATACTAAAACGCCAAAAGTTATGAACAGATTTTTTGAAATTTACATGAGTTGTTATGTATGTTAAGCAGAGTGAATAACCACACTTTTGGGATGATCTATATGTTCGTTCGTTTGTTTGTGGCTGTGTTTAATTTTATGCTTGCAGCCCACTAACTGGAAAAAAAATTGAACGGATCTTTATAAAATTCACAGGAGTGTTTAGTAATGTCAAAAGACATAAATGAAAAATTTTGGTGATGATCGGTTGCTCTGTTTATGTGTTCGACTAATGTTTGTCAGAATATTTGTTAGCAGCATAACTCAAAAATCTATCAACTGATCTACGAGAAAATTACTGAAATTGTTAATACTGTTAAAAGGTACGAATGATTGGATTTTGATGTTGATAAAAAAATAACGGTTTCAGAACGCATTCGAATTTTTCGTTAGCGTTTTCTTGCTTGGCGGAGGTATGCGCTCTCAGAGTGCTCTAGTTCTTGTTGAAACTGTTGCCATGTGTGTCCCCGAACTTATAATAGAGCCCAAGTGGAGCTTCAAGCATCAATAAACTACAGTTAATGATAAAAAAAATCACTTGCAAGGAACCATGTCGCCAGTGGCCCATTACACTTCATGGCTATCGGAAAGTTTTTAGCTAATCTTTGAAGCACTTGATTTCTAACACACGTGAACTCATTTGAGTGTTTTGTTATACTCGTACTTCTGAAGCTCATGTACTAATAAGGGGTAATAACAAGTTCATTAGGATAAGAAAGAAAAGTGGCGCAAATTGTCAGCTCTGCACTGCTGTTCTGTTATATTAATGTAGTTTTTGAGAAATTTAAATAAATAATCCTGTATTGGACGTTGTGAACGCTATGGAATTTCGAGAAATTATTTGATTTTGAAGA
This sequence comes from Parhyale hawaiensis, assembly GCA_001587735.2. Lineage (NCBI taxonomy): Eukaryota > Metazoa > Arthropoda > Malacostraca > Amphipoda > Hyalidae > Parhyale > Parhyale hawaiensis. The sequence continues at coordinate 6,995,764 of LQNS02278174.1, forward strand.
GTAGCCTACAACCTCTTCCCAGAACTTCAGGTTCGATGGTGCTAAGCAAGTAGCCTAGTGTCACGAAAAGTCTTGTTCTTCCAAAGTGCTTGCCTAACCAATAATAATTAGGGTTATACAAGCCGTGGTGTACTGTAGATATCATTAAGCCGTGGCGTACTTTAGATGGTATTAAGCCGTGGTGTAACTATAGATGGCATGTAGCCCAAATTTAGGACTTTATATAGCGAAACAAACAAAAGAGGGAGCAGCAGTGTACTATGGATGCCACGTATTCGAAAGCTAAGATAGGACTTTATATGATAATCCAAAGAGGTTCCTCGTCCGTTTGCTGAAACATGTGTTTCTATCATATAAGTTCCATATGGAGCAGCGAATCATTTAATTTCAGGTATTTAAATAAGGGGTTTGCAATAGGAAAAGTAAAACCTCCACAGTGCTTCACTTCTATCTTTATTAAGTACTAGGTAAATTACTATGTAATGCACGATTATAACCATATAATCATTATAGATTCCATCCTTTAGAAATGCTGAATAAGCTGCTTTTAAAGGAGTTGATGCATCGACATTTTGCGCGATCCCGACCCTACAAGCACCACATGAATAAGGCACCTACTGTGGGTATCAAAGTTAACCTCTCCTCAGCTAACGGTTATCTCGTTCGTTTTTCCCATCATAAGTAGATATCTGCAATAGTCTTGATGGCTCTGCCTTTGTTGGTGAGGGTATTGGCAGCTTTTAAGCAATCTGTAAACAGAGTGATTCTGTGATCTCTCATCTTCTCTTTCTATTTTTGATTGCTGGGCTGGTTGCACGGGGGCTGATAACGTAATGGAGTTTCTTCCGGTCTCACGTCGCCAGTCATGCATCTTAATAACAATAATAATGGAAACTGACACCTTGAACCTTCAGAGAGCAACTTCCATGCAACACAGCGTCATGGATCTAGGATTAAAACGTCCGGGACCGAGTGATAATAATGCGTCACGGATCTAGGATAAAAAAGTCCGGGACCGAGTGATAATAATCGATTTATTCTTGTTTGCATTTAGTTTCTTGGTCCAAGCAGGTTTTGAAGCACTATTTTCAAAATACTGTAGGTCATTTTCTATGATTAAATATCACAGCGCACATGCGGAAAGTAAATTACCGCTGACAAAGTAGAATCGACTTCATATTTAGGATTGAATTACAAAGTTGCTTCTGCCAAAAATGTTGTGTGTTTTTCGGCGTCTGGTTATTTGCTTAGTTGCCAGTCTATCTGTCACCAAGATAGGCCTAACTGAAATAGTTAAGGACGGATTGTCATGAAACTTAGAGGGATATAGGTGCTTGAAATTTACTGGTAGTTTAGGTATATGAAATTTACAGGAATTTTAGGTACATGAAATTTACAGGAATTTTAATTTCGTTTAAGAGGAGTAGGTGATGAATTTTTGTTGTACATACGCTCAACTGTTTGTTTGGATCCCTATTTTTTTCTTGGCAACACAACACAGAAAGTAATGAGCGGATTTTGCACAAAATTTGTAGGAATTTTGAATGTTGCAAGGCGCAAATGAGCAATTTTTTTTTTATGTTCTTAATCCGTTCCCCTAAAAGCCCGTATGATTGTTAAAGATTGTCAGTAATCTTACCCAATAAATAACGAGTGAATCTTTTTGAAACTGGCTGGAACTGTTAGGTTACTTAAGATGCGCAAAAGATAAATTTTGGTACGGTAATTATTTTTTTTTTCTCGCTTATGCATTTGTCTCTGGGGTTGTCTTTTTGTTTGTCGAAGCATAGGAAAATTGTGCCGGAATTGCTAGGAATGTTACGAGAAACAAATGACATAGTCTGGGTGATACTTGAAAAGAAATCCAGGATGTCGAACCAGTTTGACATTTTAATTAGCACTGTTTTACTTGGCAGAGGTATGAGTTTTTGAGTTGCACAGTACTTTTCTAGAAAATGATCGGGTTTTTCAAGTGAGAGACCATGTCATCATTCAACAAAACAATCAACTAGCAAGAAGGTATCCTTGAAGAACTCCCGAAATAATCGATTCTGCTTTGTTCTCTGATACAACCGTAAACTAGAATTACCAAATCACGAACGATTGAGAGAATCCTAACAGCTATTCTAAACGATTCTAACTTGTTCAACAGGCTCACGTGGTGCAGCCTATCGAGCACTGTGCGAAAATAGGTGTTGAGAGTTTTATTCCTTGATCGAAAACTTATCGCTCTTCCGACGCAGGAAAGAACTGTTTTTTTTTTTTAAATCAACATTTTGATCCCGGAATTGTAAACGAAATGTTAAAAGATTCGATACTGCGATCGAGAGCTTATAATTAAATCAAATTCAATAAGAAATGGACGATCACGGACTTGTACTCCCTGAGGGCCGATTTATAGTACATGAATTGTGATTTTATTGTAAAATTTGAATTAATTGAGGGATATCCTTTTAGTTTCGATATTAAATTTGCAAATAATAGCTTCATTTCTGAGCTACAGCTACGCAACACTTTTAATAGTGGAATAGTTCCGATCTTGGAATAAAACGCCTATAGCACTGGCAAAAATTCAAACGAACTAAGTGGGTCTCCAATTAACTGCCCAGCCCAGACTGGGGATAGTGTGACACAGGCAATAGAGCGTTTATACGAGCTTTCAGGGCAATAAAGTAATTGATGATTTATACATCAGCAGGAATAGAGTATATAGGCATTAAAGCGAACAGCAGTAGTAGAATATATGAACTGTTACGAGAATATATAGCAAAACACGAGAGTGGTGCACCCGATTCAATACAGCTGCAATAAATAATATGGATACTGAATACAATACAACAATAATAAACGACAAGAACACCAAGGACTTTAGAGCGGTAATTCTGTAGATTATGTGGATACTCAATGTCATACAGCAGCAATATACCTATTCGAACACTCTGTGCAGCAGAAGACTAATAGTGTATGTAGAGCCACTGAAATAATGCAATGGTACTAGTCTATATGGACACATAACAGGATGCTGCGGTAATAGATTATAACGAATAGGTGCGATACGAGCAACACATTGGTATTATACTACAGTATATGAACACTACTGAATAGAGCGACTTCATACGATATAGATACTGTTCAATACAGCAGAAATACAGAGACAGCGGACACTGCGCTGTGTAGTGGTAATGGAGCCTATGGATACTGCACAATGATGCGGTAATGGAGGTAGTGGATACTGCACAGTGCAGCGGTCACATAGTCATTGGATACTGCCCAATACAATGACAAACGACTGTATTCTAGTCGCATTAGTTTATTTCTTCTGGACATAAATTTGAGAAATGTAAAATATTCCTTCACTCGTACATACTTTGCTTGGAGCTGACGCTAATCATTACGTCTAAGGCTGTGACAGTAGGCTTCCATAGAAAGTGTGGTTGAAAATAACTCCAAAACAACGACAAAAAGCTCAAAAGTAAAGCCATGACGGTAAGATAACCTGCAGAAGCAGCAGTTCATTGTAGGAGCCTATATAATTAATGCAATTTGTTGTTTAGGAGTTTTCATCGACCAAGTTCTCTGTCTATAAGAGTATATTGTTACTGCCCTAATTACGACACACTGAGCTACCTATGCGCTTACAGTCGTCACTGTGACATACTGGGCTGGCTAAGCGCTTACAGTCCGGCCGTCACGTGGATATTTCATTCAAAGTTAACGCCAAAACTTCGATTCAGAGACGGAAACCAAGTCACATGTCGGTGGTTTCGAACGCGTAACTTGACTCCTACCAGGCACACACGCTAAAAAAAAATTTTGTAACCGCGATGGTGAGTTCATTTAAGTAGCAAGCACAAATAATTTTGAGTATCATTCGCTCCAAGTTAGAAGAAGTGTTCGAAATTTAACACAAAGCACTTTCTGAGCAAACCATTCTGACGGCTAACATTTGAAGACATTATTTGGAAAACAGAAAGCTATGTTGATGAGGGTTCAACAAAACGTGAGTACGATTAACTGAGGAAATCGTTTTTTTTTTTTTGCTAGCGTGTGTACCAGCCTTTAGATCGGCTTGAACGAGTTATGAGCCAATGGAAAGAGCCCTAAATTAATTGATGCTCTAACTAAAACATTTGAATGGTTTATACGTTTGTGATAGACAGCGTAGTCCATGAAGTCTACGGAGTCCATTAAGTTAACACAGTTTATCAAGTCCACAGAGTCTCGCAAGCCCATGGAATTTACGAAGCTCGTAAAATCCATCAAGGTCACAGAAGCCATCAAGTCTACAGAAACCAAGTCCACAGAGTCCAGTAAGCAGATCAAGTCCATAAAGTCCACAGAGTAGTAGTAGTGTGTCTTGTTCTGCTAATGGTATCTTTAAGGCAAAACTGTCAACACGCACTAAGTGTGCTCCATACACCTTGTTTGGTTACACTTATTTCTCTAACGTCATTGCTAAATTCATGTTCTCCTAGAGTAAACTGTAGCAAACAAAATCGCGAAAATGAATCAAGTATCTCTCAGCAACGCGTTTTCGACTCAAAAATGAAAAACAACGCTGGTAATATCAATTATTATGCTGGCCCTGCCCTATAGTGGTGCCTCCGAAAATAGACCTAATCGTCCAATGGATTATCTCCAATAATGATAGACTGAGTCTGCCGAGCGCATTTCGAGAAGAATCCGACTTAGCCCCAATAAACTAGCTAGAGAGATACAAGGTCAACTAGTATCACTTTATATATTTAGTTGTAATGTCACAATAGTTACATTACTTGTCTCTGCATAATAGGTAGAAATGCATGAAGCTCAAGAGTGCAGAAAGTAATTAGTTTTATAGCATCAATAAAAATATTCTTGATTGATGCTCTGTGAACATTGAACAAGGAAGAGAAATTTACAAATAGTATAAGTGTTTAAGAAAAACGGGACACCTTGTTAAATCTCACTTAATTGACGTTCAAAACAAGAATGTGTACTGACTAATCAACTATTTCGGGCGATAATATGAATTACTCTTTACATGCAATATGTTCCAACTTACATTTCAACGAAGTCCAGTTGGGACCTGCAATAATAATAATAATAATAATTAACTTTTATTAAGAACACAATGGGTTCACAAAATATGCTTACAAGCTTACAAGTACAAACAGAGTAGCCAAAATTCAACCTAGTAATTAGGCCCAGTCACAAATATT
>LQNS02278174.1:7013395-7056806 GCA_001587735.2 Parhyale hawaiensis
CGCAAACTGCGGCACCACAGAAGACACCCAGCAGAGTGACTCCACACACGTGGGGTGACGTGAACAACGTCACCTGGACTTCTTCCGAAGACTCTCAAGGTACTCAAGGTAGGTAGGTATATACCAATACTGTTATGTTTTAGCTGCGCCTTAGTTCAGCATTATTATGAAAAAGTGCCAGAGCTATTAGGGGGATATGAATGGGGCATGGAATGTAACCTCCTTTTCACAATATAGATAGATTCCATGTACGCGAATTGACATTGTGCAAACTTTTTCTTGACCGTAACCCTCGCTTCTAACAAGAAGAGGGAGTGCTGAATATATCGACCATGATTGGAGCAGCCCAGCTGCCTGGTGAATGGTAGTGAGTAGTAGTGTAGAAGTAGCATTGATTGGCTCGCCGAAAAAAACCAACAGAATAAATTATAATGGATCTCAATAGTCGAGTTAAGCTAAGCCCTCAGGATTTGATTTGTCCAGAACTACACGCAAGTACGGGGGCTTCGACCCACTAAATCGTGTCTCATGGCCTGACACACGTTAGTCTTATTAATGCATTCACTCATCCACTTGTCCAAATATTTCGTTTCATCGTTGTCTACATAGTTTTGCGTGCGTCATAAAAAGTTATTAAAATGTTAACCGTAAAGTCAATTTCCTCGGCAAGTGCCGCTATACACAAGTTACGCATATCTCTTCACATTTGGAGTGAAATAATACACAGAAAACAGTGTACCTATCTGATGTTTCTAACGCGCAGTAACACCTTTAGATGAGTGGATGAGTGAACACGTTGGAAATATTTAGGTGTATATTAACCAGCAGGTATTAACTCGATCTTACTTGCTTGCAGTTGAGCTTCGAAGGCTAAAGTTCCCACCGTAAAATGGAATTTTTTAGCCGAATCGAGGGTACGTGGGCTGCGTTAACGTCTACAACAATTTATTAAGTGGAGAAAGAAATGCGTTTGTCTGAAGTTCAAATAAAGTTAAACACTAGAGCACTCTGAGCGCGCATACCTCCGTCAAGCGAGGCAACGGTAGCAAAAAATTCAAATTGGCTCTGAAATCATTATTTTCTTTGTATAAACTTCAAAATCTGATCATTTGTGCCTTTTGATCGTAATAACAGCTTGTGCAATTTTCTTGAAGATCCGTTCATAACTTTTTGAGTTATGCTGCTAACAAACGTTAAGACAAACATGAGTCAAACACACAAACGAACCTACCGATCTGCACCAAAATTTAATCATTCGTGTCTTTTAACACTACTAATAACCCCTATGAATTTCATACAAATCCTTTTATTATTTATTGAGTTATTGTGCTAACAAGCAGAAAATTAAAAACAGTGACAAACAAACGACGGAATAAACGGATTATTACTAAAATTTGGTCATCTACTCTTTGTTTTATACCCAACAACTCGTGTTAATTTCACAAAAATAGGTCCATAACTTTTTAAGTTATGGCATTGAGAAAAATGAGGCAGACAAACACACAAACAAATGGATGGACATATCTTCACCAAAAGTTAATTATCTGTTTTTCCTAACATACCTAACAATCCCTGTATATTTCGTCCAAATCGGTTCAAAACTTTTTGAGTTATCTTGGTGACAGACAGAGAGACAAAGAGCCAGGCAAACATGACGAAAACATAGCCTCCTTGGCGGAGGTAATTATGTATCTAGAAAAACCATCAATGATGTTATAATTACCTCCGCCAAGGAGGTTATGTTTACGTCGTGTTTGTCTGTCTGTCTGATTGTATGTTTGTCTGTCTGTCTGTCTGTCACCAAGATAACTCAAAAAGTTATGAACCGATTTGGATGAAATTTACAGGGATTGTTATGTATGCTAGGAGGAACAGATGATTAACTTTTGGTGAAGATATGTCCATCCGTTTGTTTGTTTGTCTCCGTCATTTTTCTCGATGCCATAACTCAAAAAGTTATGGATGGATTCTGATGAAATTAACATGAGTTGTTAGGTATATAACAAAGAGTAGATGACCAAATTTTGGTAATGGACCGTTTGTTCGTTCGTTCGTTCGTTTGTCACTGTTTTAATAACTCAAAAAATAATGAATGGATCTTTATGAAATTTATAGGAGTTGTTAGTAATAGTGAAAGACCTAAATGATCAAATTTTGGTGCAGATCAGTTAGTTCGTTTGTATGTTTGACTCATATTTGTCATAACGTTTGTTAACAGTATAACTCAAAAAGTTATGAACGGATCTTCCAAAAAATTGAACAAGCTGTTATTAATATAAAAAGGCACAAATGATCAGATTTTGGNTCGTTTGTATGTTTGACTCATATTTGTCATAACGTTTGTTAACAGTATAACTCAAAAAGTTATGAACGGATCTTCCAAAAAATTGAACAAGCTGTTATTAATATAAAAAGGCACAAATGATCAGATTTTGGAGTTCATGCAAAGAAAATTATGGTTTCAGAGCCAATTTGAATTTTTGTTACCGTTGGCTCACTTGGCGGAGGTATGCGCTCTCAGAGTGCTCTAGTTCTACTTGTTGCTCCCCCAAGTTTCATCCTTCCTTAGGTGATTCCCCATATCCTGCCTTAGTATGACTGTTACCTTCTAAGTATTAGGGAAAAATTAGGATATCTTGGAAAGCATCTCGATAGAGAAAAGCTTTAGCCAAGTTTCGATTTCTTAAAGTTGCTATTCTCCGCAGGTTGTAGTTAGCTAAAACCTGTCGCTTAGCCATGGCAGACTCTGTCTAGTCCAACAAAGTCCGCCTACAGAAATAATACATATGGTGGTGAATTCCGATGTTCAATATGTATCTTGAAACATGTACGATCTAACACTCCTCATCTAACCTAAAGCTTCTTATTTAGCTCGGCTCACCTGATCTATCTTAACGCACAAATATGAGCTTTAGGATAGAAAAGAAGCTTTGGTATTAGGTAACAGGAGAGGCGTTAGGCCGGCCACATGGGGAGCGTTAAGTGAGGTTAAATGAAGTGCTTTAGGTCAGACGTAAAGTGGTGTTAGGATGCCATCAGATTATATTATGAGCGGTAGGCTGCGGTTGATGAAGTAGGCTAGATAAGATAGGAAGCAATAGGCTTAAAAACATATATGCGTAAGGTTTTAGGTGAGAAGCGTTAAGTTTGATGAGCTTGTTAGGATAAATGAGGCTCATTAGGTTGCATAAGGAGCTTTGGCTTAGATGAGGCGTGTTAGGATAGTTGAGGAGCGTTATGTTAGATGAGACATGCCATGAGGGGCGTTAGGTTAGCTAACGAGCCTTAGATTATAAAATTTGCTTCATTACAGATATCGAGCACTGGGATTCACGAATGGCGTTAGCTTAGACAATGTGGATTAGTATTGACGGAGTACGTTGTGTTAGACGAAGTTGGCTATGGGTTGCGTGACGGGTTTTAACGAGGAGGGTTACGTTAGAAGATCTAGATTAGGTCGAATTACGAAAATTTATAAAAGCATAGCTTAGGTTCGGTATATTGTAAGAAACAAATATGTACATTCATTAACAAGCGAAGCTTTACGGGTCCCGCTAGTATTAAGATTATGGAGTGCCTGGATTAGAAACACGGGTTTAAAACGGCGTATAAATGCGCATGAAAGAAAGTATCACAGACTAGGGGAGACCAAGGAGCTTCTAATGGGAGGAACAAGCCCAAGCACTCTTTGGGCGAGTAAGCACATGGCTTTTTCTCGTGATCGAAGCTGGCGTTTGGAGTCCTTAAAGTGGCTGAAGTGGCAGTGGTCAGCACATATAATTAAGGAAGACACAGACATGCAGTTCTTCAATATTTTTGCAAAGACAATCGTGTCTGAAAATTTATATCCCAGTGCTCACCGTGTTACATTAATCATCAGATGTTATACAGGATACAAGTTTCCTTTACATACTTCCATCCGTTCAGAATTTCGTCGATGGTTAATGGCTATAAAAATTTGAGCTCAGACTCCTTCCTATATAGGCTGCGCGAGGCAATGCCGCTCTCCGATTGGATAAGCCACTCAGCCAGTTTAAGGGAAAAGTTTACTCGCAACGCTCCCGTAAATAGAGGGGTGCGCTCCTCTCTGTTAGAACCTCCTTGGGGGAAAGACAGACAGGCAGTTCGTCATTATTTTTGCATTTTGTTGTTTTCAGCATAAGTCAGTATACAGGATGCGAGTTCAATCTGCATTTTCCTCTCTGCAAAACTTTAGAACCGAAGTCACAGACTAATGAAAACACAAACGGGCAGCTTCTTAGCGCAGTTCAGCTCTTCCTGAAGCTTCTGTTACGTCATAGTTAAGCTATCAGCGTTGTACCTTGAATATTTCTTTTAACGAAAATAATACTTGGAATGGGCAAAATGAGAAAATATTAACTAACAAGTCGCTAATTTGATTTAAGAGCCATCTGGCTTTTAGAGTTTTGTAGCCAAGATACATCGATGAAATTTCAACCGGCTGGAGCTATGCAAATGAAACTCGTATCCTGGATACCAACTTGAGATGAAAAGAACAAATTAAGGATTGTGAGGTCATCATTAAGACACTATTTTCTTGCAAAAATACTGAAGAACTGCTAGCCTGTGTCTTTCTTAGTCTGTGACCTAAGAACACTATACTCAGGTATCGAAATTAAAAACACATTGGGCAGTAAGGGTTTTCTGAGAGGAATACTAAAGCAAGAACGGAGCTATTCACTCATATCTTTATTAGGTACTACTTAAAGTATTTTATATATATAATCATTTGGATAATTAAAGAATAAAATGTTAAATAAAATATTAAACCATTATGGATTACCAAAATTCGCACAATCACGCCGTAGCACCTCATAAAGCGTCTAAACCGAGGCTGCAAGGCATCCAGAAACTCCAAAGCGAGACCCAGCGTCGCCAAATTTTAAAATCGCTAGGATAAAAGCGTCCGAGGTCCTTTGACAATCATAGATTTACTGATAAGTATATCTATTCAGTTTCATGTTCCCGGCACAGCACAAGGCATTAATCCGGGGGGGGGGGTACCTTTTCAAGAACTAAGTTACAGTACGGCACATGCTCGGATTGAGAACACCGCTGTATAAATGAAATAGTCGGTATAGTTAATTATTGTCTTACCAGCAAAGAGAATGTAACTATTAAACAGAACATTTGGACAGTAATGATTCCAGAACGCTCGCTTGAGGAACGCCCAAATATCCATGAAATCCATGCTCTGTTTACTGATACAACCGTCAACGAACTTTACAAATTCATGAATGATTGATGGATTGATTCTTATCACCATGTAACGGAGAGAGCAGAAACGCTACATATGAACTTTTTCAGTTCGTTATCAGTTATTGTCTCTTCAGGCTACAATCTGACAGCATACTTTGAGGAAGAGTTATAAGTAAAATACTACCCAAATATAATTAATTCTTGACATTACATCAACGCCAAACTTTTGTACGGTGTGTCAAACTAACGTTCTTACAAATTCACTGGCTCTACAAGCAAAATATGACGTCAAACGTAGTGGTAAATGCAGCCGTTCCACTGGGGACACCGTTCCCACAGAGAAAAGGGACACGCAGACTTCAGGTTATGAACGCAGTCAAGCTCGTGGGAACACCGCGCGTGAGAAAACAGGTTAGGAATAAGGGGAGAAACAGAGCAAAAGCTGCTCAGTGGGGCAGACAAAAGGGAAAAAGCGAAAGAATTTAGAAAACTCAGGGGCCCTTAAAGCTTAGGTTGAGACATGGGGCAACTTCACGAATACTCAAGAAGGCAACCTCGATAGGTAGTGCATTATAAGCTGTACAATTCAGCATGGGATCCAAAGAATCGAATCCCAGCAACAACAGCAATAGACCGAGAATCAGCATGAAGCAATTAAGTTAGACAGTACGATCAGTATAACGCCATTTCACAAGTAGCTTCACAATAATAAGGGAACAGCTCAAGCAGCACTGCACATTACACTCCTACAGGATTTCGTTATTATCATAATATTTAACTGTTTCACAAAGAATCAAGCACCCAATTATCAGGACAATTTTCTGATTGCAGCTAGAGTGTCGCATCAATGTACCGGCGGTCACTACCAAACATGGCCTACCACACTTACGGGTCGCAGTTCTGTTCACATAAAACTAACGGTTACCAAATTTACCAGTGACCGTGTTTGGTATACAGTAATGGCTTGCACAGTAGCAACGATTAGTAAGCGCTGACTTCAAGGAACTTCTCTGCTCTGTGAGTTTCAAGATTCCCACGTGCCTCCCGCCCGTTGGATGAAAGAACGCCAGTAATTAGAGAAGAAATGCCGCTTTTGGGCGCACTGTTTTGGACCACATTCAACAGTAACAAACTAACGTCTTAGACGAGGGCTTCTACACGCGATACGCTACTTTAACTGCCCGTATTAAAGTGCAACCTATATAACAATTATAAATAGGGAAGGAAAATGAACGATATACATCAGTCAGTCCCAACTTGCTGGTTCCTATAGATGAATCACATACGCCGCGTAATAGTTTAGAATTCACTGGCACAAATATACATATTTTCATAATTTAAAAATTCTACATAGTTTTTACTGAACACTCACATTAAAATATAATTGTTTGTTTGCAATTCCCTTTACAACTAGACTCAGATATACCGATAAAAAGAAAACTTATACAAACTGGCGAGGTAATTGTTAGAAATAGGGCATGATCGACACACTAACAGTTTACTGTCTGAAATGAAAATAAAGCCAAACAGTGTTATTTAGTAGTTTATGACTAGAAAACTAAAAATGAATAGGTATGAGTCAAAGGCGTTGNTCAAAGGCGTTGGCTTTTTCAAAGACCCAAAGCAATAGTGTGGCACCTCCCATCTCTCTACTTAAAAAAAAACCGCACTGCACTGGCAGTGCATCCCCATGTCCTATGAGCCAGCTATCCACCCCAAGGCGGGACATCGGTTCAGAAAAAATAAGGGGCGAAGTCACACCATTACAACCTACTCTAACAGGTAATTGTTAGAAATAGGGCATGATCGACACACTAACAGTTTACTGTCTGAAATGAAAATAAAGCCAAACAGTGTTATTTAGTAGTTTATGACTAGAAAACTAAAAATGAATAGGTATGAGTCAAAGGCGTTGACTTTTTCAAAGACCCAAAGCAATAGTGTGGCACCTCCCATCTCTCTACTTAAAAAAAAACCGCAGTGCACTGGCAGTGCATCCCCATGGCCTATGAGCCAGCTATCCACCCCAAGGCGGGACATCGGTTCAGAAAAAATAAGGGGCGAAGTCACACCATTACAACCTACTCTAACGATTCTAATTTGCGCAGCAAATTGAGATGATTCAACTAGTCGAACACAACGCGAAATCCAACTGAAACGGCGTGCCTCTCATCAGCTGCCCAGTTCCGACTGACAGTTGTACGACACAAGCAACAGAGCGTCGCAAGACCCCAATCACCTTCCCTTACCTTCTCCCCTAGGCCACTCAAAAATAAGCGAAACACTAGGTGAATTTATCTCACCAACTCAGTGTTATTTGCTCTTAAATAGAAAACATGAAACTTTACTGTCAGTACCCCCAAGTGGGCCTGACGGCAAATTGATAAATTTGAATAAAATCTCTCTCGGTTAACATAGCGACCTCAAAAATATATACAATATTTTTGGAGACACAAGGAATGTACCTATCTATTGGAAAGAAGCATACATACATGAGGACATGCCAATCGTGCAAAATTAATCTTGGCCGATTTTTGGGTTATTTTGGAGTCCTCTTTTTCAATGATCGTCTTCCACCATTGACACCTGTGCATGTGTGCAATTTGCTCATAAACAAATGTCTTTCATCGACACAAACAGTACCTGTAAGTTTTGATTGAGGTCGTTATCTCCAATTTAAAATATTTCATCGAAATTTTATCAATTTACTGCCAGACCTAATTCTGAGAGGGCAATCAAGTGCAGTGCAGTTTATGGCACATAGTATGTTCAACAAGAATTTCAACAGTATTAGGCATTGGCAGCATTCCTCTATACCGCCTTTCAGATGTCTTTAGGAGAAACACACGAGCTGCCGCTCAGGCTCACCGAATTATACTCGTGACAGCACATGCCAAGTGCCAAACTCGACAGCTTAGTCGATATCATACAGCCCGGTCTGAGTTAGCGTATGTATTTCATATTGCCGGGATAAACGGCCTGCCTTATGGATCTGAAAGCGTCCAGGGTATCCGACAAAGGTTTTCATCGTTCTTTTTCTCAGCGTTTCCGGCGAACTAGGATTGTTGAGTGCTCTGGGCCCTCTGAGGAATAGAGCGTCGAAATACAATATTGTACTCTCACTCAGCGACCGTCCATACAATTATTGACTACAGGGATACTAAAAGCAGTAATATTGGACTATGTGGAATAAACTGCAAGGTGGCTATACATTTATTGAAACTTAGTATAATAGCTGTAGGCGATGTGGACATTAATTAAAGACAAAACAGCAATAATAGACAATATGTACACTCACGGCATTACAGTATGATATATAATAACTAGAGACCGGATTTTATGCCCTTTAAAACATGCCTTTTATACCTTAAAATTATGGCTTTTATGCTCTAAAAATATGCTAGTTATGCCCTAGAAATATGCCTATATGCCCTAAAAATATGGGTTTTATGAACTTATCAGTTGCTATTATGCATTTATGCTTGCTATTTAGGAGCTGTGTCCCAAGATATTACATTAGGAAATTTATTCATAATTTTAAGTACCTACGCAGTTATACATGTGCAAATTTTCAGTTGGATATCATAGCGTTAGTTGTTCACGGTTATTTGTTCTTTTTGATTTTTATTGTCAATTTTATTGAATAATCCTGTACTTTTATGGAGGGGCGTAGTATTTCGTAAGTTCTATCCCAAAGTGGAAACCAAAAACAAATTAAGGAGCTATAAAGTTATCAATCGTTACATAATTATACTGTGTAAGATATAAATGCTCTTTCATCTATAACCCCGTCGGTAGTTAGGGCCCTATTACATGTGCGACCTGATTGTCGATTTGTATGTTCAAAGCTCATAGTCGGAATTGCTTATGGGATTGAATTTTGTATCCTGACTACGGAAGATACTTTTGATTTTGAAGAATCTGTTTCATCAAAGCGAGAATCAGATCGCACGTATAATGTTCGTACGTATTTCCAGTCGAAGCTTGTTTGCCAGCGTCAGTTCACTGCATGAAAAGGCGATACGATAACGTGTAAAATCTTCGCTTGCGCCATTTCGTTTTAAGTGTGAATAAAACTGAAAAAATAATTTACAGCATTTTCAAGCGTCATCTTATTTTAATTTCTGTTAGTGCTTGTAATTTTATCGTTGGTCTAAGGAATGAGGTATCATCGAATAGTGCATATAGTCCTTGTTTCATTAAACAACTATAGCAGCTCTTGTGCGGCAGATAGACTTACAATTCGTCAAGCAGGTGCTTTATTTGCTAGATTTTCCTCAGCTGACGGACTATGATAGATTAATAGAAGCGATCCATAGAAGTACTCATGCTCGGAGAGGGCGACATTGTAAGAGGTAAAGCATCCTAAAGGAAAACCCAACCCAGACCCCGCATCGTCATTTGGTATTTTGCGAACGTCTGGACAGAGACCACAAAGCATACGCTCTCTGTAGCCTCCCGTACCTACTGAACACCGAAGTGGCCAGCGCCGGCACACTCCACTGGACTTGTCCGCATCTGTAGGCAGGATCGTCCCTTTGCAGGAGTTAGAAGAAATCCGGTTATGTTGAGTCGACTGCACGGCAATTTTAGGGTGAAACAATAAAGTCATAGAAGTCTCATCCACTATATGTAGAATAAATCGCAGTTGTTGGTTGCTTACTCCCTTGCTTGCTAGCTCCAATGTTGGTCCGTCTCACAGTTAAGGGTTTAATAGGAGAAAATATTCATGTACTCAAAAACAAGTGGAGATGCCATTGCATTTCAGCACTTGGAGTAATCGTGACCAATATAACTCCTGAAATATTACGGTCTAAGGTGGAAATGCTGCATTTTCTGAATCTCGCTTCACCTTCGAAACTAGCTTGGTACTTTTTGATATGACGTTGATGATTCTTGGTAGATGAAAAGCGGTATAGAGTTTTTGATCCGGTCGGGCGTATGCCAAGATATGTCACCCATTTTTTGGCTGAAATTCTTCTTAGCAGTTCGAGAAGCTCCGTCTTGGTTGGAGTTTTTATTTCTTTTGTTGATAATCACTTTCGCTTATTTTTTCTTTAGCTGAATCTTTTCGATGTAGTTGAAACTTCACGCTCAGCAGACGCCTTTTTATTTTGAATTAATTTACATTGCAGCCAAATTTCGACGCTTGATGTTCACCTCTCGCTTGGTATCCAGGTTACCGTAAGAACTGATTATTTTCGGTGAATTCTTTGACTGAGCTATATTTTCTTAATGGTGCTCAACGCTTGGCCAATTCAAAACTGATATTCGGACTCTATCTTGCAAGGGATGTATTGCTCTCTCAAAGCTCAAGGCTATACACCTTGCTTTTCATTAATCGAAGATCAGACCTGCAGGGTTGATACCTATTTAAAACCGGAAAAACAAAAAGCCTTATCACAAAATTACTGCCGTCATTTTTGATGGCTGGGCTCTCTAGTCGGTACCTAAGTAAGAGTCAACTCTTAAATCTAAATCAACAAGTCTAAGCCAGGGCACTTGTCAGCAGACTCGGACAAGTTAAGCTTCAAAGGCTTAATTTACAGCCTAATCAAACGTGCCCTCATTCATATTATGCAGCCACCGCAATTGCTGGATGCGGCACTCATGGATTTGGCGAGCAAATATGGAGGAGCGCGTCTGACTGCAATGTGATGTGACATCCAGTAGGTACTGCACGGTATCTCGAAGTTTAGAGCAGTTGAACAAGTGATCGTTTCCTCCCATACTAAAAAAATCACAATTAGGCCAGCCAAACCCGTAGGGTAAATGCTGCGGACAGAGGAAATGTGCGTGTCGTCGCCCCATCCCGACACATCGCTTCCCATGGTCATGGTAACTCGATCACCAGTCGGTCGGCGCTGCAAGGAGAAGAAAAACAACATGTAGGTTTAACAACAACAACAACAACATGTATGATTAAGAAAGAAGTCCATCCCCATAGCGGTTAGACATACAGACGCTGCACAAGTATCAACGCCGACATTAAATATTTATTTGAATTTAAACAAAAGAATATAAGGAGTCCTTGCTTCACAAAACCTAGGGAGCGCATACTGGGGTAAGCACACCAAAACGTCGCTTATTATCAAAACTAGTGGCCCATGCCGTCTTTATAAATGACGGCAAAAAATTAAAATTTCACCAAAACCCCCGCCGTCTTTTGGGCTTCCTCATTTTTCCCCTATCTATTACTGAAGAAAAAGATTCCAAGGTACCCCACTTTTTTTTTTTTACATTTTGAAATCTGAATTTTCTCTTATGTTATTAGTTCTATTTTTCCCCTATCTAATACTGAAGAAAAAGATTTCAAGGTGCCTAACTTTTTTTTTACATTTTGAAATCTGAATTTTCTCCTATGTTATTCTCATAGAGCGTGACAGGAAAGATATAAATATATAAATAAATAAATGAATAAATAAAAACACGACGTGAATTATTATATAGTAGATGCTGCCATCTAACTTCTACTTGCTACACGAGCATGTGTACCGGTACGCCGATATGATGTGTGGTATGTTAAGAGTTACCACAGTAACGTCATAGACTGTCGGCCTAAAACCCAGAAGTCCTAAGCCAAACGTTGGATTTTAAGCGAAAAAGCCTAAAGCATCAGTTATTTTACAATTAATTTTATGCCGAATGGTCTTAGCTGAACTCGTTTGCTGATGTCCCGACGCCATTTACAAGATCAGTGACGTCATTAAGGAGGGCCAGTGCAAGGTCCCCTAGACTGTGTCTAGGGAAAAAGAAACACAAGCTGCTTGCTAGTAATTGCATCATTTGGCGAAAGAAAGACAGATAATCTGGTGTGAATGACTTTTTCTACAGTTTTATGGCAAGTATAGAAAACGTAGATATACAGTAGGTCTGAACTTCGCTACATCAGACTTGATGATAGGAATTAGTTGTATTTCTAGCTGATTAGGTAGAATTTCCAAGAATTAATTCTGTAAAAAATAAATAGGTTTAAAAATTACCATACCTACCGATTATGGTCGACATCATAATTATCACTGTTATTTTCTTAGTTTCACCAAAGCTATATATAATCCTCGTTAACCCATTAACTACGGTATGCGCATGATATGTTGAATGCCGTTTCGAGAGTGAATACTTTCGTCAATCGCAATTAATGCGTTAAACAGCCTGTTATTTATTACAATTAATGTTACATTAAACGATTCGTTATACTGACCAGACTTAGCAGGAGGTTCAGGGTGGATGCGAATATACGTCGTCGCTGCCATGTCACAGCCATTCACACGGCAGTCCCTGAGTCTTCTGGTTCCAATGCTCTGGTTCGTCATGAAGCAGGCAGTGTAGCCCAAATGCATCGTCACTTGCAGGCCAAACAATGAGAGGCTAACACCGCTCGAATCGTACGCTCCGTACGTTGCAACTCCACATTCAGGCTCTACGAAGCACCGCTGAACGCATTGACCTTGATAATGAATAAAAGGATGCTGTTTTAACTGAAACTATACGTAAAACTAGAGCATTTTCAGAGCGCATTCCTCCGCCAAGGAAGGCTACGTGAAGAAAAAGTTCAAATTGTTTCTGAAAGTATGATTACCTCCGCCAAGGAGGTTAAGTTTTCGTCGTGTTTGTCTCTCTGTCTGTCTATCACCAAGATAACTCAAAAAGTTCTGAGCCAATTTGATCGAAATTTACAGCGATTGTTAGGTATATTGGGAAGAATAGATGATTAACTTTTGGTGAAGATATGTCCACCCGTTTGTTTGTCTGCCTCATTTTTCTCAGTACCATAATTCAAAAAGTTATGGATGGATTTTTATGAAATTAACATGAGTTGTTAGGTCTATAACAAAAAGTAAATGACCAAATTTTTATAATGATCTGTTTGTTCCTTCGTTCGTTTGTCCCTGGTTTTAATTTTGTGTTTGTTAGCACAATAACTCAAAAAATAATGAATTGATCTTTATGAAATTGATATGGGTTGTTAGGAATGTTGAAAGACATAAATGGTTAAATTTTGGTGCAGATCGGTTTGTTCGTTTGTATTTTTGACTAATGCTTGTCATAATGTTTGTTAGCAGTATAACTCAAAAAGTTATGAACGGATCTTCAAGAAAATTGCACAAGCTGTTATTACTAACAAAAGACACAAATGATTAAATTTTGGAGTTTATGCAAAGAAAATTATAGTTTCAGAGCCAATTTGAATTTTTTGCCACCGTTGCATCGCTTGGCAGAGGTATGCGCACTCAGAGTGCTCTAGTTTCTTTTTTATCAGCACTGAAATCTGGTATCCTGGGCATGTTGACAGTAATAACAACTTCTGTTACTTAAGAATAACAACATGCTTTATTAGGTACACATAAGGACATGGTGCACAAGAAACAGATTATTACTTGTTACCTTAGAGACAAAGATCAAGTAACACCATAATTTACACACTACACTGCATTGCGGCCCATTGTGTGTAGCCCCTGTATGGTAATAGTATGCCCTGCCATCGGCTGTACACGCCAGATAGTTTGCAGCCAGGACCATTGCGGATCACCTTGAGTAAGGCGTTGTTAGATTTTTCGCTCCTGAGCTGGAGACTCAGAGCGCATTTTCTTACTTTGACTTTGAGGCAATCTGTATACGTACTTTTGAGCGAATATAATACTTGCACTTGTTACTATCATGTAGATCCGTCAGTAATTTTTTGAGTTATGTTCTGACAAACATCAGTCAAACTCATAAACGGACCAACCGCACTTCACCAACATTTGATCATCTGTGTTTTTGGACAATTTCAACAATTCCTACAAATTTCATGAAGATCAATTCATATGTTTTTGAGTTAGGTTGCTAACAAACATTAGTCAAACATACAATAGACAAATCGATCATCAGTAAAATTTAATCATATATGTCTCAACACTTTTAACAACTCCTGCAAATTTCATGAAGANTTCAACAATTCCTACAAATTTTATGAAGATCAATTCATATGTTTTTGAGTTAGGTTGCTAACAAACATTAGTCAAACATACAATAGACAAATCGATCATCAGTAAAATTTAATCATATATGTCTCAACACTTTTAACAACTCCTGTAAATTTCATGAAGATTCATTCGTAACTTTTGAGTTATTTTGCTAAGAAAAGTAAAGCCAAACATAGCGACAATCAAACGAACAAACAACTCATCACAAATTTGGTCATCTACTCTTCGTTATACACCTAACAAATTGTGTAAATTTCATAAAATTCCTTTAATAACTTTCTGATTTATGATATGAAGAAAAACGAGGAAGACAAACAAGCAAACAAACAAACCGTTGAACGGATCTTTACCAAAAGTTAATCATCGCTTACTTCTAATATGCATAACAATCCCTGCAAATTTCGTAAAGATTCGTTGATAACTTTTTGAGTTATCTTGGTGACAGACAAATTAACACACAGACAAAGAGACAGACAAACTCGACAATAACATAATCTCCTTGGCGGAGGCAATAAACCTCAACACGTTGACTGCAATGAGCACCTTATATGGTATGCCTTTCCACAGGAATAGTACAGTATAAAGTTCCTCATATCCGGCCAGCTATGGGGATTCGATGTATTGTTAATTGAGCGATTGAGTTCTAAATATCTTTTATTTTTGAGCATTGCTACAGGGGTTTCCAATATAGAGACGATAAATGTAACAGTAAAAATCAAAATATATGTTTCACAAGCCCAAAAAATAATAGAAAGAATTTAAACAGTAATATTTACGTTCATGGTGCAAGTAGTGAAGTATTACTATGAATGCATTTTGACATTCATTACGCATAGTTGAACATGTAGGAAGTTTATAAGTTATGAAGTTAAATCTTTGATTTTATAGGCATTCATAGCATCTTTCACTGCTTCCTTATTTCCGCTGCTTTCATTTCTTTCATTTTTAAATTACCAAATACTTTTAACTGACTCATCATGAATGCATCCACTGAAGATTGCTAAAAATTGTATTTTTCCCCATTAAGTTCACAACTTATTTATAAGAAAAACATTCATATAAACTACTGCAAGAGCATAAGAGGAAAACATGTCCGGTAGTAAGTTTGTCCGGATATCATGTGACTGGAAATTATGTGGTGCCCGAAACACAGCTGTCCGGAAATGACGATTTTTTTGCATTAACTATTTCTGTGAGTAGTGTATAAGGCGACGAGATACCGGTTTTTGAGGGTAACCTACCCTCGCGGCTTCCCTCGTGCGTGAGCTTCCGGTTTATGCCGGCCAATGCACTACCGGCTTAGCGGGGGTCAGGGGGGGGGCGCTAACCGGAGTGGGCGGGGCCTGGGAAACCAGAAGGGGCGGCGCGATGACCCGCCGGCGCGAGGGGAACCTACCCTCAAAAACCGGTATCTCGTCGCCTTATACACTACTTCTGTGTTACATTCATATTTAGAAATGACAAAAATCACATTAACTTTTGAACATAAACCATATTTTAGAAGCATCACCCATCTATATTCTTAGGAATAGAGCCACTTGAGAAGTGCAATAATGAGGACCCAATACTGGGATAAACCTATAAATTTGATGTATACGGATACTTTATTAGTGCTAGTTTCTATACTTACATAATGAGTCGGATTCCGTCGCTGATGTAACATTATCGAAAGGTATCATGTGGCTTTTGTATATTTCAATATTTTCTTTAGCATAGCAGTATGTCACTTTCCACGAATTAATTGTTATTGCTGCCACTGGGAGATACGCACTTCCTCTATTGATATGCTTCATTCTCGATAGTCAAGCCAGCATACTCAGCAGGAAATATGATTTTGTTTCTGTGAAACTTGAACTATCCACACAGCCTGGAACATTTGTTTTTCTTGTTAGTGGATCCCAAAATTTAGCTTCTTTGCAGCGTGAAGAACAACTAACTAGCGTCGGAAAAATGTTATAGATGAAGAAGCATATCATCACCATATATTCCAAGTAGCTATAAGTCACAGCATACGAGCTGGAGTTAGAACGACTTGCAACGGGAACAGTGTATCTTCTGCTGCAGTAACCTCAACACTGATTAAGCCTGTGTGAATAAGTTCTAAGAATTATACTCGGCTACCAGGAGAAAGTTTTAAATAAAGCCATTCTGTGAAGAAATAACCGTTTTCTCATGTGCCTACTCCTAGTGGCAGAGTCAATTGATTTATTGACTACATAAGTTTAGCAGATTTGTAAATTTTTTATGCACTAATAATTATATTTTTTCTAGTCCAACATTCATTTCTTCTGCCTCGCAGTCAAGGCAATCTAACGATTATGCCAACGTCAGAAGAATTCATACATAGATTTATTTCGTCTGCCTGGTAGTCTCACAATCTAATGAGCATTGCTGTACTGCATTATACCATCGTCAAAAGAATGCAGGAACTCATGCATACACTGCATTTATTTCGTCTGCCTGGCAGTCACACACAATCTGACGATCAATAAGTATACTGCATTATGATAACGTCTAAAAGAATTCAGGTATTCTCAGGAACCAGAGACATAACAAATCCATAGCAGTTTCTCATGGACAAATCAGTACCTCGGAGAAAATGTAAAAACGTGCGCCACAAACTGAGCATTAAAGTTTTTAATTATAAACAATGTGGGTCTAAAAAATTCAGGCAAATTACATGGTACGATATAACTTTTGGATTCCTCTCTTGACAACGATGGTGTTGACAGCCTGCCAGGTCACTTGTTCCTTGGTAATGTCGAATTGATCGAAGCCTGTTGTGAACAGCAGAACCTTGTGAGTCGTGAGTGTGTTTTATAACTATCGGCAATGCTCTTGAGAGGTGCATTGCACTGTATCCTAAGAAATCAATTATAATTATTACCATTATTAAAATACATAAGACTGGCGACGTGAGAACGGAGGAAATTCCATAAGGTTATCAAACCCCACGCAACCAGCCCAGCAAGAGAAAGAGGAAAGAGAGGATCATAGATCATAGAATAATTCTGTTTACAGATTGCCAATAACGTCATGTATGGTTAACGCTGCTAGCTATACTGTTCAACGTTTCGTGATTTCGTACTATGGTGCCCAGCTGTCGATCTGACTCTCACTAATAAGCATTGATCCCATTCCTTTGAGGCTATCGATCATCAACTTCTTCCGTTTCTAGTAAAAAACATTCAGTGCTCTTGGCATGCAGTTCATCTTACACGTATCATATCTACCGATGTTCATTATTTTCTCGTGCCATAATATTTTCACCTTAGTTGTGGGTTATGACATTCTTAATATGGCCAAATGCGTAGCTAAGATACAGCACGGGAGCATAAAGCGAGTAGTTTTTGCATCTTGACTCTAAAGGTATATTTTTAGAAGCAAATGTGCAGTGTCTTAGGAAATACAATGACATCCTCAAAACATAGAGTTAATCTGTTGTGACAGTAGAAATTGGCCGAGTATAATGTACTTTGTTGCATAACTATCGCATTAAACAAAACAGAAAAATGATAGGCTACTGATCAGTATCCACAATTATGAAGGGTTACATTGTCTGTAAACTGCTGGGAACCGAGCTTAGAAAAGGTGTACATATACATAGGAGAACAATGGAAGCAGTACCGTTGTATGTCTATGCCTTTATCAAGGCATAAGAGCGAATTCTTTGTTGACAGAACAAATGACAGATTAACATCTGAAATCAGAATACTAATAGAGGGTAGACGAAATGTGAGGCAGGCGGACTGGGTATCGCTAGACAGGGTTAAGCAGCGGATGTTAGTTTAGACGTGGTGGGTTGAGTAAAGGTGTGCACATATGAGCGACATCTTCACTGATTTTGAGAGAACAAAATTGTGAGATAGTCAAGCTTGGCGTGGCATTTCAATGCTCACGTAGCAAGAGAAAGGTTCTGGCAGTTACAATGCCTCAGGGTAAAATTATTATAAGTTACATAAAACTGAAATAGGAATTACCGACAACATAAATTTTATTACTCGTTCATCCTTTGGTTTATTTTCTGCTCCCTATAAACAGTACTCGGCGCCTGAGCATTTTGTAGGATATTGAAGTTTATAAACAAGATTTTGACAAGTACGTTTCTGCTGGCTATCATCGTTGTAACCTAGTTACAAATTTTTTTCATACTTTTGACATTCAAGTTGTAATTGCAATCAGCTAAAGTAAAGTTTTATAGAAAACACCGGTGTTACATACCGTAGTAGTGAATAAAAAACAAAGAAAATTAAACTGCGAGTTGCTTTGAATTGCTCGAAAACGAAGATAAAGATTGGCGTAGACCCATCCTGTTGAATTCGCTCTTCAGGTAACTTTTAAAGCTTTGCCGGGTGAGGCTGAGCATTTTGTTGTCGAAATGTAACGCTCTACAATTTTCGCTTCTCGTCTGCACTGGACTTCAGAAGTGCTTATTCAGGTCAAACTAAGGTAAGTGAAAACATTATTTAACCGTAGAAAATCCACGGTTGCCGCTAGTTAGTGCATTAATCGCAACAATAAGCTATGCCCAGTGTAGAGTTATCTTCTTTGAAGATAATGCCACGTAAAAAAAAACCTTGTTATATTATTACCTCAGACAAGAAAGTTTTGGTTTGTCGTGCTTGTCTGTCAGTCAATCTATTTGTTTAGCTGCTATTCTTTTTTTATTTCAAGTTGACTCAAAAAGTTATACACGGATCTTTACGAAATTTAAAGGGATTTTAGGCACGGTAGCATTAACAGATAATGAACTACAGTTGAAGATCCGTTCAACTGTTTGTTTGTGTTCCTTTTTTTTTTTGCACCATAACTCAGAAATTTATGGACAAACTTTTATGAAATTTACATGAGATGTTAGGCATATTACAAAAAGTAAATGACAAAAATTTAATGATAAGATAATCTGTTCGTTTGTCAGTTTGTTTGTCTTCGTTTGATTTTATTTTCGTTAGCAAAATAACTCACGTTATGAACGGATCTTGAATTAAGAATTGTTAATAATATTGAGATACATAAACGATTAAATTTTGGTGATGATCGGTTGGTCAGTTTGTGTGACTAAAGTTTGTTTGCAGCTAAACTCGAAAATTTATGATGAAATTTTTAAGAAAATCACGGAAGCTGTTAGTATTGTCCAAAGGCACAAATGATTGGATAAAAAGCAAATCCTAGAGTCAGAACTAAATTTAATGTTTCGTTGCCGTTATCTTGCTTGTCTCAGGTATGCGCTCTCAGAATGCTCTAGTTTTGCTTAGCTTCAGTGTTTCAATGTACAGATTTCAAAACTTTTCTGAAATTGCTTAGAACATGAACATGTTCGAAGAGCTGCAGACTGCGTCAGGTTTGTCCTCAAAACTTCAAGAAAATTGCATCGCTCGGCATAAGTTTTGAAGACCTCCCTTAGCAACGATACTGTTAATTGCGAGCTGGGCCTCATGTACCGTAGTGATATCGGTTTAACTTAAGTTCTTGAACGGCCGAGCGCATCTTTACTCATTATGAACATCATAGCAGGTTCCTGCTCTAGGCCGCCTTTGAATCTGATTTACGGTTTAATTTTGGCAGTCCAAAATTAATTCAAGTTCATGTTTGCCCAGTACATTAATCCAGAGTTGTCATTTCAGTCAGAAATGAAAATTCTAAATCTGAATCGAACTTATGCCGAATATGCCAACCGTATCTCTAAGAACTACCAGGAAATGCCAAATTGAAAATGCGGCAAGAGAAGCTACAGTATGTAATTTAATAAGTATGCACACTTCTTATTTCTTTAAATTGGTGAAAACGCAAATAAAGCCGGACTGCAGTTGGCCTGGACAGCGATAACTGTACCAAAATAAATTCTTTCTACATTGTATCCTATTTTGGCTACTGTATGCGAATCATCCTCTGATGTAGACAGTCTTCCATACATGGAATTTAGTAAATAGTTTCAATATTCTTTCAGCAAGAATGAAATTGCGGAAACAATGCAAGGTAAAAAATTCAGAGTTCTTCTGACGCTGATGGAGCAGAAAGAGAAGGTGGAAAGCTTGTTTCGTTGCTTATGTTCTATATTGGATGCAGACGAAAAGATCCGCTTGATTATAGCATAGCTTGTATGAAAATGATGCTGTATCAGCTAATGTTTCCAAGCAGTTTCATCAAGAGCACCCTTGCCATCCCGCGCTATTGACCAGAATGCCACCGGTCCATCTGAGATCGATGGCGCTATCAGATATTGCTGATTCCGATTTATTAGCAACAATTTTCTGCGATACTTTACGTTTTCAATTCTACAGAACTGAACTGGGTTAGCACTGAATTATTCTAGCATTTGAATCAAGTACTTACGGGGTGAAGATACTTCTTTTCGTACTTTCGACGAATCAAAGTTATCGGCCATCTTCTCTTCTCCAACTTCGTTGCAAAGTCACTACGTGATATTTTATGTCCACGACATTTTCTGTCTCCAGTTTTTTTTTCCAAAATTTAAGATCTTCAAGGTTTTCATTGTACGAGTATCCATTCCGTTAGCCAACTCTGCTGTAATCGACTGCTGCGTGCATATTAGATCATTGAACACTTTAATGCACAGACGCTTGTATGACCTACATATACATATATCCTGATACGCTAGTAAATATCGAGTCTGCGAATGTCACAAAGTGCACTGCTGCAAACGAAAATATAAAAAAATTCATATATGAAGGGCATTTGTCCTTCATATGTTTCACGTGATGTTATGGATATCGTCCAGCATGCAGTCCATTCCACTCGACATACGATAGCTACATCTGCTTAGGAGATGATCATCGCAAAAGAACGATCAGACTACAAAAACGGCCCGCATAATTTATATGTTTCAACACTTGACCGTTTCCGCTGGATAGAATTATTAATAGGTAACTTTAATTAATGGTCCAATAACTCTCTGCTTAATGTGCTTATATATACTTTGTTTTTGAATTTTGCACTACCTTAAATCCTTAAGTACCCTACTCAGTGAAAATTGGCTTGCTAGGCGAATAATGGCTGTGTTCCGCTTCCTATATTAAACCTCCCTGATTCTACGTTTGACCCTCCTCCCTCCCCCTTCGCGCTCAGATTGCGGATATACACCAGCCTGTTGCTGAGACTGCACAGCTTTCGCTTCATTATAACGAGTTTGAAAAACTGATGTGAAAGACATCGGTTCACACTGCCACGACGCCAGTCTTTAGAGTCTGGCATATGAGTCACCCCAGTTTACCAGTCATTTCAATAACAAAAAAAGTGGCGATCCGCCCGTGGTAGAGAGGCAGCTCATCAATGTCTCCATATGTACAGGAAGTCTTCGGTATAAGCCACCCTCATTATACACTGTTTTCTTACTTAGGGTAGGCTGAAAATTCTTACTTTCAGGTACTCGATATATGTTTGCTTGATTCAGGCAAACTTATATTCAGTACAGTTCAGTACAGGGAAGTAAAGATTCTCAGTCTAAATATTCTGAAATAGCAAAAATGAGGGTGGCTTATGTCGAGGACGTTCGTTTCTGCATGTGCTGAAATACATAATATCATGGCTACACAAATCACTGTGCGCATAGGGTATCATTTTTGCACATGGCTGAACTCAAGTAGGTTTCGTAGAAGGAGGAAGTAACGGCTTCGGAGCTCCGAAGCTGAACTTTTTGGCAAGGCTGAGGCGCTTATTGGCTGCACTTTCGTCTGGGAGCCTATGATTGGTGGGTGTGGATAGCTGTGGGCCTGTGATTGGTGGGAGAGGAACTGCAGTGGCTGTGCTCTCTCCTTTTATTAAACCTCCTTGGCTGAACTGAGATGATGTTATCTCATAACGTGACAATAAAATAGAGGACGTCACAGCTCGTCCCACCCAATCAGCTATCTGTATGTTGCTACCACAAGGGAATTCACTCCCCTGATTGGTCGTGACGTCACCTTTTTAATTGTCATGTGATAAAACTGCCTTAAGTTAGCTCAGCCCTCAGTACTACACACTAAGCAATGTAGGGTTCTCGCTATGACCAGCGCTAGAGTATTCTAATCCTTTGCGNGGGGATTCACTCCCCTGATTGGTCGTGACGTCACCTTTTTAATTGTCATGTGATAAAACTGCCTTAAGTTAGCTCAGCCCTCAGTACTACACACTAAGCAATGTAGGGTTCTCGCTATGACCAGCGCTAGCGTATTCTAATCCTTTGCGCATAAACGAACCATACTGTATGCCAAGCTTAAGTAGGCCCTTTGGATTAGTATGCCTCGTGTTTGGAGTAAATCGATATATAATGGAAGTATATATAATTATGATAAATGAAAAACAGTAGAAAGAATATTCTACGCGGAGTAATTAACTGAAACCTTAACTGCGCAACATGCTATACGACTGTCACCTACAGGAAGTGGGACTCAACTCTCTCGAGTAAAATGACTCCAATGGCAACTAACAAGATCATTCAAGTAGTTGAATGGCTTCAACGACGTGAGTAGAGCCGGAATTTTTGACAAAGACCTTGATGATCAACTCCTAAACAACGACCTACTACTCCCTCTTGAAGTTGTCGGTGCAGAGCCAGTCAATGCGTTAAAAAATCATATGGACAAACACTGGAAACATTGCCCATCACAGCTGCGAAATTTTTGTCCAGGACTCACCAACCCTTAATGGTCGTATCTTTAGATACCAGAATAATCTTTCTTGTGCTCTCTTCCGACCAGCTTGAAATCTAAGCCAGTGGCTCAATGAGGGCCAGAACGTTAGTCCCGGCTGCTCTGTGAGAATGGGGCTCTTGGTCCGTCTACTGCCTGCTACCTAACTATAAACCGAAACTGTGGTGCCTGATTTAGCAACTAAGTTATAATCACAGCCATCAGCATCTGAACATCAATTCAATTTAAATCATCTTGCCACATAGTGTTGAAAATTTACCGATATCGCTAAAGCTGACGGAGCTCATGTTTATTCTTTACTTGGTTAGAGATCAACTTGGTATAATAAATGTTTTACAAGTCAGCTATAAACTTTTGGAAGAGTAAAAGCAACGAACCAGCTCCATAGCACATCTCACTGATTGCTAACGACAGCTGTCAAGTTTTTCGAAAATTTTTGTTTGGTGCTCTACACAAAAATGTGGTTGTACTTTAAATCTAAGACTGTGTGGCACCATTCAGAGCTATTTCATTCTCTGTGAACAAAAAATTTTCAAAAATCTCCCAGAGCATCTCTTGCTATCATGCGTCTTGTATCAGAGATTGCAGTCAGTTTCAGTTTACCAACACACAGTAGATGCATCATGTGCAGATATAAATATCATTATAATACCCATGAACATGAATACTTCAGTTACAGCTTATGAACATGAAATATTCGATTATTACCTAAGGAGGTAAGACACGCTGCCATTTTTCACGGCATTAAAAATCAAGTTTTTGCTCCTAATCGTAAATAAAGCTTTCATAAGTTCGGAACTTTGTGCGGAGTTGTGCCATGGCCCCCGTAATTGGTCTCATCTATTCGCGTAAGTACATGACTAAACTTAGGCGCTTTTCTTCGAAGATGAAGGCAACGACCGGTTATTTATATCAGCTTGTGCTACTGCTGTAGTGATGGTGGTGAACCATCGATCGGCTTCAACTAACTTTCGAAACCGTATTTTTACCTTGTTTTGGGGGCATTAACTCAGGGTTACCTGTATGCTTATAAAACTCCGATAATGTTGCTTGCTTTCTTGCTTGCTTGTTTGTATGTCACCGTACACACAATTTTCGCTCTAAGATAGGAAAAAATCAGAGCTTTGAAAAATTAAGAGCGGACATTCAGGTATCATTTGGTCTATCCCCAGCTAGATAACACCTAATTTTTTCGAGAGTAAAGAAGATGGTGATGGTGGCCCAACGGTTCATGGGTAGTCTTGTGACTAAAAATAGAGTTCACGCGTCTTTCAGTCTTGAACTCTACACGTGAAATACATACGCACTTGCTATAAAAGGCTTTTCTACTACAGTATTGTAGATATTTTCAAAGTTCATAACGGTTCTCGGTCTCTCAGCTCCGAAAGAAAAATAAATCATGTATGAATGAAAAAATGTTCATTTTGGGTGCATTTGTGGTTCATCGAGGAATATGTGCACCTGGAGAACACTAGATTGGCAAAGCCCAATGGATGCGTTAGCTGTAGCAAAATTTGTATCTTTGTTATTCAGTTGGGTGTACGGAACCCATTCGCTATAATTTTCAGGCAGCAAAATTAGACACGAAAGAAGATTTTGCGAAGGAGATTACGGAAAGAGAAAAGTGAAACACGTTGAATACATTTGCTAGTTTACTAAATTCGTGATAACATATTGCCTAAAATTCAGTATTAGGATCAATTCGTTAGTAAAATGTTGTAAAATGTGATATAGCACAACTTTTGGTCATTTTACCGTATAGTTTTCTGTATATTTAATTATTTCAGAAAGTTCAAGAGACTTGTTATGAATTAGTAGTAAAATAATACTAATATATCATTAATTGTGCGAGCGTAGTCGGATCTGTTTACAATTCATGTTATCTATTTCTGAAATAACAATATATTAATCCTTCTCTATATTTTTGGTATTTGGAAAAATAATCTTCCGCAGTTTTGATATTTTAGCGTATGGATCTACTGTAAATCTTCGCGAATCATTAGATAGATAGTAGTAAAATCATCGTTACAGAAGATGACAAAACAAATTGTTGCGGTGATGCAGCATTAGTGTAATAGATTGGGAGATTTTCCGTAATTAGGCGTCCAATCATACCGGGAACAACAATACACTCCTGACATATCAGTCAGTTTCATACTTCCTTGTTGCTCTATGCAACAGAGCGGCAATAAACTATATCTATAGATGCTCATGGAAATGCAGCAGCATAAGAATGTATAGATATCACTATATAATAATACTGTAATGAACTATAGATACTCAGTCCCTGCAGCTATAAAGGACTATCTAGAAAATATGTGAAATACAGCGGTAATAGACTATAGACAACAGTACAATAAGGCCGTAATGAACTATAGACACTCACTGTAATTCAACAATGGGCTACATAGACACTCAGTGCATAAAGCGGTAACAGAATACAATATATAGACTTCGAACGTGAAATATGTCGGTAAGATACTTCCTATGTAGACACTCGGTGCAATACATTTGTAATACGCTATTTCGACGCTCGGAGCAACTACAGGCGATCCTCACTTTATAACGCTGAAGAGTTAGCCATAGTTTGCATTTCTCGCTATTGTTGGGTGCTATTCTCATTGTCAGGTTAGCAGTAGTCTGGCCTTGAAGGACAATTTTCTATGACTATGATTAGTAGAAAACGTTCAATGTTCAATTTTATGAGTTATTGGTCGATATCAGTAGTTTCCTGGTTCATTGCTTTTGAGACTATAATTTATAGATGTGATCAGAAGTTGTGAGTTCAAATATAGCCGGCATAAGTGATACCGTCGTACAGAATGTGAAAAGGAAAAAGTCACGGAATGATGTTCTACGAAAATATATTGAATTTAACATTTTGCAAATGCATGCTTTGCTGTGAATTATTTCTTTATTTACTAACAGCATCATTATCTCACACTCTAAATTCCAAATTGCTAAGCTAATATGTAGGTGTCTGGAAAATTGATCAAGAAATAGAGGAGTGACTTAGGTAAAAATTGGCCATAAAGTGAATTCAGCGCAAAATAATTTGATGTTCTGAAACTAAATAACCCGGCTATAATTGGGTGGCAGTATAAAAAGGTGGAGTTTAAAGTGAGGATCCCCTGTATATGGTACTAGACTGTATGGATACTTTGTGCCTTATTATATATGGCGTCAGTCGAATTTATAAACGCGCGGGTTATACAACACCAACAAACTATCTGACACTGTTCATATGTACCACTTATGCACTTTGTCTGAACATTTAATAGAACAAGAATTCGTATGAACAGAAAAAGAGCTATCAATAACATATAGATGTCACCGAAACATTACA
Source organism: Parhyale hawaiensis (assembly GCA_001587735.2). Lineage (NCBI taxonomy): Eukaryota > Metazoa > Arthropoda > Malacostraca > Amphipoda > Hyalidae > Parhyale > Parhyale hawaiensis. The sequence goes on from LQNS02278174.1 coordinate 7,039,579, forward strand.
TAGTTTTACATTAGTGACAATAATCAAGGTCAATTCACACGCTGGTCTTTGAAGGTGTTGTTAAGTTAATCGTCTTAATGCGCTACTGTTGATATAAACAGAAAGAAAGCGCACAGCTTCCTGAGTTTCACTTTTCTCCAGGTTTGAAAAGTTATCTGCATTATAGATGCAATAACTAAACCAAGTGCCGAACGGCGAACATTTTACATGAATCATTTCGCTATATACAGTCAGTGCAGCTTACCATGAAGCTACAGAACATTAGGACTGTTGACTGAGATAACACATCCAAAAGACTAACGTGTGACCAGGCCTCAAGACAGACATTTACGCTGCTGTCTGTCGCTTGACAATGGAGACGAGTTGTTGCTACTCAGTGATTGGTGTTACCCGTTACCCGTTACCCGTTACCCAATACATACGTTTAATAAAACTTCCTTATATGCCCTCAGTTCTTCAGCTATTATAGAGGAATATTCTGGAATTGTGGGAGAGAAACAGAATATGAAAGTGGAAATACATAAATAGAATACCAATCATTATTCAAATAATCATTTAAATAATTAGTTAGTCATTATTGAACTAATTTTGAACCTACTACGGCGCAAATATGGTCGCCTGTTAAACTGTAATGCACTCTAAGAGTGCGTACCTCCAGAAGGCTAAGTAATATTAACAAACAATTCAAATTGGGGCCAAAAATAGTATTTCCTGCTGATCATCACGAAAATTGAGTAACTTGTGCCTCTTGACAGTAATAATAGCATCTGTAATTCTCCTGATGATCTGTCAGCAACTCGTTGATTTATGTTCTGGCAAACATTTTGAAAAACATTGTTCAACACACAAGCGTACAAACTGAACATCACCATTCGTGCCTTAAAATATTTCTATAAATCCCTGTAAATTTCCTAAGGATCCGTTCATAACTTTTTGAGTTATATTGCTGACAAACGTAAGAACAATCCCCGAGACAGATAAACAAATGGACAAACAGATCAACACAAAATTTTGATGTGTCTTTTCAAGTAACAACCCGAATAATTTTTACAAATTTCGTAAAGATTCACCAAAGATTTTTAGAGCTATGCTACTAAGAAAAAGAGCTTGGTAAACAAACAGATGAACGGATCTTCACCAATACCTAGTTAATCATGCATCTCCTAACGTGCATGACAGTTCCTGTAAATTTCGTAACGATCCGTTCAATAAGTTTTTTGTTATCTTGTGACAGATAGATAGACAAACAGATGGACTCGACGAAAACATAACCTACTTAGCGGAGGTTATAAACAGGAGGCAGTTACCATTAATGCAATTCTTTACCTTAATCGCTTAGCAAACTTTTGATGATCCATTATCTTTCACTTTTTACAATACGAAGAAAACAAAAAAAAGGCAGAATAGTGAGTTCGGAAAAACATGTAAACAGGATGTTAATTTCTGCACTCATCTGACTATGTGGGTTGGTCAGCTACAGTAGTGAATTATATATACGCTATTTTAGCGCACCTAATGTTTCTAATATTTTTAATAACATTACTTCGTCGATGTTTTTCAATCCTGAGAACAGGAACTTCAGGATTTGAAATTTAGCATATTATGATGGAAACTGCATAGATATATACAGTAATGTCAACTGCCCAATAAAATATGAATTACACTGTTACTATGGCCTGCATGGACGTAAAGGGTGGTTGGAACGTTGGTGTCAGCGCTCGATTGCTACGAGAAAGTCTTCTGCTACTTACGTCCACATTGCACGTAACCGTTAGTTGCTTATATATTTGACACTATTGTAAAGAGATCACTTCAATTTCTCCTTTTCTTTGTTCTTAATGTTGTTATTTTCCATCATATTAATACACTGTGTCTCAATATGTTGAACGTTTTGTTCAACAATGAACACTTAAACAGCCCTTCTGTTCATCACACACTGGGGCAGAAAAAATTTTTTTTTACCTTATCGGCGTCTCCAAGTTCCCGCGGAATCCATAGCTCACAATTTCTTGCACTTCCTTCTGCATTTCTGGCAAACGACCCATATTTTTTTATGGATTTGGGGAGCAAATGAACCAGAATTTGGAGTTCTTAGTAGTGTCATCCAAGAGGTAATTGACTGCGTCACTAAGTCTGGCATACACATGGTAGTGATTGTATCGATGCAAATTCGTGAAATCGCCATTTGGTTTGGATGACCCCCATGGATGAGCGCCTTGTATTGAAGAAATCGCCGTGCCGTCGCCCCAGCGCCACACGTCGTTCGTCTTGGTCATGTTCACCCACCAGTTGCCTGACGCTGGACCCGGGTAGAGAGAAATCATGTTAACCCGACGTGGTAAAAGATTTCATCGGCTTTTATTGGAGGCTATTTCCACCAGATTTATCTAAAATTTCTCGTCATGCAGGGTTAATTAAGAGGCAAATTCTACATGTACTACAATGAAACGACATATACACGAAAAACAGCTCACACTCTTTCATTGTTTTCAGTTAGATAAGTAGAACTCACTGTGGCGTAAGATCATCACCCACAGTAGGCGGGGAGGGGGGGGGGGGCGCTGAAAGTCCTGAAATTGGAGCTACAAATTCAGCACCGTCATTTCTGATGACCAGCTGATTCTAGAGTTTTTGCACTTTTCGCATCTAGGTCAACCCACCTGACTTCCTGCTACCTCAACTTCTTCTGCCTCTTTTAGTGAGGACAGGCAGACGAACAAACAAACAGATATACAACCTTAAACGAAAACAGTATTACCACTCTTTACTTGGCTCGCAGGGGATAAGGGCATCAGGTGATCTTGGGGATCAAACCACAAACGCTGCGTCTTCGGTTGTATAGTTTCTACGCGAAGACTGTGAGTTCTACAATAACAGTATGCACCTCTGATTATATCCTAGCAGTGGTGGACCAGGACACCGCCGCTCTACTTTATTTACGGTAAACATTACTCCTTGCTATGCCTGAGTACCAGATCGTTTCCTCACCAGCTTCTAATGTAATTACAGAACATGCAGGCGAAATATAAATAAGCATGGTGCTCGAGCTCCCTATCTCTCACCTTAGGCATAAAACAGACAATTAAATAAGCAAAAAGTTGAAGTTTTGGCATAATTATTGCATAAAATGAATTCAGCTAATATTAATTGCATACGAAATTTGCCCGCCCGCCCTAGAAATATGCTACATACTTGCGCACAACCTTAACTTTCCACAGAAATAGGTTGCAAATTTATTACCTAAAAGGAAGTCGGTCGTTATTATTATTATTATTATTATTAGAGATGAATTATCGAATCTTCCATTCAATTATGAAGACGAAATTCAGTTTCTATTGTTGATTGACGAAGTATCGAAGAGGTGACAATGCGACATTATTTTAAGCTGTCTTAGTACTCTTCATGTTAATATCGTTGCTCGAATATCAGGTTTCTTTGTCTGCCAGAGTTTCTATGAATAAGTATAGAGAATTATTCGTTGTTGGAAACACGGACACGGTATCACATGTAGCACTGGGGAGTTTTACTCAGCACCGGTATCATCTATGGATGCAAAATACAGAATCTCATTGATTATATTCTATATCTGCAAAATTAAGCAAGAATAACAATTATTAAGTAACCATCACAATTCTAGGTTCCTGTTGCTATTACTTTTTTAATTGCCTCCTTTTTTTCTCTCGCCTTCTTCAATAATCTGTAACCCTTCTCTTGCAAAATTTAATGCATGTTCCATTCATCTAGGGAATAACATTACATTTGAATTATATTCAATAATACGCTTATTATTATGCTTATTATTATTATCATTGCACAGGTCTGGCAGCATCGTCAAGATTGTACCAAATTTCACATGCCAGCGCTAAGCAGCGGCTCAAGAAGTGACGTCAGGAATCAGGCCTCCCCTTTCTTATGAAAAATCTAGTCAGGAGAGACACTTGTAAAACTGTCGCTGATGTTGAACTCATGCCATTGCGTTGGTAGCTGCTGATTGCCTCAGCCAGATATCAATACAGAAATATTATGCCCGTTTATCTGTGTAGTGAAGTTACTTACGTAGGTGTAGACACACGGCATTCTAGGAGGTACTGTATATGTCAGAACAAGCGCTTCCGTCAGATAATCAATAAAAGTAAGAAAAAACTTTTAATATGAACAAAGTAAGTTCTCAATTTAGTGATTTTGCAGGAATTTCACTTTTGTTTAATCTTGTTGTGACGTCGCTCGATGTCGTTCTGACGTCACCGACCCCTGTAGTCACAAGGTTGATTTGGGGCACATTGGAATATAGGCGACGATATTAAGTCATGGAGGCTTGAATTGTCAGAAATTTCCTACATAACCTTTGACTTCTTAACCTTAGCCCTGCCCCAACTTTTAGAAACCATTCAATTACGCCAAGCTGGTTTGATAGCTTCATTTTATGGAGCGAAATTGAGTTTCTAAAAGTCGGAGGGGCAACGGATTTAGGGTCAAGGCATGAAACTCAGTTCATCAGGTCGAAGCCAGAGCGCCTGCCTGCAGTATCGTACAAGTCAAGCGTCGCAGGCTCAATTATATACAGCGCCCGATCGCACTAGCCTTCAACTTATTTAATGTACAGTGAGTATTGATTTCTAACCAGTGGTAATGAAAGTTACTATGTTCCGAGAGACTCTCAAAATTAAAATTCGGTCTTCACTCTCTCGTCCCCTTACTTACATAAGATTTTAAAAATACGATTGATTTGATAATTTTACGTTAAATCATGTTACCTTGGATGTCTTTCGTCTCTCCAAGTTTGTCCAACTTGTTAGGGGAGCTGAACGATGCGAGGTAACCCTGATTTTCTTTGCACTTGACTCCTGCCTCAGCGAAAGAAACTTTTTCAGAGAAGAAACGCAGGCAACCAACGTCAGGGATGAACTCGTAACCGAAGCTGTTCAGTTCTGCTGTACAAACTGTAACACATACGATTCGAAAGTTTACGAACGCCAACAGAGTTTTTAGTGTACTTAGCAGCACTTCGAACTACCTGAAAGCTTAAATAAAGTAAAAAAGTTAATATGTAACATATAAATAAAGTTGTAGTGTTCTGTTTTGGGTTTCAGCTGATGAAAGGACTAGAGCACTATGAAAGCGCATACCTCCGCCAAGTACGGCATCGGTAACAAAAATTTAAAAGTATAATTTTTTCTTTATCAGAGCCAAAATCTGGTCGTTTATACGTTTTGAAAGTAATAACAGCCTCTGTAATTTTCCTGAAGATCCATCCGTAAATTTATGTGTTATAATTATTATACCAAATATTTTGACACACATTATTCAAACACAAAAACTGATCATCATCAACACTTGGTCGTTTGCAAATTTCAATATTTGAAACAATTCTTAGAAATTTCATGTAGCTCTGTTCATTACGTTTTTCAGTTAGACTTCTGACAAACACTTTGACTAACATTAGTCAAACACACAAACGAAAAACCGATTGTCACTAAAATTTCAGCATTTGTGTTTTTTTTTTAACATTTCTAACAATATTCCTGTAAATGTCATAGATTCTATTTAAAAATTTTTCAGTTATTTGCTAACAAAGATGAAATGAAACTCAGAGACAGACGCAGAAATAGATTGAATAAGAATTTGTTCATTTACCCTTTGCAATATACTCAACAACTTCTGTAAATTCCATTAAAATCCGACCATGACTTTTTGAGTTATGGCGTTAAGCAAAAGAGGCACACCAACACATGCATCAATGGATCTTCATGTAATGTCAATCGTCTTTCCCTCCTAACATACCTAACAATTCCTGCAAGTTTGGCAAAAAATAAGTCTATTACTGTTTGAGGTATGTAGGTGACAGACAAAGTGGCAGACAAACAGACACCAAACAGGCATACAGGCAAACAGACAGGTATAAACTCGACGAAAACATAGCTAACGTCTTTGGCGGAGGTAGTTTTTCGACTTCCACTTAACGTTTTATAATAAAGGTACAAAAATTTGGAATGTAGAAAGTAGAATTCAATTTAAAAAAAATGATAGCAAGAAAAAATGAATCAAGAAGACATTACACGATGTCACTTTTAGCTTGATAAACGAAAGCTCTATGAATGGCAATAATAATATGGAATACATTAGGAGCTAGCTAATTAGTGTATAGGAAATTCCAAACGAGATTCTTCTTAAATCATCATAATGGTTAACCATATCAGAAATTTTCTAATCAAACAATTTTGACTTCACCGAATGCATTTAACGCGATGAAGCCAACAATCCCTATATAGTCAAACATATGCTATGTTTAGTAGTAATGAGTTATTAAAATATATAGATATAGTAGGTTTGTGCAGGCTGGCTCAAGGATGCCTTGATCGTATATTATACCGGGATGTAAATCCAATGAGGGAAAGGTGTTTACAAAAACTTCATTTTAATATTTCATGAAATACAGCATCGTAATTATTGATATATATCACTAACAGACCTCACGGGCGTATGCAGCGCGTTTGATACTAACTCAGCGAATCCATGTAATACTGTTGGCAAGTAAATTAATTGGAATATCTTTTTATTATTGGAAATCTACAAATCTTGGTTCAATTTTGACCTCTTAGTCCACTAGCGTTGACAGATATGAAACTTTTTACGCATAAATTAAGACGCGCTGATTGCAAAAATCTCTATAATTTTATGCGCAAATGCATAGTTTTAGTGATATTTGAATTTTGAAGTTTTATTATTCCTCTATCTAATAATAAAGAAAAAAAATTACAAGGTACTTTTTTTGCAAACGGGCTACAGAAATATTGATAATTAAAGTGGCGTTTTAGGTTTGGGTGGGTTTGGTTGAATAGGTTAGAACTAATGATAAATTGCCGCAGAAGATGATTCCATCTTCGATAAAACGCGCCTACTTCAGTATTAGATAGGGAAAAATAAAACTTTAACGTCAAAGATCTCGAAAACTACGCATTTTCACAAACAATTATGGAAGTATTTGGAATCAGCACGTCTCTATTTATATATAAAAATGGCTTCATGTCCCTCAGCACGAGTGGGCTAAAAGGTCAACATTTACCAGATATCATTTTGCACGATACCAATAAAAGTGTCAATCTAAGTTAAACTGTTAGATATTAGAAAGACTGTCGGCATAATCTGTTTGGAAGTCTTATTTGTTGTCTTCAGTGTCTTGGCAATGTAATATTAGGCATAAATGTGATATAATACTGCATGATTTCCAGATTACACATACAAACTACACACATAGTTCAACACTATTCTATTACACTACTATGGCTTAAATGGAATGTGACTAACCATAAATGGTTGGAGGAGGCGGCCGGATGCGGATGTAACTCCTCGAGGATTCATCACAGGAATCAGTGCCACAGTTCCTCAGTTGGTTCGTTCCAATACCGTGAGTCGTGATGAAGCAGGCGGTGTGGCCCAGCTTCTCGGAGACTTGGCTGCTCACCCCTGAGGCGCTGGGGTTGTCTGCGTCGTACTTCCCGTACGTGGCGGCCTCGCATGCTGGCTCTACGTAGCAGTACCGGTAGCACTCGCCTAAGTGTTGTATATCGTTAATAAAATATCCCACAGATTTCAAATAACCGAAAAATTATTTTTAAATGCTTTTGAAACTTCGCCTCTTGAGGAATTTTATCAATGGTGGCTATTGCATTGAATTTATTAGAATCTTACTCTCAACTTGGTCAATTTTTTTTAACGGCTACAATTTTCTCTATTTAGATTTATTGTTGTGTTTGCACTTGCCCTGGACAATATTAACAACATTATTAAATTAGTGCGATAAATCCCATCGAGATACATGACAAGTAAACGGTGCCAATTATTACATAACAGCAAGTTTTTGTAATTTATCAATCAGGAAAATATTCACGAAGGGTTCCAATAGTTCTTCTGATGTAGTTAGTTCTTATAGGAACCAAGGAAATGCGTAATAGTTTATCAATGGCTGGTAGAAATTAAGCCCACGAGGGTTGCTTGTCCAGAACTTCAGCTAGGTGCGTTGGCTTCGGCCCCTTGCATCGGGTTTCAGAGGCAGATCTTAATCGGTTGTCCTAGAGACTTTAGAAAACTAAATCTTACTCCATTAAATGGAGCTCTCAGCAGGTTCAACGCAATCGGGTTGCTTCTAACACTTCCAACACGATCTACAGTGGTAAAGCCAGTGATTCTCTTCTGAAGTTTGGGACAAGTCAAATTTCGAAGGGTTGATTTCACTGGCCAATCGACTGCGCCGCAACTAAGCTCTTTCTACAATCGAACTTAAGGGAGAAACATTAATTGTTTTACGTGTGCAAGGAGACACCTTTGGTAACAGTAACAGACTTTGTTAATGCTATAGGAACAGAGAAAAGTCAATCTGAAAATTTGGATTAATATTTTAAATGCCTGGACATCAAATCGAGAATGGTGAATTACTGATTTCACTGATTAGTGATGATTTTACGGACAAAGAGCTACGAATGTTTCTTGCCAGGAGCATTATCTATTGATTTTAGTCCTTCTTGAGCTACTGTCTTGAGCCATCACTTGCGAGTAGGTATCTAAGACAGGTTCATACGACTGTCAGACCAACTTGGGTTTTTTTGCTCAGCAAACGATTGGGCTGCTCTTTCCGCTTAAGTAATAGCCGAGAACATAGCTTTCTGAGCTTAAGTTTACTAGAATTTTATGAGATAGTGAAAAATTTATTACAGTGACCCTCGCTAAGCCAGTTAATTTGGGGACTGATACCAAAGTTTTTTGTTTTTGATACACAGTACTGTTGTGTTTGCTATAACACTGCAGAACACATTGGAGCCTAAGGGCGATAGAACACGTATATGTGACAACGGTGACAGAAGCTTTCAATGAATAACACTGCATGATGCAGACTCGACATATAGAAGTCTCAGTTTCGTAGGTGATTTAAATCACCCGATGGATTATCATGGAACAAGTGGACCCATGCGGAAAAACATTCACGTAATAATCGATAGGTTTACTTAATGGCTGGGCGGAAACTTCGCTTCTCTGACTTGCTTCTTCATTGCGTTAACTTGACGAACTCTCATTCTTAGGTTCTTTATTGTCCATTCTCCTTCTTTCACGTACGTACTTCTTCCATATTGACAGGCAGAAGTAAAATTTCGAGGAAAACTTAACAATAATCTTGAATGTAACTCCAGTCCGCTAATACGCAATGACAGCGCACCGTAGTAAAGATACCGCTAAACTCAAATTTCTGCTTCATTGAAGTGCTGAAATTTTGGCGGCCGAAGAGATAACTGCTCCGTCAAAGAAAAAACAGCAAGCTATAAGAATTATTTGTCTATTGCCGTGAAAAATCATATCTTCGTGAGTGCTCTGCTGAAACATCTACGGAAGTTATATGACGTGACCTGAGAGAAAAAATTATAAAATCAGACTCCAAAAGCTGCATACATATTGTTTCGATTTCAATAATAGTCTTCGGATAAAGAGATTAGGATCAAAATTTCGCCAACTCCTGCAACCTTGTCATCGATCTCCATGTCAGCGCAGCTTGACAGCTTGAAATTTACAACCTGGCCTACTTTTCGCTATTTCCTTCAGATGCGGACATGAAATATCTATAATATTAATAGCATTGTTCCTTCGTTCATTCCTGTGTTACGCTCTTCCCTAACAGATAGAAGAAAATTTAAGTGAATAGTTCCAAGGCTCAACAGCTTACATCGGTTAAATAGGTAGGAAGAAAGTCGGTAAAATCTTCAAATAATGTGATTCAGGCAGCATTTTGAAGCTAACGTAGGTATCTATGATACGGCGGGGATCATCAATCGGATGCAATAGGAGAAGGTTTTTCTAATAACTGTTTTTATGCACCTAAGCTGTTCTGTGCCAGTGCGTTAAAATCTGTATCATTGTTTGCCGTTACCGTGGGAATTCCGCCAGAACAGTGCGATGTTTGAGCAAATACAATGACAGCTTAAAAACAGAAGATTACCCTGCTGCGAGTGAAGAAATTGACCGAATCTGCTATATTTTATTACCTAGCTATGACATTAAACAGAGCAGAAAAATGATGAACTATTGTTCAGTGCCCACGGGTCCCGAAATAGGGAGAAAAATCGAATACGCCGACAAAAAAAAAAAAAAAAAATGAAAAGCGTAGGATAAGAAACGGCCAAATTACTTCTAAATTTTGGGAAACAGAGCTTGGAAAAGGTGTGCAAATGCATTAGGAAATAATGCAAGAAGTACCGTCATGTTTCTGTCTTTATCAAGACACCAGTGCGAATTCTTTGCTGACAGAATAAAATCGAGATTAATTTTAGTGGTGAATTTTAAATACCACGAAAGGTTAGGCGAGATGTAAGGTAGATGGACTGCGTAAGGAAAGACAGGAGTAAGCGACCGACGTCAGCTCAGACGAATTGGGCTAAGTTAAAAGTACTCTCAGGTTAAACTATGGCAAGTAAAAACACTTACCAAACGTACAATATCCACGGGTCCCGTAGAGGACAGATACCTAAATAGGAGGACATACTATCCTCATAGGAGGTTAACTAACACTTAAAAGGACAACTACCCTCTGGGAGAACAACTACCATTAGGAGGACAACTATCCCAGGGAAGTTTTAACTACCCCCAGTAGAACAACTGCCTTCTGGGAGGGCAAGTACCGATTTGCACTAAAGAACACGATAAAATTATGTGTGCAACCAACTACATTAAAATCCACTGACAAGTATATCGGTACCAGGAATTTTCCAAACACCTAAAATAAAGTTAGCATACCACAAAAGTTTTTACGGGTCCAGCTAGTATTAATAAATACACTAAGTGTTCTATTATGTAAGGATGTGTGGGCCTGGGGCTATTATTATAACTAAAGTAGTAATAACTTATTCATAATTTCCATACTCACATGATGAGCTAGCCTCCAATACAGACGTAACATTCTCCAACGGTATCATGTACTTGTCATATATGTCAAATCTTTCCCTAGCAGAGCTGCATGTTGCCAACAAGACAGTTGTCAAGGTTATGATAAAATTATAATCTCCCATGGCGCACCTTATTTTCAACAATGAAGCTATATGGTTGATTTCGACGAATGTAGTTTAGTTCAAAGTTTTAGTTTGATTTTGGCTGGAGTAGAATTTAAGCTGAGCGTATTCGTAACTTGAAATAGAAACTAAAATAACAGCGGAGCGTGAGTTCATTGACTTCGAAATAGTGAGAGGATAAAGCTGCTTAAATAGCTCGCGTTGCTTGCTTTTCTAATTCTGATTCCACAATCGAATCCTAATTTCTGAAGCTCAACGGTTTTTGAGTATATTATTGTTATTAGGCCCTATGTCTCCAAAAAATATTAATATACCCCAATCTGTAAAACTCGTAAGGAATTAATACCTGATATTACAAAAGTTTCAAACTATCAACTGGCTTGTAGGTGGCACTCAAATTAGAATTCTAACGAATAAAAGTAATTAACTTAACTGCCTATAACAAAAACTGCACAAAAACATCAAACACGTGAAAGCGGCTTTATCAGGTAAAATCACGAAACAAATAATAACTGAATTCATAAAAAATAGTTTAGTAAAATTATTTATAAATAATCCACAAAATATCAAAATACTTGATTATAAAATTAGCCAAAATTTCCGGTTGCAAAAATCGCAAAGACTTTAACGCGCAAAGCAACAAGAAAAAGGGAAAAGGACACCATGCAAACGGCAAGGTGTTACTTGCACAACAGTGGCCCAAACACTGAAGACTTGTATGCATGAGGGCTATTACAATCCGATAGATGAGTAGGTTCCTCATAAGCCTGCTATACTGGAAATTACCCACTTCTGAGGGTAAATCATTCGCCAGTACGCCTAATGGACGAAAACTCCTTCTGCAACTAGCGCACTTGAGCACAGAAGTTCGACAGTTTGTGAACAAATCTGCCCACCCGCTGAGTAGTCACGCTATGGGTGATAAGAGTTGGGTATAAATCTAGGCTCAAACTATAGGCTTTTGCCCATGGTAAGGCATGCAAAGCGATTGGATGTTCCCTTACTTCTGTTTAGACAACGGTGAAGCCCACAGTTGTTTGAGTTGTAACTCACGTCAGTTCAAAATAAACGATATCCAAAACTCTGGATGGAAGCCGGCTAACTTGACTTCAAGCACTGGTGGGCTCATAAACCAAATTAATGCTTTCCGGATGAATTTCATTCCGACAGCTGGATAAATTTTACTTCTTTGTCATAGTTCAATACCTGCAACAGAGATCCTCCACGAAATGAGGTGATGCGAAGATTTGAAAATTTGGTGCACTAACAGTTAACAAAAGTTATCCCCCTATAAATACGGCGAGTAATTTGGAAATTTTCTTATAATATTGCTAGAATCTGTGGAGATTAGTTCCAGGGATACTCATATAAGCATCCCCGTTAGTTAAACTGTTATAAGTTGGAAAGGCTGTGAGCATGTTTAACGGGGCATTATAGGTAGTCTTGCAGTTAGTTACTGCAAGTAAAGTACAATCAAGACCCATCCCACACTTTTTATTTATTTATCTATTTTTCTTTGTATATAGTGATTCAAAAACGGTACGAGATCAGATCGGTTAAGTTGGGCGTGCCAAATACGCATAAAAAACCTGAGCAAATCGCGCAGAGCGCACCAAAATGAACCCGATCGAAGAGCTGTAGCGGTCAGCCCTGCCCTCAGAAGTTAGAAGTTCACGAGAATTGCGTCGTTCCACATAACTTTTGAGAAACTCCCTGAGCAACGATACTGTTGACAGCAGGCTGCCCTGTACGTTCCTTAGTGACACAGGCTTAAATCAAACTCTGCCGTTGGGCCTACGCTACACTATACGACAATAAGACTTAGAACGACAGGTGCTGCAATTAAAGACATTTTTACGAACAATAATATATTTCCTTTTTATTTCAAGCTTTCGATTTTATCGCGAATCATCTTCAGGAGAAGTTTCTAGCAAATTTTGGGAATGCGAGGCATTATGTAGCTACACCCTCTATGCATCCGATATACCAAAGTGAGCAATCTTACATTAAATTAATTCAAAATGAAAAGTTCGGTAGAAGAAGCATGATCGTTCAGGGATGGAGCTTATTCATGAATAAAATAGATTCTCCTGTCACTCGTCTCCTAATTCGAAAATGAGAAAAAAGTCAAGATTTTGTTTCAGAAAATTAAATTCCACTTTTTTTTTACACCAAATTCATCTCTGTAGCTCTAAAACTGTAGGGAAAGATAGTTATCCCCAGAACCTCATTTTCCCGTTTTCTTTGAATAACTCGTTTTCTATGAGGAAAATAGAAAAAGTAGCTACATTATTCTAATCCACATTTATTTACGATTTTACATATTTGTACCAAGTTTCATTCAAATTGGCACAAAAATAAAAAAAATTGGGGGTCATCTTGAAAAAAGGCCGCCTTCTTGTATTTTTCTGTGGCTATTCCAACAGAACTATTTAGTATATCTTATGTAGTCATCATGCTAATTTTTGGTGCTTGTAACATCAAATGAACGATTTTTCCTTTATCTGCCCCACTATGAATTTTGGCAGTGCTGCAAAGGTTGAAATCAGTTGTCTTCCATTATATTCTATTGTGTTCCAAAGCTTGGCCCAACCGAGAGCAACGAAGAGCTTTAAGCGTATAAGGCGCTAATGGCACACATTTACCTGTGACCAGACTTTTGCAAACCCTTTTGTGTCAATACCAAGTTTTCATTCGCTATAGGTTGGCATAGAAGCACCTCATATTTACATTGAACAGCCTCCAGTATCGCAGCAAATTTTGTAGAAGCAGGACCTACCTCGTCTTTGTCTCTGAAATTTGGCGAACACGATTGCGATAAGACAAATAATTCCCACACATAAAAATTTTTGTTCTTCAGGAAAAAATCAAGTTGTTAGTTAGTCATGCTTAGCAAAAAGTGTTGAAAGCGATGAGTAACTAAAACAGAAATTGGTTGCAGACGGATAACTTCACAAAGAAGCTGCGAAAATGCAGGGCTGTGGCCCAACTCACGGTCGTCTCGCAGTGTTGGCACAAATATTCCTGGTGACCCTTTGCAGCAGTCAAGCTGCTAAGCTGGACACTTACGTGCAACGGAAGATAGCTCCTGAGCACATCACATCTTACATGGAATCCGAGTCCTCTTGTAAGTATACAGAATAGCCTACGCAAAAAAAGATGTATCTTACTCTTTGGATATAATGTACAATAACAAAGCATTATACACAACATATTGATGTAAAAATATCATTTACTAGATTCCTAAAAGGTGGCAATATCCTAATGGCAAGTTTTTAAGAATATTTATTGAAATATTTTCTTCAAAGTAGACTTGCAAAACCTAACAATTTCCGCGCTGATGTCTTATGATCTGCTTTGATATTGAGAAATAAGTAAAAATGATATTTCCCAGCTATACAACTGTAAGTTTTTATATGCTAGAGCTACGGTCGTGAAAAGCACGCTCAAGGCGAGCTCGCACATACCGTATCTGTCTTCAGCCGCCGTGGGAGCAAATTTTATTGCCGTCATTCTTTATGGCCAGCTAATCCTAGTTTTCTGGCATGGGTCACACCGAGGACAGCCCGCCAGACTCTCTGTAAAAATCATGAACATAGCTCAACTCCTTCTACCTGTTTCTGGCTGGAAAGTAAATTTCATTGCCGTCATTTTCTATGGCCAGTGAATTCTACTTTTATTCTTTTTTCCATGGATGACATTGAGAACAGCCCACTAGAGTCCCTGCAAAAAATCGTGAACATATCTCAACTCCTTCTACCTGTTTTTGGGTGAAGAATAAATTTCATTGCTGCCAATTTTTTATGGCCAGCTATTCCCAGCTTTTCGTCATGGGTCACATCGAGGGCAACCCATCAGACGCCCTGCGAAAATCATGAACATAGCTCAACTTCTTCGATCACTTATTGAGTGGACAGACGTCGTTATGGCCTGATAGAGGTACATACATCCCCTCCGAGAACCTTGAAGGTTAGGTGCCAGGACTGGTTCTGCTAATATCTTATATCAAGTATAGGTCTTTATACGGGTTCACAGCTTTCTAAACTTCTTATTTCACTAGCAGAACCAGTCCTGGGGACCTAACCCACAAGGTTGGCGGGGCGAAAGCTCATTGTAAGGGGGCTGGTACTAGGGTTGGTTGGTCGGGGTGGATGGTGACAGCACAAACATAATTTGGAGCGTTTTACTATCGAGAAGTGAGCGTGAAGCTGAACGTAGATTTATTTTCCTTCAAAATGAGACCAAATTTGTATAAATCTACGGTGTTTATAATACTTTTTTCACTCTTTGAAGATTTAGCGGTTAGATGGCCAGGATTTTGGTACCTCTATCGAACCAGAAGGCCGTCTAATAGGCTGTTTTTCAACGTTGTTGGCCTTCTAAATAGTCATTGCGAAATACATATCGATACAAATTTATATACATGCAAGTATGTATATACTTCATTCTTCAACGAAAATATTATGACCTCTCTCACTTTGTTCGCGAGTGATAAAAAGATTATAGAGAAATTTGGACGGGGACCAGCCGGTCAGACCTAGCTGTACTCAACGCCGCAGACTTCTGAAGAGTTTAGAAATATTTCTAAGGAGAGCCCTCCCCTCCCCCCTATAAGCAGTGTGATTGGCTCGCAAATTGCAAGAAACCAATACAAGGGTGACTGGTGTTGTCACTCACCCAACTGGCAGCAAAACTCTTTATATTGTACCCTCCACTTCTTCACAAACTCCAAAAAGCAGCCTGGCCATTGGTCACGAGTCCCGACCAATGGTTACGAAGGACTGGATTTGCCTGCGATCTACTGTTCCCCTTGCGAAGAAACTTACGCACGCAATTTTATTTCTATTTCAGGCATGTGCTACAGGCAGTGTTCGGTGCAGCCGTCGTGCGAGGCCGCCACGTACGGCACGTACGATGCAAACGCTTTGGACATACCCAGTGCTGACGTCATAGGCGCATCCGACCAACAAACTGCTGCTTGCTTCTTTACCGAACACAAAATTGGACTTTGCGAGCTGGAGGACTGTTCGGTGGCTGACCTAGTCACTGGTACTGTCTGCGATGCCTCTACCCGAACATTCATGCCCAGCCATTCAGAACCAACATGGGGTAAGTTAATACCAAATGAATATCCATCGGTTTAAATAACCATTGAGTGCTGCTAACAAGAATTAGGCATGCTGAAATAAAGTGATTATTTTATACAGGATAATAATTGCTATGTACTTCTCATTACTGATGCCTCAGTTTTTCTGACAAATGACCATTGACTTACAATGAAGCTTGAATTATTAATTGTTTTCTTACATTATGAATACAAAAATTGGATGGCACAGATGCAAAATAAATGAATGTTTTTATATTGTTAATTGCTGCTGGCAAATACGCTGCAAGCATATGATATTTCCATACACTGTAGTGTACTCACATCAATACACAAACTCTCAAGAAAAATGAGCAGCAAACAAAGCTTGTCAGAAAATGTGTAAATAATTGCGGCATAATCTGATGCCTTTTTGTTAATCCTCTTGGCATTCAGGGCATTGTCATAGTAGCAATAAGAAGTACTAGAGCACTCGAGAGCGCATACCGCCTCCAAGCAAGGCAAGGGTTACGAAAAAATAAAATTGGTTCTGAGACCTTGATTTTCATTGTATTAACACCAAAATCTAATCATTTGTGCCCTTCAATACTGTTGACAGCTTCAGTAATTTTACTGAAGATCCGTTCATAACTTTTTGAGTAATGCTGCTAACAAACATTCTGACAAACACTAGTCAAACTCACAAATGACCAAATCGATCATCAACGAAATTTAATCATTTATGTGTTTCAACATTACTTACGACTCCTATAAACTTCATAATGATTCATCACAATTTTCTTAGTTATTGTTCTAACAAGTATATAATTAAAAACAGCGACAAACTAACGAACGAACAAACAGATCATCATAAAAGTATAGTCATTTACTTTTCGTAATATGCTCAACAACTCATGTAAGTTTCATAAAAATCAGTTCCTAACTTCCTGAGTTATGGCATTGAGAAAAACCAGGCAGACAAACAAAGAAAGAAACAAACAAACAAACGGATTACCTTGATGATACTTCGGACCAATTCCAGGCGACGTTTCGCACGCCGCCCATCTTGTGCAGAAGTGATGCTGCAGACCGTGACC
>LQNS02278174.1:7058667-7068807 GCA_001587735.2 Parhyale hawaiensis
TGGTGCAGATCGGTTGGATCGTTTGTATGTTTGACTCATATTTGTCATAACGTTTGTTAACAGTATAACTTAAAAAGTTATGAACGGATCTTCAAAAAAATTGAACAAGCTGTTATTAATATAAAAAGGCACAAATGATTGCATTTTGGAGTTTATGCAAAGAAAATTATGGTTTCAGAGCCGATTTGAATATTTGCTACCGTTGGCTCACATGGCGGAGGTATGCGCTCTCAGAGTGCTCTAGTATGATGAATGCATTGCCGTACCCACGAAAGCACGGCCGCGTGGTCAAGAAAAGTATGAAAATGTCAACCTAAGCTCATTTGGCAGTACGCGCATTGCTGTAGAACGCTAAGTAGTATCTACACTTACATTGATTGCTTATTCATAGTTTTGTCGAAACTAAACGTAAAATAAGTTATTACTAGTGAAAAAAACTGCAGCTTCTTTGAATCAGGGAGCGTGAGGAGCACTGAAGTTCTACGGAACATGTGCTCGGTAGTCTGGACGGGACTTTGTATGGTGGACGAGCAGCTTCCCGTCGCTAGTGTGTCACCTACATTCGTTCCGATACACAATAAAGATTTCTGAGTGAGTTGCACGTTGCTCGTACGATTGCCTAGTGTGGCTCCTGCATAACATACCAAACAATCCTTGTAAATTTTGTCCAAATATGTTCATAAATTTTTGAGTTGTCTTGATGGCAGGCAGAAAAATATGACGAAAACATAACCTCCTTGGCGAAGGTAACAAGGTATTTCTACTGAATCTACCGTATTTGATAAAACTATATTTTCATATTTTCTTGCCTTTCAAAACTCATATTGGCAGTTTTACTTATACTAAACCCGTACTGCGAGTAAGAACAATAAAGAGATCCTTAGGAAATTTCTCTGCCCTTATTTAATGTTTGGTTACTCAAGTACCTACATAATAATATTATGTACTGAAGTGTACAGGCGGGAATCGAAGCACGCCAGGTTGTTTATACAAGGAATGGCTGGAAGGCTGTACTATTGTGCCTGGGCAGAGCGGCTATACAAGAATATAAAGCTTTTGGGCCAATCGGGAGAAATTTATTCTTTATGATGTCACTTTTGCCAATATTAATCGTAAGCATGCTCTTAAAGCTCTTTTTATATCGGTTGTAGGACATATTCAAATGGAAAAGAAGGCAGCAGAAGTCAGCCACTCCGGAGTAAATAGCATACCGGCTTTCGCGGTGAAAAACGACCGTGTTCCCTCCGTCTATCAAATCTCTTCTGCCAATGACACACTAGTCAACAGCACGCTCAACCTGATCAGCAAAAGTACAGCTAAGCATGTCACTCACTGTACAATATTCTTCGGACCCTTGTTCTGAGTACCAGGGCAGTGTGTGAGCTGAAAATCTTCTCTTCAAGTTGCTAATATAGATTAAAAGATCCCTGAGCTATGACGAGATTAGATGATCCCTCAGCTCTGACGAGATTAGAAGATCCCTGAGCTATGACGAGAGCCTTACACAAATTGAATAAATGCAATCCAAAACTTTCTTTTTAAAAATCGGCCATTACTTTTGCAGCAGTCAATTATAACTATCAGATATTGGCACATTTTTTTTTTCCTGGCAGAGTGCACAACAGAGCTGCTGGAACTTCAGTACGTCTTTGTGCCCGGCCTGGGATGTCTCTACTTCTCAGGAGAAACTGCAACGTTTGAAACGTCCAAAACGAATTGCGAGGATCGGCTGGGCGAACTCGCTTCGTTCAGCTCTCAAGAGAAACTGAACTTGCTTCGTAACTCGGAGAACATTCGAGGTATAAGTCCTAGCGCAGTATTTTTGTTTTTACAGAGAGAGGTTATGTTTAGTGCATATTTTTTCTTATTTACTGAGTGCAATAATAAATTAAGAATAACACTACTTGCTGTGGGATGTAAAGGTTTCGTGGCAAAATCTGTGAGAGGTGAGCAATATTTATTCACTTCATAGAAAGCACAGTGAAATGTTTACAATGGTAATCAGTATGAATTTCGATAAACCTTAATATCTTTACTTTTCATATATCTATAACACTATCTCTACGGTTTTCAATGTAAAATTGCTTTCATAGAAGCAAACCAAAGCATATGGAAACATATGCTAATTTGTTTACGAACATGACTGTATATAAAACATGAAAACGGATACTTTTCTGTGAAGTGAAATAGGGACAAAACTTCGATTTATAAATCTATTAAAAGAAATCTATAGATTACACTACATTTCTTCATCCCACGGTCTTATTGTTGAGCAATTGTATGTAAGGAGGCCACATCCCATGTACTCAGACCCCGGAATATATGTACATGAGCGAACTAAATCTAGGTCGCTGAATAAGAATTTATTTACAGAAAGGGCCGCCTGGTGGGTGTACGCCAAGAGGAAGGATGGTCCCACTGGCAAATGGTGTTGGGGAGACGGCACCCCCATTTCTTCGGTGAAGGGGACCCTTCCCTGGAGGAGCGGAGGCCCCGACGAGACAAGAACAGTGGACAGAGCTGGCAGACTCGACGGAGAGAGAGATTACTTAATGGACGATGATCCTAGCAGCAACTCCTACTTCTACATTTGCTCAGCACTCCCGCATGCTTAGTGCATGAAACGTCTGAGTTCTGTGAGTGCAATGAAATAAAGGTCAGATACCTGCTCATGTTAAGATAAAAAAGTAAAGGGACGGATGGAATATCAATTTATAAATTCAACAACGTATACAGGAGAACAGAGCGGCGAATGTGATCGACTCGCTGACTGTAACGGAGGGGGAACTGTGATCCGGCGTACTGACTGAAACGGAGGGGAGACTGTGATCCGGCGTACTGACTGTAACGGAGGGGAGAATGCGGTCCCACGTGCTGACTGTAACAGAGGGGAGACTGTGATCCCACGTGCTGACTGTAACGGAGGGGAAACTGCGATCCCACGTGCTGACTGAAACGGAGGGGAGACTGCGATCCCACGTGCTGACTGTAACAAAGAGGAGACGTGATTCGGCGTGCTGACTAAAACGGAGAGGAGACTGCGATCCCACGTGCTCACTGTAACGGAGGGGAGACTGCAATCCCACGTGCTGACTGTAACGGAGGGAAAACTGCGATCCCACGTGCTGACTGTAACGGAGGGGAGACGTGATCCGGCGTGCTGACTAAAACGGAGGGGAGACTGCGATCTCACGTGCTGACTGTAACGGAGGGGAAACTGCGATCCCACGTGCTGACTGTAACGCAGGGGAGACTGCAATCCCACGTGCTGACTATAACGGAGGGATGACTGCGATCCCACGTGCTGACTGTAACGGAGGGGAAACTGCGATCCCACGTGCTGACTGTAACGGAGGGGAGACTGCGATTCCACGTGCTGACTGGAACGGAGGGGAGACTGCGATCCCACGTACTTACAGTAACAGAGGGGATATCCTCGCACGGCCTTCAGCCGGCGAGAACTGATTGTAAATTAACAAAAGTAAAATAAAATGAATTAACAGATCTTTTTCTAATTCGACTGCAATAAGAAGCCACTAGATACCAGGGACCAGCACGTCAACTATATGTTTTAGTAACTTATTTTTCATGCGAAATAATTTTACTCTATCTTTGTCTACTATTGCTAAGCTGATACAGTGCATTAATATATTTTACCATGTTAGGACTGTTTAAAGCATTGAAGAACAAAGAAAGACTAGGTCACGTTACTTAGATGGTGTGTATGTGTGTGTATATACAAATATATATAAATATAAACATTTTTAAATGATTATTTTCAATGCGGTACCATGATAAAATTGTCATACTAGTCTATTTTGACTATTCGTCGTAGCTCGCGAAATACGGGAATGCGGTATCATGTTGAAGTTATCATAGAAGTCCATCTTCACTACTCATTCCGCGATGCGCAGTGAATACTGGGATGCTGTATCATGACGCAGAAACCGCATGCGTGTGAAGGAAGCATTTTGTTGCGCGAACGAACAGGGGGCAAATGGAGTGCCTACAATATTATTAACGAGGAAAACCCAACTCAGAGCGCGTCGTCATGATGACTTCATGGCAACACTAGTTATATAGTACGCTTCTTCACTCGTGCCTTCAGTAAGCACTTTGTACTAGTCAATGTTTTATTACAGCATCCTAGATCTATATATTCGAGAATCAATCTTTGATACTGCACGTAGACCCAGTGTGGGCCTACGAAGTTTGCACGTTTCTCAATAGAAACACCAACGAAGAGTGGCCGAAGGGCTGCCTGATGCTACTGGACAGCAACGCTTTGTCTCTTTGCTATAAAATTAACTTCTTTAATGCCTGTGCTTACATGCATCTATTTTTATATAATTTTATGTTCATTTATATTATGTTACTCTTGTAGTATAGATTTCAAAAACGAGCATTCCTAAACGATTTTTAAACAGTAAGCTAATGAATGAGTTTCTAACAAGTTACAAATCTGTTCCAAGCCAGAGACGGAGAGGAGAGGGGGCAACCGTTCGTCTAGCCTACTGCGCAGTACCTACAGCCAAGCTTGCAGCCAGCACATCGGCGTACCACAGACAACATTGCTTCCTCCTCTGCGGTATTGCTTCGCTATGCTACATTACTTATTACATGAAATTTGGCGCAAGAACATCGTTATTATTAATTTCCGCAGTTGCTTAGGCTCTATATATCTCATTTCATTCAGCCTGTACTTATTACCTTTTGTGTTTACTGAAATTAGGATTATTTATTTATCATTATTAAAAATTAATGGTTTTTTGAAATTCAGCATGCCTACTGACATATACATATGATATACATGTATTCATTTTGATATATATATATATATATATATATATATATATATATATATAAATTCGTACTCCTACCTTTTGCCTAACAACCACTGTTCTCATCCTAACTCTCTAACTGAACTCCCTCTACTATTTCACCTGCATTATTACCAGTATTATTTTACATGTGTCTGTAGGATGTAAATTCACCTAGGCTCAGCTCGGTGAAAAGTTAATTCTTCTTATATAACCGATCTCTTACTTATTTCCTTTTCTATAACAGAATAATTGTTGCCTTTCAGCTCTTCTCTCAACACTTCATCATTTCTGGCCTGATCCCTTTTTATATAAAGAACAAATTTAAAGAACGTTCTCTAGCATGTTAAGAGTTTTTTTGTTTGTGTTTTATTCTCTTAGCTAATAAGAGTAATATCCCCTGCTTGCAATTTTGCTGCAATTCCTTTTGAATTCACTAGAATACCACTAAAAGATTCCATTGTATAGTTTAGGCATTTTTTCTAAGATTGCAGTAAGTACAACACAGAAACACAATAACTGTAGATGCGATATAGCAAGAAATTTAAGTCGCACTTACACCCATGCTTGCTTACAAACCTGGGCATCTCTGCCGCGAGGCAAACAAGGGCTGGCTGATGAATATTACAAACACAAAAGATTCTATTTCTCCACATCTGGTGACCTGCTCGTCACTTGTATCTCAACCACAAAACAATGGGCAATCACATGAGCAGTATGCTTTAGAAGCACGAACCTTCGGAGTATCGCAGTAGCCCGTGCCCAGTGGGAAAACCCACTGACGTCAGCCCGGGGGCATTGCATCAGCCGTATGTGCCCTATAGAAGGCCACAGTACAGTAAGCCCGTCGGATTACTCTTCTCACCACCTAGGTGCACCCATATATAGTCCTGGTCAGGCCCAGTCTTCACGAAAGTTGAGTATAGCACGCCCGGTTGGGTATTAGTCCAGCACGTCCCTTTTGTCGTAGTTAAACAAAAATGTAGTCTACACTCTTAGTTTCTTCCTCAGTTTACCAGCACTTCTGTGCAAGTGCTTCTAACTCAGAATCCTGCTAGAATAGCACTTAGAGTTTTGATTGATAAGGTTCTTTTTAGTCTTAAGTTTCTAATAGTATTTGATTTGGTCACCGGTAATTTGTGTTAGTTAGTTTAACTTGAATTTCACTTCGTGATTAGCTGCCTCTATATTCTATTTGTTGTTTCACCTAGCTTTTTTTGCTCTTCGTTGTGCAGAGTGTCTTTGTTTGTTGCGGTGTGTAGCTTATATAGTTGACGACATCTGCTTGAACNTGTTTGCAGTTCGGTCTATGACTATCAAGCCATTACATTTCACTCAAAAATGGAGTTTTTAATCCATTAGGTCCTTCAAGAACATTCCGTGACACCATGGACCGAGCACTAAATGTTGTCGATTTTAATAAATACTTTTGACACATTAGGGAAATAGTACAAATAGTACATATATGGTGTATCACATAGGAAAGCACACCACTTGTAGTAGTTTAACTGTGATCTTTCAGGTCGCAGTGTTTGCTTTTATTTCTATTTATGCTTGCATAAGCGTGTAGTTTAACTGCGATTTTTCTGGTTACAGTGTTTGCCTTGTTACTATTCTTACTTGCATAAACGTGTAGTTCACTCACGAACCTTTTTGGTCGTCTAGCCTCTTGGTAACTTACGATTACAGAGTGACGGTTAAGTAGCTTGTACTCCATACTAATGTGAATCTATCGAAATCGATTCTAACAAAATTCATATCAATCTGTTGCGGTAGTTCAACGCCTTCAGCGTAACCAGTTTGCCATTGTAACTTCTAATGCTTGCTACTGAATAGCTAGAATTGAATCCTATGTATTATCATTTAGACTTTACTCCACTTCGGATTACATCGCCGTAATGACTGCTTTAATAACTTTTACACTTTGCATGTTAAATTGTTACCCTGCAGCGTAGCCAGTGTTTAGCCGTTTCAGCTGGTATAATCCTGTTAGACAGTGAAGAATTATGTAGATTAGGATAATCCCCATGATTAACCTACAAAGAATCGCATACCGTGACAGTAGTGCTTTAGTGCCTTTCTTGTGCCTCTTTGGGTGGTGTCTTCAACACCGCCATGCGAATCTCTGTAACCACAATTATCAAATAAACAAAAAAGATCAATATTTGTCCTTGAGGCTATAGATTCATTAGTGTGTCATTTACCACTCATAAGTTTAAGTCGAAAGCGCTGAGGATCTCCATTTAATCCCAGATTGGACGTCACGAACCCTATATCAGAGTAACAAGAAGCTCGAGGAAAAGGAGCAATGAAAGTATAATAAGTTCACATGAACGTGAACTTGTGCTTATGTAGCTGCCTGAACCTGGTGTGATGAACGCATGGCACCTGGCCTTAGGTTGCTGCATGCGCACAGGTCAAGTTAGTCCGAGTTCGAGAAACTTTAGCTAATCGGCTTGGATTGACTTAGTTATGTCGTGAGGAAGAGGTCGAGTACATTCCACTCTTAACCAAGTTAACCCCAGGATCTCATAACAGGAAGACTGCAATCCCATATGCTTGCTGTACGGGAGGGGAGACTGTGATTCCATGAGTTCAGTGGAATAGAAGGGATTATAGGATCCCACGTGTTGAGTGCAATGCAGGGAAGACTAGGATCTCACTGGTTTAATGCACTAGAGGAGGGTCTAAGATCCTACGCGTCAAGTGCAGTGGAGGGAGACTGTGATTCGGCGTTAAGGAAAGAGATGTCTCTCGTAGAAATTTTTTTTTTTTTTTTCACTGAAAGTCGTTTATATTTTTCGCTTAAGAATGAACTTCGCGAATTGGAGGTCATCCCACTCTGACTACCAGTATAGCAATGAAGGAAGACCCACTTAAGCTCTAAGTATAATTATTAAGAACAACCAGAAAAATTCCTTTTATCAATCTCTGTTAAGTTTCCCTGTCAGCTTCCTTCCAAAGCGTGATTATTTCGATGAATATTGTTCAGCAACCGTTTATACTGTCTTTAATGGTTAGGCGCATTTGTTCTTCATTTTGCTTAGTGTGTTATTAAAATTGTAAAAAAAATTAAATGTGGAACCAATAGACAACTGTT
This sequence comes from Parhyale hawaiensis, assembly GCA_001587735.2. Taxonomy (NCBI): domain Eukaryota; kingdom Metazoa; phylum Arthropoda; class Malacostraca; order Amphipoda; family Hyalidae; genus Parhyale; species Parhyale hawaiensis. The sequence goes on from LQNS02278174.1 coordinate 7,066,588, forward strand.
CAAAGACCATATCTATTCAATTATCAACTGCGAATAAAGTGAGAGAGGCGATAATGTTTTCGTTGAAGATCTAACTGTATATATATATATATATATATGTATGTTGCGCGCGTTTGGTGGATTTGCGCGATCGATCGATCGCGCAAATCCACCAAACGCGCACAACATATATACTATACATTTGTAAATATATTTGTTTGCCCACTCAAAAAGGGCTAGAAGGAGTTGAGCAATCTTCTTAACTTTTTGCAGAGCCTGGTGGGTTGACCTAGACGTGACCCACGCCGACAAACTGGAATCAGCTGAATGACAAAAATGACGGCAATGAATTTTGCTGACTGTCCAACCTCCAACCATGGAGGTACTAATATCACACATATATCACGTGAGAATATATAGCTATCAATGATAAGGAGCGTCCCGCGAGGGCCGCAAGCTTCTCGGTCCACAATGACGCCACTTGACCAGCATTTTTTTCTTTCTTGTTCACCCGTTATTTCTAATTACAGAATGAAAAATTGCACCCAGGGTTTCTTTCTTTGGGATGTGCTGTTGCGTGTAACTGGACCTGACATAGCGCGTCATCAAGTAAGCTAATAATTTCTAATTGCCATTGCTAAGAGTAAGTTTAACATAACGGTATGTTCTTGATACAGTGAGGTGATGTAGATCGGTGCCATTGATTCAAATTTTTCTCAGCTAAAAATCTCCTTCCGTACGCCTAAAAAAAGTTCAGTATAGTGTAAAAAAAATCTGCTGGAACTAGTTTTTATGCATAAAATGATCTTGTTTTACAGGATACCGTTGTCATGAGTGGCTTGTCCTNCAAGCCATTACATTTCACTCAAAAATGGAGTTTTTAATCCATTAGGTCCTTCAAGAACATTCCGTGACACCATGGACCGAGCACTAAATGTTGTCGATTTTAATAAATACTTTTGACCATATTAGGGAAATAGTACATATATGGTTGTATCACATAGGAAAGCACACCACTTGTAGTAGTTTAACTGTGATCTTTCAGGTCGCAGTGTTTGCTTTTATTTCTATTTATGCTTGCGTAAGCCTGTAGTTTAACTGCGATTTTTCTGGTTACAGTGTTTGCCTTGTTACTATTCTTACTTGTATAAACGTGTAGTTCACACACGACCCTTTTTGGTCGTCTCGCCTCTTGGTAACTTACGATTACAGAGTGACGGTTAAGTAGCTTGTACACCATACTAATGTGAATCTATCGAAATCGATTCTACCAAAATTCATGTCAATCTATTGCGGTAGTTCAACGCCTTCAGCGTAACCAGTTTGCCATTGTAACTTCTAATGCTTGCTACTGAATAGCTAGAATTGAATCCTATGAATCCTTTACTCCACTTCGGATTACATCGCCGTAATGATTGCTTTAACAACTTTTACACTTTGCATATTAAATTGTTACCCTGCTGCGTAGACAGTGTATAGCCATTTCAGCTGGTATAATACTGTTAGACGTTGAATAATTATGTAGATTAGGATTATCCCCATGATTAACGTACAAAGAATTGCATACCGTGACAGTAGTGCTTTAGTGCCTTTCTTGTGCCTCTTTGGGTGGTGTCTTCAACACCGCCATGCGAGTCTCTGTAACCACAATTATCAAATAAACAAAAAAGATCAATATAAGTCCTTGAGGCTATAGATTCATTAGTGTGTCATTTACCACTCATAAGTTTAAGTCGAAAGCGCTCAGGATGTCCGTTCAAACCCAGATTGAACGTGACGAACCCTATATCAGAGTAACAAGAAGGTCCAGAATACAGAGCAATGAAAGTGTAATAAGTTCATATGAACTTAAGCACATGTAGCTGCCTGAACATGGTGTGATGAACACATGGGACCTAGCCTTAGGTTGCTGCATGCGCACATGTCAGGTTTGATAGGTTTATTACACACAAACACATTTTATATTACAAGTATTTGGTAAAGGAGTAATACTCTATAGAATAATGCATCTGCGTAGCCACTGAAAGTATAACAAACTTATTGGGCAACATAAAACAAAAAACAAAAACTAATAAAATTGCATGACGTAGGTATTCTTTAAAACGTTTTTTTAAGATATTATCAGAAATGGGATCTAATAAATACGCAGGAAGTTTATTGAGAAGAGTTGCAATTTGAAATACTGTAGCGCGTTTCTCAACATCAACACGCACAGTTGGGAGATTGAGAACAGCACGTCTC
>LQNS02278174.1:7070340-7080991 GCA_001587735.2 Parhyale hawaiensis
AATTTCTTGACTCAATGATTTTATTTTTATAATAGTATTCTTTGCATTTTCGTATTAATCTATTTAGTACATTTCTGTAGGATGTGTAGCATATCTTTGCTATTGAACCACGTTTGAACATCCAAGTTCGGGCAACTTTAGCTAATCGGATTGGATTGACTTAGTCATATCGTGAGGAAGAGATCGAGTGCATTCCACTCTTACACAAACAAGTTAACCCTCAGGATCTCATAACAGGGAGACTACAATCCTACATGCTTACTTTACCGGAGAGGAGACTGTGATTCAACGAGTTCAGTGCATTGGAAGGAATTAGGATCTCACGTGTTGAATGCAATGCAGGGAAGGCTGGGATCTCACTGGTTTAGTGCACTAGAGGAGGGTCTAAGATCCTACGCGTCAAGTGCAGTGGAGAGAGACTGTGATTCGGAGTGAAGGGGAGAGATATCTTTCGTAGAATAATAATATGATAAATGATAAATAATTGACGGAAGAGCTTTTCTGGTATACTGCAGTACAAGGGACCGCCACTCGCGTCCTCATTTGCTTACACCAGCAGGGTAACGTGGCAGTCGCCCATTGGCTGAAATTGACCGCGGTCGCTGATTGGGTAAGATTGGGTGAAAGGGTGTTCCCTTAGGGCTGAATCAACTATCTGCAATTAAATGAACTGCGGCACAGGAGCCTGTGATAAAACAAAGGAATAGTTCAGCACGATATAGGCAATGTGCCCCTGAAGCGCTAGTAAAACTTCTATTACTACTACTCGTCTTCATGAACGTGCACGGTAAACATAAATGTGATGCGAGAAACACAACGAAAATAGGCAATATATTTATGATTTCCCATGCTTACAGGCATGTTATTGAAAATTTTTGTACTTGGCAAAGAGGCTGGTGATGGTGACCAGTCAGGGCAGGAGTGAACTGCAAAAGCGTGTGGTCTGTGGCCAGCTGAATAACACCTGCCATTATTGTGAGAGCAACGACGATCGTGATGATGACCTCACGGGTTGCGGGCCATCTAGTATCAATATAGCTAAAGATTATTGTATCTGCCTGGCTATTGACAACGGAAGTATACCTCGATATCAGCTTTCTGACAAGATCTGCCCGAATCAGATAGTTTTATCCAATACTACCGCTGCCATTTATGAAACCTGTTAGAATTTGAGCCATTATCATGCAATTTTCTTATGGTGAAGCGTATGCTGTGACACCTGTGCTCAACATGCTTGGCATTAGGCATACGGCAGCCATGCAAAGTTATCATCACAATCTCTTACAGGTAGCCATGTGCGTTGCTCTATATAGATTTAAAACGCCAAACTGCTAACTCAGCACTTTCAGCCCCTCTCAGTTCCCCTTCCATTCTCCCCACTTTCATCCATCGCCGGTGATGGTCTCACACCACGAAACGTTCTAACTATCACTTTATTTAAGCCCCATTCTTCACCGTATATATTCGCTGCTTACTACTGCATTGCTCCGTCGGTGAGTCATACCAAAATCGATAGGCACCAACTTACTATACCGCGTTATGATCGACGGGAAAACACACAGAATAGCATAGCAAAATGTATTCAAAATGTCTGGCCTAGCACCTGTAATCTAACAGAGTCAGACCACAAAGTTTAACAAGATTGCTCTGCAGTGAGCCACGAAATGAGTAACAAGTCTTCCACACTAGATCAGCTTCGCACTTCAATTTCGAGCAAAATTACACCGTTCAATAGAACTTTTGGAACACTCTCATGACAACAGCAGGGCTGACACAGACCTTTGGCACACATAGCTTAGCGATGGCTGTTTGGATCAAAGCCCCACACACAGTCCTTTGATACCTAATGAAAGATATGCTATGTAGAAGGACACGGTACCGCTCTTAAGAAGCATAAATACTCCCAAACATCGTTTATTTTAGGAGTGGGGGGTTGTTCTTTTCAGTTCTGTGAAGACTGAAAATGAATATGTACGTATGAAATCCACGAAAGCATATATAATTAGTTATGGGGAAGCCTCACTAGCATCAAATTATGTATACGTTAGACATACTATTAGAAAGGTAGATGAAAGCAATGAAACTACCCGTATGTGATTTACCGTAGCTACTAATTTATTATTATTGATTGCGACACACGACGATTGCATGGTATATCGTCAAATTAAGATTACAAATACTGCATCAGTTTCACTATATTTCAATCATGAGTCAACACACAAGTATGAATCAGAGACGTTATTTTCCCATAGGCAGCCGATAAATGCCTATAAACGTCCGATTGGGTATGAAGAAAAGAACGCGCGTTAAAAGACTCCTTTGTGGAGCAAGGAGCTTGGCGCTTTACTGATCATTTATGTGCACTATGAGCTAAAATAAGTATTTGGTCAGTGCAAAATTTTTATTTCAGTTTATTTTTACCTCAGCCAAGAAGGTTACGTTTTCGTCGGATTTATCTGTCTGTGAATCTGATGATTGTCTGTCATAAAGATAATTCAAAAAGTATGAACGGATTTGAATGAAATTTACAGGGATTGTTAAGTATGTGAGGAGAAACAGATGATCAATTTTTGGTGAAGATATGCCCATCCGTTGTTTGTTTGTTTGTCTTCCTTATTTTTCTCAATGCCATAACTCAAAAAGTTACGGGTGGATTTTTATGGATTTTTTAAGCAGCCAAACCCCTAAATCCAGGGCAAGAGTCTCGCAACCGCAGCATTGGCTTTTCAAAGTTCGGGATCATCAGCTCAGAAACATGGCGATGGCTTGATACCAGCGTCTCCGAACATAGCACAAGGTCATAACTGGANATTAGTGCACAAGATCCGGCAGGAGCGAGACCCAAAGCTACGAGGACCGGGGTTCTCCTCCACGTCCGGATATCTAGTTATCAGGCACGCAAAGAACAATAAATAGACATACACCATAAGCAAAGGGAAACATAAAAAAATTTGCGTAAAATGAATGCGTGCAGCGGCATTATAAACAAATAAGTCAGTCAAGTTGTCTCTAGGCTGCTAGGGCCTACGAAAGTCGTAGGAGAGCGTAATCGTTCCAGTCAGCACTACATGCATCATCGTACAGGACAACAGAAAATTGTTCAAGATCTGGTGCATCTAGAAGACGAGCACTTGCTCTCCACGCAAGAGCAGCCTCCTATAATTTTTTAGTACTTTCCCCCTGTTCTAGGTGTTCTGTAATTTCCATTTCGTTGCTGTCATCGCTAGAAGGTGTCTGTATTACAATTTACGAAAACGGGCCATAATGAATAACAAATATGTCAAATGGGGTTGGAGGGGCAGGAGAGGGAGCATCAGGTTAGATAGTAAATTAGATAGTAAATGTTAGAATTTACTCTTGTCTCGTTGATCATGGGTCAGGAGTAGTTTTATCCATAGTGCCAAGAAAATGAAAAAAAACTATAATATTAACTAATATTAGTTTATTGTTACACTTGCAGCTTCATATCACTCGTTGGTGTTCGACAGATACTACGTCACCTTGACAAGTATAAGGATATTGGTATATTGATGTGGATGCATGTTTTTATTAGAGCCTGTACATGTAGTAGTTTTGCAGTTGGGGGCAAGGTTCATTAAAACCAAATCAATATTCCCCTAGCAGCAAAATTTTAAAACAAGATTATGCAGCAGCTTCACCATGTTTCATGTGTAGTTTTTTTTTTTGTTGATATTATGCATGAGTAATACGTTACTATGATTTCAGCACTTCATTAAATGAGTTAGAAACACATGCTTGCTTCCTGAATTATTAATACAAGAATAATAATATACTTTGCACCCATGTTACAGTAGTAATATAACAGTCATTCCTGACGACCTATCGTACAAGCTCGTCGCAGAGCGACGAATTCGGAACCAGATAATCATCATCTTCATCATGGACGACCTCTACCTGGGACGTACCGGGACCGGTCCCGGTAGTACTACAGCTCGTACATTATTTCGTACGCCGACATGGTAGCTGATAGACTGTTGAGGTAGGTACAGGAAAATGTTCCTGAACTGGGTTAGAATTGATGTCGAGAAGTAAAACAGTGATGGAGTGCAGAAAAATGCTGCTCGGTATGGCAAAAATAATTTGTTAAGTTTTCCATGTTTAGGAGGCTGTAACTGCATACAAAATGGATATAAGTGCATCAGAATTTATTTCTAAGATAACCCAGTATCACTGGCTCTGATGTTCTTTCGGAGTTGTAAGCACCATTTTGTCCTATTTTTTTAGTTTGAAAAATGCTTGGAAGTCATTGTATATCTGCTGGCATAGATACAACCATGCAGAAGCAGGATGCATGCAAAAATCTAAATATATTGGATTTTCAGAAGCTGTAACTTCAAGGAAAAGGAGGAAAAGCGTGTCAACTTATTTTAAGTGAGATTGAGTGTTACTGTCTCTTATACTGTATAAGGCTTGTAGCCATGATTAAAAATTTTATAGGATGAAAGTAAAAACATTTTTTTTAAACTAGGATTTTCGGTTATTGCGTAACCAAAATCTATATTCCACAGATTTATCATAAAATTATTCAAAAATTCATAATCTCACAGTTTATACTATTCGAATTTTCTCGTCGAGAAATTCTGAAGAACCTAATTATAAGAGATGTCATGATAAAAAAAAATACCTTTTCTGCAAAATTTTGAGAGTCATATCTTGGCACAGTCACACTCAAGAGCCAAACTGTGTGCAAAAGGTTTTTTCTTTCTTTTGTAAGTCACTCTTGACGCGTCTAAGCGTTTTTTTTATATTTCTTCATTTACACGCCGTAAGTCCGGCAAGCTTATTTTTTTCATTATTTGTCACTCCTAAGGAGTGCCACTAGTACGAAAATGACGACACACACTACTAATACATCTTAATTTATGCTGTCGAGTTCTGTGCTTTGGAGTTCCATAACTGTATTCTGAAGCGCAGTATACAGAAGCTAGCAAAATATGGGGAAAAATCCCGTAGACTCTAGAAATGGAAATCCCTATGGAAAAAGTAGCCCAAAATGGCACCTTCAATTTTTATTTTGTGGTTTGATATGTTTTTTGTTATGAAACGAGTACTGGATAGTGCACCCCATCAGTATTAAAACGGGCTACATTAAAATAATGAGGCTACATAAAAAATACCCCATTTTGAGGTAATTTTCTACCATTCCAAACAAACTAAGGATATAGTCAGAAAACAAAACATGCCGCCATTCAAGGTTCAAGACAGTGGCACATCAGACTGCTCTCCGAACTTCCAACATGGCAATAGAAAATGGAGAAAAAATTAGGCTTGTTTTTTAATAGCATAACATTCGGGAAAATACTCCAAATGAAAATTGTAAGTATAAGTTGTCGGATTATACTTTTACGCACATTGTAATAGAAATTCACTACAACCTGCGCCAATCTTGTATTTTTAGATTTTATTCAATGTGCGGCACTTTGAAGTGCCATGACTTAACACTGGCCAGGAGCACTGTTGCAATTTTTTTTTCATGAAGGGAAAAAATGCCATTTACATCCATGCAAAACAACGCTATCGTAGAACCAGCGGTTAAGCGGACGGTCGAGATGGCTGCCACATCCTGGCATACGAATAGTGTCGTCAGTTCCGTTAGGCCAGGGATAATTTCCAGCCGTTTTGCACTGCTGTTAATTGGTGACTAGGATGAGCAGATCGCCTGTGGTTTCGGTACATATTTAAAATCGGTAGCATAGATACCGTGGCATAAATGATGTCCGAGTCTCGCATCCTTGCATCAAGTTGTCTGTGTAAATGTCTAATGTGGAGCCGACATAAAACACATGGAGGTATATCCTTACAAAATGCGGAAAAGACACAAACGTTTGACAACTGATGAACTTGCGAGGTTTGACGAAATTCGATATAACCTCAACCTCCTAGAAGATGGGATGGTACACCCAATTCAGTGTTCAATGTCGACGTTCAGCAAACCGTAAATTATCAGAATAATGGAACTGAAGTAGGTATGGAGATAGAGGTGAGATGATAGAGGTAGATCAGTAGAAGACAGAAGTGGCACTACGCCAGAATTCAATATTTGTATTGATCAGGGATGCCGTCACTGCCAGGTTTTTCTCGTTTTTACTCTTTCAAGAGCTGAATCAAGCAGTCAGCAATAGCTTCCTAATATATTAGATGCAGAGCTACGTCCCAAGGCACAGGGTCACTTCGGTGGTGCACCCTGTACCCTTCAACAGACTCTGCTCAGGTCGCATGGCTCCCAAATAACTCACAGTAATGTTGATATACGAATTGCGGTCACAGTTACAGTGAACCCTTTACGAGAACCGTGATCTTTGTTGTAAGTTCTTTTCGAAAATATGAATTCAACACCACTAATCTGTCAAAAATTTTAAATAGAATTTAAAAAGAAAAATTCAACAAATCCATAATTGGAGAGCTGAAGCTCGCAACTGAATTGTAATTTCAACATCAATGCAACCAGAAATGGTTGAATAAATAATATCAGTATTATAACCTGGCTTAGGTAATTGCTAGATTTAAAAGCGATAGAACATATTATTTTTGGGACCGTATAAAATTAGGATACAAACAATGCGACTGCTTAGACAAAATGACTTGAAGATTGTAGTTGAAAATAATTTAGCAGAGATGCATTAAACACCAAGAGAAACGCTTCATGAGCAGGATTGGCGAATGGAGGAGCACAAACTCAGTATTAAATGGAGTTTATTCAAGTATTCAAATGTTATTCTCTTCACTTGTTCTATTGTTACTTGCCTTAATGCTGTATACTCATCAACTATGCTATTGTTGATAGATCAGCACTTTCTGTTTGTGCCAAAACTTCGTATTAGCTCATCACGAAGTATTTTCATTAAATGTATTCCATTGAAAATTTTATTTCTCAGGATTCTTCTTGGACTTCAATTCATTTTACTTATTTTTCTAAATATTTTTGTAGCTTTTATATGTAGAAGTATAAGAGGTAGACCAGGGAGGTACTAATATCAAGCATATATCGCGTGAGAATATACAGCTATGAATGGTAAGGAGCGTTCAGCGAGGGCCATAAGCTCCTCGGTCCACAATGACGCCATTTCACTAGCAATTTTTTCTTTCTTTCTAATAACAGAATGAAAAACTGTACCTAGGGTTTCTTTCTTTGGGATGTGCTGTTGCGTGTAGCTGGACCTGACATAGGTCGTCAGCAAGCAAGCTAATAATTTCTAATTGCCATTGCTAAGAGTAAGTTTAACATAACAGTATGTTCTTGATACATTGAGGTTATGTAGATCGTTGCCATTGACTCAGATAATTCTCAGCTAAAAATTTTTGTCTGTACGCCTAAACAAAGTTCAGTATCATGTAAGAAAATGTGCTGGAACTAGTTTTTATGCATAAAATGATCTTGTTTCTACATGATACTGTTGTCATGGGTGGCTTGTCTTACGTAATACTCACATGATGATTAGACGCCATGACAGACGTCACAACGGCTGAAGGTAACTTGTGCTGGGAGTAGGTGTCAAACATATCCAAAACACCACAAGATGTCGCTAGCCAAATCGGAGATATTACCGCGAGCACGAGGAAACGGGCTGTTCGAGTCCAGTTCATCTTGATGATGAAAAACATCATCGTTTCACAATGATTTCTTTCTAATAAAAAGATGTGTGATTTCGGTTTCTAAACATGCCAAGTGAAAAGTTAGAATTGAATTTAACTTTTACTGTTTTTAATAACCCTAATCTTTTCAGCGAAAGGGTACACGATATCTAAGAAAGTTTTCTTATTTGTGTAAAAATATCTTACACACCCGCCTTCACAAAAAGAGGATGAAACTCAAGGGTGTAGGAAAAAAGCCCCGGGATAAAGACCCTAGTGGGAAATAAGACCCGGAGGAAAGAAAACCACTCGGAAAAAACTCCAGTAGGAAAAAAGCCCTCCGTTACCACCCAATGTCTATTTCTTACCTTTACTTAGTTTTTTTTTTAAAGGTAAGTTAGATTAAAAAATAAGAATAATTTGCACCAAGTATGCCTTAGTTAACCTAACTTAACAATCTAACAATACCAAATTTAGCCTAACCTAATTTGGTTTAGCTTCTTCTAATCGGACCAAACATAACCTAGCCTAAATACACTAAGCAAACCCAACCTATTCTTACCTAACGTTGCCTTTCTCATACGCAATTTATTCATACCTAACCTCACCTAACCAAACCTAACCTGGCTTCACCTAACCTATTTTAGAGGCTCTTCCAGCCATGTGGTTTTGCACAATATAATTCACTTTCCTCTGAGGCTATTTCCGGGTGGCTTTTTCTTCCGGGGCTTTCTTCCAACCTCCTTTTTCCCCGGGGGGCTTTTTTTCCAGATGCCGCATCTTAACTCCCATTAATGATGAAAATATGTGCAAGCTAAGAAAGTGTAAGTTAACTTTGATCTATTTGGAAACAGTGACAAAATTGCACATAAACGTGCAAGTTGAAACGTTAAAATTTATACCTTCTTCTCAAGTGGATTTCTCTAAATATTCAGCTTGAAATAATTTTGCGAAAACTTTACGAAAATTTTCCAGGTGCGGATCAAGAGGATGTTTCCCCCGCTAGATTAATGGTGCAAAACTGAGTACATATTCGGTAAGCGAGCCCGGCAGCGCTATCGTCTCTCACGACGATTTGTGTGTGTGTTTGTGTACGCAGATTGTGTGCGCGTGAGCGGCGTTCAAGTTGGTGCGCCGCGCTGCTCGCTGTATCGCTGATTAAGTTGGGTTAGGTTAGGTAAGGTTAGGTTTGGTTAGGTAATGTTAGGTTACGTTATATAACGTTAGGTAACGTTACGTAAGGTTAGATAAGGTTAGAAAGGTTAGATTGGGTTAGTTTGGGTTAGGTTAGGCTAGGTTGGGTTAGGTAAGGTTAGGTAGGGGTAGATTAGGTTAGGCTAGGTTAGGTTTGCCTAGGTAGTGTTTATTTTAGTGGTGGCGCGCGCAGGAAAGCTTACGTGAACGCAAAATCGTCGTGAGAGACGATAGTGCAGCCCGGCAGACCGCACAATATCGCTGCATCCATCGGAGAGTCTTGTTTAAGGCAACAGGAACTATACCGAATCGTGAACGTCGTGAAAACTTCTAGAAATCCCATGGAACAAACTTTAACAAACTACTGGCTTAGCACCTGCAATCTGCGAGAGACAAACCAAAGTGAGGGCACACATGTACTGCAGTGCTCTGGACACGAATATCCCCACGCTGGATCAGTCTTACCCCCCCGAAAGCGAAAAAACTTTGCCACTCTATATGAACTTTTGGAACATTCACGTGGCAACACTACTGTTGATACTAATCTGGGTCACATGTAACCTTGCGATGTCGGTTTCTATCGAAGCCTGTCGATGAGGAACAGAAGATGAAACTTTCGTGAAAGCTGCAAATAATCGAGCCTGGGTTCAGAATCTGATGTGTAGAACAGCCGATGAATGGGGCATTTACATATATGAGTGAGTTAAGCTGACATTGCGGTGTTTTGAATACGAGCTCCAAAAATAACTCTACTGTATATGGTCAGACACAGTCATAAACAGTAACAGAGAAAATCATATAGGATTGTTTCTGGGGCAAGAATATCTGAAGCAATCGATGGAAAATTTAGAAATATGGCGTGCCTCATTCGAGCATTTTTGCTCCACAAGCGTCATACTTAGAGGGCTGCGGTAGGTTCTCATTACTGGCAGTCTTAGTCTAGAGCTAGTCCTGTGATTTTCACTCTTCAATTGATGACGGTACCATTTAATTCCCATGTTACGGTTATTTCTTCAACGATCTAGCTTTTTTCATTAAAGCTGCAGTATTATGAGTGGTGCATAATGGCAGCAGGACAAGCTCTTTAAACCAAATAACGGCAGAAACTAATAAACTGATGGACAGCAGAAAGTCTTATCTACCTGGAACCAAGGGGACCGCAGATGAAGAAGCAGGGGAATCTCTGATCCATCGTTAATCAAATTTTATTTGGTTTTTCGTTTATTTGGCCCCCCTTAGGTCAATATGACGTAGCATTTCATTTCAACTTCCAAACGCCAATCAGTTACAATTTTCGGCACCATCGATTGGCTCTGCAGGGGTGAATTAGGCAAAGCTAAGCATGGGCTTCACTTGAGCGGCACTTCAGACTGGTGAGTTGGCTTCCTTCCTGTATATACGGATCGAGTTTCAAGCGATACTTCTAATTGGGTTTCTTTTGCGACAACCGATAACTCAATCTCATTCCATAAAGTCGAGTTTTTGGCAGTCACGAGCTCAATCCAAAGTGATTCACTTAGAAACTTCCTGATAAGCCAAGCATATTTGGGATCCACGTTACATGCTCTCTCCGTGTGAATCAAAGTTCCTTAAAATAAGTTTAACCAGTATGAATAACTCTCTAAATATACTCATGCTAAGTCCGAGTTTTTGTAGACAAAATACTGATGTACCTGTACAGTTTTGAACAAAACCTCTACATTGTAGTATATAGCATTTACTGTTCAATTCTGGTCTCCACCTCTGTCCAGTGATATCAATAAATGGAAAGAATCCAACGTTGAGCAACAAAATTAATCCTTCAGCCGGGAAAGAAGCCATACGAGTATCGTCTACAGGAAGTGGGACTCATCACCCTTGAGCA